>CAMAPE010000010.1:25340000-25940000 GCA_945859875.1 Cuscuta europaea
CCATGAAGGTGGTAATTTGTCGATTATTGAACCGACCGCAAAGGTTTCATTAACATGCATGTTATGAATCAAAAGTTGATCATACAAACGTTGAATCTCATGATATTGCTCCATGACCGGACGAGAATTCACCATTTTGTAACTATTAATGTTACTAATGAGAAATTTCTTACTTGAAGCATCTTCGGTCATATATTTAGATTTTAGAGATTCCCACAACGTTTTAGCATATTCAAAATTTTGATACACATCAAAAAGTGAATCGCACGTACCGTTCAAAATGTGCCCACGACAATTGTAGTCATCATTATCCCACTTTATGTGGCGGCGGGTTGTCTCCAACGACTCGTTTTCTTCTTCCTCAGGCGGCCTCAGGGTGCTAAACATGTAGACCACTTTCAAAGTAATGAGCAGAAAATGTGTCTTTTTCTGCCACCTCCGAAACTCCACACCTTCAAACTTTTCCGATTTTTGAAAATTGGTGTTGATGATATCACGTTGAGTAGCGGCCATATTTTCGGACTAGTAAACTTTTAGATTGTTAGAAAGGGGGGTAATATTAGTATAATTATAAGGGTGTATAAATATGGTTGGACCGGATATCACTTCTACTCACGTATAAAATACGCTTTCCTAAAAGTTTACTATCTATCCTTATAACAATAACCGGGTTACAAGATAAAACTTTTGGGATAAAAAGAAGGTGGACAAGTGTATTTTAGCCACAAATAAAATAACACTTAACAAGTTATTTGTATTTAAAGTGGTCTAAAACTCTAATACAAATACTGCAGATATAAGTAATAAAGTGTGGATATATGAGATGATACACTCGGAAAATTTTTCCGTCAATCACAATTCAACATGGTCCTTGTATTTATAGATAAAATGATAACTCTTAATAGGAGTGTATCTCAATTTCAACCGCAAATCGGCAGTTAACAAAACGAAAAGGTGCGGCAATACCAAAGGATATGTACACATCCTTTTAGAAGCACTTTTAATATAACATTTAAAATTGTTCTTTATCCATAATTGCATCTGCCACAAAAGCCTTTCAAAATTAGTACGTAGTACTTTAATAAATAAATGAGTATATAGAAAATGAGATAACATATTAAAATAATATTATTATAATCATTATGAGATCACATGTGCACAGAATGTTCTCATAATATATAATAATAATTACTCCTTCCGGTTCCTATTAAAGTTCTCCCTTTCCTTTTTGGGATGTACCTTATTTAAGTTCACACTTCCATTGTAGGAAACAAAATAGTGCCAAACAGTGTCCAAACAGTGCCAAACAGTGCCAAACAATGCCAAACAATGCCAAACAGTGTCCAAACAGTGCCAAACAGTGCACTCCACAGTAAAGTCAAATTTATTTTCTTAATCTGTATGAAGTCAAACTGAGAACTTTAATAGGAACCGGAGGGAGTACATTTAAATAACATCATCTTAATAATTCACATCATTTGTTTATAAAATAATGAAGGACCATGTAGTATAACAATTGAGCTTTATTTCAATAAAATCTCCGACAGTGGTGTCAAAGTAATATTACATCGAAAATTCTCTTAAATAAGAGCACAATTAATGTGAATTTGAAAATCTGTATAGAACACTAAAGTGAAACTTTATCATAAGCCTGTTTTTCAAATGCAGTAGTGGCAGTACTTGACTATATAGAAAAACATGGTCAAATGCAGTAAGGGTGTGTTTGGGAGTTTGAGGGTGAAGGAAGGGAAAGGCTTTGAAGGGGAGTAGAGGGAAGGGAAGGGGAGGGAGATGGGAAGGAATTCCCTCCTCTTGTTTGGGAGTTACAAATTGCAAAAGAGGAGGGTTTTGGAGGACATATAATTAAAATGACACATGTACCCCTTCTCATTGTATAAGTAAAACATCATAATGTTTATTTAAATTCACATTTCAATTTCACTTCAGCAAACAAAAAATTATTTTATTCAAAAAAAAATTGTTTAATATTTAAAATAATTGAAGTATAAAATATCTAAAATCTTACTATATACCCATACTTTTGAGAAAAAATTAAAGCGAAATGAAAAATGAAAATATAAAAGAAGACAATTAACTTCGACAATTATAGGACAACATTATCTCAGCGTATTATGTTTCACATTTTATTTCAAGTACTTGCAGTTATATTAATCTAGCGCATTCCAATCAATAACATAAAGAAGTCAATGCACTCCAAATAAGCTCGACTTTCACACACACTTGCCTTCACTAATATGGCCTGCAACCAAATAGAAAAATTCGTTAATATAATATCCGAAACTTGCAAGCAATAATTAAATAAACGAAATACATTTATCATCACTTTTACCATTATTATCAAAATTATAATTTTAATAACTTAACAACAAACAAAAATCTTACACTCTCAATTACCACCTTTGTCAAAGAATGACATCATTACATTCATCACATTATCAAATAAACTATCATTTTTAAAAGTTAACACGAAACAAAAAATCTCACAATCTCAAACATCTTCATCAAAGGAACTGCATATATCAAAATTATTGATAACATAAACTGCCAAAAAAACATCAATATCAATTAATAGTATACTAAAAAAACTAAAGTCCTTAAAAACATATTAAGATAACCTGGTAGTAGATGCCGGTGGACCAAACACCATTTCAATAAGCAACTCCTTCTGTTTATTCTTCGGGCATCCAATGAGTCCTTTGATCATATCAGGATTGTTGAGAAGGTACAGATATGCTCGGTTGATCAAATGATTTTCAATATGCAAATCCTCCAAAAGCTTCCAAAGCTCAACTTCAGAAATCGGAAGCTTTTGATGAGATTTTTCATAAGCTAACGTGCTCTCACGAAGCGCAGAAGTGCTATCCTTAAAAGCTTCAGCAATCGTCATAAGTGCTGCGGTTACTCCTCCATCTTCAACGTTATCCTTGGATTTCTTTGGCCGCTTGGACTTAGGTTCATCTCGGACTCTGATCTGAGGTGATGTGACATCAACATCATTGACACCTTCTTGTAAACTATCACTAGTCTCAATCGAATCTGCACCAAATGATTTATCATTCCTAATATCCTCACCGGTTTCTGACATCCCTCCGTATGCTCGGTCTTCTCCACATATAATCACCATCTTGTCGTAGTTCGCAATCGGTTTCCTCATCCACTCTTCAGCATCGGGGTGAGCCTATTAAATAAATTTTATTGAAATAAGAGAACTTAGAATTTCATAATAATTTCAATATGTAAAATAAGCTGAAAAATAAAGTTTAGTTAAATTTGAGAACTTTTTGTTGTACCTCTACTAGTGTTTTCCAGACTTCAGGTTCAGCCAACCAACGTTTTGAGATTGGATCCCAAGCAAAGCCACTGAGATTTTTGAATAAATCATAACACTTTGTAAAATTTCTTTTTAGTAACTTCCATCTCCCCTTCACCTTATCTTTCTTGAAAGGTCTTCCGAACTTATTTTGCAAGTCACTAGTGATTGACATGTAAGCCTTTGTGGTGAATGTCCCGCTCACTCTATTCCCTTCATTGTGTTGATGTAGGAATGAATTAACAAGTTCATTGTCCATTTCTGCTGTCCATATCTCTCTGTCCATCGTGTACTTCTTTATTGTTGTCTTCACACTCTCAGAACTGGTAGTTGCATTACTTTCCATCTCTATAGATCCATTATATTAGTTCTAAGAAAAAATTTAATAATAACATCTGATTTAAAATAAACTATGCATCAATGACAAGCATTTAACTATCAATCAACACAATCAAAAAGCCAAAATATCTTTCAAGTTTGAAACAACCATAGAACAATTCTCAAGTTCACTCCTAATCAAAAAATAAACATCACGACATGTAATCTGCCCACATAGAATTAGCTATAGCATTTCTCAAGTTCTCTCCTAAATGAGTATGTTCTTCAATCTCGTTGTGTTCCACATTACTAGAAATTTGAGCTTCATTTTGATTGGCCATGTCTGCATCAACTTCAGCCATTAACTCTTCATCAGGATCCGATACCATGAGATAGTTGTGCAAAATGCATGATGCTATGATAATCCTATTTTGTGTCTTCACGCCATAGTGTGCTTCTCTTCCAGTCGCAATAATAGGAAATCTCTTCTTCCAAATAGAAAAGCATCTCTCAATGGCATTACGCAAGGATGCATGTCGATGGTTGAATAGTTCTTGAGCTGTTCGAGGTGGATTTCTTGAGGACCATTCCTTCAAGTGATAACGTGTTGATCTAAATGGTGTAATGAGTCCTTTTCTTAGCATAAACCCAGCATCAAGAAGGTAATATTTACCTATTAAAAAGTGTTATTAATAACGTTTATATATGAGCACGTGTATAGTAATAATAAAAAACATTTTAATTACCTTCCGGTATTTTCAAACAGCTTGTTCGGCTTAATGCATCTCTTAAAATCCTTGAATCTGATGCAGTTCCCTCCCACCCGGCCAAAACGTAAGTAAATTGCAAGTCAAAAGAGCACGCAGCCAACACATTTTGTGTTGGGAATTCTTTCCTACCTCGGTATCTAGGAGCATCAGCTGATGGAACTCTTACACGGACATGGGTACAATCGATTGCCCCGACACAATCCTAAAAGTGTGAATTTATTGTATTAATTATTTTATCGGAAAATTATGTTTCTAAATAAAAAATTAAAATAATTTATACCTCAAAATAAGGATAAAATCGACTGCTCCCTAGAATTGTTGAAGGTATCAGTGAGCCATCCGGTTGTTTGAGATACTTTCCCTCTAGAGAAATAATTGATTTAAGCACACGATGAAAATGGCGACTTATAGTTTCACCGGAACGTTGAAACCAAAACTGAACCACTTGACTTTTCATACCGTGTGTTAGGATATGGAGGGTTTTTGCCACTTGTTCCTCTACACACGCACGTTGTGTTGGCAAAAGACCACCCTCACTCTGTAGCATGGCACATAGGTCCATAAAAGCTTTTGGACCCATTCTAATTATTTTACGACCCTCATTAGTATCAAGTTTTTTCATTGTTTTAGTTCGTTCTTTCTCTCTCTCTATGATTAGAGCATGACTTGGTATTCTATTTCGAGCACTTTTGGTTATGAAATGATAAACTACAATGCATACAACATAAATTGTAGCCATTTGCAGTCTTTGTATCTTTCTATGCAAATCCAATATGCGTGCACCATCCATCTATATGAAGTAGAATTCTAATAATATGTTAGTAAAAATTGAAAGAGGGAAAATAGACTTTTGTACTACAGAAAAAGTGCACCCTAAGCTTGCTATTTCTAAATTTCTTCCAACAATTCTGCACTAACATATTTCTAGTAAAAAGCAAACACTTAACAATGCTAGCTAGGGACTGTTTTTTTCATTAAAAATTTTGATTGGTATTTTGTTTGTTCATCTCAAAATCTAATGAAGTAATGTCTTTAGACTCGCTTAGGCCATGAGAGTGAAATCTTAGGTTCAAATAATATGAAGCGTTTTTAAAGAGAATCCTACACACAATGGAATCAGCTAAAGTAGTAAACACTAAACACAAACACCAATAGTAATCCACCACAAAATGATATAAATGGGTAAATAGATTCACACTCTGAGTTATCCACCACAAAATGATATAAAAAAGAGTAGTTGTATTATCTGGCCACAAGCAATGTGAGCAGTAAACGATACAGTAATAAGGAAACATGACATATATCTTAGAATAAGCTAAAAGATTGCTTAAAAATGGAAATACACATAATGTTATTATAAAAATGAGCATAGGAAATCTGGAATACAGAAACTTTAATTTGCAACAACAAAAAATCTAATTTCATTTGAAATAAGAACAATCCACCAAACAGAAATAAGTAAAAATGCATGATAGTTTATAGGAGGGGCTTTACTCGAAGTGGGCTGAAAACTAACGGTCTGGTAAGTTTATTTTGAAATATATACTTCGTATACTGTGTAGATTATTACCAGATGAAGCTAAAAAAGAACCAACTCTACACTTAGTCACTATCTAGTTGGTTGATAGAGTTTAGGTTCTGCACTCTGTATTTAAAATGCCCTTTGCTGCTGAGGAATTTGCCTCCAACGCAGTTTCAAGAATTAAACTCAGGTAATATGAAATTAAATATGAGTGAGCTGCAGTAGCGAATGATAGCAAGCTTCTATTATGTGGTTTCTCTGAATTTGAATATCGTAAATTAACTTCTAAAGGTAGTAAATGTATCCTCCAATTAGTGTATTTGATACAAAAGGAGTTTAGCTTTGTTCATGTATTTTGACTTTTAATATACAATATCTTTTATTGAATTCCTGTTTTAAATGCAGTAGTTGTAATCAATCAAGAAATTTAGCAATTTTTAGAATCAAGAAATTTAGCAGTTTTTAGTGTTAGAGGAAAAGTTAAAAAAATTACCTTCTAATCTCTTCATTACTCAAAACAACTCCACTTAAAACTCAAGAAAAGTTATATTTAGAGATTTGTGCTTCATTTTATTTTCCATTTAGCACACACTGATAGCCAGCTCACTCATATTTCATTTTCAATTTTCCATTACTAAAAACTACTCTATTTTAAATATAATGGAGGCAAATTCCTCAGCAGCAAAGGGCATTTTAAATCAGTGTATACAATAGCGATGATAGTCAGCTCACTCATACATATACAATAGGGTAAAATGCTTGCTCAATCGATGTATAGAAGACTCAAACAATATCTAAACTCATTGAAATCTGGAGTTTCAAACTAAAAAAATATCAAAAATCTCAAATCTAAAAACCCAACAGTGATTCCATGCAAACAAATAACAAATTAAAGCAAAAAACATGCGAAGAAGCACATGACTAGCTAAATACCAAATATAAAATCCATATCTCACACAAAATCCAAAGAAAAATTGAATCAATCTGAGAATGCGAAATACAATCAAATACGATTGAGAGACAGAGAGGCCAGATGTTGAGCGGAGATAGAGTGAAGCAGATAACAACAAAATACGAAAAATGCTTGGAAAACAGAACATACCTGAGAATTTTAGGCGAAATAGTGAAGTATGGTGTCGATAGCAGAGGATCCACTTCAAGCCGCAATGATTCCAAGCGAAGAATTTCGAGCAGAGAAAAAGATAGGGTTCCTAGCGGGATACAGTAGTCATTTGTGGAGCAGAGAGTCGTTCGTAGAGCTGGGTTCGTAGAGCAGAATTGTAGTTTGTGGAGCTAGGGTACGTTTAATCCTTCTAAACCTCCCGATTCGGGGGAATTAGAAAAGTGGATGTTTGAGGGTTTTACGAGGATTTTAAAAAAACCCCAAAGACTTTCCTTCCATTTTAAAAAACTCCCAAACACAAAATGGGGGGTGATTAACCCTCACACCCCTTCCCCTCCCCTCCAAAATCAAACTCCCAATCACACCCTAATGGATTTGCGGATATAGGCTTATGACGATGTTTATCAGGGTTGTTGATGCATTGCAATATTTGAATGCAATAATAGATGAATGAAAGAATGGTAGTTATAGCTTGATACATCGCAGAACATGCAAATCCATATTCCATATAAGAAAAACATTACTCCGTATTGACCGGTGGTGTAGAGGTGGAGACAGGGAGGGGCTGGAGGGGGCCTCGGCCCCTACAAGAAAAAAATTCTTAAGTATATATTATACATAATATATACTATAGAAAATATGTTTATATTTTAAACTTTAGCCCCTGCAATGTAAAATTTTTAAGGATCGGCTTCCTTAACCATAGATTTCTGGCTCCGCCACTGTGGTGATGTATAATGATTGATAGATTTATAGCTTCATATTTTGAGAATTAATCTTTAACAAATACATTCCAGTTCCACAATTTTTTTAATCGGTTCTACAGTCACATTCAAATGGCTAGGTTACCAGAAATTCAAATACTAAGCCAAACGTTAATGTTATTTTCCCTTTAGTGGTTTTTAGCTAGTTTTGCCAAAAGGGTTAGCTTCATTCAACTAGTGGTTCAGATTGAGCACATCAAAGTTCAACTCTAGACAGTCTTTAATTTTCTCTCAATTTAGACATCGGTCTCTAGCTCTTGCCTCCAGGTATCAGATAACATAGCCTTGACCATTTCCCTTCTCATTATATGTTGGAATTCTCATTTCATATAAACCCTACATATAATATATGTAGTATAATATACAAACATGCGAGTGTATAGAGAACGAGTATGACGGTAACACCCAAAAAAAGCATACTTGACTATAATAGACGGATATACAGCATATCACATAGTACTGTCCTCATCTATAGGTTGCTCTATATATCTCAAGGGTATTGCTATTATTCTCTTTGCTATCTCCCTCTTATATCTGCCCAGAAGAATACCACAATTTCTTCTGGCAAATCATTACCTTTTCCTTGTCTACAGTGTATTCTGTGTCTGCTTTGCGGCAGCTCCATCTCATTCCTGCGGCCATGGTCATGAGATAATCTATGTAATAGCTGGACTCACGGATTAATGCGTACCCATTTGGTCTCAAAACACGATCCATTTCTAAAATGACGTACTTCATCTCACATCTGCATAATTATTCAAGCGAGACTGGTTAAAAATAACTACGAAATGGGAGAGAGGGAGAGAAGTACTTCCATTTTAGTTCCCACTACCCACACCCTTCATTTGGGGGTAGGTGTTGGTCAAATAATAATAATAACTTAATAAGCACTCCTGTTGGTGAACTCTGTCTTCTTCAAAAGAACTGCCCTCAAAAGTCATAGCTGAACAAAAGTAGCTAATTCTGGTCAGATTTAATGCATATTTTTAAAAAAGTGACCCAAAAAAGTTAAACTTAGTTGAAACAGTGTAGTTAAAAATATGAATGATTACTAAGAGTTGCACCTTGGTGACATGATTATTTCTTGGAAGGAAGGACTATTCAATTTCTGATTACTAATAGGTTCAAGGTAGTAATATTCATAAGAACACCAAAAGTAATACTCCATCCGTCCCAAACAAAGAATCCAATTTGAAGCACCTTTTTGTTCTAAAAAAGAGTGATGTTGTTTAAACAAAACTAGTTTAAAAAAATCATCGACAAGTTACATGTAAAAAAGTTAGTTAAGCCACGAAGGTAAATACATCATTTCATCATTTTCATTTACCCCAGTGCCGCAAAGGCTCCCACCTACGGTGAGGTAAGGGGGGTCGGATGTACGCAGTCTTACCCCTGTACTAAAGCACAGAGAGACTGTTTCCGGATGAGCCATAGTGAAAATCGTGTCCAAAATTGCATGTACTGACTGCTACTCCATAACAAAGAAGCGCAGACAGTTTAGTGAGCCATTTTGCTTTATTCCATCATAATCTCAAGCCAAAAAATAATGAATCTTTGGCTCCATTGCAAATGAGGGAAATACATATATGTAAAAAAATGTATTCATTATTTATGACAGCTGTGCCTTTCGAAAATTCAAAAATAGTATATTCACCAAACATTATTCTTTTTACTTATTGGACGGAGGGGGTGATAGAGACCCATCTAATCCGAACACTGGTGATAAACATTTTGGCAGGGTGTACTCGAGAAGGAGGAAATAAGCTGCGAGTCTGGGGTTCTTTTTTTGTTATTAAATGAATAATCACTTTCTGTTTTAAGAATACTATAAATAGAAATAAGGCTGGGGGAGTGGGCAGGCTGTTATGACGGAATTTGTCAGGACTGGGAAGATAGAGATTTATTGTCTCTTTCTTTTGGGAGCTTCGGCCTTGGTTGCTTGATCATCTCAATAAATTTGTTGGTTATTTCCTCATAATTCTCTTCTATTCTTTCTGTGATCTGGTTGTGTTCTATCAGTGGTATCAGAGCACGTAGATCCCTAGATGAGATTTACGCGCGCTACGATGGAAGGAAGATTAAATGATCTGGAGAGGAATCAACATGAGTTCGCGGCAACAAACACTGCTATGGCGACGGATATTGCGGAGATTCGGGCAGCGATTGCGCGTTTGGCGGAGAAAAGCCAAAACCGATCGCGAAGTAGATCGCACACTTCTTCGACATCGCATCGCACATCGCGCAGTCATCACTCACGCCATTCCAGGAGTTCGGATGGTTCAGAAGGGGATGATAACTACTCTGCAACGTACCGCCAACACCACCGTCACAGGGAACGGGATATCCATCGCTGAACAGGGAGGAAAATTGATCTGCCGTTATTCAACGGAGAAGATGCTTACGGCTGGTTAATCAGAATTGATCGCTACTTCAGACTTAACTATATCGAGGAAGAGGAAAAAGTCAATGTAGCGGTAGTGGCCATGGAAGACAAAGCCCTGAGTTGGTTCCAAGGGTGGGAGAATCAGACGCAGGAGAGGAACTGGGAAACCCTAAAGGCAGCTTTAACTCGTCGATTCCAACCAGAGTTGGTTCAGAATCCCTTGGGCCCGTTATTAGGTCTCAAACAGAAAGGAACAGTGAAGGAGTACAGAGAGCAGTTCGAAATGGCGGTGGCTTCTCAAGGTGATTTGAGCAGGAAGGTAACTAAAGGGATTTTCCTGAATGGTTTGAGAAAAGATATTAGAGCTGAGCTTGAGCTCTATCAGGCGAGAGATTTGGCGGATATCATGGATACTGCATTGTTAATTGAACATAAAAACTATGAAGCGGTATCAAGGAGAAACAAGGATGAAGGAAAAAAAATAGGGAGGAATCAGTTAACTGGAGGACAGAGTTACAATAAATGGGGGGATGGGCAGTAAAAGAAGCTACAGCATACACCCTACAAATACCGTTGAGAAGAATTCCACTGACAGTAAGAAGCAGGAGGAGGGTTCCAGTTCAGTATCTAAGAAGTTTGGCCCCAGACTAACTCAGAATGAACTGTTGGAGAGAAGTAAAAAGGGGCTGTGTTTCAAGTGTGGAGATAAATGGAGTAGAGGCCACACCTGCAAGATGAAAAATTTTAAAATGATGTTGGTTGAACATTCTGAAGGTGAAGATGAGACTGACACTGCCTCTAGTGATACTGAAGAAGGAGAAGGGGTTCATAAGGAACCCAAAACTATGCAGTTATCTGTACTCAGTAAAGAAGGAATACCTTCCATGAGAACCTTCAAGGTGAAAGGAAGTTTAAAATGGCCAGATCATGACAAACAGGTGACAATTTTGATCGACAGTGGTGCTACCCACAACTTCATATCCCAGCAACTTGTAGATCAATGGAAAATACCTTTCCAATGTATCAAGGGGTATAAAGTACAAATAGGGAATGGAGATTTGATTTCTAATGGTGGCAGATGTGATGGGATGAAAGTGAATGTGCAAGGGAATGAAATTCAACAAAATTTTTATGTACTGGAGTTAGGAGGAACTGACATGGTGTTGGGGATGGAGTGGTTAACTGAATTGGGTGATATGGAAATTAATTTCCAAAATCAGACTATGAAATGGAAGAAACAAGGGCTGAATCAGACTATTCAGGGGGATGCAAGTCTAAATAACATGGAAGTGTCTCTTAAGACTATGACTCACATTTTACAACAAACAGGAGATGTATATTTGATGTATTCTGTAAGTCAAGGTGCTGGAGAGCAGAAACTGGCACCTGAAGGGAAGTGGAATGAAGTGATAGAAGAATATCCGGAGGTTTTCAAAGCAAGCTTGGACATGCCACCAGTCAGACCTTGTGATCATACTATAAATATCAAGGAAGGGGCTAGCATACCCAACCTCAGACCTTACAGGTATTCTTATGATCAAAAGAATGTGATTGAGGCTATTATTCAAGAAATGCTAAATTCTGGAATTATAAGGAATAGTAACAGCCCTTACAGCAGCCCAATGTTATTAGCTAAAAAAAAGATGGGAGTTGGAGAATGTGTGGAGATTATAGAGCTTTGAACAAGATAACTATTCCAGACAAATTCCCTATACCAATTATTGAAGAACTCTTAGATGAATTAGGAGGATCTAAGGTGTTCTCTAAATTGGATTTAAAATCCGGTTATCACCAGATTAGAATGAAAGAGGAGGATGCCCATAAAACTGCTTTCAGAACCCACGAAGGGCATTATGAATATGTGGTTATGCCATTTGGGTTGACCAATGCACCTTCTACTTTTCAAGCCTTGATGAATGAAGTTTTGAGGCCTTTCTTAAGGAAGTTTGCTTTAGTGTTTTTTGATGATATTCTGGTTTATAGCAAATCAGAAGAAGAACATATAGAGCATTTAAGAAAGGTACTAAAAGCATTGAAGGATAACAACTTGGTAGCAAATCAGAAGAAGTGTTTTTTGGGTCAGACTACATTGACATATCTGGGTCATATCATTTCTGAAGAGGGGGTATCTGCAGATCCTGAAAAAATAGAAGCTATGGTCAGTTGGGTGGAACCTAAGGATTTGAAAAGCTTGCGGGGTTTTCTGGGGCTGACCGGATACTACAGGAGGTTCGTAAAAGGATACAGCAGAATTGCAGCTCCTCTAACACAATTACTGAAGAAAGACAATTTTCATTGGGGAAAGGAGGCTAGTTTGGCCTTTGCAGAACTGAAACAAGCCATGACATCATTACCAGTTTTAGTCAATCCAGATTTTAATAAAGATTTCATTATTGAAACGGATGCTTCTGGTAAAGGATTGGGGGCTGTGCTAATGCAAGATGGGAGACCCATAGCATTTATGAGTAAGGAGTTATCTGTGAAGCATCAAACAAGGCCCATTTATGAGAAGGAGTTAATGGCAATAGTTTTTGCTGTTCAGAAATGGCGACCTTACTTATTGGGAAGGAAATTTGAAGTGCATACGGACCAAAGAAGCCTTAAATACTTAACTGAACAGACAGTCGTGGGAGCAGAGCAACAAAAATGGATAGCCAAATTGCTAGGCTATGATTTTGTTATTAAATACAAACCAGGTTTGGAGAACAAAGCTGCAGATGCATTGTCCAGGAAGGTTCAACTTAATTCAATCTCTGTAGTCACTTGTCTGGAGTGGGAAGGATTGGAGGAGGAGCTGTTAGCTGATCAGAAATGTTATGAAACCATTCAGAAAATATTGAGTCAGCCGGATCAAATACCAGAGTTCAGACTGAAGAAGGGATTGTTATATTTTAAAGGAAGGCTAATGTTACCAAAAGGTTCTCCTAGGATTACCAAAATCCTTAAGGAGTATCATGATTCAGCCACAGGAGGTCATTCTGGACATTTCAGAACTATGAAAAGGATATCAACCTTATTCTATTGGGTTGGTATGAGAAAGGATATTCAAAATTATGTTCAGGCTTGTGAAATATGCCAAAGGAACAAGTATACTGAAACCAGCTGGGTTGTTGCAGCCTTTACCCATACCGGAAAGAATATGGTCTGACATTAGCATGGATTTTATAGGCGGACTGCCGAAATCTAAAGGGAGGGATACAATCTTGGTGGTGGTCGACAGGCTAACTAAATTTGCTCACTTCGTAGCTCTTACTCACCCATATACAGCTAAAGGAGTAGCGGAGTTGTTTATTAAAGAGGTGGTGAAGCTTCATGGATTTCCAAAATCAATTGTGAGTGATAGAGACAGTATCTTTTTGAGTAAATTCTGGTCAGAATTGTTCAGATTGGCTGGCACCCAACTGAATTATAGCACAGCTTACCATCCACAATCCGACGGGCAAACGGAGGTGGTAAATAGATGTCTGGAGACGTATTTGAGATGCTTGACTGGGAAGAAACCTAAAGAGTGGGTACTATGGGTACCATGGGCAGAATACTGGTATAATACCAATTACCACATCTCATTAAAACAGACTCCCTATAAAACTCTTTATGGGCAAGATCCACCTATCATCATCAAAGGGGATGTATCTATCACCGCTATAGATGAAGTGGCAAGGATGACTGCTGAAAGAAACAGGATGCTAATGGAAATCAAGGAAAACTTAGCCATTGCTCAAAATAAGATGAAGCAGCAGGCTAACAAACACAGGAGGGAATTGAAGCTAGAAGTTGGGGAACAAGTTTTTCTGAAGATTCAACCCTACAAAATGCAGAGTTTGGCCAGAAGGTTGAATCAGAAACTAAGTCCTAGATTTTATGGACCTTTTGAGATTATTGAGAAGCTGAACGAGGTTGCCTACAAACTGAAGTTGCCAGAAAACTGTTTGATACATCCTGTTTTCCATATCTCTTTGCTCAAGAAAGTATTGTCGCCAAACACAAATTGTCAACCATTGCCCAAATGCTTGAATGAGAACTGGGAATTGCAGGTTGTACCAGAGAAGGTGGTGGACTCCAGGAGAAGAGTGGATGGAGTGACAGAGTTTCTCATACATTGGAAAGACCTGCCTGAGTTTGAGAGATCTTGGGAAGATGCAAAAGTGTTGAAAGAGCAGTTTCCAGACTTCTATCTTGAGGACAAGATAGATTTTCCGCAGGGGAGTATTGATAGAGACCCATCTAATCCGAACACTGGTGATAAACATTTTGGCAGGGTGTACTCGAGAAGGAGGAAATAAGCTGCGAGTCTGGGGTTCTTTTTTTGTTATTAAATGAATAATCACTTTCTGTTTTAAGAATACTATAAATAGAAATAAGGCTGGGGGGAGTGGGCAGGCTGTTATGACGGAATTTGTCAGGACTGGGAAGATAGAGATTTATTGTCTCTTTCTTTTGGGGGCTTCGGCCTTGGTTGCTTGATCATCTCAATAAATTTGTTGGTTATTTCCTCATAATTCTCTTCTATTCTTTCTGTGATCTGGTTGTGTTCTATCAGGGGGTAATAAATTTGGTACTGGTTGTGGCTTACCTGTGATTTTCAGCAGTGAATAGGCCCATTTAAGTGACGGAGATCATAGGTTCTAGTAATAAATTTGGTACTGAATATGGCTTACCTGTGACTTTCAGCAGTGAATAGGCCATCTAAGTGAAGGAGATCATAGGTTCTAGGATATGTAGAGAAAGCCTCGCACCTGCAAAAAATATACAATCATCAAATGAATATAACTGCATATAGCTTCCATACAAAAATGAACCATAAATGACAGAAAATACAATAATACTATCCCTTCCCATACCAGTCATGGTATGTACCGATGAGACCGCGATCAAACACCACGGGAAGTGTATTTTTGTCATAAGAAGAAACAACATTCATGACCCAGACAGGATCATCAATGAGAGCCGCAGCAAAACCTCCATACATTGTGTTCATGTCCATCACATTCCGTATCTCATCACTTCCAAGTGCAGGAAGCAACAATTTGTAGTGCTTCACCCTTGCCTTCCATTTACTATCATCAAGCTTAAATGCCCCACCACTTCCTCCACGGACATTAGTAACACGCTCTGGAGGGGTATGCAACCTTTGTGGCCATTTGGGAAGGGATTCTAATGCTACTTTTTTATCAGTTTGTTCGTTTTGTACAATACATCGGCGGAGAGGAGTATACCATGCTGAATCTGGTTCGGTTCCATCATCACAATCAGGTTGGTGGATATTACTATTATTATTGTTATTATTTAAGTTGTTGTTATTATTATTACTACTAACAAGATCGTTATAGCAACTGCTGTCTGATGATTTCTGCCACACGGCAATGTCACCCTTTTGGTTGTATGGTTTGAAACATACTGAAAGTAATAAATCTTCCAGTTTCTCATAGTTGGATTTTTGCTCCTTGATTGTGGTGTTCCATCCTCTCCAGCGGTGCTCATAGTTAACTGGAGGACCAGAGAGGATCCAGAAACCTCCAGGGCGAAGTATTCGTTGTATCTCAAGAAGGTAAATTCCACCTGAAAGAAAAATAACATCTTATTAATTAATCAACCATTCTTGATGTACACACACTTGTACACACCTTATACACACCTTATACACTCTTGTACACACCTTATCACAGACAAAAAAAAAACTTTCACAGACATAGGTGTGTACAAAAGTGTGTATAAGAGTGTGTACAAACATCATTTTTGTTAATTAATAGGTTAAAGGTATGTTTGGAACACAGAACACAGTAGCGTAAAGAGGGAGAAATGGAATAGATATGGATGTCTGGAAGCACTTTGCTATAAAATATAAAACTTATACCAGACAAAGTTCATCTTTGGATTCTTGGAAGATGAGCTTACCTAGTTGACTTAGTGTATTAAGGGATAGCTTTGTTAAGGGACATTAAGAGTAATATACAGCAGATGTTAAGGGATACCTAAAGCTCTCGAGTTGGACATCCCATCCATACTTTAGAGGCGGTAAACTATTAACATTAATACAGTAATATATTAAAGGATAGCTTTGTTGACTTAGTATACAGAGTAGTTATCTATTTAAGCTTATTTGAATTGTTTGAATTACCACCATGATCTGCAGCAACTGCCCATAAAAATAGTCACTGTAGCTATACTTCTCTTGCATTTACAGTGGTGTAATGAAAGAATGAAATACAAGCTTCCTCACTTTCATCAATACTATACATGTTATCAAGAGCCAGAAAACCCTAACGAATCAATATGATTTCCTTCTCCCTGGTCATCATGGTTAATGACATTACGGTCACTCCTCCATAGTTGAATTAATTGTTTTTGTCAATTCTCCATCCAATTTACAAACTCCAAAAAATGTATGGAGAAAACAAATCCAGACAGCATTGATTGGTATTAGCCTTGAAGGCTACCTTGATGGCACTACAAAAGCTCCAACACAATAAGCAAGGTAGGATGAAAAAAACAGCAGACTAGTCAACAAGTTGAAGGATTGATCAACCATCTCAAGTCAGGATATAATATCTCAAAGGAAGTTATAGCCTGCAAAGAGATATTATGCAGCTTCAATGGAAGACTAATCAACTCAGATGCTAATGATAAACATAACAGTTGTGCTATTGGGGGTGTGATTAGAGATATGAATGCTATGGTGATTTTAGCTTACTGTAGAAGGATCCACAAGTGCAACACTGAGATAGTAGAGCATTATGCAATCTGGATAGGCCTTAGAGTTGCTAAAATCAAGGGTTGGGATTAGGTCCTTTCTCCAGGTTGGACTAAAACCAACTCAGATGCTAATGATAAACATAACAGTTGTGCTATTGGGGGTGTCATTAGAGATATGAATGCTATGGTGATTTTAGCTTACTGTAGAAGGATCCACAAGTGCAACACTGAGATAGTAGAGCATTATGCAATCTGGATAGGCCTTAGAGTTGCTAAAATCAAGGGTTGGGATTAGGTCCTTTCTGAAGCTGGATCATCGGAAGTGCAATGGCTTCTGAAAAAGTTAAATTTCATGCTGCTGATTTAAACACTGCTTTGCCATTTACTTATCAGGAATGCAACACTTAGGCTGATGAAATTGCTAAGAATGTTAATAATTTTGACAGCTTGAGGTTCAACTCCTTTAAAGAACCGAGCAGGAAGGCTAAGGCATTGGGTATGCTCAACAAAAAGAGATCCCTTACATCAGATGCATATAAGTCCTGCATTTACACTACCGGTTTGTTGGTCGTTTCTGTTTTTGGAGGCTTTTCCCTCTCTTTTGGAGGGGTTTGACCTGATTCCCCCCTTCTGTGCCTTTAGCCATCATTAATAAGCTTTGTCATCATCAACAACTAAACCAATTTTGTGCAAGTATTTAAGCAACCACTAATTCCACATGCTGATTTGAAAACTTTAGGCGTGATTAAACGCAAAAAAGATCACAATTAGGCATCTGTCAGTTACCAAATTCAGTCCAAGGAATCAGGCATCTTGAGCAATGAGCCATATCAAAAGAGCTTGAAGGGAAAGGAAGGCGTTGTGTTGAGATAATCCCTAAAATTGCAGGTATTCCACGTTCTAAAGCAAACTGAACTTGAGCCTGGTGATTGTCTCTTGGTGCAAGTGAAACTGTTAAAATCCCATGATCCAGCAAATCCCCTCCCCAGCTTGCAACCTATTAACTGTCACTCTGTCAGGTACATAATATTATTCTAAATAGTGCTCTAAGATTCTTAATGTAGTTAAAGGGAATAAAAGTACTTTTGGTGCCTAGGCCAAAAAAGGATTTATTTGTAAGAGTGTCAGTAAAAGTAAGAAACCGCTGAAGATGAGAGTGACTTGTATTCTACGTTTGTTGTGTGGGTCTGAAGTATGCCATTGATTAGACAATAAAATGGCTATTTTACTTATGGATCATTTATTTTCTAGAAGTTTGATGTAGAGCATTTATTGCCTTGTAAAGACACATAGTTAGAAGGTTAGTTTTTAACAAAACAGAAGGCACTTACACCACACCCAGTATCAATGGCAGTCCTAATTGTCCCATCTTTCATTGCAGGAATCAAGTTTTGCATCAAATCAACATAATGGCTGACACCATATGGGAACATGGTACCTCCTCCAGGGAAAATAAATTTCTCTCCTTCTTTCCTCAACCAATGCTGATTAGATTTTTGCTTACTAATCCAATCAAATGGAACATTCCTGAAACAAAGATCCAAACAGTATTTTATGCTCGATTCTTGGATGGAAATTCAATCCGGGATCCAAAGTGATTTATCCAAAGGATATCTGAGCCTGAGAGTCTAAGGTAATAAGTAATAGCGATGATGAACATGTTACCTGTACCAACATTCATTTCTACAGTTTGGCCATTTGATTGACAATTTATAGCCTTCTGGCGGTGGAACTAAGCATTCTTTCTTTTCATGTTTTGGAGGGCAGTGCCGTTCCAAATAAGATAGTCGATGAGAACGATACCTCCTCCACCTCTGTCATATGAACAATATGTCATTCGTTATTCATATATAAAATTATACAATTACAGCTTTCATCTGCAAAGATCACCTCACGGTCTGTTTGGATAGAGGGTACTGGAGAAGAACGGTTTGGAGAGCTTACTCTGTCTTAGTACATACATTTTTTTTAAAACGAATACAAGGTGATTGTAATACTACATGATCACATATTATTGGAATCTTTGAATTTTATAAAATCACAAATGTATCTGAAGATATAGACAAAGCCCTCCATCCAAACAGACCCTTAAAATTATGATGCTATTTATAGAGTCATACCTTTGGATCTGTGCATGGAGTGTAGTCCTGCAAGTCAGGACTGCACTCTGCAAAGGAAGTGGAATTCAATTGCAGTGAGATAAGAACAGTTTCCCTGGGAGATGTGAGGGCATCGGAAAAATCCTTAGTGAGAAGAAAAATCTGATTCTGAGAACAAAAGGTTCCACCAAGAAAGAATGAAAGACTGCATAGCACAACAGATACGAGTGCCATGGTGACTGTGTTGGAACCCTTTTCTGGTTGGGGTGACGGATTCCCATCATTATGCATCATGTTTCAAATTTCAAAGCTACTTCTACCTGCATATTTAGAACAAAGCAGGTTCTAATCACTAAGCTTTACCAAACAATGAATCTAATGGTGATATAAAGAGGCAGATTGTTTCTTCTTTCCAAAACCATTTTCCTGATTGCTCGCCCCCCCCCCCCCCCCCCCCCTCCCCTAACGACTTGTTTGATTTGGGGATTTCAGAGAGGATGGGAAAGAGAGGTGATCTTTAATTTCTTAATTATTTTATATTTAGATTGTTAGAAGAATTATAGATTAAAAAAGTATATAGAAATGCATGAAGAACCCTTCTCCTACACCCGCTTGCATATCAGACGAGTCACTGTTCTTCTGATCGAGTGTACTGGGGATTCTGACTTCAAAATGGCTGACGAAGCAAACAGAACCGCCTTTATGGAAATACAGGGTCGCATGATCGAACTCACTGGTAAAATAAAGCAGGTTAAGACCCAAATGCGAAATAAGGGGAAAAGAAGCATGCGTATTTGACATTGGAGGAACTGCAGCACCTATCTGATGATACGGTTACCTACAAATCTATAGGAAGAACGTTTGTTTTGGAGCCCATAGCTGTGCTAATGGATGAGCAAAAGAAAAAGTTCAAGGATAGTGAAGCTGCAATTTCATCTTTGCAGACTTCCAAGGAATACTTGGAAAAACAGATCGGTGAGGTGGAGAATAACCTCAAAGAGCTATTGCAACAAGATCCTGGTCTTGCCCGTCAGATAATGTCCATGTCAGTGTGATGTCACCTTATTGTGGTTTTGAACTCTATCAGCAAATGCACATTCTATATGTTGGGCATTATAAGATATTTACAATATCCAAGTTGACTCTCTTTCAAGTGTATTACAATTTACGATTTTTCAAAAAAAAAATGCATGATCTAACAAATAGAGATAAATTAGTAAAAACCCATTAATCCTCCCATCTTTGTCCCTTCGAAGGCCCATAACCAATCAAACCTTAAACTAACAAATAAATCAATGAAAACCCAAGAATATCTTTGAGTGCAGAGGATTAAAGAGGCTAAACTTAGCGATCTCAGGGACAGTGCACCAAATAGTCACTAAGACTTGGAGTTTCTTTTAAGTGCAACACTAAAAGAGTAAATTGAGATCTTTCTGTGTGAATACCCAAACAAATGGAAATGAGATCACTTTGCCAGGACTAAAGAAATCCAAATTTTACTGATCAAAGAAAGACAATGAATGACTGAATGTGGCCACTGATTGCAAAGACCACTTCAAGTGGAACTATCAGGCACAAATCAGAACTAGCTTGAGGAATAAGAAGATAATTCCCACAGACAAACATACGAACACATAACGAGCACCAAAAGAAATAAAGGTCAATAAAGAAGCTATGGTACAGATACCTGAGAAACAGTGAAGACCCAAGATTTGTCACTCCTGCTCGCTTCCCTCAATCCGAACCTTAGCACACACTAGTGGCAGAGTATGAGATAGTGAGATACCATCCATCCATCCACCCACTTCACATTACCTGCGTTTATCAGTGTGAAGTGACAAGATGATGGGGAGAAGAGAGAACGGGTTGATAAAATACCGGAAATTCGAAAGAAATGCAAACATAGAGAGACTTTGTGACTCGGTTTTCTTTTGTTTATCCTGAAAAATAATGAATACTCCATATTTTTTCTTTAGAAAAAATGCTTTGACTTTCAGCTCTAACTTAGGTCATAGAGCAAAGAAGCTCATGGTCCATCTTTTCACTCTCTGCCACGTTCGTCACCAGAGCGAAATGGGTCAACCGGTCCCTACTCTCTCCATCTAGCCACCCCATTTTTCAAGAAAATTGAAGCCTGTTTACCGATAGAGATATTTTCATGTATTCTACTTCTCTTTTTTTTCAATTTTCTGTTTTTATTTTTCAGTTTTTCTATCTTCAATTTTTTGTTTCTATTTTCTAGTTTTCCATTTTCAATTCTGAAAACATATTCATCATTTTTGTCACCTAATTCTGTGATCATCCAGAAGACTCACATGTTTACTTCACGGGTTACCAAATGGTGCTTATTAAGACTCGCGTTAATAAGCGACACATAAAATAAGAAATGTTATAAGATCATGTTTACTTCAAAAGGTTTAAAACACCGTTTAACATTAAAATGTCCAAAATAATGTATCAAATATATGTGGGGTCAATCACCTCGTACGTATACATATATAGACACACAAACATTCATGAACACAAATATATAATATAATATGTGAGATCGATCACCTCGTACGTGTACTCATACTCCTGACCCCTACCCTACCTCTATAGCTCGTATCCCCACCCTACACCCTACACTCAATTACACACCCTTGACCCCTACCCCTACCCTTACCACGATCTTACATTGTACCCATACTCCCCTAAAACCCTTCATACTCACTCATACCTACTCGTAGGGGTCAGGGTAGGGAAGGAAGGTATGGGTGGGGGGTGGGGGGGTGGGGTTGAGTGAGGGTGAGGTAAGGGGTATGGTCGGGGGTGGGTTGGTAAGGTCTAGGGGTACGTGTTGGGTGGGTGTAGTGGGTGGGTTAGGGTGGGGGTAGTGAGTAGGGTTTGGGTTGGGGTAAGGTAGGGGTAGGGTAGGGAGTTGGGATAGGATGGCGGTAGGGTGGGCCGGGATCAGGGTGGGGACGAGGTAGGGTGGGGGTAGGATGGTGGGGGGTAGGATGGAGGTAGGGTGGGACCGAGGTAGGGGACATGTGGGAAGGGGTAAGGGGTAATATACGAGGTGGGGTAGGGTAGGGTGGGTCGGGGTGGGGTTGAGGTGGTAGGGGGTGGCGGTAAGGTAGGGTGGATCGGGGTGGGACCGAGGTAAGGGCATGTGGTAGGGGCGGGGGTAGGGTCATTGTAGGGAAAAGGGGTATGCGGGGTGGAGTGGGTAGGGTGGGTAGAGTAGGGGTAAGGGTTAAGGTACGAGGATGGAGATACTAGAATGGAATCGACATCGGGGCGGGACCGGACCCACCACTAGGTGTAAGTATGCAAATTCATTGCAGCGGCTTGTAGCATTTGCGTTTTCCAAATTTGGAAAATTAGTAAAAGTCACTTCTCCAAATCATTAAGGAAAAGAGAGACATGTCTCATTTTTTTCGTTTTGGAAAACGGTTTGGTAAACGCGTTTTTCTGTTTTCCTTTATCCAGTTTTCCAACAATTTTTTTGGTAAACACGTTTCCTGTTTTCTGTTTTCTAGTTTTCTAGTTTTATGGAAAACTGGAAAATATCTCTGTTAGTAAACAGGCCCTTGAGTTTTGAAAACCGAAACTGTAGATTAGAACGAACACCAGAATTAGAATTGTAAGAGCATCTTCGATGCTAAAACGTTAACGGTGCATACGTGCATGAGAGATAACCAATATAAAAACAATAAATAGAATATCTCTCTCCTTATTTGAAGGATCTTATATCATTCTGGTAAGTTTATCTTCACAATGTCAAGCACAATATCTAGATGTAGACATTGTGGTTGACATTGCAGGGAAAAACTTACCAAAAACACATAAGATTGTGGAAAGACGGAGAGAAAAATGTCATAAAATCAATCTTTTGTGTCTATCTCTCTCATGTCACATGTGCACCGTGCACATTGTAGCATTGAAGATGCTCTAAGATCTAAAATATTGAATATGATGAATTATAGAAAAAGAAATTCATTCATTTTTTAAGTAAAATAAAGCCAAATACCTAAAATAATTGGCTGGCTTGTATAATTTCAAGTAATTCAATTGGAAAACGAGATTTTGCCACTTTTGATCCTTTGACTATTATGTCATGGACATTTTTGGTATTTGACTTTGATTTTTTCCACTTCTAGTCATTTAACTATTGTGCGACAAACACTTTTAGTACTCGTCTTTGAAAATTTTCACGCTTAGTACTTCGACTTTCATAAAAGTGACATGTTTGGTCCTTCAACTATTATAATAGGGACGCTTTTAGTCCTCCATTTATTGTGTCAAATTCATAGTGAAAGGACTTAAAATGTCAATTTTATAATAATCGGAGGACTAAATGTGAAAAACATTGAAGTTGAGGACAATAAGTGTTTCTCGCATAATAATCCAGGACTAAAAATGAAAAAATTGAAAGTCAGGTACCAAAAGTGTCACTAACTCAATAGTCAAAAGACTCAAAATGGAAAAACTCATTGGAAAAGCAAATTAGGCTCTATTTATTTTGTTCGCAAGGCCACCAAATTGAGATTGTGAGCCTTTGTCTTGCTTTAGTGCAATGTAGGCTGCCCGGCTTTTAGGACCATCAAATCAAAATTGCAACGATCGGAAATCTTGAAGTTTACATCTCAAGGCGTCATTTTTTCTATCCGATGAACCCTCTGTCGCAAGTCACTTTGCCGTACGACAATTAATCTCACTCCAAAATTGAATACTCCATATAACTTAACTTTATTCAGGATTTCAGATAATTCACCATATAGACTCTTAGTTGGATCACTATATAAAATAATTAAACATATATAGTTAAAAAGACTCTTTAAAAATGTAGTGACTTTAGTCAATAATATTTCACACTTAATGACTATGAGATTATATAAAATAACAATTATTAGTCTAGCAGCGATGGCAGGTGGTGAGGTGGACTGCAGCGACCGGAGAACGGTTGTGGTCAGGGGCGGACCGTAGTAGAGACCCAGGGGGATTACCGCCCCCCAACAATTTTTTTTTAGTGTATATATATACGAAAAATAATTTTTGCTCTTCCAAAAAGTATTTTGAACCCTCCCAAAAATATTTTCGTCCCCCCAAAATGACTTTCCTGGGTCCGCCCCTGGTTGTGGCAAGTGGCAATGGTGGCAAAATATTCTTATATGAAAAATTTTAAATCTCTACTCATGTTTATGTACATCTCCCATATTTTACCCTTATGAAATTGAATTATTAGGATGACCTTAAAGGTATGTTTGGTTCAGGAAATGTCAGATTACCACGGGAATGTCAGATTGATGAGAATGTATCCAATTCATTCTCATTTGTGTTTGGTTAAGATTAAGAGAATGTAATATTAATTTACTTGGTTGAAAGATATCTTATATTGCAGATATGGTGAATTACTTCAATGTGCTTTAAATATTTTATCTTAACACAATAAATCTATTACAACCTACATCTAAAGTAATTAAAATTAAAGAAAAAATGAAATATCTTAATAATAAATAGAATCAAATCTAATTGAATTATTTTTAAGTAAACTACGTTTAATTGTAAAAAGTTGTAGATCCAATTCAAAAGTGAAAAAAACTTTATTCAAATAGTAATCTAAATATATTTATTATTATTTCAAAAAAAATAAAAAATGTTCAAGTTATTCATAAAACATCTTTTCAAATTAAATAAAAAATGATCAATTTTGACATTAAATTTTGAAATCCTCTCATCAAAAACTTAAATAATCTATAAGTCTTATAAAATAAATACCTTAAAAAATTTAAATGTTAAGGAAAAAAGAATTATGAAAATAACAAGAATAGACATTCGAATATAACTAAATAAACATACTCCATATGTCTCACTTAAAAGGTGGTCACACAATCTACGATCGACTGACGATAAAAGTAACCGATCTCTTTCAATAATAAGATTATTTCAAGTAATAAAATTTACATATTTAGAAACTACATTAAAAGTTTTATAAAATCGCACTATATAAAGAAATTAAATGAAAAGAGACAATTAATTGAGGGTATTTTCGGAAGAAAATTAGACTATCCCCGGGAATGTAAGATAACCTAAGGCATGGATGGTTATAAGGTTTCCCTCCTTATTACACTCCGTGAACCAAACATGGGTATCTTACATTCCGTGCATCACATTCCGGCATTCATGTGAGATTAACCCAAATCAAACAGGCCATAAATGTCTAAAAATTACGGATTATGTTCGAATATAAATCAAACAGGCACACTTTGTTTTGTAAAGTTGAATCTTTTCCTAAAACTTTTCCCCAACTCTTCTGTACATGGTCTTATGTACATAAAATTAATAAAATTATTAGTGACTTTTGTACAAATGGGATCACAATTTCATTCTCACAAAATTGTAGTGATATAATTTTGGAACATTATGTACACTTTTAGAGTACTTTTAAATTCAGGACTACGTGTTTTAATATTTAGGATGTTTTCTTTTGGACGGTTTTCGGACTCAGATCAAATCAGATCCGATCATATCAGATTTAAACAGACCAGACTTAAACAAATCAGATCAGATCAGATCAGACTTGGACAGTTATAAAATACACAAAGACCAGACATGTATCAGATCAGATTAGATCAAACCAGACCAGCCTTAAACAGACCAGATCAGACCAGATCAAACCAGCGAAATACAGTCCATAAGAAAACATCCTTATACTCCATGTAAATCATATTTATATCATTGCTTTATGACTGTCATAAACTTTAAATCACCATTTGTAATCGAATAAGTATCCAAATAAGTATCCAATATAGTGTAGCTAAACCAGCCGCAACCACATGAAAATCTGTCTCCAATTCTATCCTCCCCCATTGTTGTGTTTTGCCCAGGCCAGCGCCTCACATACCCCAATTGTTTCAGTGATCTCCGATGATCAGTTTGCGCCTTCCACATTCCATCCACCGCCAATAAAACTGTCACGTGTATCTCTGACTACCCACGCCCATGCTCGCCTATTATTGTGCAAATCAAGCGCCGCATCCACATTAATTTTAACTTTGCCTTCCGCTGGTTTTTTCCACCCAGTCGCCTGCCGTGTCACCCTTGTTGTGCCTTCAGACGCGAGGCTATCTTCCATCCGCGTAGGACCGCTGCTCCCATCTCCAAACAGTGTTGCCAATCCTAATCTTGGTTTTTCCAAACTTTGTCATTCATGATCTTCCGATAAAAATACATAGGTCTTCATCCTGCAAATTATCAAAAAAGTTTTTAATCCAGACAGTAAAAAATTTTCCTTGTCGGACATATCTGGTCCCCAGTTTCCTCCGCACCATATCAGCTATCCTGCAAGACTTAAATATGTGCTCTTCTGATTCATCCTCCTCAGTACAAACTTTGCACACACTTTCGACCTCCACATGCCTGCGACGAAGATTGTTCGTTGTATGTAGACATCCCGTCATCACCTGCCATACAAAGCACTTCATTTTTGGTGGAATTTTGAGGTTCCACATCTTCGTCTATCACATCCACCCTTGACTTGTGTGCTCTCCACGAAGTACCCTGTACCCGCTCTTTACAGTATAGATTCCCCTGTTGTCTTCATTCCACCAAATGCCATACGTTGGTCTTCTGCTGCTAATGGGAATATACAAAATAGCTCTTCTATCCTCAGCTGAAAAAATGGAATTAATTCTTTCTCTGTTCCACTGATCACCTTGCTCGTTGAGTAATGCCGCTACATTCATGTCAGCTACTCCTGTCAGAGGTCTTGATTGTATCCGTCCCGATCCTTGCCCTGGTAACCAACTCTCACGCCAGACCGAAATGGTCTGGCCATTGCCCACCTTCCTCCTTATTCCTTTCTCGAGCATCTCCTGGGTCTGTATAATACTACTCCAAATAAAGGAGGGATTATTCCCTATTTTGACCTGCAAAAATGAAGAATTAGGAAAGTAGTTTGCTTTAAAAATTCTTCCCACAAGCGAATCCGGGTGTTTGATTAATCTCCATGCTTGCTTTCCCAACATGGCTAAATTAAACTACCTCAAAGATCTATACCCCAGTCCACCTTTTTGTTTCGGAATACACAGTTTTTGCCAACTTTTCCAAATAATCCTTTTTCTGTTTTGATCCGCCCCTCGCCACCAATAGTCATTCATGATCACCTCTATTTCAGTGCACAATTCCTTAGGTAACAGGAAGACGTTCATGGCATAAGTCGGCATAGCTTGAATCACAGTTTTGAGCAATATTTTTCTCAATTCCTGATAGTTTCCAATTCCGCACTCAAGTAATGATTCGTTCTTTCAGATAACTAAGGATCTCTTTTTTATTTCTCCCTATAAGGGAAGGTAAGCCCAGATAAGAATCATTATTTCCTTCCGTCTTTACCTCCAGCCAATCTCCAACAATCTTCCTCTTCCCTTCATCCAGATTTGGGCTAAATTTAATGGTAGATTTCTGATAATTCACCATCTATCCAGAGCACCCTTCTTATGTTTGCAGAATGTGTTTAATCGCCTCACATTCATGTTCTCTAGCTCTAAAAACAGGAAACTATCATCTGCAAAAAATAGATGAGATATTCTTGGGGCTCCTCTCGCCACAGAAATCCCCAAAATGTTGCCCATACTTTCTTGTCTGCGGATAAGAGTGCTAAGACCCTCTGCAACTAAAATAAATATGTAAGGGGACAGTGGGTCCCCCTGACGGATGCCGCGTTTAGGAGAAAAGGGTCCAATAAGATTTTCATCAAGTACTCCACCGATTCCATGCATTCCTTGATCAGGCCAATCCACCTATCATCAAAATTCATAATTTGCATAATAGCATCCACATAACCTCATTCAACTCGATCATAAGCCTTGCTCATGTCAAGCTTTAGGGCGACGTATCCCTCCTTCCCCTGGGTGTTTCTTTTCAAATAATGTAGAGATTCAAAAGCTATCATAACATTATCAATAAATTGATCTGCCCGGGACAAAAGCACTCTGGTTGACAGTGACCAGCTCGTTCAAAATTTTCTCAAGTCTATTAGCCAGGACTTTACTGAACACTTTAAAAATAACATTGCATAAAGCTATTGGCCTCCAGTCCCCCATGCCTTCAGGTTTTTCTTTTTTAGGAATAAGGATGAAATTAGTTTTATTTACCTCGCGGTGGACTTTACCAGTTTCCATGATATTATGACAAAAGCGCACAACATCTTCGCCCATAATCTCCCAATAATGCTGGAAAAAAGCCGTGTTTAATCCATCCGGTCCTGGGGCTTTGTCAAGATGAATATAAAAACAGCTCGTTTAACTTCCATGGCCGTAATTGGCTTCATTAAATCGTGGTTTTGCTCAGGCTTCACCTTGGCCAGATCCCCCATCGTCCTCTCGTCCACACTAGTACCATGAGAGGTAAACAGCTAGTAAAATAGTCCTCCACTATACGCCCAAGTCTGGTACGATCCATCTCTCATTCTCCACTTGAGAGTCTCAACCCTTTCATTTTATTTCTTCGGCGTCTCTGCTTTACTGCGTTATGGAAGAATTTAGTATTCTTATCTCCTTCCTGTAACCAAAAGGTTTTTGCGCGCTACTTCCAGAATATATTTTGCTTTTCAAGGAGATAAACAAGAGATTCCTCAACTCGGTTAAATTCAGCCGCATTCCATCTGCCTCCCTCTGCTCGCAGGACAGCTAGTCGCTTTTTACAAACATCAATTCAGCTCTGAAAATCCACTTTCATGCTCTTGCTCCATTGGTCATGTTCCCAGCCACAACCATTTAATCGTTGCCAAATCTGCATCCTAGAAGAATTGTCCCATGCCCTCTGTATCACTTCACGACAGTCGTTCTCATGGAGCCACATATTTTCAAATTTAAAAACTTTCCTCCTTCTGGTACTACTCCTTTTTTGGACGAGTATAAAGCATCTGATGATCACTGGTAGGTCCCTCCAATGACATAGATTGATGCCCTCCAAATAATGTCAGCCAATCCTCATTGGCTAAAATCCGGTCCAACTTAGCCTCAATCCATCTTGGGATTCCCCTACCCCGTTCCCAAGTCCACTGATAACCCTCGAAAGAGACATTAACCAGTCCACTGCTCCAAACTGCCTCCCCAAAAACCCCTAAGAAGCCATGGTGAAGCCGGTACACTACTTTTGTGTTCACTGTCAAACATAACATCATTAAAATCACCCATCAACAACCAAGGTTCACTATTCTCTCTGGCCAAGTTTCTTAACAACTTCCACGACTGGCGTCTCTGGCTACGTTCCGGATAACCATAGTAGCCAGTGTAACGCCATCTAAGCTCATCATCCCCCAGTTTAACTGAACAATCAATAAAATTATTCTCCATTTTCCTGATTTCCACCAAAACCTGTGCTCTCCAAAAAAGACAGAGACCACCACTTAAACCCACACTGTCAACCGACGAACATTCATGGAATCCAAGCTTTTTCCGAATTTCTTCACAATAGGCAGCATTTGATTTAGTTTCCATCAAAAATAATATTTTCGCTCTCTTGGTTTGAACCAAATCAGCCAACACCTGAACAGTAGCAAGATTTCCCAATTCCCGACAATTCCAGCTCGATCACTACTGTCATACCTGATCAATTCGTTGAAGTGGGTGCCCAGAGATGATTGTCGCTCCCCAGCCTCGAAGAGAATCGCCTGCTCCTGTGACTCGTTCCTTCCGCTTATGGTCTGTTCAAAATCACCCGTCTGGAGGTCGCCTACCCATGTGCCGCCTACCCCTGTTCTCCTCTGATGCAGCGGAAATTTCGACGATGATCCAAGCCTCTGCGTCGATACTTCAGCTTCCTTCCAAACCGAAAAAGCTAGCCAAACTTTCGGGACTCCCAAACGCCAACAAAGTAAGCGTCGCCCGTCCAATGAATGTTCTGTCTTACCAGAAAGAATCGACGCATAAAGCAGCTGGAGTTGCTTGCCTGGACGACATACACACTCCTCGGCTAGGGTTTTGTAGCGCCGGTATTTCATTCAATACGGGTTAATGATTAATCTTAGTCTTTATATTCCATGTATATCATATTCATATGTTAACTTTATGTGTATGATGTACACATAAAGTACTTCTAGGTTAGTGATTTATCTTAGTATTTATATTTCATGCAATTTATAATGCCAATTAAATAAGTATTTACCGAAATAATGATGGGTTAAAAGTATTTACGGATATACTGCTTGGTCTAACCCGGGTTAGACAAATTCGCCAAACGGTTTGGCGACTTATAAGTCGTCATCCTTGTTGGCGACTTATAAGTCACCAAACAGTTTGGCGACTTTGTCTTTAAAAAAGATGGGTCGCCCAGCAACAACGAACAGAACGCAGAAATACAGCCCCAAAAACCCTCCGGCGATTTCCAGAGCTCCAGGCGATTTCAGTTACTCCACCGACGAAGGAAACATCAAATTCACCTTCTTCAACACTCTTTACTCCAGGTTTGAAATCTCCATTTTATCTTCTCATGTATCAACTTAGTGTTTATGATTGAAAAATTTCAAGAATTGTAAATTACGAATTGATTTGTTGTTTAATGTGGATATGTATGAGATATTTAATTTTAATGTGGATATTAATTTAATATTTTTGTTTCGTTAAGTATAATGATATTGCATATATGAAATGTGTATAAAGTTTGTATATGAAATGTTGAATTATTATAAAATGTGTATAAAGACAGTCTTGATGTGTATGATATTTTGGTTAAAGTGTATATATGTAATGTTGAATTTGGGTGTATAAATTGTGCATTCTATTGAATTTAGGCACTATGGAGGTGTCAGTGGATCCCGGGCCGATTGATCGTTCTATCCAAACACTGCAGGCCACGCATGGGACTGATTACGTGTGGCGTGGCCTCGATGTGCAGGTTGATAGGTGTCGAGAGCACCTCCGTAGTTTGTCCCACGTGTAGGTGGATGATAGAGTGTTAGCGTATGTTAGAGCACAGGTTTTTTGGTGTTCACAGATTGGTGGCTACTGTCCCACTTGATAGAACTCTACTCACTGCTCTTCTTGAGCGTTGGAGGCAGGAGACACACACATTTCACCTTCCAGTTGGTGAGGTAACAGTGACCTTGGGAGATATGGTTGTTTTGACTGGCTTACAGGTCCATGGGAGAGCGGTTGCAGGTACATCATGTCGACCGTAGGTAGATGATGTGGAGCGATTGTTGGATGTTCACCCCCTTCCCCGGACAGACATTCGTGGGTCATCTCTGACGATGTCATGGCTGAGGGAGCATTTCAATGTTCTTCCTCTGGAGGCAGATGAGGTGATGATTCAGCAACACGCACGGGCGTACATTTTGATGATGATGGAAGCTTCCATTTTTGCAGACAGGAGTGTAAATGGGGTTCAGGGGCTGCCCTTGCCGATGCTAGAGAGGTTTGATGTAACTGCATAATTCTGTTAGGGTAGTGCCTTTCTAGCATATCTGTATAGGTAGCTTTGTCGAGGTTGTCAGAGTGGGAGCACAGAGGTTGGTTTTTTTTTTTGCTTTTGTTACAGATTTGGTCATGGGAGTACATTCACATTGGGCATCCCATTATATCACGATACCATGGGAGTACATTCACATTGCTTCATGACCAGCCTCCATTTCTCCTTGGACCACATCATCGACGGGGCGAGGACCCTCTGGGACGTCAGTATGTTTTAGATGATTATATTAATGTTATTGTATGTTCTGGATAAATATATTAATTATATTTATATTAATATATACTACATGATTGGTTAGATGACTATTTGTTGATAATTGTCGCACATCATCGGCTACTGGACTCGGTTTCTATAGGGATGCATTTGATCGCATGTCTGATGATCAGGTTTGGTTTACATAATATAATATTAGCTATCATATGAAAAGCAGTAAGACTAATTTTTTGCCTTTTCAAACAGATTATACGTATACATGAGCGAGTGACTGCCACAGTGAATGATACGCATGACATGGACACGTACGATCATGTTCTGACGGGCATTGTTTCCTTGTGTTCAGATGTGTTGGAGCGAGTAGACTATGGCCATCTTATACATATGACCCCCCTCTCAGGATTATATGGCATCAACATCTACCGCATCAGCAACTTCTACATCTCAGACTCAGCGTGACAGAGTTGTTCTTCAACCAAGGCAGCGACGTAGGCGTATGCGTCAACAGCCACATCTCCATGACCAAGATGATCAAGAAGACCATGAAAACTTGTAGTATGTCTCTATTATTGGATTTACTCATGTACACCAAATGTTGTAGAAACACTTTACCTTTTTACGTATGATGGATAGTGTACCCGGGGGGTAGCTTATCCGAGGGGTTATTGCGGAGAATAACTAGAGAGAAGTCAGAGCAAGTAAGAGAGAGAAAATGTATTGAATATGTAAGTCAAGGCCTTTCAGCGTATTTGCTTCTAGGTTACAAATGGGGAAATGGGGTGCTATTTATAGTAGCAATAAATGCTAGATAGGGACACGTGTCAAGCATCCATTGGCCGAGGGGTCACCTCAACTGGTTGGCGCTGGCAATTGCATGTGGCCGCATTTAATGCGGCTGTTGGATGTGACGTCGTACTTGGTACGGTGATCCATGCGCATGTGGAGCGGATATTATGTCGGAAAGGTGCCCTCGGCTGTGGATGATTAGCCGAGGGCTCTGAGTACCGGGGACCTCCTTAGTGCCGAGGGCTCTGGATGCCGAGCGCTACTGATTTTCGCCATTTTCTCCCAGTAACTTTGTTTTCCTGATTTGGCCCTCCTGTGAGAATTGGAGCCTTCGGCCAGGGGGGCGAAGGCACCCCTAGTGCGCATTGTGGGCCGCTTGGTACTCTGGGCGCTGTGATTTGGGCCTGTTGTGCTTCCTGGGCCTATTGGGCCTTTATTGGAGCAGTAGGAGTCTGTGGACCGGGGGTTCCCAGGCCATATACTCAATCAGGAGTCCCTCACTCCTTTTGTCGAAAGGTACTTGAGGGAAAAGGAGTAATTGTGTTTGTCCTCTGCCGTTGTTCCGTTGTAGTTTGTAAAGTTGTGGGTAGTTTGTTGTTTGTTTATTCTGCCGAGGGCAGTCCCTCAGTTACCCACATGTCGGGACTTGAGGGGTCATGTTTGCTGTTTTGCGGGAGTTTTTAGCATTTTGCATTTTTTGTGATTTTTCCCGAGGGGGGTTCTCCAGTCCCCCACTCCTTGAGGCACTTGCAAAGTGGTGAAAAGGAGTAGAGTAGTACATCCATAAACAACATAATGTAAAACATTTTATTAAAGCAGCGGAAACATTTAATACAAGTGTTCAAGCCACACTTGGCATAATTAGGCATGCAAGCCCCCAAAGTAATTATTCAGAAAATATTATCCATGAGCATTATTTAAATTGTTTTCAAAACAGAAACGGAAGAAGCACGAACCACGTCTTCTTCCTTTGATCTTCCCGAAGTAACGGGCGGTGGCAGCAACCTTCAAATTCTACCTGAAACTGTGAGGTGGCCTCCCCGGTGAAGGGGAGGTCAGTACTTGGAAACATTTGACAAGTACAATAGCAACTATACTAAGTATAATCAATGTTTAAATTTCTAAGACCCTCAATTTAGGGTGATATTACATTATAGGCCATAACCCTCGGTTACCCCTTTTTGCTATTTAAATCATACTCACTTTATATGAAGTCAAGTAGTCGGCCCGTGGGCCCATATTCATTTAGAATTTATCATTTCCATTCCCCCCGTGACCGCCAGTCACGATAACCCCGTGGGGTCCCATCGAGCCCCAATTGTATAGCAAGGGCTCGGCCCAACTACATTTCTATACAATCCACTCATATTCGGCTTCATTGTTAGAGACTTTGAAGGAGAAGCGGACTGCGTAATAGGCCCGGAAGCCTTCGGGTGAGATGAGAACCACCCCTCCTCCGCATGCTTTGACGGCGGAGGAGCCATCGGTGTAGAGGGTCCACCAATCATCCGAAGGGGCCGAGGGCTCCTCGTCCGTGGCTGATCTCGCCGTGCATTCCGTCACGAAGTCTGCCAGGGCTTGGCCCTTGATGGCGGGCCTAGGACGGATGTTGATGTTGTATTGGCTCAAGAAGGCAGCCCATTTTACCATTCAGGAGGAGCTGGTGAGGCTCCTCATCAAAGCGCCGAGGGGTTGGTGAGTGAGGACCTGGACCGGGTGAGCTTGAAAGTAATGGCCCAACTTCTTGACGGTCCACACGATAGCCAACACCGTTTTTTCCACGGGGGAGTACCGGAGTTCCGCTTCCCTGAGGGTCTTATTAACATAGAAGATGGCATGTTGGATGCCATCCTCCTCCCGGATGAGTACTGAGCTGATGGCTGCCGGGCTAACACCCAGGTAAAGGTATAGGATCTCCCCCACCTTGGGTTTAGAGAGCACAGGGGGTGAAGATAAGTACCGTTTCAGTTCCTCGAAGGCCCCCTGACACTCTGAAATCCACTGGAAACCGGCGGTTTTTCTCATGATCTGGAAGAAAGGTAAGGACTTCTCCGCCGATTTTGATAAGAAGCGATTGAGGGCTGCCAGGCGGCCCGTCAATCGTTGGACTTCCTTTACGTTGCGTGGGGGCTCCATGTTGATGATGGCCTGGATATTCTCGGGGTTGGCCTCGATACCCCTTCGGCTCACCATGTAGCCCAAGAATTTGCCCCTTGAACGCCGAAGGTACACTTCTTCGGGTTTAGCTGGAGGTTGAATTTCTGCATGATGGCGAAGATCTCCCTCAGGTCGTCAGCATGGCTTGCTGATTGCTTGCTTTTGACGATCATGTCATCAACATATGCCTCCATGGTGCGCCCTAAGACAGCTTGAATGTAACACCCCCGTTTTTCCCACCCAAAACAATGATATATTTTAAAGAAATACTTTATTCATTCATCAAAGAGTTGAAGAAATACAGCGGAAGTCTAAAATAGGGAAATGGGTGTTACCGCCACATCCGGTCATCTCTCAACCGGATGCACAGGCAACTAAAAACATAACAACTAATTTATTAAAAGTAAAGTGTTTGAAAAGTAAATGTTTATTTCATGACTAGTATAACTAAGGCGACTTCTAACTCGCTCTCGGCCGTGCAAGCAATCATCACTCGACAACATCATCCTCACCTGCACAAATAAAGTGCAGAAACAAAACAAGGAAAAGAAAACAAAAATTAGCTTTAGAGCTAAGTAAGTACTACCCAACCCCGTAAAATAATCATGTTTGACAAAAATAGATTTTTATATAATAATATATAAAAATACTCACACCATCGAAATTCTTTTCACTTTGATTTTTATCAAGACTACTTCTTTACAACAATCCTCAACTTCTCTACAAAACTTCATAATAACTCTTCTCTTTGATTTCCTCAAAAATCACTTCTTCTCTAACTTCCTAGTAATTTAGAAGGGCGGTGCTCAACCTTTCGGTAGAGCCCGGTGGACCGTGGTTACGGACGGCCACCCCGAACAAGTGCCGGTACCACAACTGCTCTGTTGGAAACGGAACGACTACCTTAAGTGTGCACACCCCCTAAAAGGGATTCCAAGCCCCCCGAGTAGTAAGTCGTAACGAGTAGTCGGGACTCAGTCTACCAACTACCCCTGAATAAGATAGTTTGAATGATTAGGGATTACTACTACCATAACTTCTTCTTAAAAGGGATCATCGATCCAAATATCACTTTAAACTCAAACTGTACTTCTTAGTAGTAGCAAACCTAATCACCCTCCACATTTATCCGGACGTGGAAAACCGACACCTCGGATTACTCCCGAGATGCTCACTTCTTATAAAAAGTAAATTTTATCTTCGCTTAACAATACTTCAAAAATACTTCTTAATTTCTCTAAAAAGTCTTGAAGGTATTTAAAAATATTTAATACCCCAAAAGTACTTAATTTATATTTCTCAACTACCATATATATATAATACCTCTTCACAATTCTCATACACAAAATTCAACAATTCACACTTATTCACATAATGCATAATAAGCATATAATACGAGGAAATAATTTTAGATTGGCAGAGAAACTTACCTCTAGTCCGGGTGCTCCTAATTCTCTTCTTCTACTCCGGTCTCTAAATAATCACCTTTTTAATTAAGATGATATAATTAGTCACTTACTCTTTAATAATTATTTTACTCGATTTTTACCTTTTATTTTATTTTTTCGAATTCACTAATTATTTTATTATCCGCGCTAATCACTGCTTATTAATTAAATTACCTTATTAATTCAGTCGTTAATTAAAATACTTAAATTCTAAAACATACGAATATAATTAAGTACAGTATCAACTTTTTAATTTAATAATCATCTTTTTATTTACTCAACTCCTAAGGCATATGGTATGTCTTAATATTATATCCGAATTATTTTTTATCTAACTAATCAAATATCAAAATTAGTTTATATTAACATTATTAGCCTTAATAAATCCGAATTAACTAATATATTCTCATTTTATTAATTACTTAAACACTTAATATTTTAAAGTCCGTAATTATGCAAATTTTATATTACTCTACCTTAATTAGTCCAATAATTAGTGAAAACAAAATCTACCAATTTATTTAATCTAATCATGATACCAAGTCGAAACAATTATTTTAATATAATATTCTTTAATGAATATTAAACTATAAATTCATTTCATCGATAATAAAAATTTTATTATTTAATTACTTTATTAGCTTTATATGGTCCAATTTAATAAAATAGCCAAGAGTCGACTTTATAAATTAATAATCGTTCATAACTACATTTTGGTTCTATATTTGGCTTAGGTTGTCCAAATATTTATTTTATAATTCATTTTCCTTAATTATTCATTTATTTTCGTATATCAAATAACCGGTCCATTTACAATTAAATATACTAATATTAATTTTTATTAATTATAAATGGTCCATAATGTCTTAGTTAGTCTTATATTTATCCTAGTTTGCTCCAATATTTATTTCATAATTAATTTCGCCATTTACTTATTTATTTACTAATTGTGTACAAATTGGCCCAATTACCATTAAATCAATTAAAAATAGCAAAAAATATTATTTTTCAATTCTGGTTGGTCCGAACATGTATAATTACACCAGGTATTTAATTTATATTTTTCTAGATTTTATTTATTTCATTTACTAATTTATTTTTAATATTTATTGAAACTGGGCCGAACTGGCCCAAATTTAATTTTTTCTGGCCCAAAGATCAGGCCCAAGACAGACCCCAGCCTTGGCTGGGTTGTCTTCTCCGGTGAATCGCCGGAAAAACGGGCAAGAAGGGGAGAAAGAACCTACCTCGACGGAAACGGCCAACGGGGTAGCGGTGCACTCCTCTCGGGACGGCGAAGGTCGGTGAAGGGTTGGCGGCGGCGACGGCGGCTCCTGCTCCTCCGTTTTCCGTCGGGAAAGTTTTCCGGCGAAAACTCCGGCGAGCGTTTTCTCCCTCGTTTCACGACCGTTTTCAATGATTCTTCCTCCGTTGGATTCCTCTCACGAAGGGGAAGGTTTGGGAAGCGTTTTCAGGGCTCGGTTTTGAGTCTAGCGATGGGTTGGAAAAAAATTCAGATATATATATATGTATATTTGCGTTTTCCGACGGAATTTTTTTTTTGTTATGAAAGGCCAGGCAACTATTCTGCTATTTATAGGGATGGCTGGGTGTAAAGCTTCTGATTCAGATCCTAAAATCCTGCTCCTATAAATTTTTGGGGGGTTACAAACCTTGAGGATCTTCCTCCGTTATTTTTTTTTTTAAAATTTTTTCCTTTGTTGTTTATAACTGATGCGTGAGTTGCAGGTTGTAGGTTTATAACTTTGTTGGTTAATACGTATAGTATTATACTTATGTATAGTTTATATACTTAGGAGTAAAAATGGAAATTGTGTTTTGTAAAAATAAAATATAGCTTTTACTTCTTATGTCATATGTATAATTGGTACTTGATATAAAATATTACTTCTTTTATCGGACCATTTTTATCTGACTAAAAATGTCACAATTGTAAATTTTCTGTCTGGTTCACTTGTTTCATAAAATGTTGTTCCTATCACTGAAATATTTTTATCTGACTAAGACGTCATAAATTTTGAATTTTTTTTATCTGATTAGAATGTTACAGTTGTTGAATTTTTGTCAGACTCAACCAATAATTAAAATGTCACTTCCGCAATATTTTATGATTTATCTGGCTAAAAAATTTATTTTTATTTTTATTTAAATTTTTGGAGTGTCACATTCTACCCTCCTTAAAAGATGTTTCGTCCCGAAACATTAACTATATCTAAATAATCAAATTCTTAAGTGTTACATTCTACCCTCCTTAAAAGATGTTTCGTCCCGAAACATTAACTATAGCTAAATAATCAAATTCTTAAGTGTTACATTCTACCCCCCTTAAAGAGAGGTTACGTCCTCGTAACTAAAATTTTACCTTATTCAAATAACTCTGGATAACGTTTGCGCATGTCGTCCTCAGTCTCCCATGTGGCATTTTCGGCCAAATGGTTAGACCACAACACCTTCACCATCTTAACCGCTTTTCTTCTAGTCTCACGGGTCTTAGTATCCAAAATCTGGATCGGCCTCTCCTCGTAAGTCAACGATTCATCCAACTCGACCACCTAAAAAGTTGAGGTTAGATGTGATACTTGGATCTAATTATCATAAGGTTACGATTCGTACCTCGGGACTAAGAATATGGGATTCGTCGCGGACATACTTCTTCAATTGGGAGATATGGAAAACGTTGTGTACCTACGCATAGCACACTTTAGGTTTTGAGAGATATTTACTAAGGTATTCACTAACGAGCGGTTTATAGTATACCTTAGCCAACTCGGTGGGTAGAGCTAGCCGATATGCCACTCTTCCCATTCGCTCGAGGATGTCATATGGGCCAATGAACCTCGGGCTTAGCTTTCCCTTCTTTCCAAACCTCATTACTCCCTTGGTCGGGGAGACTCTGAGTAGAACTTTTTCTCCCGCTTCAAATTCTGCTGGCTTCCTTCTCAGGTCTGCATAAGACTTCTGACGATCTTGTGCAGCTTTCATCCTTGCTTGAATCGTCTTCACTTTCTCTATGGTGTCTTGGAGGTAATCCGGCCCTAACACCACTTGATCTTCCATGTCACCCCAACATAGTGGGCTTCTACACCTTTGACCATATAGAGCTTCGTACGGGGCCATTTTGATACTGGCGTGGTAGCTATTGTTGTACGAAAACTCTATCAAGTCTAAGTGTTCGTCCCACGACCCTTGTAGGTCTAACATACATGCTCTCAGCATGTCCTCGTAACTAAAATACTACTTAATCAAATAACTCCAGATAGTACTTGTGCATATCATTCTTGGTTTCTCAAGTAGCATCTTTGGTCCAAAATTTGACCATAACACTTTCGTCATTTTGACCACTTAACTTCTAATCTCACAACTTTCTTAAGTACTAAGCATTTGTAAAGTCTCTACGCTATCTTAAACAGATAAGTCCTTCACTAAGGTCATAATCAAGTTCTATCTCATATAAGCTTTCAAGGAAACTATCTAATTTCACATACTTCACATATAAGCAAGCAACTTTATGAACTTCACAGCTCAATAACATAGATCCATAACGTTAAAACCTCACATCCTCACCACGTTCCTAAAAGGCCTCTTTCCTAGTATATATTCATTCTCCTAATTTTAGGAAAACATTTTTGAAAATCCTGCATCAACCCATAGTTTTCGTCAAAGATTTCGAACAACGAAGTTTCAGCACAAGGAGAAATTCCCAGTTAGTTGGACGAGCGCAAAGGCTCAATTATGCACCAACCAGCTTAGACTGTTATCGTCTTTGTGACAGAATTTCTCCCTACGACCTATTACCTCGTGTTCTAGTCCTTTCGGGAAAACCTTGGCTCTGATACCAATTTGTAACACCCCCGTTTTTCCCACCCAAAACAATGATATATTTTAAAGAAATACTTTATTCATTCATCAAAGAGTTGAAGAAATACAGCGGAAGTCTAAAATAGGGAAATGGGTGTTACCGCCACATCCGGTCATCTCTCAACCGGATGCACAGGCAACTAAAAACATAACAACTAATTTATTAAAAGTAAAGTGTTTGAAAAGTAAATGTTTATTTCATGACTAGTATAACTAAGGCGACTTCTAACTCGCTCTCGGCCGTGCAAGCAATCATCACTCGACAACATCATCCTCACCTGCACAAATAAAGTGCAGAAACAAAACAAGGAAAAGAAAACAAAAATAAGCTTTAGAGCTAAGTAAGTACTACCCAACCCCGTAAAATAATCATGTTTGACAAAAATAGATTTTTATATAATAATATATAAAAATACTCACACCATCGAAATTCTTTTCACTTTGATTTTTATCAAGACTACTTCTTTACAACAATCCTCAACTTCTCTACAAAACTTCATAATAACTCTTCTCTTTGATTTCCTCAAAAATCACTTCTTCTCTAACTTCCTAGTAATTTAGAAGGACGGTGCTCAACCTTTCGGTAGAGCCCGGTGGACCGTGGTTACGGACGGCCACCCCGAACAAGTGCCGGTACCACAACTGCTCTGTTGGAAACGGAACGACTACCTTAAGTGTGCACACCCCCTAAAAGGGATTCCAAGCCCCCCGAGTAGTAAGTCGTAACGAGTAGTCGGGACTCAGTCTACCAACTACCCCTGAATAAGATAGTTTGAATGATTAGGGATTACTACTACCATAACTTCTTAAAAGGGATCATCGATCCAAATATCACTTTAAACTCAAACTGTACTTCTTAGTAGTAGCAAACCTAATCACCCTCCACATTTATCCGGACGTGGAAAACCGACACCTCGGATTACTCCCGAGATGCTCACTTCTTATAAAAAGTAAATTTTATCTTCGCTTAACAATACTTCAAAAATACTTCTTAATTTCTCTAAAAAGTCTTGAAGGTATTTAAAAATATTTAATACCCCAAAAGTACTTAATTTATATTTCTCAACTACCATATATATAATACCTCTTCACAATTCTCATACACAAAATTCAACAATTCACACTTATTCACATAATGCATAATAAGCATATAATACGAGGAAATAATTTTAGATTGGCAGAGAAACTTACCTCTAGTTCGGGTGCTCCTAATTCTCTTCTTCTACTCCGGTCTCTAAATAATCACCTTTTTAATTAAGATGATATAATTAGTCACTTACTCTTTAATAATTATTTTACTCGATTTTTACCTTTTATTTTATTTTTTCGAATTCACTAATTATTTTATTATCCGCGCTAATCACTGCTTATTAATTAAATTACCTTATTAATTCAGTCGTTAATTAAAATACTTAAATTCTAAACCATACGAATATAATTAAGTACAATATCAACTTTTTAATTTAATAATCATCTTTTTATTTACTCAACTCCTAAAGCATATGGTATGTCTTAATATTATATCCGAATTATTTTTAATCTAACTAATCAAATATCAAAATTAGTTTATATTAACATTATTAGCCTTAATAAATCCGAATTAACTAATATATTCTGATTTTATTAATTACTTAAACACTTAATATTTTAAAGTCCGTAATTATGCAAATTTTATATTACTCTACCTTAATTAGTCCAATAATTAGTGAAAACAAAATCTACCAATTTATTTAATCTAATCATGATACCAAGTCGAAACAATTATTTTAATATAATATTCTTTAATGAATATTAAACTATAAATTCATTTCATCGATAATAAAAATTTTATTATTTAATTACTTTATTAGCTTTATATGGTCCAATTTAATAAAATAGCCAAGAGTCGACTTTATAAATTAATAACCGTTCATAACTACATTTTGGTTCTATATTTGGCTTAGGTTGTCCAAATATTTATTTTATAATTCATTTTCCTTAATTATTCATTTATTTTCGTATATCAAATAACCGGTCCATTTACAATTAAATATACTAATATTAATTTTTATTAATTATAAATGGTCCATAATGTCTTAGTTAGTCTTATATTTATCCTAGTTTGCTCCAATATTTATTTCATAATTAATTTCGCCATTTACTTATTTATTTACTAATTGTGTACAAATTGGCCCAATTACCATTAAATCAATTAAAAATAGCAAAAAATATTATTTTTAAATTCTGGTTGGTCCGAACATGTATAATTACACCAGGTATTTAATTTATATTTTTCCAGATTTTATTTATTTCATTTACTATTTTATTTTTAATTTTTATTGCAACTGGGCCGAACTGGCCCAAATTTAATTTTTTCTGGCCCAAAGATCAGGCCCAAGACAGACCCCAGCCTTGGCTGGGTTGTCTTCTCCGGTGAATCGCCGGAAAAACGGGCAAGAAGGGGAGAAAGAACCTACCTCGACGGAAACGGCCAACGGGGTAGTGGTGCACTCCTCTCGGGACGACGAAGGTCGGTGAAGGGTTGGCGGCGGCGACGGCGGCTCCTGCTCCTCTGTTTTCCGTCGGGAAAGTTTTCCGGCGAAAACTCCGGCGAGCGTTTTCTCCCTTGTTTCACGACCGTTTTCAATGATTCTTCCTCCGTTGGATTCTTCTCACGAAGGGGAAGGTCTGGGAAGCGTTTTCAGGGCTCGGTTTTGAGTCTAGCGATGGGTTGGAAAAAAATTCAGATATATATATATATGTATATTTGCGTTTTCAGACGGAATTTTTATTTGGGATGAAAGGCCAGGCAACTATTCTGCTATTTATAGGGACGGCTGGGTGTAAAGCTTCTGATTCAGATCCTAAAATCCTGCTCCTAAAAATTTTTGGGGGGTTACAAACCTTGAGGATCTTCCTCCGTTATTTTTTTTTTTAAATTTTTTCCTTTGTTGTTTATAACTGATGCGTGAGTTGCAGGTTGTAGGTTTATAACTTTGTTGGTTAATACGTATAGTATTATACTTATGTATAGTTTATATACTTAGGAGTAAAAATGGAAATTGTGTTTTGTAAAAATAAAATATAGCTTTTACTTCTTATGTCATATGTATAATTGGTACTTGATATAAAATATTACTTCTTTTAACGGACCATTTTTATCTGACTAAAAATGTCACAATTGTAAATTTTCTGTCTGGTTCACTTGTTTCATAAAATGTTGTTCCAATCACTGAAATATTTTTATCTAACTAAGACGTCATAAATTTTGAAATTTTTTTATCTGATTAGAATGTTACAACTGTTGAATTTTTGTCAGACTCAACCAATAATTAAAATGTCACTTCCGCAATATTTTATGATTTATCTGGCTAAAATATTTATTTTTATTTTTATTTAAATTTTTGGAGTGTCACATTCTACCCTCCTTAAAAGATGTTTCGTCCCGAAACATTAACTATATCTAAATAATCAAATTCTTAAGTGTTACATTGAAACACCATGGCCACCATCCGAGTGTAGGTGGCGCCTGAGTTCTTTAGGCCGAAGGCCATAACAAGGTAGCAAAAGATGCCCTCGGGAGTCATGAAGGCTGTTTTTTCAGCGTCTTCCTCATGCATAAATATTTGATGATATCCGCGGAATGCGTCGAGAAACGACATGATTTCACACCCCGTGGTTTCATCCATAAGTTGATCAATATTTGGCAAAGGAAAGGGGTCCATGGGACACGCCTTGTTGAGATCCGTGTAGTCCACGCACATGCGGAATGAGGGCGGTTTTTGTGCAAGGACCATGTTTGCCAACCATGAGGGGTACTTTACCTCCTTGATGTGCTTGATAGAGAGGAGCATGGCGACCTCCTTCTTCACAAATTCCCTCCTCTCGGCCGAGAGGGGTCTCCACCGCTGCTGGACTGGTTTGGCCGAAGGGTCCACCGAGAGGCGGTGGGTGATGACCCTTCGGCTGATCCCCGGCATGTCCTCCGGCCCCCATGCAAAAACGATGGAGTAGGCGCGGAGGGCGCTGATGATGCCGGTCCTCAAGTCTTCAGGGAGCTTGGCTCCAATCTTCACAAGTCTCTCCGGCTTGGCCGGATCGAGCGCGAAGTCTTCTACCTCCTCGGCTGGTTCAGCCCTCAGGCCTCCTTTCTTCCGCTTCCACAGTTCCGGTGATGGTGTCAACGCGGAACTCCGTCTTTCTAACCTTTTTTGTTACTTGGAGGTAGCAAGCGCGGGCAAGTTTTTGATTCCCCCTTGAGTAACTGATTCCCCCCTCGACCGGGAACTTGAGGCAGAGGTGCCTCATGGAGATGACGGCTTCGAGATCCTCGAGGGCTGGCCGGCCGAGGATGATGTTGTGGGCGCAGTCAATGTTGACGACGACGAACTCCACCTCGAGCTTGGCTCTATGGAGCCCGTCGCCGAAGAATACCGGGAGGGTTATAACCCCCTCAGAATCAATGGTGTCGCCGGTGAAGCCGGCAAGAGGGGTCTTGATGGGCCGAAGGGACCCCCTCTCCAGATGCAGCTCTCAAAAGGTACTGAGGTACATTACATTGACGGAGCTGCCTGTGTCAACGTAAGTTCGATGAATAATAGTGTCATTTATTTCTGTGCGGATGACGAGGGCATCCCTATGTGGGGAGGACACTGGGGGGAGATCAGCGTTAATGAAGGTAATGGGTTCCTCCCTCAGCCGCTTTACTGGGGGCATATGAGTGACTTCCCCCACGTAAAGTGATTGAGCCCACTTTTTTCGTTGACTCGTAGAATCCCCCCCCGGTGTTGCCTCCGGTGATCATGAGGATGTGGCGTTTCTTTTCTTGGTACCGAGGGTACTCCTCCTCCTCTTCTTCCAGACTTCCAATCTCCCTCTTCTTGCCGAGGGGGATGGTGTTGGGGTTGACCCATGCATTTTCTCTCGCAGTTTGCCCTCGGGGTGGCCCTTGGTGAGGGGGGCCGTATTGCTGAGGGCCTTGAATAAATTGGGACAAATAGCCCGCTTGTATCAACCTCTCGATGGCCGTCTTCAGTTGATGGCAGTCATCGGTCCTGTGCCCCTGGTGCCGGTGGAAACGACAGTACGGGTAGTTTGGATTGATGGCAAATACTTCCGGGGGTGCGCGTGAATCTCGCACCACTAGGCCCCTCTCCTCGGCAAAATCAAGAATGACGCTGACGGGGTGCGTCAAAGGTGTCCGAGGGTGCTCCAGGAGAACAGGTTGTGCCCAAGCCCTCGGGTTCCCCTTGTAGCCTCCCCCGGGGTTGGCTTGGCCATGCCGGGGGCGATCACCGGAGGAGGCAGAATCCTTGGGATGATTGTGGGGAGCCCTCGGCCCCCGGTTACCTTTGTCGTCTGGCCGAGGGTGTTGCTGATCCGGGACGTGGTGGCATTTCTCCACCTCCTTTGCTTCGGCATACCGGTCCCCCCGCTGTAGGGCCCTTATATAATCGCGGGGGGGTTCGATGATGAGGCTCCTCGAGAAGTTTCCGGGGCGGAGTACCGTTTGGAGGAGGGCCGGAGGGTCCCGTCGTTAGCGCCATCAACTTTATCAGCCTCCGTTCTCCAGCGCTCCAGGAAGTCCCGAAGGGTCGCCTCCTTCCTCTGCCTCACTGTCAGCAAGTGAGAGAAGTGTTTTCTTGTGCGGCGCCTTCCCGCAAATTGCGTCAAGAATCGTTGGGCGAGTTCTTGCCATGAGTCAATGCAGCCCTCGGGCAATCGATTGAACCATCATCATGTTGTTTTGATACCTGTTGTAGTGCTCTTGGGGGTCAGTCTTTCCGTCGTAGGGCTTGATGAGCTGCCCTCGGTATTTTTCTGGGATCCGGGCCGCCAATACCCTTGGAGTAAATGGTGTCCGGGTCCGGAGCTGTATGGTGGGTTCCCCGGAGCCCTCAGCTGTCCTCTTCTGCATTTCCTCCATCCTGGCCAACATCGCCTCATACTTGAGGTCTGTATGAGGGGCAGAAGTGGTGGCGTGTGCTTTGGTGGCCTCCATCTCGTCAAGCCGGGGCTGGAGGGCCGCAATGATTTCATCCCGGGGGTCTTTCGGGAGGGCCTCCGCCCCCTGCGAATGGACGCGGGCCGAGTGGGCCTGGTTGATTTGGTGGCGGGCATCGTTGGCATGGAGAGGCGCCTTGCCTTTGTCCTCAGGGGGACGCCTTTCATTGGCCCTGGAGACGGACCCTCCACTTTCCTGAGGCCTCTGGAACGCCTTCCCCCCGAGGCGGTCTTGGACCCCTCGGCGGTCTTGCACCCCTCCGAGTCTCTCGAGGGCGGAGGTCCAGAGTTGTTCTTTGTTTACGTTGTGGCGGTCCCGGGACTGGACTTCCTGGGAGGCCGTATCTTGGGCCACGACCCCCTCGGAGTCCCCAATCCAGAGGACCGGGTTCCCGAGGGGGTGTGGATGAGGGGGAGGCATAATATTCTCCCCGACTTGAGGTTGGAGGGAAACAAAGTGCCGAAGGCACCCGGGTTCTGGGTGAGCGTCTGGATGAAGGTGGAGAGTGCCGATTGTACGTCGATTGTGATGACCGGAGGGCTAATTTGATTCTCGCTCCGGTCCTTCTTCTTGGCCTCGATGCCGAGGCGGGCATCAGGGGCATTCTGTTGAATCTGCTGGCGTAGGTCGACAGCCGTCTGGTCCAACCCGGTGATGATGCCGCCCCCGGGACCCCTGTTAGAGGCTTCGGGGACGTCGACTTCGCCGAGGGCCAGGTTCATGTCCTCGACATTCTTGGAGTTGGCACGAGTTGTTCTCACCATTTTAGCTAGGTGTTTTGTGTTTGGCGAGGGGGAGGGTTTCTTACTTGATTTTTCGACCTCTCAATGAGAGCACCAAATGATGGATAGTGTACCCGGGGGGTAGCTTATCCGAGGGGTTATTGCGGAGAATAACTAGAGAGAAGTCAGAGCAAGTAAGAGAGAGAAAATGTATTGAATATGTAAGTCAAGGCCTTTCAGCGTATTTGCTTTTGGGTTACAAATGGGGAAATGGGGTGCTATTTATAGTAGCAATAAATGCCAGATAGGGACACGTGTCAAGCATCCATTGGCCGAGGGGTCACCTCAACTGGTTGGCGCTGGCAATCGCATGTGGCCGCATTTAATGCGGCTGTTGGATGTGACATCGTACTTGGTACGGTGATCCATGCGCATGTGGAGCGGATATTATGTCGGAAAGGTGCCCTCGGCTGTGGATGATTAGCCGAGGGCTCTGAGTACCGGGGACCTCCTTAGTGCCGAGGGTTCTGGATGCCGAGGGCTACTGATTTTCGATGTTTTCTCCCAGTAACTTTGTTTTCCTGATTTGGTCCTCCTGTGAGAATTGGAGCCTTCGGCCAGGGGGCCAAAGGCACCCCTAGTGCGCATTGTGGGCCGCTTGGTACTCTGGGCGCTGTGATTTGGGCCTGTTGTGCTTCCTCGGCCTATTGGGCCTTTATTGGAGCAGTAGGAGTCTGTGGACCGGGGGTTCCCGGGCCTATACTCCATCAACGTATTTCCACCTGCAAAGTGCAAACTAATGGATATTGTGTTATTAGTACTTTTTCATTTGTTTATGATGTGCTGATGTGTTTGGTTATACATATTGGATGTCTATACTGTGTTTTTATACTGTGTTTCTGAGCAGGTGTGTTGCTGTGTATCATTGTTACTAATTTGTGATTTGTTTTTGAACATGTGTGTTCTGTAAGTCGCCAAACAGTGAACTGCGACAATCGGAATCAATTTAAGACGGAAAACGACATTTTTCGCCACCGGGGGCGCCGGACCGGCCCTGGTTGGCCCCAGACCGGCGTCGGTCTGAAACAGAACGTTTGGGTGTGTTTTGGCAAAGGGAAATTCGTCAAAACGTTTGGCGACTTATAAGTCACAAACGGTTTGGCGACTTTCCCCAACCCGGGTTAAGCCCAGCAGTATATTGGTAAATACTTTTAACCCAGCATTACTTCGGCAAATACTTATTTAAATCGCATTAATTCAGGAAAAAACTCTAAAAAATCATACCATGTATATATAGATTAAAAAAATCATTTCAAAAATCTATATAGTTAATTTAACGGAATTTTTAAAAATGAGGATAAAGGTGTGTAATTCCAAAACGGGGATACTAAGTATCATCCTAATGCCAGGTAATGTTAAAATATTGCAGTGTGACTTTATAATGATGATATCTTACTCCTATTAAGATGTGATATAGTACTAAATTTCGAACTCGAGTTTAATCTAAATTAATGACTTGAGTTTAATGAGTTTCAAACTCGAACACGAGTTAGATTTTGAGTTCGAATAGTTATTCAAACTGAGTTCAAGCACAATGATGTTCGACTTCTCAATATCGAACTTGAACCTATCAATCACTTACAATTTAAAGGATTACATTATATGGAGTATAAATCTTGAAATTTAAATGTTTTAGTGGGATTTAATAAATTTATTAATAATCATTAAAGATTTGAGTACTTATTGAATAGTTCAAACACGAATATATTAACGAGCATAGTCTAAACTTCTACATTCGAGCATGTTTATTTACCGAGTTTAATTTATTGAGTGTTCGAATCGAGGGCCGAACATCTATCGAGCCATACTCGAACTCTATTTTGTACTAGCTAAATATTCATGTCATCGTTTTAATATACCATATTAATGATTATTTCATATGTACAATATACGATCAATAACACGTTAAACTTTTATATACGTAGTATGAAATTATTCTCAAAATAGAACTGTCATATTTTATTTTCTAAATAGGAGCAATTAGTGTCAAGTTTAAAAAATAGTCATATTTGAAGGTTGGCCTGCCAAAACAAGCCAGTAGTTACTCATATTTCAGAAATAAGAACATGACGGTCCTATTTCGGAGTTACAAGACACTTATTTCTATTTAGGACAATTATCCTTTATTTATTATCTCATAATATACATTTCACATAATTACTCTTCTTTTTGTTATCAATTAGCCTAAACATTTTAGATTAGAATTTAGAACCATGAACATTTATTTATTATAATAATTCTACTTGCCTGGTAATGTTCCGTCTCGATTCAAGTTGGCCCAAAACGGCAAAATCAGCACAGTGACCGAGGGCTCAAGCAGTCAAGCATACCATTGATCCAAAAGGTGGAATCTCTCACCCCAGGAGCCCCCCCTCCCCCCGACCCGACAGGATGGTGGGAAGGTTAGTCACGGTGACTCAGTCAGCAAAATGGCAGTAGGCTCATACACCCGTGCGAACCACAGGCTCAGCCTTATTTCAGATTCTGTGACCTCCACCCGGTCGCTGCGGGGATTCGAACCTTGGTCCATTGATCCAAATCTCCCACCACTCGACCAACTGAGCTACCCGTGCGGGTAGAAGTCAAGCATACCAAGTTAGCAGCGTGGTATATTACTTTTTCTCCTTATGGGGGTTGTCACGGTTAGGGATGGACCGGTTCCAGGCCGAGCCAGGCTCCAGGCCGGTCCAAACCAGGCTTTTTTTGTTGAGGGAACCGGCCCGGAACCGGCTCGGGATTCTACCGGTTTCGGGCTGGGTCGAGCCGGATAGCTTTTTTGGGGGGGTTTTCTAATTAATTCCTACCCCCACCCTCCACACCCCACTCCTCCAAAACACCCGGCCCAACCCACCTACCACCCAAAGACCTCAAAAAAAAATGGCCCGGGTTGATACCAAAGAAACACCCAGCCCGAGCCTGCCCCCACAACACCCCTGGGTCGGGTCATAGGCCTGAGCCCGATCCCGCACAATGACGGGCTGAACCGGTTCCCGGGTCAGGCAGACCAGAACCGGTTCATCCCTAGTCACAGTTGTTAAAATCGTATTTTTGAATCGAATCGATAGATGTTTTTGAAAAAACGAATTGTAACATCGAATCGTAAATCATAAGATTTTATCAAACATATCCTAACAATTATAAAATAAATAAATATTAATATTAAGCTTCAAGTTAATGATATTATATCATTGATTCATTTCATTACATAAATATACCTACAAGGTCCAAAACATGATTTTTTTTAATGAAAGCTTGTCTCTATTCATATCAAAAGTTTCAGGATCATTACATCAATCAAAGGAAAAACAAATCTGAAAACTACTAAACTCTAACAACTACAACTGTAAACCCTATGATCAACCTTAGAAACGATCCAAAACATGACTTATAAACTATTTTAATAATGTAAATGTAGTGAATAATAACATTAGACATATGTAAAAAATAAAAATAATTAAATAAAAAATAAATCCATTACTTTTTTAAATATACTATTGATACTATTATTATTGTATTTATGTATCAAGTGGTTATACTTTTAATAAATTTGAACTATTTTCACTAAAAAAAACTTATAAATTTGAACCTTTTAATTATGTATCTAGATTTTAACGACCAATCGACCATGACTCACGGTGATTCCCTCAACTATCACCCTCAACTATAAATACGTTCTCTTGGAGACAAAAATGTTTCATGAGGCGTGTACAACAATTTTTTCTTTTTCTAGTACTCCTTCGGTCCCGCTAAATTTGCTTCACTCTCCTTTTTCAAGAAATTTTACTAAAATTGTCTCATACCAAATTTAATAAAATTTGTGCAACTCCAAATCGTTTCTACTATATTCTTATTACTTTATCAATTCATTATCAATCACATAACCCACTTTTTAAAAAAATAGTGACACTCCCTTGAGTCCCTTCCCAATGTTAGTGGGACAGAGGTAGTATTTATTACCAAAAAAGTTTTGCAATTAAGTAAAAACAGGAATTTGTAAAAACTACGTATTTAAAAACAATGGAAGAGGAAGTAATAATAAAATATACGTAGTACTACACTACTACGTATTCAAAAGTAAACTCTTCCCAACTATATTACACAAAATCTAAACCACAAAAAGCAGAAATTGCAAAATACGAACTAAGGAGAAGCAAAAATCCAAAAGAAACAAATACGAGTATATAATATACAAGGAGACGAGTCAAGATTGGGATTCACCAGCCAAGAACATCCATCAATGGGTGCCATGAACACCACAATGGCTGTTTCGGGTTTCCCAAACTCAAAACCCCCCGACATGTTGCCTTGGAACATTCCCAAATCTTCCAGAATTAGAAATATTGCTTCCATAAGCTGGAGGAATGTTGCCACCAGGGCAATCTCTAGACCAATGTCCAGCCTCACCACATTTAAAGCAGTTACCTGACGTGCCACCACTTCCCCCAGAAGCTGTGCGGCTGCTGAATCCGCCACCACCTCCATACCCCTGGACTTGCTGATCCCTTGTGAGTGTAGGACAGTTAGCAGCAGTATGGCCCGCACCACGGCAGCTGTTACAGTACAAAGCGGAAGTAGACTGCGTCATCCTAGACCCACCATATTGGTTTCCATATGGACTAGTTTGATCTGCTGACTGCACTCTGTTTGCCATACTGGCACCATAATTGATAACATTACTCCCACTTTCTCTAACCCCACTCCCAAATGTGGCATTATTTATCCCAACCGAGCTTGGAGCTGCATTTTCAGCATTTCGAGCTAGAGGGTTCAATTCATCCCCTGCTTCGAACTTATTGATCAAGTCAAGAACAAATTTGGTCTCTGTTAGGAGATTCACCTTCTCTACTTTGACTACAGTTGATTTCACACGCATCTCATCACTAAACATCTCCTCCTTCACCTTCAGTTTGAAAATATACTTTTTGAAAAGAACACTACGCATGATTTCTTGAAACCTATCATCGTCTTGCTCTTCGTGTTTTATGAAATACAAATCTTTTGCAGATACGCCCATCATCTCATCCCCAGTTTCCTGGAAAGCAGTGACCCAAGTCAATCCAGTGTGATCCTGAATTTGGAACTGAAGAATGTATCGATAATCACATTCGTCGATTGTCCGATCACATCTTTCACAAAGCCACTTTCCATCTCCGTTATTTACGACCTTTTTATTACACTGCCTGTCCCCAATCATAAGGGGGCATGCAGTGTAGCAAAAGTTTTCGGGTTTGATGAAACTAGGGGTGGCACTTATGGTAATCCAATCAGGCTTCTCAGAAGTCCCTAATCTTTCATCTTTTATCTGAGAGATGGTCTTTCTAACATCTGTCCGGCCAATGGATGATTCTCTAGAGATGGATATGGTAGGGGCATTCTTCCCCTCTCTGTCAAACCATTCCTTAAGCTTGTGAGCCTCTGGAAAATCAGGTTCTATGAGCAGTTGACTTGATGATATTGTCCCTAGAGCTTTCCCATTGAAATCATTGACTCTTCCTGCCTTCACTGCCAACACAGGGAACACACCAGAATCGCACATGTTCTGAAGTGATTGGCCTTCAGCATTGCAGAAATTTCCCCACATAGTCAATTCAACACTTCTGCCAGACATGTCTTTCAGTTGGAGGGATCTTTTTATTGTTTCAGTCCCATTTTTCCTCATTATAGTACTACTGGGACTAACAGAAGAGACTATGCCAATCACATCTAGAATGCTATTGTTGTCCAAGTCCTCTATATCACTTATGGGCCGAAAGAAAAACTGCTGCTGCGGAATTGATTTGTCATCTTCTAAACAAGGCTGTATAACCGAAGTGGTCTCAAGATGAATCTCATGATCATTACGTAGAGTGTTAAAAGGTTTGCTTCTCTCTGGAATTACTTTCACACTACCTTTTGAAATTAAATATACTTTATTAGGTTCAATCACGTGGTAAAATTGGTCAGCCACAGCATTAAAGCACGTCACTTTTATTTCCCCACCATCGGAATCAAGAAGATCAAAAGAGAACACCTTACCATCACCACGGGCATTATTGTAGTGTCTAAGTTCCCCTTTTGCAGTCACTCTAGCCTTAATTGTCCACCGATTTTGGTAAGGATTCAGAGCAGCAATAGGAATAACACGTGCAGGTGCTTCATTTTTAGCTATAGGTCCCCTGTTTGAATACATTGGTGGAGGCGGTTGCTGGTATGAAGGCTGAGGTGGGCGCAAGTAAGTGTTTGTGGGACCCCTGGCAATCCCAGCACCAGATTCTGGTTTGGAGTAAATGGACCCACTTGAGATATTATTATATCGACCTGAGTCCATGTGGCTGATAGTACCATTGCCAACATGTCGATTTGTCTCAAATGGTGCTTTTGGTTTACTATCAAAGCCAGTAGCACCACCAGGTGGACTAAAAGATTGAGGATTTCCGGACACATAACCGGACTGATAATTCATAGAAGGTTGAGCAGGTGTATGTTGCTGAACTTGTGCTGGGGGCCTTAACATCGAAGGGCTGTTACCGTTTGTCTTGTTCGGAAGTTGTATTGGCATCCCAATAGGATCACACTTGTCAAGAATGACATCCAGGTCAAGGATAATTATTATGCTGCAGTGAGATTCACATGTCAATGACAAGTACATAGCACAGAAATAACGGGTAAAATGTATTTCTTTTATTTAACAGGAAAATTAGATATTAAACACATAATAGCACAAGAGTGATTATTAAATTTCCATCTACCCCTATGCCCGAAAATCACAGATAAACGCATGAAAGATGAGCCCAACATAGCAGGCCAGGTGTATCCACCATCACCCTTGGCTTCCGTGACGGGCCATGCTTAGCCAATGATCATAATGATGTACACACCCGGATAGCTAGAGAGACACATACATGCTTGTTATTGGCCTGTAGATAGCTTGTTCCTCAAGATTCCATACTACCATTAATCCCCATCCAGATCGTGGAAATGGATCAAAATACTTCTGTATTATAGATTTTATAGCAAATTGATTGTATTTATCTCTCTAAATTTAGAGGCAAAAAACATGTTATAAATCCTTAATCATAGATTTGAAAGGTACGTATTCTAATTTATATTACACAAATTTTAGTTGTGACATAACTACTTCATGAACACTAAACTAACCAACACATTACTTAATAAAGAGACAGAGTAAAATATATAATATACAAATCACTATAAATTCTTATAATTCAGATGAACACAATTCCATCTGTCTCACTAAGTTTGGGACAAAGAGAAGTGACACACAAACTAAGAAAAAGTGGAATGATGAGGTTTATAATGTGTAAATGAACTTGCTTCTGAACAATATGGATATGGCTTCACGGAACGAATTTTGGGAATGACAAATGTGGAAAGTTGGGACAGACATAGTGAGTAGTGAGATATAGGAGTACATGAACATGTGAAGTTTAAAAGAAAAAAGTTAAGTGGCAAATATTCATATCTCACCTTCTCTATGTGAATCTTATAAAATGTGTCACACAAACAAACATTGATAAAGAAAAACACTTCAATTGTATTTCTTTAAATACATAATTCCATGAAAGGGCTTTATAAACCCATTCATATTATCATATATTGAATTGTGTAAAACACAAAACATAATGTACCAGTACAAAAGGACAAGAACTTTTATGATGTATAGTAAAGAAAAATTCCCAAATATATATTGTAATGAATATGGCAAGAAATTAACCAAGTAAATTATATTGAAAGGCGGAGACTATAAATTACATAAAAACCCTACAATGTTCAAATATAGCTTCAATAAGTGAATATTGAGAAGTGTGTTGTGCGCTATGTGTGAGTCTCTTCAAGTGATTTTAAGATAAAGTAATAAAAATCAGATCTTTTCCCGCATACCATTTTCTCACGTTAATGAAGACACCATAGTTTAGAGATATTCCCAGAAGCTATGATCAAAGATCGCCTATCGTCTAGAAAGACATGATGTAGTACAACTGATACTGGAGAATTTTTCAAATAAGGGAAAATTAAAGCCAAAATTTTGAGGGTAGAAGGAGACATTACGGGCGACTTTGAATGACATTACAGACGAACTGAGTCAATCGGATAATTGACCCCTTCTGGAGCATCTCGGACCGAACAAGATCGTTACGCTGCGTGGCCAACATGCCTTGCTGGAGGAAACCACCGTCCGATAGCATAATCCGGTAGCGGTCATTCCCGCTGCTCGGATTCTGGGAGTTCACGAGCCGTATATCCGAGACCTGCAGCACCGGCTTCAGGTCAGCAGTCTGCGCTTCGGGCGTGCTGATCAGTGCTATTGCGCCTTCGGTCAAGTTAACCGGCGGGTTCATCTTTCCTATAAAAAATTAAAACCTTTGAGGGGGGATTGAGGAAAAATGAACGGTTTTGTCGATGAAGAGGGCAAATAAATTATGAACCTGGAAAACCCTAATGGCCTGCGATGAGCGGGAAGGAGGAGTTTGAGCCTTTGAGGAAGTGCTGTAAAATTGAAAGTTTGTGTAGTAGGGGAGGGGAGTTGCGCAATCTCCTCAGCTTCTCTTCGAAGATTTGTGTAGTGTAACGTGAGCTGTGAATTAGAATATTTTTCTCTTAAAATTCGAATTTTAAGAGAAAAATATTTTAAATACTACAAACTTCTAACAGATGTGATCTAAGCACTCCAAAGACCGTCAAAACTTTCATATGTAATATTTATACTCCGAATTTTATATAAAAAATAATATTAGTACCATGAACTAATATTTATACTCCGAACTTTCATATATTTTTTTCTTTCACAATGTAAATTTAAGACACTTTAACTACATCACTATAAATGTTTAAGTATTTTAAATTATGTGCTTAACATCATAAGTTTACATTTTCGAATAAAAAAAATACATAGTAATGGTACTAACATAACTTTTTATGTAAAGTTCGGGTATATACATTACATATGTAAGTTTAGGGTGTTTACTTCACATTATTTCAAAGTTTGGAGAATTTAAATGGTTTTCCCCAAATTATAATAGTAGAAATAAAATCGGAATAAATTTTCCAATAGCTAGTCTTCCCTACCTTCCGATAACAGTTTCTAAGAGTAATTTGAAACATTAGAGGTACTTTTACGATTTAATTCAAATATTTTAATATCTATTTTTATTCTCTTCTTCAAATAAGCATAATCAATTTAGAAGTTGAGATGAAAAGACTTCTCTAAAATTGATTCTAATTCTATTTCTGATTTTAAAAAAATAAGCAGAAGCATAATCAATTACAAATACTCACCGAAGAGGAGATCTAACTAGATATTAGATGAAATGAAAAGTTAATGTTCAATAAATGAAAGAATAAGAATATTGATGCATTTTGATATTACAAAAATAAGATTTTTCAAATTGGAAAATAAAATAGATATTAGACAAATCGAAAAAAGGAATACCTAAAGAAATTTTGCAATTGTCGTGAACAAATACTCATTATTGGTATATTTTTCATATTGATTAAATGCTACTCTTTTCCTTATTTATTGATTTAATAGTTGACAAAAGCTTTGTCAACTCCATTTAAATAATCCCTCTGTGTCATTCAAAGCTTACTACTTTCTTTTATTGTGTGAGAATAATAAACAGGCTTAATCAGATTGGTAGCCTTGAGTGTATATTAATAGAGAAATAAGTTGCCTAATACAATTAGGATACTGAATAATAATTAATTCTAATTAATTCTACACTATTGCATTCCCTCAATCTATTCAGTAGGAACTACGCGTAGATTGTCTCGTAAAAAAAACTACTAAGGAGCCAAACTCTTGGAAGATGTCAGCCAGCTGAAACTTTATAGAAACATACTGCATTAGGAGATCACCATGAGTCTCACATTCCCGAACAAAGTGATAATCAATATCAATGCGCTTACTTCGAGCATGTTGGATGGGATTTGCAGATAAATATGATGCAGATACATTATCACATAGCAAACGAATAGGGCGATGAATGGGAAAGCCGAGCTCGAACAGAATAGACCAAATGTGTAAATATCATGAACCGTATATGCAATGGCTCTATACTCAACTTCAATGGAGGATCGGGAGACAGTAGGTTCTTTCTTGGACCACCAGGAGATCAAATTAGGACCAATAAAAACAGCATAGCCAGATGTGGAACGGCTATTATATTATCGAGACAACCGGCCCAATCAGCATCGGAGTATGCCAGAACCGAAAATGGGTGTGCTGAAGGCCGTAGATGTAAACCATGCGTAGAGTGCCCTGTAGGTACCTGAAAATTCTCTTAACAGCCAACAAATGTGAAGTCCGAGGAGCATGCATAAATTGAGACACCAAGTAAATAACATATGTAATTATCAAGTCTAGTCATAGTTAAATACTGCAATGCACCTACAATGTTACGATACTAAGTAGGATCAGCAAGTAACTCACCATCAGTGAGAACCAATTTAAGAGTATGGAGATGAAAACGGGTGAGAAGATCTAACACATATTTGGCCTGAGATAAAAATAAATCAGAGGAATTTCGCACAGCCTGAACCCCCAAGAAAAAAAAAGATCCGCTAAATCTTTCATAGAAAAATATTTCCCTAAGAGAGAGATAAAATTACTAATAAGAGTAGAGAAATTTCGAGTAACAATGATGACATCCACATATAAGAGCAAATAAATGATACGCGTAGAGTGATGAAAAATAAACAGAGAATTATCAGCACGACTACACACAAAACCATGAGATAAAAGAAAACTACTTAACGATGAAACCATGCCCGGTGAGCCTGTTTGAGACCATAGATGGCCTTGGGCAAGCGACAAATATGATTAGAAAATTGTGGATGAACAAACCCGGGTGGTTGACGCATGTAAACTTTCTTTGTGAGATGACCATGAAGAAAAGCATTTTTGACATCCAACTGATGAATAGGGCAATTATATGAAATAGCTAATGTAAGAACAATGTGAACACTGGTGGATTTAACAACAGGATTAAAGGTTTCGGAAAATCCACCCCAACTTGCTGTTTAAACCCTTGGGCAACCAGATGTTCTATAGAGCCATTAGATAGATATTTAGTTTTATAAATCCATTTAGATCCAACTTCATTTTTGCTAGAGTCAAACGGCACCAATTCCCATATTTTATTAGTGATAAGTGCATTAAATTCCTCAGCTATTGCAGCTCTCCATTTAAGATCTTTACTAGCCACAGAAAAACAAGTCGAATCAGGAACCAAACCCTCATATTTAAATTAAAAATTGTTTTTTGGTTTAAAAAGTCCTGATTTAGACCGTGTATGCATGAGATGAATATTTTGAGTCAAAGAATTACCGGAGACCTGAACATCACCTACCTCTTCACTGGCAGAGGGCGAGGATCCCGTGGAGGCAGAGCTCTCCGGCGAGCCTACAGCCGGCGTAACACTGTCAGGCGTAGGGAAGGCACTGGAGTACAGTATTGCACCGACGTAGCAGGCTGTTGGACCGAGGTGTATGCTGCCGCCGGGGAGTGTGTTAACAGCGGTGATGAACATGTTTCCAATGAAAAATCCCTCAGGGACAGCGGTTGAGCAATAGCAAAGGACGGCAATGAGGAGGTCCTAGAAAAAGACAGAAGACATGGCTGCAAGGTTGGAGATTCGGTAGGACTATGAGACACTAACTGTCACGTTACGGACCTACCCGGACACGTCAACAACCCGCCGTACAGTACGAATAGTCAACCGCAGTCCAACACATCCATACTATACAAGGCGTCTTGAATACCATTCACACATAGTGCATCCATAAACAAACATAATGTAAAACATTCATTTAAAACAGCGGAAGCATTTAATACAAGTGTTCAAGCCACACTTGGCATAATTAGGCATACAAGCCCCAAAATAATTATTCAGAAAATAATATCCATGAGCATTAACATAAGCGTTTTTAAAACAGAACGGGTGAAGCACGAACCACGTCTTCTTCCCTTGATCTTCCCGGAGCAACGGGCGATGGTAGCAGCTCAACTCCTACCTGAAACTGTGAGGTGGCCTCGCCCGTGAAGGGGAGGTCAGTACTTGGAAGCAATTGACAAGTACAATGACAACTATACCGAGTATAATCAACGCTTTAATTTCTAAGACCCTCAAAATAGGGTGATATCATAATATAAATAACAATTTATATTTCCCACTTATTATCTCTATAATAAGCAAATTCATTTATTTGTCGGCACACGGCCCTTCTCATATATTCTTTTGCATTTATCATTTGTACAACCCAACCTGTGGGTCTTATTATTTCTACGGGATTTGCTATCGCTGTCCGAGACATCACGAGGCCCTCGGTTCGGACTTCAACATCCCGCCCCTGGACTCATATCCATCATCTCGTAGGAAGGTAAGGCCTTTCGGGGTCCTATCTTATGTGTTACCGCTAATGGAGCCTAGTTAGGTCTCCGATTCGGATTCCACCCTAACCCGTGATCATGATGAAAGTCAATGCTATCCAACCCCGCTCTCTAGAGTTGGGAAGGGCCATGGTCCTTACTTATTACCATAATTTAACCAGCTATCCCCAAGGACTACCGAACACACTCGTAGGCCAATCTTATATCTAGGATCAATTTATTATTCACTTTATCTTGGGCATCCCTTACGGCCTACCCCTAGTATAACTTAAAGTTCATACTATCCACGTTAAAGTATCTCTTAAGACTACTTAAGTTTAACAATTCACAATCCAACTTTAGGATCAATTCTAACATAATTATTTATCCAATTCCCCGTCTAGTATCTTAATACTAGTCGGATAAATTCTATCAATCCAAGTTCTAAACTCATAGTCATATAGACTATTCCAAACTGATTTTCCATTGAAAATATCATTTATATCGATATACAAAATATCACTTTTAATCACTCATATATTCTTATATGAAGTAAAATGCATATTTCAACATAAGTTTCATAGTTAATTCCATTTTCAAGTCAACATATTCACAAAACATGATCATACACAATTTACTCTTAAATTTGTATATCATGCTCCTTTTCCTTATAGACAATAGTTTTCTAATTCTTAGGCATTATTAATCATTAATAATCCATAAGCAACATAGTCAGTCATCCTCACCTTATATCATGAAATTAACTCACTAATTATAAGCAACATAGTCAGTCATCCTCACCTTATGATGTGCTTAGCTAGCTGCCTTTGCGAAGCCCTTCGGTTATCTCCCATTCCGGACCGATCAAGAACGAAAAATCTGGACAGAATGTAAAAGCCGGACGGCTTCCGTGAAAGGTGGGCGGCTTTCAGGCCTGCAGCTCGAAAACATTCCCCAACAATGGCGGTTTTCCGGCAGTTTCGACTCCTATCGATTCTACAACTCTTCTAAGTTAAATACCACCATTTCATATCAATATTCTACACTTTTAAACGTGTAGAACATCATGTTTAATCCACCATATGATTTATTACAAATCATACACAATAAAACTAGTTAAAGAGGATAGATGAGTTATTACCTTCCTTCTAGCTAGTTTTCTCCTAGGATTTCCTTCTTCCTAGCTTTCTCCAACTATGGATTTGTTGAGATAGCTTCCTAGAGCTTCTCTCTCTCCTCTTGTGTCGGCTGAATGAGTGCAAGGATAGGGGAGGATGTATCCAACTTCAACCAAGGACCATTTCACATGTATTGAGAGGACATGGGGTGCATGAGCTTGTCTCTACCCATTCCTCCTCTTTTCAGTCCGCACGCACATGTTTGGCTGTCCCCTCCCTATTATTTGGGAGTTATTTGACTGGTAGGATACCCCAAGTGGGTACAGGAAGTCCCTCCCAATTATTCCTGCTATTTCTGGTAGGTTGGGTCAAAATAACATTTGCGTTGTCCAAATATTTTCCTCAACCTCGGTTGACATTTTATTGGGCTTCTATAATTATTTTGACGACCCAACTAATTATTTGGTAGCCCATTCTCAATATGATGGACCGGGTAATAATTTAATTAATCATTTATTAATCAAATATACCATTCTATTACATGAAATCATTCGCTAGAAAAATTCAAATACATACTGAATTTTAAATTCAAGTACATCCGGATGCGGTGTCACAAGTTCATCCCCCCTTAACGGGAATTTCGTCCCCGAAATTCACAATGCTTGTTCAAAAAGAAATGCATATTGTTCCCTCATTAGGGCTTCCGTTTTCCAAGTTTCTTCTTCAACGCGGTCACTCTTCCACAGGATTTTAACCATTGGAACTTTCTTGCTTCTTAGCTTCTTTACTTGTCTATCAAGTATTCTTACCGGTTGCACGTCGTAGTTCAAGTCTTCCCGTATTTCCACGGGTGGTTTCTGTTGGTTATTACTTTATTATTTCGTTATTACTACACATATTATTATTATATTATTGTAACATTTTATTTGTAACGTATCATTCTTGTACGTACGTATTTATTTTTGCTTAGAATCTTAGGCCTTTATTAGCTTGCCTTTTATTCTCCTAGTTGTTAGTTGTACGTACGTTTCTTGTCGGTATACGGCACATGCTCCAAGTGTATATATTTGGCATGGTTCGACATATTCATCACCATGCAATAATAAAGATTTTTTCAATATTTTCCTTTCGTAACATGGTATCAAAGCAGCTATAGCCTGGGACCATTCATTCACGAACCAGGACCATCGAGCATGGCCGGGGAAGGAGAGAACCGTGGTGACGGACACCAGCCGGAGCGTCGGAAAATAAATGACTTCTCATCTCCATATTACTTATCTAATGCGGACTATCCAGGATTGGCTATCTGTGCAGTTGCTCTTAAAGGCGAGAGCAATTTTCGGGAGTGGGCAACGACAATGAAAACCGCGTTCCGTGCAAAGCGGAAATTGGGGTTCCTTGATGGAACCATTAAACGACCCACGAACATTGGAAACGATCTCGAGGATTGGTTTACCGTCAATTCTATGGCGGTGGGATGGATTATGACTTCGGTCGAACCAACTCTTAGAACGAACCTTGCTTACATGGAAAGTGTAAGTGACCTTTGGGAGGATTTGAAGGCGAGATTTGCCGTCGGAGATGCTATGCGGACCCATGAACTGAATGAACTGATTCGAGATTGCAAGCAGCAGGGACAATCCGTTACGACGTACTATGGACGTCTTAAAACATTGTGGGACGATTATGATGCCTACCAAAATATCCCACAGTGTACTTGTAACGGTTGTACGTGCGACTTGCAGAAGCTATTTCTCAAACATGTGGAGACAGAAAAAACACATGAATTTTTGATGGGGCTCGACCATGAACTGTACGGGACCATGAGGTCCAACCTCCTCAGTGCGAATGAATTACCATCTCTCACTAAAGTTTACCACACGGTGATACAGGAGGAGCGTCACCATAACTTGATACGAGGCCGTGAGCAACGAAACGAGACAGTGGCTTTTGCTACTCGTGCTAACACTTTTGGTGGAGGAAAAGATGACAAGGTCAAGTGTACCTACTGCCATAAAACTGGTCACGATGTGGAGAATTGTTTCCGGCGGACCGGAAACTATCCGGAGTGGTGGCATGATAACCCGGGAAGGGGACGTGGCGGTAGAGGTGACGGCTCATCTGGACGAGGACAAGGGCGCATGGCGGGCGGTCATGCACTGCATGTACGAGATGGGAACGAAGAGGCAACCAGACCACAAGGAAGCGGCAACACAACTTTGCAGAAACCGGGCTTTACGGATAAGCAGTGGCAAACACTTCTCAAAATGATGGAAAATTGTAAGAACACTCCTAGCGAGGAAAAACTATCAGGTACGAAAATTTGTAATGAATGGATTTTAGACTCCGGTGCGTCATATCATATGACCGGGGATGGAAGTAAACTGAGGAGGATGACGAAAATTGATCCAGTGGCCGTGACTTTACCTAATGGGGTTGTAACACATGCTACACATGTTGGAGATGTGTGGATGAATACACGGCTCACCTTGAAAGATGTACTGCTAGTACATGGGCTACAATGCAATCTTATTTCACTCGCACAATTGATTGATAAACGGAAATGTGATATTTTTTTACTAATGATTTATGTGTAATACAGGACCTACTTACGAGGATGCCGATTGGAGTGGGTGATCGACGTGGGGGAGTTTATTACTTTCGGAGTCTGGAACGGGCACAGGTTCATGCTGTGGCCGGGAATGATTCAGGTGATTTGTGGCACTCACGTTTGGGGCATCCGTCAATGAAAGTTCTCCGTTTAGTTACTTGTTTGAATAAAACAGTATTGCAATCTGTTCAAAATAAAGCCTGTGATGCATGTTTGCGAGGCAAACAAACTCGTGATATTTTTTCTATTAGTAGTGCTCGTACCGTTGAACCTTTTGAGCTAATACATTGTGATGTTTGGGGTCCGTATCGTTTTTCATCTACCTGTGGAGCTCGATATTTTTTGACCATAGTTGATGATTTTTTTAGAGCTGTTTGGGTACATTTAATGCGAGATAAGAGTGAGGTGAAAAATATTCTTAAACAGTTCATTGCCATGACTAGTCGTCAATTTGATAAAAACGTGAAGGTTATTAGAAGTGATAATGGCAAAGAATTTATGTGCCTACAAGAATATTTTTTGACCCATGGCATTATTTTTCAAACATCATGTGTTTATACTCCACAACAAAATGGAAGGGTAGAATGAAAGCATAGGCACATTTTGGACATGGCTAGAACACTACGCTTTCACGCTAATTTACCAATTGAATTTTGGGGTGAATGTGTGTTAGCCGCGGGGTACTTGATCAACAGATTGCCTTCTCCTATTCTTGACAACAAAAGCCCTTATGAACTTTTGTATAATAAGCCCCCGACATGTAGCCAACTTAGAGTGTTTGGATGTCTATGTTATATTCATGCTAAAGACAGAACAAGTGATAAATTTGCACCATGAGGGGTGAGATGCGTTTTTCTAGGATATGCTTATTCCCAAAAGGGGTGGAAGGTTTATGATTTGGAAAACCATAAACATTTGATATCACGTGACGTGCGATTTGTTGAAAATTCTTTTCCTTACAAATTGGAGTCACACATGCATGCATGTGTGGATGACCATGCACATGACGCTCCACATGAGACAAGCACGCGTCAACCGGAAATTACACCAAGCACTGGTGAGGACCGCGACGGAAATTACGAACAAGGGGACTCACATGTAGAGTTGACTTCCACGTCGGCTGGAGTGGATAACTCTGGCGCAATTTCGGGAACTTCCCAGTTGACAAATAATGAACAGTTGAGAGAGGGCAGCGACAACGTAGAGCTCCAGCGTGGCATCGGGATTATGAGGTACAAATGAACACCGTCACAATAAACTCTCCCCCATTGTTCCCTCCGCTTCATCGGCTGAATCAGGTACTCCTTATTCCATATCTCATTACGTAAAATACAATCACTTTTCGGTTCCGCACTGAGCTTTTCTTGCAGCCATTTCTTTGCATAAAGAGCCAACTAATTTTGGAGAAGCTGTTCGGGACCCATTATGGCGGGATGCCATGCAACGTGAAATCCAAGCCTTGGAGCAAACTGGTATGTGGAAAATTCAAGACTTGCCTCGAGGCAAGAAGGCAATATATTGCAAATGGGTATATAAAATAGTATAAAAACGACGGCTTGGTGGAACGTTACAAGGCAAGACTTGTAGTTTGCGGTAACAGACAGGTACAAGGGATTGACTATAGCGAGACTTTTGCCCCCGTTGCTAAAATGGTGACGGTTCGTACCATTTTAGCGGTCGCCGCCACTTGTCATTGGGAACTACATCAGATGGACGTCGACAATGCATTTTTGCATGGGGATCTTCGTGAAGAAGTTTATATGCACTTGCCTCCGGGATATTCAACCTCCTCTTTCGGCAAGGTGTGTCGGTTGCTTCGCTCTCTTTATGGGCTTCGACAGGCACCGCGATGTTGGTTTTCCAAACTTAGCACCTCTTTGCGAGCATATGGGTTTTCCCAGTCACACGCTGATTATTCACTCTTTACTTTGCGGTGAGAAAATCGGATATTGTGTGTATTAGTCTACGTGGATGACTTACTTATTACCGGAAACGATAAGCACTTGATCCAGGAATTTAAAAAATACCTTTCCACCTCATTCCCAGTGAAAGACTTGGGGGTTATGAAATATTTTCTTGGAATTGAAGTTGCCCGAAACTCCACTGGAATTTTTTTATGCCAACGTAAATATGTACTTGACATTTTGGCTGAAATAGGGTTGACCGGTACAAAGCCGGTTTCTTTTCCGATGATGCAAAACCACCGATTACAGTTCGATGATGGACCCTATTATTCGGATCCAGAGCGCTATAGAAGACTAGTCGGGAAACTTATTTATCTCACATTAACTAGACCCGACATTAGCTACTCCGTTCATATCCTTTCTCAATTCATGCAACGTCCAAGGGTGGCTCACTGGGAAGCAGTACTACGTGTGTTGAAATACTTGAAAGGTCACCCGGATCAAGGCATTTTGTTACGCTCAAATTCTACTCTCTCTCTCACAGGTTATTGTGATGCTGATTGGGCAACATGTCCGGTCACACGTCGTTCTGTAACTGGATATTTTGTTAATCTTGGGGATTCTCCCATATCTTGGCGTACGAAAAAACAGGCGACGGTTTCACGCTCTTCAGCAGAGGCGGAATATCGCGTCATGGCCACGGTGACCTGTGAACTTATCTCGCTGCGCAACCTACTGAACAGCCCGCGGATCTCTTCACTAAAGCACTTGGCGCGCAACAATTCTTTTATCTACTAGCCAAGATGGGCATTTGTGACCCCCATGCTCCATCTTGAGGGGGGGTGTTGGTTATTACTTTATTATTTCGTTATTACTACACATATTATTATTATATTATTGTAACATTTTATTTGTAACGTATCATTCTTGTACGTACGTATTTATTTTTGCTTAGAATCTTAGGCCTTTATTAGCTTGCCTTTTATTCTCCTAGTTGTTAGTTGTACGCACGTTTCTTGTTGGTATACGGCACATGCTCCAAGTGTATATATTTGGCATGGTTCGTGATGGAGTATATGGCCCGGGAACCCCCGGCCCACAGACTCCTACTACTCCAGCAAAGGCCCAACAGGCCCAAAAGGCCCAACAGGCCCAGATCACAGCGCCCAGAGTACCAAGCAGTCCGCACAACGCACAGGGATGCCTTCGGCCCCCTGGCCAAAGGCTCCAAATTCTCACAGAGCGGGTTTCTCAAGCAAACTAAGAAACTGGGAGAAAACGGCGAAAACAGTAGCCCTCGGCACTGTCAGCCCTCGGCACCAGGGTGCCATCGGGTGGAAGAGCCCTCGGCTACTGCTCTATAGCCGAAGGCATCTCACTCGACAAGATATCCGCCTCACATGCGTACAGATCAACGTACCCCGCACAGACGTCCCATCCAACAGCCGCATTAAATGCGGCCACATGCGGCTGCCAGCGCCAACCAGTTGAGGTGACCCCTCGGCCAATGAGCACTTGACACGTGTCCCTGCCCGACATTTATTGCTACTATAAATAGCACCCCATTTCCCCATTTGTAACCACGCTTAGTATATATCGAATATACACTCTCTCTCTTACTTGTTTGCTCTGACTTCTCTCTAAGTTATTCCCCGTAATAACCCTTCGGATATATACCCCCGGGTAGACTGTCCATCATTTGGTGCTCTCGTTGAGAGGTTGAACAATCGAGTAAGAAACCCTCCCCCTCGACCAAACACAAAACACTAGCCCTCTATCAAGATGGTGAGGACAACACGTGCCAACTCAAAAAACGTAGAAGACAAGAACCTGCCCCTCGACCACGTCAACGCCCCCGAAGCCTCTCACAGGGCTCCCGAGGGCGGTGTCATCGTTGGGATGGAACAGGAGGCTGTCGACATGCGCCTTCAGATCCAACAAAACGCCCCCGATGCCCGCCTCGGCATCGAGGCCAAGAAGAAAAACCGGAGCGATGACCAAGTCAGCCCTCCGGTTCTCACCATCGACGTACAATCGGCGCTCTCCGCCTTCATCCAGACGCTCACCCAGAACCCGGGTGCCTTCGGCACCCTGGCTCCAGCTCACCCACAGATCGGGGAAAATATCATACTTCCCCCTCTGCCACACCCCTTCGGAAATCCCACCCCTCGGGTGAGAAACGACGAAGGGGTGGTGGCCCAAGAAACATCCTCCCAGGAAGTTCAGTCCCGGGACCGCCATAATGACAACAGGGAGAGGCCCCGTACTTCCGCCCTCAACCGGCTCGGAGGAGGGCCAGACCGCCGAGGGGTCCAAGACCGTCTCGGGGGGAAAGCACTCCAAAGGCCCCAGGAAAGCGGGGGATCTGTTTCGAGGGCAGACGAGTAGCGTCCCCCTCGGGACAAAGGCAAGGCACCCCTTCATGCCGATGACGCTCGGCACCAAATCAACCAGGCCCACTCGGCCCGGGTTCGTTCGCAGGGGGCGGAGACCCTCCCGAGGGACCCCCGGGACAAGATTATTGCGGCCCTCCAACGCCGGCTTGACGAGATGGAGTCCAACAAAGCTCACGCCACCACCTCCACCCCTCACTCAGACCTCAAATACGAGGCCATGATGGCCAAAATGGAGGAGTTACAAAAGAAGGTGACCGAGGGCTCCGGGGAACCCGTTATCCAGCTCCGGACTAGGACGCCATTTACCCCAAGGGTATTGGCGGCCCGGATTCCGGAAAAATACCGAGGGCAACACATACAACCCTACAACGGGAAAACGGACCCCCAGGAGCACTACAGCAAATACCAGAACAGCATGATGATGGTGGGGGCATCAGACGAATATTTGTGTCGATGGTTCCTCTCCACCTTAGAGGGACCAGCATACGAATGGTTCAACAGGCTGCCCGAGGGCTGCATTGATTCGTGGCAAGAACTCGCCCAACGATTCTTGACGCAATTCGCCGGGAGGCGTCGCACAAGGAAGCACTTCTCCCACCTCCTAACAATACGCCAGAAGAAGGATGAGACCCTTCGGGATTTCCTGGAGCGCTGGAGGACGGAGGCCGACAAAGTCGACGGCGCTGATGACGGAACCCTCCTGGCCCTCCTACAAACCGTCCTCCGCACCGGCAACTTTTCAAGGAGCCTCATCATTGAACCCCCCCGCGATTACATAAGGGCCTTGCAGCGAGGGGACCGGTATGCTGAGGCCGAGGAGGTGGAGAAGTATCACCAGCATCCGGACCAGCAGCCCCCGAGGGCTGACAACAAGCATAATCGAGGGCCAGGGGCTCCTCCAAATCGCCCCAAGGCTTCGGGACCCTCTGATGACCGCCCTCGGCAAGGCCAAGCCAAGCCCGGGGGAGGTTATAGGAGCAACCCTAAGACTTGGGCCCAGCCCATACTCCTGGACCGCCCTCGGACCCCATTGACGCACCCCGTCAGCATCATCCTCGATTTTGCCGAGGAGAGGGGCCTCGTTGAGCGCGATTCTCGCGCACCCCCGGAGGTACACGCTATCAACCCCCAGTTCCCCTACTGTCGCTTCCATCGACACCAGGGGCACAGGACCGATGAATGCCATCAGCTGAAAACGGCCATCGAGAGGTTAATACAAGCAGGGCACCTGTCCCAATTTGTCCAGAGCCCTCGGCAGGAGGGACCTTCTCATCAGGGGCCTCCCCGAGGGAATCACACGAAGGTGAACGCTTGGGTAAACCCGAATACCATCCCCCTCGGCAAGAAAAGGGAGATTGGAAACTTGGAAGAAGAGGAGAAGGAATACCCCCACTACCAGGAGAAAAAACGCCACATCCTCATGATCACCGGTGGCAACACAGGGGGCGATTCCACCAGCCAGCGAAAGAAGTGGGCTCAATCGCTTTACGTAGGGGAAGTCACTCATATGCCCCCGGTAAAGCGATTGAGGGAGGAACCCATCACCTTCACCAACGCAGATCTCCCTCCTACTTCTTCTCCTCACAGGGATGCCTTGGTGATTCGAACGGAGATCAACGACACCATCATTCACCGAACTTACGTTGACACGGGCAGCTCCGTCAATGTAATGTACCTCAGCACCTTTAGAGAGCTGCATCTGGAGAGGGGGTCCCTTCGGCCCATTAAGACCCCTCTTGCCGGCTTCACCGGCGACACTATTGATTCCGAGGGGGTAATAACCCTCCCGGTGATCTTCGGCGACGGGCTCCATAGAGCCCAGCTCGAGGTGGAGTTCGTCGTCGTCAACATTGACTGCGCCCACAACATCATCCTCGGCCGGCCAGCCCTCGAGGACCTCGAAGCCATCATCTCCATGAGGCATCTCTGCCTCAAGTTTCCCGCCGAGGGGGGCATTGGCTACTCCCGGGGGAACCAAAAAATTGCCCGCGCCTGCTATCTTCAGGTCACTAAGAAGGTAAGCAAGACGGAATTCTGTGTTGACACCATCACCGGAGCCGTCGACCAAGAGGAAAGAAGGCCGAGGGCTGAACCGGCCGAGGACGTAGAAGAGTTTGCGCTCGATCCGGCCCAGCCGGAGAGAGTCGTGAAGATTGGAGCCCAGCTCCCTGAAGATTTGAAGACCGGTATCACCGACGCCCTCCGCGCCTACTCCAATGTCTTTGCATGGGGGCCGGAGGACATGCCGGGAATCAGCCGAAGGGTCATCACCCACCGCCTCTCGGTGGACCCCTCGGCAAAAGCAGTACAACAACGAAGAAGACCCCTCTCCGCCGAGAGGAGGGAGTTTGTGAAGAAGGAGGTCGCCATGCTCCTCTCCATTAAGCACATCAAGGAGGTGAAATATCCCTCATGGCTGGCGAATGTAGTCCTCGCACAGAAGCCCCCTACCTTCCGCATGTGCGTGGACTACACCGATCTCAACAAAGCATGCCCTATGGATCCATTCCCTCTACCAAACATTGATCAATTGGTGGACGAGACCGCAGGGTGTGAGATCATGTCCTTCCTCGATGCCTTCCGAGGGTACCATCAAATTTTCATGCACGAGGAGGACGCCGAAAAAACTACCTTCATGACTCCCGAGGGCATCTTCTGCTACCTAGTGATGGCCTTCGGCCTAAAGAACTCGGGGGCCACTTACACCCGGATGGTGGCCCGGGTCTTTCAAGCCGTCCTAGGGCGCACCATGGAGGCCTATGTCGACGACATGATCGTCAAGAGCAAGCAATCTTCCAGCCATGCTGACGACCTCCGGGAAATCTTTGCCATCATGCAAAAATTCAACCTTCGGCTAAACCCGAAGAAGTGCACCTTCGGCGTCCAAGGGGGCAAGTTCTTGGGTTACATGGTGAGCCGAAGGGGTATTGAGGCCAATCCCGAGAAAATCCAGGCCATCATCAACATGGAGCCCCCACGCAATGTGAAGGAAGTTCAACGGTTGATGGGCCGCCTGGCAGCCCTCAACCGCTTCCTATCTAAATCGGCGGAAAAATCTCTACCCTTCTTCCAGGTCATGAGGAAGACGGCTGGCTTTCTATGGACTCCAGAATGCCAGGGGGCTTTCAACGAGCTCAAAAGATATCTATCTTCACCTCCTGTGCTCTCCAAACCCAAGGTAGGGGAGACCCTCTACCTCTACCTTGGGGTTAGCCCGACGGCCATCAGGTCTGTGCTCATCCGGGAGGAAGACGGCATCCAACATGCCATCTTCTATGTTAGCAAGACCCTAAGGGAGGCCGAGCTCAGGTACTCCCCTGTGGAAAAACGGTGTTAGCCATCGTTTGGACTGTCAAGAAGTTAGGCCACTACTTTCAGGCTCACCCGGTTCAGGTCCTCACTCATCAACCCCTCGGCGCCCTCATGAGGAGCCCCACCAGCTCCTCCCGCATGGTGAAATGGGCTATCTTCTTGAGCCAGTACAACATTGACATCCGCCCAAGGCCCGCCATCAAAGGCCAAGCCCTGACGGACTTTGTGACGAAATGTACCGCAAGGGCAGCTACGGACGGGGAGCCCTCGGCTACCTCGGACGACTGGTGGACCCTCTACACTGATGGCTCCTCCGCGACCAAAGCATGCGGGGGAAGGGTAGTCCTCATTACTCCCGAGGGCTTCAGGGCCTACTATGCAATCCGCTTCTCCTTCAAGGTCTCCAACAATGAGGCCGAATATGAGGCCCTCCAATGTGGCCTTCGGCTGGCTGCCAACATGAGGGCTCGGCAGATCCACATCAAATGCGACTCTAAGTTGGTCGTTGGCCAAATCTCCGAAGAATATGAGGCCAAGGAGGGGAGAATGAAACAATACAAGGAAGCGGCCAAGGAGTTGCTTAAGGTATTTGAGGCACACTCCCTCACTCAAATACCGAGGGCTCAGAACTCCGAGGCCGACATATTATCTAAACTCTCGGCAGACTCCCCCGAGCACATCTCCAAAATTGCCAAAATCGAGGAACTCAGCCTCTCAAGCATCCATGCAAGCCCCGTGATGAACATACAACAACGTCAGGAGGATTGGATCTCAGATATCACCGCCTTCATCTCCACAGGGCAGCTACCCAAGAATGAGGCCCGCGCTAAACTAGCAAAGCTGAGGGCTCCTAGCTACACCATCGAAGATGGGAGGCTCTACAAACGATCTTACAATGGCACGCTACTTCGGTGCCTTCATCCAGATGAAGCCGAGGTCGCAATGGAGGAAGTGCACAGTGGCACTTGCTCAGCTCACCAGGGACCCTTCTCCATGTCCCGAAGGCTCATTCTCCAGGGCTACTTTTGGCCAACCATGGCCACGGACTGTGCTGACCTTGCCCGAAGGTGCACCGCATGTCAACATTTCCAGAAAGCTCCCGGCAGGCCAGCGGTCAACTACGCCCCCATCAGCACCTCTGTCCCATTTTCTCGATGGGGGATAGACCTTGTGGGCCCTCTGCCGAGGGGTACCTCCAACAACAGATACATCATTATGGCCGTCGACTATTTTACCAAGTGGGTGGAGGTTGAACCCCTCGCCAGCATCACAGAGGCGAAGTGCCGTCACTTCGTCCTCAAGAACATCCTCACAAGGTTTGGCGTCCCCCTGCAGATCATCTCCGACAATGGAACACAATTTGAGGCAGCCCCCTTCTGTGCCCTTCTGGAGGCATGGGGCATCAAACACACCTTCTCCTCCGTTGCCTACCCTCAAGGCAACGGGCAAGTAGAGAACGCCAACCGGACCTTGCTCGAGGGCCTCAAAAAGAAGCTGGAGGCTGAGGGTGGTGGTTGGGTGGAAGAACTTCACAACATCCTCTGGGCCTACCGCACTACTCCTCGGCGCGCTACAGGTGAAACACCCTTCTCCCTCTGCTACGGTTTTGAAGCCAAAGCTCCTACGGAAGTCACCCTTCCTACCCGAAGGGTGATCCAATACGACCCCGAGGTCAACGACAGCAACATGGCCCTCGACCTCCACCTCATTTCAGAACGCCGGGAGCAGGCCTTCATCCGGGCAGAAAACTACCGAAGGCAAGTTAAATGCTACATCGACGCCAAAGTTCGCACCCGAGAATTTCAAGTGGGGGACTATGTCCTCCGGAGGAGGGAAGCCAGCCAACCAACCGAGGGAGGAAAAATGGCACCAAAATTCGAAGGCCCCTACATCATAGCAGCCATCATCAAACCCGGGACCTACAAGCTCAAACGCCCCAATGGGAAAGAAGTCCCTAGGCACTGGAATGTACACCATTTAGTTAAGTTTTATCAATAATGTAAGAGCGGCCAAGCCCTCATAACTAGTGAATGTACTATCCTATGGCCCAAGGCCTCCAAATTCGGAGAATGAAGATACATTCAAGACATCAAGCCCTCATACTAACTACAGGTCCCAGGCCTCACCACGAGAAGAACCCCCTCCGGCACCAAGTGCCGAGGGCGGACACCATCAACACCTACAACAAACAGTGAAAACACCACGTGTTTTCAGTCAAGACCCCTCGGCACCCAGTGCCGAGGGAGGAAACTCCTATCACCAACCACAAAGAACACCATGTATTTCATTTCCCTTCGGCACCCAGTGCCGAGGGTACATCCCCACCTTCAACATCAAAAAAGAAAAGATGAGAACACCAAGTGTTCCTACAGAAGACCCTTCGGCACCCAGTGCCGAGGGTACACCTCCATCATCAAACATCGAAACGAAGAGAGGAACACCAAAATGTTTCAAAGAAGACCCCTCGGCACCCAGTGCCAGGGAGATGCTCTCCTATCAACTTCCAAACATCTATTGGGAAACACCAAGTGTTTCATTTGAAGACCCTTTGGTACCAAGTACCGAGGGTAGACACCTCCATCAACTGCAACAAAGGAGAACACCAAGTGTTCCTACAGAAGACCCCTCGGTACCAAGTACCGGGGGCTACACATCGAAACTAACACCAAGTGTTGTTTCTAAAAGCCGTACCCCACGAGGACGCATATACCGAAGGCGCCACCATCGGTGCCGGCGGCACGTAGTGCCCCCGGCCATTTGCAACTAGTGTGCAAATGAAAACCCTTCCTTGAAACGCTTTCCGCGTCACTACCCCCAGGGTGTGACAGGCATGAGAAATGCCCAGGATTCGACTTTCAAAAACGGAACGCTATCCGCGTCACTACCCCCAGGGTATGACAGGTATGAGAAATGCCCAGGATTCGACTTCCAAACCGAAACGCTCCCCGCGCCACCACCCCAAGGGTGTGGCAGGCCACGGACTATGTCTGGCGCCGAGGGGACGACTTTCAAAAATGAGGCGCTTTCCGCGCCATCCCCCAAGGGAAGGCAGGTTACGGACCACCATATCTTGTGCCCAGGAAACGTCCCTCGATCCCCTCGGAACTCGGAAGGTTAACCCGAGGGAGGAGAGCCATTGGTGTATTCTGATGGTCTCCTAATAGGCCCAGCCTTACCAAGAAACCAAGTTTCTTGATGCCTTCCCTTCACCACCAACCAAAAAAAAAGGGGGGGTGAAGGGGAGTAGACTCAGCGAGAAATCAAAGAGTACACTCCAACAGATCATAACAAGCCGAGGGCTCCCCACGGGAACACCTCCGGTAACTGAAGGCTCCTATTTCCCGAAGGATACTACTCAAACAAATATCATCAGGAAACGGCAAAGACCACTACCTGGTCACCTCCGGTCACAAAAACACCGAAGGCTTCCACAATACAAAAGGACTGGACTATCCAAGGTTCACTAAACGGTACTTCAAACAGACACCGAAGGCATCTGTTATGCACAAATACCGAGGGCCCTTTCCCCATGACAAGGGTCAAATTCTACAACTTTTAAAGTGTATGCCGAGGGCACACACTCCTCATTGGCTTTCTTCACAACAACAGGACTCAACATCAATTTATGCTTAGAACAAATTCTAAGTCCTGAAGGAGCAGCCCCCGGGCATCTCGCAAAGTAATGTAGAGTCAAAAGGCACCTATCACCCGAAGGCTACACAAAGAAACAACACTTGAAAAATTCCAAGTCCCAAAATTGGACCCCCGGCTCAATCAACACTACAGCCAGGGGAATACAATAGCCGAAGGCTATGCGATACAACAACACTTGCAAACAAAGAAAAATTTCTATGTCCTAAAGATGGGCCCCCGGCTCAGTCAGTATTGCAACTAGAGGAATATGACAGTCGAAGGCCATACACCAAGGAGGGATGCCATCTCCCGAAGGCTCCCAAAGGAGATTTTGCACTTAGAAGATTTTCTAAGTCCCACATATCCCCCCCCCTGACAACTACTTATACATCAAGGAGGGATGCCATCTCCCGAGGGCTCCCAAAGGAGATTTTGCACTTAGAAGATTTTCTAAGTCCTGCATATTTTCCCCCCGGTAAGCTACTCATACATCATGAAGGGATGCCATCTCCCGAAGACTCCCAAGGGAAACTCTACACTTAGAAGATTTTCTAAGTCCTGCATATTTCCCCCCGGTCAACTACTCATACATCATGAAGGGATGCCATCTCCCGAAGGCTCCCAAGGGAAGCTCTACACTTAGAAGATTTTCTAAGTCCTACATATTTCACCCTCATCTCAATCGAGGGCTACAGTACACAGGGAATCAACACTCAAGAAGATCTTCTAAGTCCTAAAGAATTAGCCCCCGGCATATTCAATATTTCCATTGGGGCTCCACAATAGCCGAAGGCTACATGACATACTACACTTGCAAAAATCTCTAAGTCCTGTGCATTGGGCCCTCGGTCCAACATTCACACATCAGGAAGGGATGCCATATCCCGAAGGCTCCCAAGGGGAAATCCACACTTAGAAATTTTCTAAGGCCTAGGATTTGGGTTACTGCAAACACCCGAAGGCCCTATGGTGTGCTACACTTGGAAGATTTTCTAAGTCCTAATTGCTGTTGAACCCTCGGTTGCACATCCAGCAGAGGGTGCCCAACTACCGAAGGCTTCCAAGGGCGAGCTACAATCGAAAAATATTCTAAGTCCTAGACATACATTCAAAAATACCGAAGGCATACACTCAAGGAAAACGAAGGCATACATTCAAGCAGAAAGGAATTGGAAAAACAATTCATATATACAAAGCCCGAAGGCATTCAATCATTCATCACAACAAAGAGTGAATATAGTTATTACAATGATTAGGCCGAAGCTATTACAAAATTGTTCAAATTACAGATACATATCAAATCATGTCATTCCCGGGGGCGGCCTCCCCCGACGGCTTCGAGGAAACTTCTGCATCGGCCTCAGGATCGTCGCCCTCGGCTTCCCTTCGGAGCTCGGAATCCTCCAGGTCTGGCCTCTCGACATCAGGGGGGAGAGGGATACGGATATCTGGCTGCAAAGGGGGGAGCCCGTACGCCGCCGGATCAAAGTCCTTCGGCTCAACCTTCAGATGGCGGGCCATCCTCCGGTAGATGAGGGCTTGAGTGAAGAACTCACCCCATCATAATATTGCTTACCCTTCCGGGCCATCCACTCCTCCCCCGGGCCCTCGGACCATTCATCAACCGAGGCCTCAACAACCGAAGACAACCATGCCTTGTGCCCCTCGGTCTTCCACCCCCCGTCCAGGAACCCGGAGATGGCCTCCTCCCGGGCTATGGCGACAGCTTTCGCCTTGATGGCCTCGGCCTCCTCGGCTGCTCTCCTTGCGGCCTCCGCAGCGGCCGCCTCAGCTTCTGCCTTCTCCCCCCTGAGCCTCTCGGACTCCGCCCTCGCCAGCCGGAGGTCCTCCTCAAGCTGGGCCATCAGCTTCGTGGCCTGGGAGTCCCTAAGGATCAGCTCCTTCATCTTGGCTTCTTGCTTAGCTTTGAGGAGGCGCCATTCCTCCAGCCGTCGGAACTGCTCCCCGAGGGCAACGCAAGTCTGCAAAGATAAGCGGGTTGTCAGGCCAAACGTGATTTCTCAGTTCAAAGTGGGAAACAAAAAGACAAACTACAGTGAACTCACCGTGAGGGAAGACCGGAGGATCCTGTCTTCAAGGGCTTGATCATCATCAGCCCCGAGAGCTTCCCTGTCAATATCGAGGGTTATACCCTTCAGGAGCGCCCTCGGGTCGGCCGTGCCATTCAACACGGCCGTACCAGCCGGAAGGGAGAGCGTGAGGACCTCGAGAGATGGCTCCCGGACCACCCCCGGCACCTGCGCCGTCGGCATCACCGGAGGGTCATCTATAATCACCACCGGGGGGTCATCCTTCGCGGCATCCCCCTTCTTTAACTTTTTAGGGGCTTGGGGGGGCTCCTTTGCCGACGGCTTTCTCTTAGCCGCAGCAGCATCGCCCTCGGGCTTTTTGAGGGGCGCACCGACGGGCTTTTGGCCACCTGCGTCCGGCCCCTTCGGATCCTTGGCCGGTTTGTTCTTGAATCGGGCGAGGCCTTTGACGTTCATCATACTTACTCGAACACCTGCAAAAAAAATAAGGGGTTAGGATCGAGGGGTCACTATTAAGTGGCATAAAGGATTAACAAAACAAATGGACAAACGTGCTAAGATGAGGGTGAGAATGCCCTCAGCTACTACCTCCGGAGGCTCCCTCAAACACTGGGAACTTCTCATCAGTTTCCCCCAGGAACCGGTACCGCCGGAACCCGAGGGTGTAGAGATCTGCTTCTTTGGTGCAGTCCTTGATGGAGATATTCTTGTCCCGGCCCTCCGGGATCATGGCCAGAATCCTGCCGTCTTTCTCGAGGGCGGCGCTCCTCCTCTTCTCGTGCCTCCTGAAGCGGTCGCGCAGTTCCCTCGGGAAGGGGCTCTCGGCTAGCTTCACATAGCACCACCGGTCGTTCCACCCCTTGTTCGAGGAGGGCGCCTCGGTGAAGAGTTTGAACACGGATACCTGCTGCAGATTAGCGAATCCCTCGGCATTCGCGTGCCCCCCCCCCCCCCCCGGCACAGGTTGAAGCTCTGGAAGAAGAGATCCAGGCTAGGCGTCACCCCCCGGGACTTACAGAGCTGAAGGAAGCCAGTGATATAAGAATGGTTGTTCGGGGTCAGCTGGCAGGGAACCAGGCCAACGAACCGAAGATACTCCCGGAGGAAGGGGTGCAGGGGGAAGCGGAGCCCCATGGATACTGAGAGGACGTGCACCGCAATGCAGCCCTCGGGAGCCCGGGAGAGAACGTCATCCGGACCCGGTGTCACCACGATGGCCGAGGGGCCCACGTGAAGCTGGGTGACATAGATGTCCGCCGCATCAACCTTCGACTTGATCTCCAATGCGGCGGTGTTGAGATAGGAGTACCCCTCGGGCATATCGAGGGGCTTCCCTTGATCTGCTACGCTGCCCTTCTTCTTGGGAACAGCGGCCTTGGCATTCTTCTTTCCGGGGGCCACCCGGAGGGGGACCGCATTCAGCGGCCGAGAGGTGCTGGCCTCCCCGGCACCCCGAGGGGGGAGCACAGCAACGGTGACCCTCCCGCTTTCCTTTTGTGCCTCCTCTTCAGCTGCTTGCCAGGCGATGGCCAACTCTTCGTCTTCACATTCCTGCTCAAAGCCCTCGGCCTCCGCCTCAGCTGCGAGGGCTTTCTGCAACTCCAGGGCAATGACGGCATCCTGTCCCACCGAGGACTCCGCACTTGAGGACTCCACGTCCGAGAGGACTTTGTCCTCCACCGAGGGCGCCCCCGAGATATCTTGAGAATCACTCTGGGACGACATTCTGACTCTAGTTCGAAGGCTCGTACAACCAGTGATTTCTAAATGTTCTATCTCCTAGCCTAAGGGCGCAGTACAGGTAGCTAAGAGGTGAAGGGTAACTGGAGAACTGACCTTAAGAACAGAGGATTCAACCGGGGGCTGCTGTTTCTCTCTCTAGAAAAATTGGCAGAGCTTCGCTAACAAGTTTTTCGCACACGGAGGAATGCCTGGCCTTGGGGTATTTATAGGCGATGAATCCGGGCTTGGGCCTGGATTCCGGGCCTCCGGACGGACCGCCATCATTACACACCGCCGTTTCACCCAACCGGTGACGCCGCCCACGAACAGCCAGCCATCACACGCCACGTATGCCCCCCCCCCAACGGCTATATCCTGTCGTTACATATTCCAACGGCTATATTTCCAACGGCTATATTCTGGAAGCCCCCGGGTTTTCTACTTCACTCCACTTCATCAAGGATTGCCTCCGGGTGCACTCACCCAGAAGTGCCCCCGGGTTGTGCCCCACACAGCACATTACACACGCCTTCGGGATCACTCCTTCAGATCCCTAGGGCAGCATACCAGGGCACCCCTCGGGGTTTCCCCCTCAGCACTACAAAACCGGGTAGCCCCTGGGGAGTGCCTCATTGACGGATGGCCCATGGCACACAGGTAATGGGAGCCCTCGGGTATCTTTATCACCAACTCCTCAACAAACAGTGGACCCCCCGGTAACAACTTCACTGCTGCCCTCATCTGGCAGGCCCTCGATCCTTGGATTGAGGGGCTCCCCTTCGGCACCACCAGGACATCAACAGCAAGCCTTCGGCTAATCAACACAGGAGTCCTCAGAAGAGAGAGCCTTCGGCATTCCCGTCATTCCCCATTTTTCACCAAGGTTTGACATTTTCGATTCATCATTGGGGGAATTCGGTGCACTCTTTTTCCCTCATTAGGATTTTTTCCCAAAGGGTTTTTCCTAATGAGGTTTTTAACGAGGCATCCCCCCAAAATGAAACGAAAAGCGTCAGCCTTCGGCCCACAACGGCAACGTAACTACTTTACTCCTTTTCACCACTTTACAAGTGCCTCAAGGAGTGGGGGACTGGAGGACCCCTTCGGGAAAATCATTAAATTACAAAATCTGTGAAATTCCAACAAACAACAAAGCAAGCCCTCAAGTCCCGACATGTGGGTAACTGAGGGACTGTCTTCGGCAGGGACATAAAAGCAACAACTCCTCACCAACTTCAGAGATCACAACAGGACAACATCAAAGGGCAAGCACAAATTACTCCTTTTCCCTCAAGTACCTTTCGGCAAAAGGAGTGAGGGACTCCTGATGGAGTATATGGCCCGGGAACCCCCGGCCCACAGACTCCTACTACTCCAGCAAAGGCCCAACAGGCCCAAAAGGCCCAACAGGCCCAGATCACAGCGCCCAGAGTACCAAGCAGTCCGCACAACGCACAGGGATGCCTTCGCCCCCTGGCCGAAGGCTCCAAATTCTCACAGAGCGGGTTTCTCAAGCAAACTAAGAAACTGGGAGAAAACGGCGAAAACAGTAGCCCTCGGCACTGTCAGCCCTCGGCACCAGGGTGCCATCGGGTGGAAGAGCCCTCGGCTACTGCTCTATAGCCGAAGGCATCTCACTCGACAAGATATCCGTCTCACATGCGTACAGATCAACGTACCCCGCACAGACGTCCCATCCAACAGGCGCATTAAATGCGGCCACATGCGGCTGCCAGCGCCAACCAGTTGAGGTGACCCCTCGGCCAATGAGCACTTGACACGTGTCCCTGCCCGGCATTTATTGCTACTATAAATAGCACCCTATTTCCCCATTTGTAACCACGCTTAGTATATATCGAATATACACTCTCTCTCTTACTTGTTTGCTCTGACTTCTCTCTAAGTTATTCCCCGTAATAACCCTTCGGATATATACCCCCGGGTAGACTGTCCATCAGTTCGACATATTCATCACCATGCAATAATAAAGATTTTTTCAATATTTTCCTTTCGTAACAGGTTCTCTAATACATGAGATGGATCCGGAAGATGTAATCTTTAAGATTTACCCAAACGACACGAAGAACAATCATGATTAAAAGAAGACAAACTACAAAGTTGATCAGACTTTCTAAGACCATCTAAAACTCTACTGTCACATTGTCCCAAGCGATGATGCCACTGAGGTCAAGGCGCCGCGCTAAAAACTAAATCCAATTTCGGTGATGAAGATAAATGAATGAGATAAAAAGTGTCATTACTGGAAGCTCGGATAAGGATTGCCCCCGTGGTTTTGTCCTTTTTCAAAACAGAATTGTTATAAAAAATTACCATGCAATTATTGTTAGAACATAATTTTTGTATGGATAATAAATTATATTTTATTTGAGGAACATGATTAACAGAACTTAAATGAAGAGGACGTGAAACAGAATAAACGGAAATATCACCAACATTTTAACAGTAAGCGGTCTAGAATAAACAGATTTATTAACTAATGTACCTTCCCGAGAGGTCATATGCGCAGAAGCACCGGAGTCTGGGAACCAGACAACGTCATTAGTATCACCCATGGGTGTAGCGAGAGCTGGAGCGGACGACTGATTAAAACGGGATGGACATGAAGCAGCGGCATGACCCGTGGAATAACAAATTTGACATACAACTGGTGGGGGGATGAAACCAAACTGTCCATCAACTAAAGGTGAGTCTGCATAGTCATGGTTAGTACCAACAACAAAATAGGGATGCGTATGTAACGATGAAAAAAAATGAATTACATAATACTGAACCTAGACGTGCATGAGACAGAGAAGACAGATAATAGCCGTGCGGAAAATAGCTCCCTGGAGAATGTTGATGCTGCTCTCTGAAGCCCCTACCTCGGTCGCGGGTTCTCCGTTCGTGTTGTCCACGTTGGCCTCGTCCCCTAGCGTAATTAAACCCCCTCATGCTTCATTCTCGGAGCGTGCCGGAGCCGTGGGGTGAGTGGCAAAGGCTGCAGGTGGGGATGGTGATTCCAAGGAGCGGAGATAGCGTAGACGTTGCTCCTGTTCAACTAGCTTGATCCGTAGACTAATAAAGGTGCGCCCCTCAGGAAAACTAGTCAATGTGGTAATTATGGACTCATAGTCCGGACCAAGAAGTGTTTGCTCAAGGAGATCTTTCATGAAAACCGGGGAATTAATTGTGGCAAGGGCATCAACAATTTTCTAAGTTTCACGCATGTATTGCTCCATAGTTTGATTTTCTTTCTTTTTAGATGGAACGAGCCATACTGGCTGCCATAAATCTAGATTCCGAACGTTCCCACATGGTATTCCAAAAATTTCTATCTATTTTTAGTGTTAGGTTAAAAGTATTTCCCAAAATAATGCCAAAATATAATGCAACTCCCGTAACATGCAAAAGAATATATAATAGTGGGTCCCAACCAAATTAAAAAAACTCCTATTTTCTTCAAAGTGGCTTAACTTCTTTATTTGTACTCTGATTGTTATAAAAAAATTCAAAAATCATAACTTTTTATTATCTTTCATATGACATCAATATTCAATATATAAAAATAAAAAAAAAAGTAACACTTTAAAAATTATTTGTTTTTAAAATGCTATATATTTTTTATTTATTTCTGATTGTTACAAAAAATATATCAAAATTCATTATTTTTTATTATCTTTTATAGAATGCAATGTTTCATATATAGAATAAAAATAAAAAGTATTAATTTGTGCAGTTTGGGATCGTTTTTTACCATGCACACAATTAATCAAGAATGATAGATTAAAACAAAATTGAACAAACTCAGTCACTTTTATTTTTTTTTATTTTATTTTATTTTTTGCCTGAAAATTTATGTTGTTTTATTCTAAGTCATCACTCCGGATTAATTGCGTGCAAGGTAAAAAAGATTATAAACGGCACAAGTTAATAGAATTTTTTATTTTTTATATGCAACATTGGTGTCATATAAAAGAGATAATAAAAATTTATGACTTTTGACATATTTTTTGTACCAATTGAGTTACAAATTAAAAAGTTATGACATTTTTTAAAGTGTTAAATTATCTTTTAATTTTTATATATTCAATATTGGTGTCCTATGAAATATAATAAAAAGTTAAAAGTTTTGAAATATTTTTTGTAACAATCGGGGTACAAATAAAAATATTATACCACAAAAAGAAAATTTTTAAAGTGTTAATTTTTTATTTTTATATATTTAATATTGGTTTCATATGAAAGATAATTAAAAGTTATTAGTTTTGATATATTTTTGGTAACGATCGGAGTATAAATAAAAAAGTTATAACATTTTGAAAAAAATAGGTGATTTTTTATTTGTGTGGGACCCATACTACATATTCCTGAGCATCGCATGTTACGGCCTTATTTTCTGACAAGTCACCACTTCAAGCGACGATTCTTAAACTGAGGTTTATTTGGGATGTATTTTGGGAAATACTTTTAATCTAACACTAATTTGAGTTTTTTTTGTTTGAGGAAAAAACTCCTGAATTACCCTAATATTAGTATAATCTAAACTTTTAACTTATAGCAGTGTAGTCTTTAACCCATTGCCTCGATGGAACACGGGAGCCTTTGTCGCCATCCTACTGTCGCGAACCAACCTCGCCGCCGCCGCCTTGCAATCGTCCGGTCTGCAGGTCTCTTCCTATACCCGGCTCTCTGCTTCAACTTAGAATGAATGCCACGAAAGCCCTGTAGAACCACTGCTTCAGCGATGGCGAACCATGGAAGAAGAGCTCAGACCATCCACTTGTCCCTTCAATTCCGTCGCTCCAGTCGTTTGGAATTGCACTTCTCCTTCTTTCGATTGATTTATGGAATAAGTTTCTTAGAAATTAGGTTATACTTAAAACTGAAAACTGGAATTGAGAGGTTGGATTGCTGGCGGTGCACGAAAGGTTAGGGACGGAGATTGATGTCGATGTAAGAAGACTTAGAAAAGGAGCGACTAGCGAGGAAATGGCATCTTTGTGTTATTGTTGATGGGGAAAATTGTTGGGATTTGTGGGAGCTATTACGTTGGTTGGGCCTTAATTGAGTGGTGGCAGGGGGTGGGATAGTGGAGGGTGAGTGAAGGGGAAGGGAATACAGACAGGGTGGGGAGGCGGTGGTCGTGGTGTCTGCGGTGGCGGGGCAGCAATGTCACTGGAAGGACAAGTTTGCAAATTAGGTCACTCCGAGTGGGTTGTTGTAAAATTATCTACTCGTATTGGTAACTATAAGCGGGGCGGTCACTCATCGCCAACGATGGTCACTGTGGCGGTGGTCACTATGGTAGTGGTCAATATGTCGGGCCGGGTCATTGTAGTGGAGGTCAATGGAGCAATAGTAACTTGATGGTCACTCGAGCGGTAGTAAATGTAATGGTTGTCACTCGAGTGGTAGTAATTGGAACGGGAGGTCACTGAGTGGTAGTAACTAGAACAAGGTGGTCAATGGAACGGTAATAACTGGAACGAGGTGGTCACTGGAGTGGTACTAACTATGATGGTGGTCACTTGAGCGGTACTAACTGGAACGATGACCATTGGAGCGTTAGTAACTGAGATGATAGTCACTGTATTAGAGCTGTGGTAACTGGGACGATGCTCACTGGAGAGCGGTAGTAACTGGGATCGTTTTTACACAAATTTTAGTGTAATAAATTAAATATTTACAATTGTCCAAAAAATTAAATATTTTAAAATTCATATATTTAAATATCTTAATATAGGGGTGGGCATTGAACCCGAACCGAACCGGTATCGAACTGTCCCGTAATGGTACCGAACCGAATACCGGGTATTTAAACGGTTTTATAGATTTTTATCCCGTACCGAAACCGTACCGTTTGAAACGGGTACGAGACCGGTCCTAGATTTTGAGAATAAAAAAATACCGGAACGAACCGTTCGTAAATAATGCATTTGACTAACAAAAATTTGGTCGGTAAGGTCCAACAATTTTGTCCTAGTTATATTTTTCTATATCAATAGATCTAGACCAACAATTTTATACCCCAAGTATGTATTCATGTGTCCCTAAAATATCTAAAATGTGTTGTTTATATATATTGTTAATTTTTTTTAGATAATTTATGTTATATTTTGGTATGTATTGAAACAATATTAAAATTTCAGAAATCATTAATGATTATTTATTTCTAGTAATGTAGTGTACATGACTTGTTGTATCATGTTTGTGCATTTTTTACAACTTCATTAATATGATTTAAATCTTAGCTCTTAAGGTTCAACTATAAATTAAATTAGAACTACGGAGTAATATTTAACCTAGAACGAAGAAGAAGAACGTTGAAGATTTCTATTATATTAAACAATTTGATGATATTTGTTTTTATATTTTCACATGAACTTAGTAAATTAAAAATGATATTTATCTCGTGCGTCATCGTTTTGCTATACTTTTTCTTAGTTGTGTTGCACTATTTGTGTATTTGTGAATTTTAGTACTAGGTATGCAATTTCTTGTATTTATTTCAACATGTCATGTGAGTTAGTTCGTGTGACACTGTTTCACACTGTAGCGACACTATGTGGCACTGTTTGACACGGTTTGGTGTAAATTTGTTTACCAAAGAAGGAAGTTGAAAAAAGGACAAACATTTTGGGACATTCGTTTGAGGAAGTGTGACAAACTTTAAGGGATGTGGGGAGTATTTTTTAGTAATATTCATATCCAAACCCCTTTACTTTTCTTGAAAAACTAAACAGGAGAGAAAAGCAAGAACTTACCTTGTTGAATGAAGATGCATTTTAATGCATTCAAATGCAAACCACTACTGCATCCTAGATAGACATGGGCCGGGCCGGTCCAAGCCGGGCTTTTTTTCCAGATGTTGGGCCCAGTACCGGCCCGGGTTGATACTGGGTCCGGGCCAAACCGGGTCGAGCCGGTCTGGGCCGCTCCAATTTTTTATATTTTTTTTGCTTTCTAATTAACCCCCGACCCCGCCCCCCCCTCACCCCCACCCCTCAAACCTCCCCAACACACCCAACCCTACCCAGGGAAAAGAAAAAATTGAAAAAACAAAAAAAATGAACCGGACCCGGCCCGGACCGCCCGGGCCGGTTCAAGAAAAATAGAACCCGAGCCCGGCCCGTCAGGCCCGTCCAACCGGGCTAAAGCCCGGAACTGGCCATCCGGGCCCGTACAGTAGCGGTCCGGTCCGGTTCACGGGCCGGTTCGGCCCGGTTCAGTCCAGCCCTAATCCTAGAGCCCTTTTTCAACGTCTGGAAAAATCACTTCACATACCATGCCTCATTATTTGAGTTTTTCAATGGCGTGGTCCTCTCTATCAAGTTTGATACGGAGTATGAAAATGAGTAAACATGCAATCCTAATCATTGAAGTATTGAACCTTTTACGTAATCGTTGAATATAATTGTTGAATAAATAAAGCTAATTTTATAAAACATACTCCCTCCGTCCCATATTTATCTTCGTAGTTTGGTTTACGATGTTTGACTGATGATAAAGCAACTTCATCCATGTTCACATTCAGATTATTTTTAGTAAATTAAATTTATATATTCAGAAACTACATTAAATCCGCTACAAAGTCTGATCAAGAAAATTTAAGTTTGATAAAAATTTGATATATAAAGTAAAAGATTAAGAGTAATTTGAGTTGACCATGTGAATAGTAACTATGAAGATAAATATGGGACGGAGGGAGTATTAAAAGCTTTAGGTATGCAATAAAATACATTCTGTTAGTTTTTAAAAGTTATAATGTAATACGAAGTATTAAGCAATAGTAATTTGTATAAGCTTACATTTAAAATCCAGAAGTTCAATGTATAGTTTTATATAATAAAACTCAGTTGTAAAACGCTGATGTGTCTCTTTTCTATTCAGTTCGTATACCGTGGGATCATCCCACGGTGAGCATGGTGCTCCACTTCCAAAACGACGCAGCTTTATCCAAATTTTTTTAAAAAAATTCGCGTGAACAGTACACGCGTGAACAGTACACGCGTCCTATTTTTTTCCTTTTGTCCCAGTAGCATGAATGATGTAACTCGCGTGTAAAGATATGTAACTCACGTTATTGATTTATGTAACTCAAGTTCAATCGAAATGTAACTTGTCAAATACATAGTTTAAGAAATAAAAATATCGATTTCAATGTAAATAATGAAAAAGGGGTCTTATTTTGCCCAATTATTTTACAAAAAAGTGTATATGTTTTGTTTCTAATATATCACGTCTATAAAAATGATTTTTTATAAAATTAATTTTTCTTTGAGTTGCAGAGGCTCACTGAGTTGTGTAACTCGCATTATATTGTGATTTAACTCGCATTATGAAAAATGTAAATCACATGTAAACAGGATGTAACTTGCTGAAGAAAGTTGACATGTACCTCACGCTACTAGATATGTAACTTGAGATAAATTGAAATGTAAATCATTTTAATAAAAATGTAATTTTTTATATAAAAGATGTAAATACAAAAGAATTTACATGGATGGCTACCCCTCTTGAAACCCAATCCCAATTCCAATCTCAGTTTTGATTTTTTTCTATGAGAGTTTCGAGATCTTCAGAATTATTTCATGCTTGCTTATCTCTTTAATAATTTTTTCAAGATAAATAAACAATCATCAAACAATCATCTGTAACAATCATCAAACAAAATTTTCAAAAAAATTAAACAATCAACCAATCATCAATTCTCCAATAGTGGAGCATAGGAGAAGCTGCTGCTAAACTAAAGTCAGAAGGGATGGGAGATCATAGTTTCTCAGCCGTAGCTTTCTAATCGGTGAATGATGAGGAGCTAGCCAAACCAGATCTCACACAGTCACGGTTCTTCTTCTTTCTCGGCCGCAGTCACTCTTCTTCTTCCGCGGTAGCTATTCGCTCTCACGATATGCTCTTTTTTATTAATGAAACGGCGTTGTTTTGGGGATCGGCACACCATGCTCATGGTGGGCCGATCCCACGATATAAATTGCCTTTTCTATTGGTTAAATAGAAACGGTTGAGTCATTAATTGCATACCGTACACTTGATCTGAACCAAAAGACCGAGAGTCATTAATCACATACTTCCAATTTCAATTGAACAATTATTCTTATCACCCCTCATCATATAATAAGCCCTATAATTAAGAATGTTTTTACTTGGACGATTTTCAGTTTCAGATCAGACCAAACCAGATTTAAAAAGACCAAATTAGTTCAGACCATACTTTCATAGTTATAAAATTCACAGAGACTAGACATTTACCAGATCCGACTTAAACAGATCAGACCCGATCAGACTAGCAAGTTTTATTCCAAGTAAAAACATCCTAAATAAATAAAAACTATTACAACAATTAGCACATAAACTACAATATAACCACAAATTCATACTTCACATTAAAAGATGGTGATTCTTGGCCCCTCTTCCATGATAGTGGTTAGTAAAACTAATTTATTTAGTGGTTAGTAAAATTCATACTTCGTATTAGTAAAATGGTAAAACTATATTTATACAATCTTTTCTAAGATCTTATATTTGCATTCTATTTATATATTGCTGTCCATCCAACCTAAAACATATTTTAAATTTTGTTAGAAGACTATTTTGATGCAATGATGATGTTTTCTATTTTTGTACTAATCATTATTTTATGTTGTAAATAAAAGTACGGAGTAGTTTTTAGGCACACAACTCTATTACTAAGTTCTGGTAAAAAAACTCTATTACTACGTTTCATTTATAACAATATGCATTTTATATTTTATTTCTAATGGATAATGACAAGCTAGCCCATTAGGTCCAGGTTGACCCTTGATCTGATAATTTTTTAAAATATCTATTATTATTATTCGGGATAAGCGATCGGATACAAACATCTTCTAATTTACAAACTACAAATTCATCTTGGTCATTTGATGAGTTGATATAAATGCTATACACTCACGAGTGCATCTTGATAATAAAACACAACTTTTTTCAGATGCAACATTTTGAACGTTAATATGTGATTGCTTATTTCATTGCAAAGTAATATGTCACACTTTGAACATTAATATGCAATACAAATAATATACAGATGCATTGTAAAAATATTTGCACAATAAGCACAGTTTGTACATGATCCGCACGCATTATTCGGACCGTATAACCTAGATCAATTTGTTCAGAAATTATTCAATCATCAATTTCTTGGCACACACTAACATTCAAATATTGAATAAGTAGCTTAACAATTTATTCATCATGTAAAAAGGGCCCTTTTCTAAGGGAGACAAAGAGAAAAATGCTAGAGGTGGGAATAACTAGAAGAATGAGATGACGAGTTCCATAAAGATGTTTGTTAATTTAGCTGTTACTTGTAGCGGTTAGTAGATAATACCATATTTCAAAACACTAAACTCAAAACATTTCTGCTTGCAGTGTTTCTATTACAGTGGTCTCGACAAAAAATGCTATAGTCGGGCAGTTATTTACCAGACAACATGATTCAGTGTTTACACCGATTGAAAATGCTAAAAAGGTCAACCCATTTTTTTGACTGAAACACGATTTTCCAAATGCCACCTTTAATGAATTATATTGTAGTATTTCTATTTTATGCTAAAGTAATATCACATACTTACAGTTCGACCTGATCATTACAGATATATTCACCAAGAACATTGATCCATTATCAATTCTTAGTGTTATTGTGGCATTCACAATCAAATGTTATATTTAAGCTTTCCTGTTACTACATACTATGAACCTTTTTCAACTAATGTGATCATAAACTGAAAACATAAACAATAATAATAACAACAACAAAATAATAGTAATATTAATAGTAAAAATAATAGTAATAATAATAGTAATAATAATGATGATGATGGTGATGATGATTATGATGATCACAACAACAACAATAATAATAATAGTTGATGGGGTTATGAGACTAGGCCCAGAGCCTAATCGGTCCAGGCCCAAGCCCAGCAACCCAGAGCTCGAGTCGGCCCAACCGATCAGGCCAATCAAGTAGCGGAAGCCCAAGAGAGTCTGTCGACCAGCCCAGCGGGGAGCCTGCCCTCCAGCCTGGCCAACGGGGAGCCTACCTTCCAGCCCAGCGGAGAGCCTGCCTATCGGCCCAACCGAAATCCCAAGAGAGCCTGCCTTCCAGCCCAGTGGGGAGCCTGCCGACCAGCCCAGCTGGGAGCCTGCGGTCCAGCCCAGGTGGGAGCCTGCCTTCCAGCCCGGCCAGCAGCCTGCCTCCAGCCCAACGGGGAGCCTGCCTTCCAGCCTACCCGGGAGCCTGCCTTCCAGCCTACTCGGGAGCCTGCCTCCAGCCCGGTCAGAAGCCTTCCTCCAGCCTAGCGGGGAGCCCACCGTCCAATCCAGCAGGAGGGAGCTCAAGCGTCTGGCCTGCCAGCCAGGCTGACCTGCCATCCAGGAACTATAATGGCTAAAGTAATTAATGTGTGACTTAATTATGTATTTAATTCCGTATTAATGTTGTAATTAGTTAGCCATTAGTATCTTTGGCAGTTATCATTTGTAATCGCCTATAAAAGGCAAGTTCGAGTCAAATAATAGATATGCTATTTCTGGCAACCAAATCCCCTTTGAAACTTTCCTTATTCATATTACTTTCTTGATTCCCGCTTGAGTGTCGTACGTAGCTTTCCTAAAAGCCTACGAGCGTCCTATTTTGGACGAACATGGGTCGGCAGGAGCCAAGGGATGCGGGGGCGGAATCGTCCTCATCTCACTTGAGGGATTCCGAGCCTACTATGCCTACCACTATCTTTTCAAAGTCTCCAACAATGAGGTGGAGTACGAAGCCCTACTGTCTGGGCTACGACTGGCAGCCGCCATGGGAGCAGAGTGGATAACGGTGAAATGTGACTCCCGCCTGGTGGTTTCCCAGGTCAAAGGTGAGTTCGAAGCGAAGGAAGAAAGAATGATGAAGTACCGAGATGTTGTTCGGGAGTTGCTCGGGTTGTTCAAGCAAGCAGAGTTGATCTGCGTCCCAAGAAATCAAAACTCGGATTTAGACTTCCTCTCAAACCTATCCCAGGGGCTGCCTGAACACATTTCAAAAATCGCACGCATTGAAGAGATGACGACCTCAAGTATAACAGCATCACCATCCATCGAGGTCCTTCCCTTGCAACCGATCGCCTGGTGCTGGGTGGATGACCTCCTGCGCTACATAGCCGACGGGATGCTCCCCGATAAAGAAGAGGAAGCAAGGCTAGTCCGACGACGGGCTCCGGGCTACGTTGTCTTAGCTTGGATGGGAAGTGTAATATCATATTTTTATATTCATTTAAACAACTTAGTTACTAACTAGTTTATGTTTCGAGGACGAAACATCTTTTAAGAAGGGTAGAATGTGACACCCTGAAATTTAAGAAATATTATGATATAATAATTTGACTTTAGTAATTATGTCAACCTTAATCAAATTAAGTTATAAGAGATTGAGTATAATTCCTAAAGTTAAAATGTCAAATTTATATCAATTCAAAATATATACCCAAATATTAATAGTAAATATTAAACGCTACATATTAAATTCATTTGACCATTCAACTTTTATGTATCTAATATTACATACATACGGAGTATATACATGAGCACACATGAATATAGATACATACATAATACACATTCGACATACATAAATAAGATATTTACACATGTAAAACTCAAACATCAGCCATGTAAACGTCCACCCAGCAAGCACCTAGTTGAATCATCCGACACATGTTCAGCCATGATAAAAAACAAACAAAACAGTTAAGCTTCTGTAAGCTTTGCGTCGGACTTAACATGTATATATATATGGCCGGACTGTGTTCCCTGGCTCTACACAGAAAAGATTGAACGAATACACATATATACGTAAAAGAAATAGAGGGATAGAGAGGTAGAAGACCGCTACACTCCGTCAGAGAAGTCGCCGGCCGCCGTCAAGAAAGATCGTCTTTGTGGGAGAGGGAAGAAAAACGAAGAAGAAGCTTACTGGACTGCACTTTATCGCTAGGCTGAACTCCTGCTTATCCGCAGAAGTAAGAACGATCGCCGTCAACCGTCGTCGCCGGAAGAAGTTTTTCCAGAACTGCGTCGTCGCCGTAAAGAAGACTACACTGGTGCAGTACTTATACGTAATATTCACATTACATGTACTTATAACAGTTGAGCTGGAGTTATTCTAAATACGGAGTATAGGTTTAAACATGGGCTGCATGAAACTACAAAACATATGGGCTAGCTAGTTAATAATAATAACAATAACTCTAATAGTAATAATAAAAATAAAAATAGGATTAGTTGGTTGATCGAATGTTAAGTTATTACTAGGGAAATAGGAGTATAATAATAATAATAATTTATAATGATTCAATACAAATAAAAGTAAGGTATTTAACTAATAGGACAGGAAACATTATGTTGATTATTATGATCCTTTAATCATTAATAAACATAATACTATCATATAAGATGATTAACTAAATAATTGAGGTATTAAGATAAATGGATAATATAAACGGACTTTATAATTTATATGAATAGAACATTTAATGAAATAGATGAAGGTATGATTTTAAGTAAGTTACTCCGTAAAATGGACTGATTAATCTCAAACTATATAAACAAATTATTTAATATTGGGTAGATTATAAAAAAAACAAAAATACCGATTATGCAACTTTATAATTATTAAAGGTGATTATCGCCGAAGATGAAATAGAAGAATATAGAAAGTGTCAGAATTCTAAGGTAAGTTCCATGTCAACCAAAATTATATTTTTACCTCGTAAATCTATGTGTGAGTGTTACTTGTATTTATTTGAGTATTTGGTATCAAATTAAATTATGAGAATTTGAATTATGAAATGTGATTGTGAATGTTATTTGAGTTTGAGCTATTTGTGTTGTATTTCGTATTTTGAGCTATTTACAGAGTATGTCATATTTTGAGCTATTTTGAGATCAGAAATCGGGTTTTAAAGATAAAATATCTCTACTCTTGGAATGTTGGAATTTTATCTATGTATAATAGATATTTTAAATATAACTCAAAATAGTAAGTTATATTTTGAGCTATTTTGAGAAATCAGGCTTTAAAGATAAAATATCCTTATTCTTGGAATGTTGGAATTGTATCTATAATAGATACTGGATTTTGGAAAGTATTAAAGATAAAAAAAAAAGTTATTGTGGGCATCACGAGAGAAACACGTGGTGTCGGTCTCCTTCACGACCGTTAATTGTGAGGGGGGTGGTTAGGGGGCTACTACTGCTTTTTGGTGGATTCGGTACTCTTGTGGATTATTTAATTATTAATATCCGGTAGACATTCCGGTATTTTTGTGAGGACTTTGAAAGTCCTTTGGTGGTCGCAGTAGTAGTTTTCTAGTCACTCATGGAGTATATTCCTTTGAGGAGTAGCTGGTATAAATTACCCGGGCTACTTGGGCTTCTTACTACCCGGAGGGCTTGGAATCCCTTTTAGGTGGTATGCACACTTAAGGTAGAAGTTCAGTTTCCAACAGGTGGTCGGTGGGAGCCGGAATTCCGGGATGAGTTGTAAATAACAACAACTCGTTGGGCTCAAGGAATCTTGAGTTTCGCCCATCTTTAATTAAAAGAAACTTTAGAAATTTTGGAGGAAAACCAAACATACAATTATTATTCATTATATAATATTTTCCAAATGTGTATATATGTCGTAAGACGTTTGAATTAACTTTTGAATGCTCTATTTGTTATTATGACATTTATTTGAATTATAACATTTAAATATATAATACTTCAATCTATATTTTGTATATATATAAATATATATTTTCTCCAAATTATATTATTTTACGGGGTTGGGTGGAATCTTACTTAGCGAAAGCTAATTTTAGTTTCTTTTTGTTTTCTCTTTTCTCTGTGTAAATTTTCAGGTGATGAATATGACGAATGACGAACTTCGAGAGCGCAACTTAGAAAATCTAGAAATAAAAGTAATGTATAATATTTTAAATAATGAGCTAGAAACTCTTTACTTTTATTGAAGTTATATTTAATAATGGTGGATAGCCTTAGCATTCAGTTATAAAGGCTGAATGTGGCGGTGACACACCCATGTTCTATGTTATATTCCGCTGCCTAACTTTTGAATGTTTATTTTTAATAAACAAATTCTGTGATTCTAAGTATTATTTTGGGAAGGGAATTTGGGGGTGTTACAAAGCTATACAAGAGGTCCTACAATGGGACCCTACTAAAGTGTTTGCGCCCACATGAGGCAGACATGATCGTCTCCGAACTCCATGGGGGCGTGTGCTCCGCCCACCAGGGGCATGCACGATAGCTAGGAAGGTCGTCCTCCAGGGGTACTTTTGGCCGACAATAATGAAGGATTGCGCCGACTATGCAAGGAAATGTGAGACATGTCAGAAATTCCAGAAGAGCCCTGGTCGGCCAGCAACGATGTACACACTCATCAACAACGCTCTTCCATTCACAAGATGGGGCGTCGGCCTGGTCTATCCCCTGCCAACCAGGTCGGGAAACCGAAAGTTTGTCATCGTCGCGGTGGACTACTTTACAAAGTGGGTGGAGGCCGAGCCACTCGCCAGTATCACACATCTTCAATGTAAGAAATTCATATGGAAGAATATTTTTTGCCGATTTGGGGTTCCCCTCCAAATAATCACCGACAACGGAAGGCAGTTTGACTGCGAAGCCTTCCGGCAGTTCTGCGCAGAGTGGGGCGTAGAATCTAGCCGAGTTGCGGTCTGCTACCCTCAAGCAAATGGACAGGTGGAGAACACCAACCGGACGATCGTCGATGGGCTGCAAAAGAAATTGGAGGCCCTCAGGACTGCCTGGGTGGAGGAGTTGAACAATATACTCTGGACCTTCAGAACAACCCCGAGGAAGGCAACCAGAGAGACCCCCTTTGCCTTGTGTTATGGCTTTGAGGCGAGGGCACCGTTCGAGGCCGTAGTCCCCAGCCGACGGGTGGAAGAGTTTGAACCAGCCAGCAATGAGGAGAGGCTCCGAGCTGAGCTCCACCTCATCGAGGAAAGAAGAGATCGTGCCTTCATCAAAGCGGAAAACTACCGACGGCAAGTCAAGGCGTACCAGGACAGCCGAGCCCGGCCCCGGAGTTTTGACGTCGGTGACTACGTCTTGAGGCGTAGGAAGGCGAGCAAGTCGACAGAGGAAGGTAAGCTTTCCATCAAGTGGGAAGGCCCTTACGTGGTTGACGCCGTGATCGGCCCTAGAACATACAAGTTGAAGACAACAACATGCCGACTAGTAGATCGCGTCTGGAACGCCGAGCACCTGATGAAGTTTTACCAGTAGAAAATCGAAACTTTACTTTTCTTTGTAAACTCCCGTGCTCCGAGCACGGGATTACAATTTGTAATTCTATGTGGTCCGCCCACATCATGTATTCAATATATTTTGCTAGCGATATTTTGTCTTCGAAAGAGGTCCGACCTCACTTAGCAATAAAGGGTGGCGGCAAAAAAAAACAAAGAAAAAGAAAAAAAGAAAGAAAAAAAAGAGGTACTATGCCCCCCTCGGTGTTTGGCCGACATAGGCGAGGCTCTTGAACTGAAAATAGCCAAGCGATTTTCGAGAATCCGGGCAATTTTATAAAGTAAAGATCCAGCCGCGACAGTCGAGGCGACAGTAGGGCTGACCTCCGGGTCGAGGGCGCTCAGGATGCTGACCTCCGGGTCCTTTCGAGTGCTCGCCGCCTAACATCGCTGGTCAAGCAGCTCGCGGTCTCGCTATCCCTGAGTTGGCGGTGCGGGTCCGTTATGGTGGATCATGCAGGGTCCGCCCCTATTGTTCGGCTATCCATGCGGGAGTAACCAGATTATTCCCCATGTCCGGGCAAACTGGATGGGTTAAAGTGACAGTAGGACTGACCCCCGGGTCATGAACGTTCAGGATACCGACCTAAGGGTCCTCCTCGTAGGTTCAATGTCCGACCTTGCTGGCCGAACAAGTCGCGTACTTGTTGATTACATATCGACCGTGAACAGATCACTTCTATCCGACCAGGAGGGGCACGGATAGGCTCGGCCACGCCAACCTAACCGCCCCCCGGGAGGTTAGAGAAGCCGGATCCCCGAATAAATTGCTAAGTATTCGTAATGCAAAGTAGAGAAAAGGAGACATATGAGTTCAAAATCAAACATCTATTCGAAACACATAGCATTCAAGTGGAAAACAAAGGAAATACAAAATACAAGATCATGGCTGGACAGGCCCATCACCATCAACCTCAGGAATATCATCTAACACGCCAACCAAGTCCTGACCAGGGGCCACAGGAGTCATTTCACGCCCCGGACCTACCCGGACACGTCAACAACCCGCCGTACAGTACGAATGGTCAACCGCAGTCCGACTCATACATACTATACAAGGCGTCTTGAATACCATTCACACATAGTACATCCATAAATAAACATAATGTAAAATAAACATTAATAGCAGCGGAAACGTTTAACATAAGTGTTTATGCCACACCTTGGCAAACATGGCGTACAAGCCCCCAAATAATTATTCAAAAAAAAAAACAATATCCATGAGCATTATTTGAGTTGTTTTCAAAACAGAAACGGAAGAAGCACGAACCACGTCTTCTTCCTTTGATCTTCCCGAAGCAACGGGCGGTGGCATCAACCTTCAAGTTCTACCTGAAACTGTGAGGTGGCCTCCCCCGTGAAGGGGAGGTCAGTACTTGGAAATATTTGACAAGTACAATAACAACTATACTAAGTATAATTGATGTTTTAATTTCTAAGACCCTCAACTTAGGGTACTATTATATTATAGGCCATAACCCTCGGTTACCCCTTTTTCTTTTAACTGTACTTACTTTATATAGAGTCAAGTAGTCGGCCCGTGGGCCCATATTCATTTAGAATTCATCATTTCCATTCCCCCGTGACCGCAAGTCACGATAACCCCGTGGGGTCCCGTCGAGCCCCAATTGTATAGCATGGGCTCGGCCCAACTACATTTTTATACATCCTCTAACTCAATATAACATATCAAATTTTGTATGGCAAGGGCTCGGCCCAACTACGTTTCCATACCAACCATGACTTCGTGGCAAGGGCTCGGCCCAACTACGTTTCCACGGAGATCACATATACATGGCAAGGGCTCGGCCCAACTACGTTTCCATGCTAATCATATTACATGACATGGGCTCGGCCCAACTACATTTCCATGTCATCCTAGAGTCCAACTCTAATTATTTTCATAATCAAATTCTCAAGCAAATCCTATGCCTAGAATCAATTTCCGTAGGTGGCCTTTAGGCCTACCCCTATCACACCTTAGTGTTCATACAATTCGACCTTAAAGTATTTCTTGAGACTACTTAAGGCATATCTATTCACAATCCTACCTCTTAGGATTTGTTTCATCATTTATTTATATTAATTTCCCGACTAGTATTTTGATACTAATTGGATAATCTTAGAACATGCCAAGTTCCTATTTTTCAATTGGCATTTCATTTCAATTGATTTCCCAACACAAGTATAGTTTGATCTCAATATCAAAAATATCACTTTAATCCATTCATGAATTTCATACATGACGTAAAGTATATTTTATCACAATGTCATCATAGTAATTCCATTAACATGCCGTTCCATTCATTTCACATAATCATACATAATTATTCTAAATTTGTATATCATGCTTCACTTACTCATATCAATATTATTTTCATTTAGGCATTATTAATCATCAATAATCCATGAAAATCACATCTAATTACTTTAGGCAATCTTATGAAATTAACCCACTAATTATAAGCAATATAGTCAGCCATCCTCACCTTATGAAGTGCTGAAATAGTTGCCTTTGCTAAGCTCCTCAATCAATCCCCGTTCTAGGCCGATTGAAAGTGGAAAACTGGATTTCTGGGCAAAAGCCGGGCGGCTTTCACAAAAGCCGGGCGGCTTTCACAAAAGCCGGGCGGCTTTCGTGGTCTGCAACCACAACTAGCTCCTTTGAAGTGGCGGTTTCCGGTGATTTCGACTCCTATCGATTTGCCAACCCTTCCAAGTTAATTACCACCTCCTTATATCAATATTTTACACTTTTAAACGTGTAGAACTCATGATTTAATCCACCATATGATTTCTAACAAATCATACAACATAAACTAGCAAAAAGGGTAGAAGTGATGTTCTTACCTCTTCTTCTAGCTCTTTCTTGCTGGTTTTCCTCTCTTGGTGCCTCCCCTACTCTTATGGCCTCGTTGAGATAACCCCTGGAGCTCTCCTCTCTTGTGTGGTTCAAGGAAATGCTAGGATGAGTGATTATCACCATCCACCTAAGTCAACCCATAAAAACAAGGGAGTAGGGTAATGGTGGGTATGGGTTTTGTCTCTAGGAGGCTTCCTTCCAGCTCTTATCTTGGTAATCAGATCATAAAAACGTGGGGTGGCCCCCACTTATGTGGGAGGTCATCCCATTATGTCCCGGTGTGTACAACCGGCCCCGAAAGTTGTATTTCTCGGACTGTTTTAATCATATTTTATTTTATCGGACCAAATAAAATATATCACGCGTTCCCAATAATTATGGGCCTTTAGAATGGATGTACATTCCCCAACATTAATTTAGGAGTCTCCGAAATTCATTTCAGGCTGTTATCCGATAAATCGCCAATACCGGTAATTGGGCCTCGTTTGACCAACCGGTCAACTCCATGCTTTTCTTATGGCCCAAATAAAATATCCACCTCCACATAGATGTCATCTATACCAAGATGAATATAATATGTGGTTCGGGAATTATCGGGCGGCCCCCCGGTCCGAGCGTGGGCCCCACATGCAATTTACTATTCACGTAAAAGAAATAATAAAAATTTACAATTACGCAAATTCATAAATCATCCTTCAAGGTTTATTACATAATTTACTAAAAGTAAATATGTTTGGGGACGGTGCTACAAGTCATCTTCCCCGGAGCTGGCGGAAAGAACCAGGCCCACTCATTCGAACCACCAAGCTCCTCCTCCTGGCGGATGGCCTCTGGGGGAAGAAGGGCTATCGCTTCCACGGGTTTCTTCATGCGCCCCGGAAGGCCCAGTGTGGATGGGTGAAAGTCAGGGTCGAGATCCTGCAACCGGCCATACACCTTCTGCTGCATCAAATACTTGCCACTCTGAAAAGCATAGAGGACTTCGTGAGCACGCCAATACTCTCTGTCGGGGGTCGTCAGCCACCTCTGCACTAGTTCAGACTGTTCCGCTCTCACCCTCGCAGAGATGATCTTCTGGAACTGCTCGGAGGCCTGGAACTCGGAGAGCGCTTTCTTGGCTCCTTGTTTGGCCGCTTCTTCACATTCTTGTGCACGCGAGGACTGCACCTCGGAGAAGGTTTTCTGGCTGGCCCACAGGGCAGCCCTAGCTTCGTCAGCCTCACGCTGAAGCCTGGCCTGAGAATGATTGGCCGCATGGAGTGCCCTGATGGTCTTGGCGAGCCCCTACAGAATAGACAAACGAAAATGTGAGGGGGTTCAGGGATAAACACAATCCACGTCAAGACGTGATCAACCTACCTCAATATGTGACCCGATAGAACCCTCCAAGAGGGGATGAAACTCTTGGGAAGTCGTACAGGCGAGGTCGCCTGGTGGGAGGATTGATGAAGCATAATCCACGACCGGGAAGCCTTCATGCATAATCGAGGCACTCGAAGATGGGAAGGCGTAAGTAACTGTATGTTGGGTGTCATGGCTGATCCGTTCGGCCATCCTCTCATCTGCACCCTCATGTACCTGCTCAGCGGAAAGAAACTTGGGGGCGACCTTAGCCTTCTTAGAGACTTGTTCCCCTCGGTCTGGGGAGAAGGCTCCGCGCTCTTTCCCCGCAACAGTCTTAGGGGCCACATGAGCAACGGCTGGGCAGGGCTCCTCCTCCTCATCGGACCCGTCCAATTCGACTAGCAGGTCGATGAGTCCGCCCTTGTGCTTCTCCTGCATTGGAGTAGTTGGTCGAGGCCCGAAGGTAACTCTCACCCTTCTTGGAGGGGGGGCTCTGTGCCCTTTCCCCTTCGCAGCCGTTGCTGCCGCAGGAACAATGACTTGTTGAGGCTCCTCTTCTTCATCGGATTCCGCCTCAACAACGAGCTTCTCAGGCACAGCTGCGGAAGAAAAATGTGAGGATAAGCAGAATAAAATACAAAGTAGCAAACATAGACCAGGGAGGTGACAATCACCTAAATATGAGCTGATGGAGTGGGGACCGCCTGCGGACAATATCTCGATGGAGGACTTGAGACCAGGGGAGAGAGCGACCCAGTCACACTTCTGAACCCGTTCACCCCACGGAGGCAGAGGTGACAGGAGGTTGGGGTCGGATACCCATATTCATCTCTTCTTCCACCCCTTCCCTGAATGGGGGTAACCCGACCGAAACAGTTTGCTCACCGGCCTCTGGGAGAGTAAGGCGAAAAAGCTAGAAGCACGCCACTGGAAGCAGCTGAAAAACAGATCAATCGTGGGTGTGAGGCCCACATCCTCACACCGCGCCACAAAAGCTGCAACGAACATGTGAGCCGCCGGAGCCAATTGACCCGGTGCCACACCCATGAAGTGAAGGAACCGAACCAGGAAGGGGTGCAGTGGCACGGCCATCCCTAACTCCAGAGAGCGGATATGGACCCCGAAGTAGGGAGTTGGTGGATTGCTCAATATGACAGTAGCCACCGGAGATTCCAACAAACAATCATTTCCAATCAAACTGTATGCAACGGCAAGGTCCTCATCTTGAATACGAGGGGGGGGGGGGTCGCTATCCCGCTATTATCAAGGCCCCACCAAAGATTCGGGTCCTCCCGAGCACCAGAGTCATCGTCAGAATCTGACATGACCACATGTTGTGCCCGTGCTCTATCTGGAACGCTCAGTTACCGACCCTCAGCAGTAGTGGTCCACCTAGATGGAGCCATCTCTGGGAGAACGTCAAACGTGCAAAGACAAAACAAGAGAGAAATAACAAAACGTCAAACTGCAGGCTAACATGGAGGGCGTCATCAAAGGGAGCACCCGACTTGGCCGCCTAGTGGGTAGTTGCCGGCTTCCTGAGCTACACCTGCCGGCAGAGGGGCGGCCGCCAGCCCCTAACCCAAACTGTCTGGCCAAGGTGAAGCCGAGCACCGGAAGAACTGCTCACGTGAGGCACCATACAACGGCCTGCAACAAACTGCTTTCAAACTCGTGGGTAAAGTTGGGCGCTTACCCCAACTCCAACCTTCTACTCTATCAAAACCAGGGGATCGATGCCCAGTCTAGGTACGCATGGAAATTAAAGACAGAAGAAACATGCAGCGGCGGCTCGTCGGACTATGCGGAACTCCGGGGAGTAGAGACTCCAGCCGGGGCATCCAATCCAGGACTCCGACCTTGGACCCGCCACCGCCGGGTGGCTGCCGGGCTAGAAAGGAAAGAAAAGAAAAGGAAAGAAAAAAGAAGGAAAGAAAAAAGAAGGAAAGAAAAGAAAAGGAAAGAAAAAGGAAGGAAAGAAAAGAAAAGGAAAGAAAAGAAAAGGAAGGAAAAATAAAATAAAGTCCGAAAATAATTTATGAAATAATAATAATGAATTTCAGGTATTTTTTGAAGCTGACCTGGATCCTGAAGTCTGGGAGAAAGCTTGATGCTGGAATGCTAGAACGTTAAGGGAATTAATTCGGAGCCTTTTAAAGCTGGGCGCCTTATTCAAAATTTGGAAATCTCCATAAATTGTGGGATTGACAGAATCCACAATTATGGCTCCATAAATTAGCAGTTGACTTGAACTACTCCCTCTTAGCCGAGTCTACTACTCGACTAAGGGAGTGGAGGCTCGTGATGGGGTTATGGGATTAGGCCCAGAGCCTAATCGGCCCAGGCCCCGAACTTGGACCAGCAGCCCCAAGCCCAGCAACCCAGAGCTCGAGTCGGCCCAATCGATCAGGCCAATCAAGGAGCGGAAGCCCAAGAGAGCCTGTCGACTAGCCCAGCGGGGAGCCTGCCCTCCAGCCCGGCCAACGGGGAGCCTGCCTTCCAGCCCAGCGGAGAGCCTGCCTACCGGCCCAACCGGAAGCCCAAGAGAGCCTGCCTTCTAGCCCAGTGGGGAGCCTGCCGACCAACCTAGCTGGGAGCCTGCGGTCCAGCCCAGGTGGGAGCCTGCCTTCCAGCCCAGCCAGCAGCCTGCCTCCAGCCCAACGGGGAGCCTGCCTTCCAGCCTATCCGGGAGCCTGTCTCCAGCCCGGTCAGAAGCCTTCCTCCAGCCTAGCGGGGAGCCCACCGTCCAGTCCAGCAGGAGGGAGCTCAAACGTCCTGCCTGCCAGCCAGGCTGACCTGCCATCCAGGAACTATAACGGCCAAAGTAATTAATGTGTGACTTAATTATGTATTTAATTCCGTATTAATGTTGTAATTAGTTAGCCATTAGTATCTTTGGCAGTTACCATTTATAATCGCCTATAAAAGGCAAGTTCGAGTCAAATAATAGATATGCTATTTCTGGCAACCAAATCCCCTTTGCAACTTTCCTTATTCATATTACTTTCTTGATTCCCGCTTGAGTGTCGTACGTAGTTTTCCTAAAGCCTACGAGCGTCCTATTTTGGACCAACAATAGTAATAGTAATAATAATAGTAACACCAATAACAACAACAACAATAACAATAATAACAACAAGAACAAGGATGATGATGATGATGACAAGAATAATAAAACCAAAAGAATAACAAATCATATACACATCAACTTTTAAAAAAACCTTTTCTCATTTCTTAACAAAGTATTAGTAAACACAAACGTTTTTTCAATATAAAAAATGTTATTTAAATAAGTCATAACCTCCATTAATATTTACCATTTTAAATCACATTAACATGACAATACCGGGGAATGCCCCGGGTGTTACACTAGTTTATAATCCAAATCCTATACGTTTTAAATAAATGAGATGGGGTTTGTAAAATTTTACTTAGGGGTTACTTAAATTTGAAATATTGGAACATCTCACATTATGAGCTTTGGGACATATCTAACATTTTTTGAACTTGAGTTATCCACTCAACACTATTGCCTCACATGGTCCTGAATTCAAAACCATACAAAAGGAATGTCATGATATGATCAAGTGTATGTTGGGTTTAGACATGTAACTCACATTTCTAATCAGTATAGTTAATGTGACTTAAATGGGCAATTTTTTTATATAATGCATCTGAAAAACAAAGAAAGTGACTTAAGCGTTTTATCAAACATTACATATGCAGAATTAGAGAGTACTTATTCAAAATTGTTTCTTCACAAAATGTTTATAATGAGGTACAAAGTCAAAGTTTTTTTAATGGAAGCAAAATCCAATATCATCCAAAAAGAAAGTTGCAAAATTAAATTCCTGTTATCTCCATATAAAAGCATTGAATACAGCGTGATAATTCAGTCATAATAAATATTAATCCATGTCCTATTCTCAATATACCATAATTTGTGTCATTAAATATAATGAATATTAGAAAACAGTATCATTAAGTATAGTTAATGTGACTTAACTCCGGAATGTCTTCTATAATGCAATTCAAAAAATTAAAGAAAGATGATGTACATATGCAGAATTAGAGAGCACTTCAATGGAGTACTTCATTGTCAAAACAAAAAATAGAGTATTTGATTATCAATGAACTCATATCATAGGAAAAAAACATATCTAGTATATAAATCATATAATTATAAAAAAAACAAGAACTTTTACTAATATTGGAATATTTTTATTATTTTTCGTTCACAATAATCACCTCTCATCACCACTCCAACTATCCTTCACCTTGGGGCCAGTCGGGCCTTCTTCTCCGAACACTTCATCAGGAAACAGATCTACCAGATTCTCAAACGCCGATTTCAAGCCCCCTTTCAACTCCTCTTCCAACGCCTCCGCTTCATCCCCAATCTTATACGTCACCGTCGGGCCCCACTTCCTAGCATAGTTCAGCCACGGCGGCTCAGCAACCGCCGGCGCCACACCCTCGGCCGCCACCACCGCGTACTTCCGGCCACAGTCCCAAACCAAGTCACTCTTGGCAGTGTCATTCCTCAACCCGATCTCATCCCCCAGCCCTTGCAAAACCGTCCCCGGCTTCGAATAGTTCGCGTGGCCGTTCTCCGACGAATACGCCGCCGGCTTGTTGCCGCCGGCAAGAAACTCAAGATTCGGGGCGTCCACCCACGACCCACCACTGTGAGCGGAGAAGTACATCCTTTGCAAGACTCCATTGAAGTTACTGATCCTCAGAGTCAGATGCTCCCAATCTCCGACGTGCTCTCCGGTCCGGGTCAACGGGATGTTGACCAGCCCGAGCTTGACGGTGGCCGGACCGTTGAAAGGGTAGAACAGCCATATCACAATGTCGGTGAATGTTCCGCCCAACATGGGTTTTACGTGGAGATAAACCTCGGAACTCTTTAGATCTCCTTTCTTGACGGCGTCTCTGGCGGGTTCATCGGCGGGGAGGTCCAGCCAGTATGCGCCGTCGTCTGATCCGCCTCGGGGAAGATTTGCGCCGTTTGGGTCAACGGCAACGGGGTTTGACTCGTCGCCTTTCTTGTACAACAAAGCGCCGTTTGTGAAGTACCAGTTGACCGAAGATGGGAGGTAAGTTTCTTTAGGGTGGAGGTAAACAATGGGTGAGTATTCTTGGAAGAGTGTTTCGATTTGGGTAAGGTTAGGAATGGAAGAATATTTTGTAAAATTGTTGTTCTTGAGACAAGCTAGAGATGTGTTGCTATTGGTTGCAAATGTGCCCACACTAACTCCTTGAGCTTGTGTACCTGTACAACAAATTCAAAGGAAATTTTTCACATCCATGATTTTCGTAAAAGTGACATTGTAATTGGTCCTCCAATTATTATCATAGTGACATTTTTAGTCCTTCATTTACTGTGCCAAAATCACAATGAAAGGATTAAAAGTGTCAATTTGACAATACATAAAGGACTAATTGTGAGAAATTATTATCTCGATGACTAAAATCATAATAGTCGTAGGACAAAAATGAAAAAATTAAAAATCAAGTACCAGGTCAGAAGTGTCACCACACAATAGTCAGACGATTAAAAGTGGCAAAATTTTAGTAGTTCTACGATGTATGCAATGCCAACTCATGATATTTTAAAATTGATCATATCAAGCCAATTCAGCCCAGATCAGATTACACCATATAATTGTAAAATACACATACAACAAACATCTATCATGCTAGAGTTGTTCCAACAAGAAAAATAGAGATTAATAAAAAAACGTCCTCAAAGTGTGTTGAATTGAATTGAATTGGATTGTAGTAAGTTAAAAAAAGAATTGTATTGTACGGAGTAGTACATAGATCTTCATCCATTTACCCCGTATTATTTAACTTAAAGTATTGTAAAGATGATGGAACTCTTGTATGAATATTGTTATTGTCGTGAAATTTAGTTATTTTTTTTTTCAAAAAATAAAACAAATGGAGCTAAAAAATTATGATGGAAGTGATTTACTTTAAAAGAATACTCCGTATATAGTAAGTCCGATTTAAAATATTTAAATGAGTTTTTCTTGATATATCCCATTTTGGAATAATTCATGTGTCATTAAAATTAATTGTCTCAAATGAGTATTTTTCTAATTAAATACAACGTATTAAATATGGAAGGGTCGTTTTGTTACTGCACCTCTATTGCGGGGTCTCAAACGGTAAAGATTAAAACCATTTGGATCGCTAGACTTCCCAGGTGACCAAACCAGATCTTCAACTTCACATTCCTCCGTCATATCTGCCCGGACGCACATTACCCGGCCGGCCGGTGGCTTCTCCGGTGACGTGGTGACAAGGTGTCCAACTGCCTTGTAACCCTCCGGGGGAACTGGCAGCCAAACATAGACAGGACTACTTTGTTGGATCTTCAACTGCTCACTGCTCCAAACAAGAGTGTAATCGCTTGGCTCTTTGAGGATATCGCCGGAGTTGTCCCGGCCGGCAAGAACCCAACCAAACAGCTGCCGGTTGTTCGGTTGGGCGTAGTAACCTAGGACGGAGTACCCGGTGGGTATGACCGAGGGCTCGAAGATTGTTGCTCCGAGGTTGTCCGGCCCTCCTTCATGCGTTGACCAGACCTGCCTGAAAGTTGAAATTTGGCAGACTTGGAGCCCCCCAAGATCAATATATCCACTCCCAAATTCTGAGCCATCTTCACCTCAGAACAAAAGAAGTAAATTCAAACAAGTTTATACAATGTGAATTCTAAAATGATTGGTACAAAATTATATTTTCACTAAAAATTTAAAAGCTAAGATCTAAACATCGTTAAAATAAGGGTGTTTCGAATTGAGTCTGTTCCTGCTTCTTTTTTAAAAGAAGAAGTAGAATCAACATTAGTTTTCCAGAAGTTAGTCTCTAATAGCTTCTAAAAAATTGTTTCTGAGTGCATTTTGGAGCACCCGAAAGTACTTATGCACTTTCACCCAAACACCGCAATATCTGCTTTTGTTCTTTGAAGGAACAGAAGAAGTTTTAAAAAGCAGATCCACACACTCCATAAATTGTTTCAAAATTTGTAACTAACAATCTAACATAAACAGATACACAATTTCATTACAATGTTTTGCATGTAAGTTATGGTGGGAAAGTGTTTACATTACAAACATTTATTGGTTACAGGACCAGACTTGCAACCTAGTTATAAATTTACTAGTCGATCTAATAACTTGCACAACCGATAATTACGAGACTAAAATTGCAATTCTCCTTTCCTCATCGTATTTATATTCTTTCAAGATTAGAACCTTCAAATGCAGGTTAGTTCCCGCATGAGCTCGGGTTATCGGATTATCGCATATTAGCATCAGAACCATCTAAACTTGAAAGAGTGGATGCTATCGCCCACATTCTTACAGAAAAAAAGCAAGTAATTAAGGTAAGAATATGAATGAACCTGATGAAGATGGCCATGCAGGCAACGGAGAAGGAAGCTTGAAAGCAGAATCAATGGGGAGTAGTGTTTGTTGGGGTTCTCTACTTGAATGAGCACTAAAGCAATTCCCCATACCATTAATTAATGGAGACCTTGAAGAAATGCTAAAAAAAATGTTTCAAGCTTCAAGGTAAGGGTGTCGGCAGATTAATATATCAAGCTGCCAGCTACTTCACGTACACGTTTATATTGTGTTCTTAAATCATCATTCTTGCGTACAGGAAAATGGGAAGATCGTTTGAATTTGCAGCTAGTCATTCTTGGATATAAGTTTGGATAATTGCCTAGTTGGATCCCCACCTTATAATTAATATGGTAGGTCAATGGATGAGCAACCAATTCAATTATTACTCGTACAATGAATTTGGTTTTAAGATGTTTTTCCTAGGATCAATTTCGATATCAGACTAGACCAGATCAAACCAGATAAAAGCAAAAAAAGTAGACTAGTACTCAGACAGTTGTCAAATACGGAGTACACATTAAGCAGACATTTACCCGACCAAATCAGTTCATATCTGGATAAAATAAACCGGATTAGATCAGAAGATTTCGGACCAACTAAAAATATTTTTATTTGTGTTTTGTTCTCATCCAAGTGAATTCGGTTTAATTAATTTGATACGATGTGGTGGCCTTTCAAAAAGTAAATGTTATAAAGTCGTACTCACTATACTTGATATAGGTAAATGTGCATGCATGTAATCCTAGTAGAGGTAAACGTATTCTTTTTTGTCCTTTAATTATATGAGATTGTCATCACTACTTTCATGAAACTTTTGTTTTCCACTTAAATAGTGGCGGACCTAGGGGGCTGAGGGGCACGTGCCCCGCTTCTGGTCCGGAAATTCACTAGTAGCACACTAGCACTTAAAGTAAAAATCAGTGCCCCTTCTTCGGGTCTGGAGTTTTTATTATATACCAAGTTTAGTATCTAGTTTTTCCTCGCTCTCACAAATCTATGGGTCTGTCATTGCACTTAAATTCAGACTTGCTTCTTTGATTTTTGAATTGCACCATACATGTGAGTATGGTTTAGAAAAGCTATGATGGTTATGTACCACAAAAAATGTGTAATGGTCAATTATGAATAATTTCCATTTATAGTTTGACTTAGCTTCATATCATTTTCACCAGCTACGTGTAATTTGAGTTGTATGGTGTTCGAATTGTTACATACATTCCTTCTTCCTTGAATAAGCTTCCACAAGCAAATTTCTCTACGGAAACATATTTGAAAATATGAGTAAAAATATTTAAAATGTGATGAATACGTACAATATTGTCTTTAACGAAATAAAAGTAAAGGTAATATCATCCTGAAATAATACTGACATAGTTTGTCATTATGGGACATTGATATGACTAATAATGACATAATTATTGGTGATATTTTCAAACTTGACTACATGACAATATTTTTTTTTTATTTGAGGGAGATATAACTCTTATTTTGAAATATGACATTAATTTTACCCCATATATGATCATCATCTCCAAATCTTACCATCTCAATTTGTGCTCAAACATTAGTCGTGGGCATATATTGATTCCATGAGTGTAGGTAAAAGTCATCTCGGATACAAACAACCACAATAAGTTTGGTAAAAATATATTTTTTGTATAAATCATCTGTGTCAAAATTAGTTATATATGTGATACAAATTCTTAATTATTTACACAATGTTGTGCTTTCACAATACCTATTGGAGCTGAGTATCACGGAGTATTTATTTTGTTTACTTCAAGTAAATTAAATTATAAACAGTAGTACTCCATTATTTGTGTACGTTTTGCTTAGAAGATTTAGTTCAACCTCGTAGACTTAGATTTTCATTATCTGATAATATTACTTACAAAAAATAAAGGATGATGTATGTAATTAATAAGAATAATAACCTGTGTATATTGCAATACGTCACTACAAAAAAATTACAGGATTGACATGGATTTGATATTGATTTACAGATGATTTCATGTCAAATACCTTGTGTCAAACTGTTTTTGGCACGAATTTGACATATTTCTGCTAAAATCCCGTCAATTTTTGGAAGGAAATCTAACCATGGATACCGTCGGTGATTGTCTTCTTGGTGAAGAAGCAAGGAGAATGGAACGAGGTGAGTCTATGCATCTTGAGGCTAATGTTATTGAGAATCCGGGTAGGAATGAAACTCGTGGACAGAGTAAGAGCCGAGATCTGCATCAATCTCGAGGTAAGTCTAAGTCACGTTCGAAGATCACATGTCACTACTGTGAAAGAATGGGCCACAGGAAAATGGAGTGTCGATCCCCATGAAAGTTTCTTCTCACGCTACCAAAGTGGTGACTTTGGTTCGGTTCAAATGGGGAACCAAGATAGAAACAAGATCGTTGGTATAGGAGATATCATCCTGACAACAAGCACCAGATGCAAACTTGTCCTAAAAGATGTGAGGCATGTTACGGTCATGCGCCTTAATCTTATATCTGTTGGGAAGCTAGATGATGCTAGTCTGATGAATTACTTTGGTGAAGGAAAGTGGAAGCTCACCATAGGAAGTCTAGTCATGGCTAGAGGAAGGAAGGATCGTTGTATGTGATGCAAGCTAAGCTCTGCAAAGCAGAGGTAAATATAACCACTGATGACATGGAGGTATGGCATAAACAACTTGGCCACATCAGTGAGAAAGGTCTTCACATGCTTTCTCGGAAGCAACTCCTCCCAGACGTGAAAGGTAAGTCACTTGATCCTTGTCCACACTGTTTAGTTGGAAAACAACACAGGGTTGCTTTCCAAAGATCTTCTCCACCCACAAGGACAAAGATCATCCTCGGCCTTGTACACACCGATGTGTGCTCAATGTCCGAGAGATCTATTGCTGGTGCATTGTACTTTGTGACCTTCATTGACAATCATTCAAGGAAGGTATGGTTGCACCTGTTAAAATTAAAGGGCCAAGTACTTGATGCTTTCAAGGAATTCCACGCTCTAGTGGAGCGTGAGACTTGACGTAAGATCAAGTGTCTACGGTCAGACAATGGAGGTGAGTATAGAGGTCCCTTTGAAGCCTATTACAAGAAATATGACATTAGGCTAGAGAAGACTCCACCTAAGACACTAAAGTTGAATGGACTAGCTGAGAGGATGAACATAACTATTGAAGAAAGAGTTCGTTGCATGCTCTCTCAGGCTAAGTTACCCACATGCTTTTGGGGAGAAGCTATAACGGTCATAGTTGACATCGTCAACCTCACACCATCAGTTCATTAGAATGGGGCCATCCTAGAGGAAGTCTAGATGGCAAAAAGGGCGCGCTTCATACAAACATCTCAAGGTGTTCGGGTGCAGAGCTTTTGTTCACATCCTAAAGGATGATGACAACGTTCTCTGTGCAATGAGTTAAAGAATCTAAGGTTTTTATTATGCTTCCACTCTTTTTTCATTTCTACGTTCTTTGGGCATGCTCATCGCCGATATTTGGTTCAAAGCTATCGCATGTTCAATAAAAAGTTTTGCTTAATTTTAGATGAAATGTTTTACAACTCATCAAGGAGTGAGGGGATCTTTTAGTTATTATGAGTCTAGCAGGAGAGATGGTTTGAGTTGTGAGTTTGTTATAAGGTTCACGATTTCTATTATTATATCAATATATATGATTTACTTTAAAAATTATGTGTATGGTTACTAAGTATAAGTCCATAACTTTTAACATTTCTATAGTATATGTTTGACACGATTTCTGAGAGCAATTAGAATTTCGAGATATTTTTTATGCAGCTTAGAACATCAATTATCTCAATAGATTGTTATAGAGAAAATTCCCTAAATAAAAATAACAGATAATAATTTTTCTCAAACCTAGAGAATTTTATTCTTTTATTCTTTAAATAGGAGCAAATAAGTCCCATTGTGAGAAGAAAACACACTTATACTCCTAGCTTAGAAGTTTGCCTAATTTCACTCTATTTTTGGGCAATTTAAACGGAGTAATTATTATATCAAATATAATTAAATCAAAACAATTATCTTTTTTCTCTCTTCACACTCACTGTATGAACATTTTCTGTTTGACTTGCCTTTCATTTGTATTTCTTTTCATTCCCAAAAGGAGTATACTATCACAACTTTCATATTTTGTTGCGCTAACTCTATCAATCGACAAATTGAGAGCAATCTAAGGTTCCAGTCAAAGTAACCACAAGTCTAAAACACGATAGGAATATCCTGATAGCGAGTTGACAAGTCCTGTGGGAGTGGCTATCAAAATACGGGGACTAATCTTTGATGGAGTATATGGGCTCAGACCCCATGACCCACATACTCAGAAGACTAAGATGAAGCACAATTGTCACCTACTGGGTCTTCCGTCAGCCAGATGGCCCTCCATCAGTCAGATGGCCCTCCATCGGCCAAATGGATGTCAACTCAGAATATGGTTCACAAGCCAGGAGAACCAAGGTGCCTCCATCGGCCGGGTCTCCGTCAGCCATAGAGGCCTCAAATAGCTAGATTCCATACTTAGCCAATTTACATACTTTGCACTCAACCCGGTAGTGGCCTCATTGTAAATGGGCCTCCCAAGCTAAAAGCTTTGGAGCCCAACCCATATTTTCCCTATAAATACTCCTATTGGGGGTAGTTGTAAGGGGTTGACAAATACATTTTTTGCATACTTATTGCACTTCTCTCTCTAGCTCTCACTTCTCTCTAAGGGTTAATACTCTATCATTTGGTGCTTTCATTCAGAGCTAGAACAATCAAGTTAGCATCCTTCGTCGCTACCAAGCATAGCTAACTGACTAGGGGAAGAACAAGTTCAAACCATAACCCCATCGGCAAGGCGATCCCTGAGACCCAGGAGAACATGGAACACGAAGAGGACGCCACGGCCGAAAAGGACAGGGATGAGGAAATCTTCCAGGAGACCATCAACCCAACGGCTGACCTCCGCAATCAGCTCAATGGCAACGCTCAAGATGCCTGCGTCGGCTTTGAGAAGAAACACATGGAGAAGGAAGACCATGCATCGTGGCAACAGACTACTCCCACTGTTGAGCCTCAGCTCCAGGCTACTGTATCGGTCATCATAGCCAGCTTGGCTCAGAACCCCACCGTCCTCAGCGCACTCGTGCCAAGAACGGTGGAGAACACTACACCACCACCTCCACCGCCCCAACCGTTGGTCATGAAGATAGGCAACGACGAGGGGGTGGAGGCCCATGACACATCGTCATCCCACTCCCACCCTGCTTCCCCTCTTCGAGCTGGACCGACCCCAACGCGTGGAAAAGCCTCGGCCTTCAATAAGCTAGGTGACACGCGCCTTCGGGTGGCATCGGAGAGGATGGCGGGATGGATTGGTGAATGTGAGCCTGGATCACCAAGCGAAAGCTTGGGGTCCGTATCCCGGATAGCGGATAGGCCCCGCCTCGAGAAAGGCAAAGGAAAATTGCATGAGGGTGATGCGCGCCACCAGATCAACACGACCCATGCGGCCCGCCTGCAAACACAAGGTGCCACCATGGCCGTCAAGGACCCCTGGACGAGGTCATCGCCCAGCTCGAGCGAAGGCTCGCCCAGATGGAGGCCAAACAGCTGGCCACTACTCATGCGGCCAACTCACCCAGGGATCCCGACTTCAACGCCCTTCTGCACAAAGTTAGCGCCTCGGAGAAGGAACTCGCCGAAGGAAGAGGGGACCCCGTCATCAAGATCAGGACACGGACCCCCTTCACGGCCAGGGTACTCTAGACCTCCATACTCGAGAAGTACCGAGAAAACACTGTCATTCATATTATGGCCGCAGTGACCCGCAGGAGCACTTCAGCCGCTATCAAAACAACATGCTCATGGTGAACGCCTCCGACGAGTACCTCTGTCGTTGGTTCCTCTCCACCCTTGAGGGGACATCGTATGAATGGTTCAATGCGCTCCACGAAGGAAGCGTGGACTTCTGGCGGGATCTTGCACAGCGCTTCCTCACGCACTTCGCCGAGAGGAAGCGTGCAAAGAAGCATTTCTCCCATCCCCTCACCATGAGGCAAGGGGATGAACCACTCCGATGTTTCTTTGACCGATAGACGAGGGAAACTGATGAAGTCGAAGGCGCCGATAGGGATGTAAAAAAAACCCGACCCGCAGTGACCCGCCCTGGCCCGAGACATTTGGGGCGGGTCCGGCCCGGCACGTCTTCTAAATGGGGCGGGTCCGCCCCGCCCCGCCTATATAATGGGGCGGGTATTAGTATTGACCCGTGCCGCCCTAACCCGCCCTGACCCGACCCGCTCAATACATAAACATACATATTTTTTCTTAAATTATACTACAAATATACTTCAACATACAAATGTGTGTATAGAGTAAATCATAAATTCTTTGATTTTATAATATATTAATACATATATTAGAATGAGATGAACGACGGATTATCAATGTCTTCTTTATATATAGTATTTTAATACATATGTTCAATTATTAGTATAACTTAATAGATTAACTATTCAAGTCTGAGTAATTTTTCCTTAATTTTTGAAATTTTCAGGGTATCATGAATTTCATTTAATATATTAATTTTTAATTATTATTTAGAGATAAACTTTAAGTAGATTCATTTGGTAACAACTTGCCACAAATAAAAATACATACTAGCTAATTAAGTTACAGCGGGGCAAGATGGGGCGGGTCATGGGTCAAAAAGTTTGGACCCATGTAGGTCACGGGGCGGGGCGGACCCGCCCCGCCAAGTCACGAGGCGGGTCTGGGTCTTGCAGTACCCTCCCCGCCCCGACCCATTGCCATGCCTAGGCGCCGATGGCCGCACCCTCCTCGTCCTACTTAAGGGCGTGCTCCGCAGCAGCCCCTATGCCAGAAGTCTCATCACTGACCACCGAAGGTCGTACATTAAGGCCCTCCAGAGGGGGAACCTATATGCTGATGCCGATGAGCTCCACTCCCACAAGAAGGGTGGCCATCAGCCGAAGAAGCCTCACAACGCTCCTTCGGCCCCCGACCAGGGCAAGCACACGCGCTCGGGACACATCGGACAGCACAAGGGTAAGAAAATATGGCACCCGAGGGCAGATGCGCCGAGGACTCCCCTCACTCACCCGGTGAGCACCATCCTTGACTACACCGAGGAGTAGGATCTCATTCCCAGGGATCCCCGCTCGGCCAAGGAGATCTATGTCGTCCATCAGGGTTGTACCTACTGCCGTTACCACAAAAACACCTCCCACAACACTGACGATTGTGTCACGTTGAAGAAAGCCATCGAAGTGATCGAACGCTTGATTAGGCAGGGTCAAATCTCCCAATTTGTAAAGGGGGCCCCAAGAAAAAATACTTGGGCGAATCTTAGCAATAAGGGGGGGGGGGACACCTCAACTAAGAAGCGCGAGATAGGTAATCTCAGCGAGGATGATGACATGGAGCCCCAGTACTCCCTGTTGGCAGGGTCGTGTTGGGTCCAGTCCTCGAACCTCGCCACCACAACTTCATAACACCAAGGCTGGTGCTCCTCAGCTTTCCAGCCCTCGTCCAGAAACTTCTCGATGGCGGCCTCTGCAGCTTTCTCTCCCGCAACCTCAGCAGCTTGCTCGGCCTCGGTCTTGGCCTTCTCGGCCTCATCAGCATGGTGAAGGGCCTCCTCACGAGCTTTCTTCTCTCCGGCGAGCTTCTCGAGGGCATCGTCCCTGTTAGAAGTCAACTGGCGTGTGGCTGCGTCGGCATCATCAACCCTCTTCTGCAGGGCCTCCACATCGCCCCGTAGCCGATCCAAGCAACTCAGGGCCTCATCGGTCGAGGTCGACTTTTGCTCAATTTGCCTTAGCCGAGCAATCTCCTACTCTTGCCTTATGTGGCTCTCCATCAGCATGAAGGCCGCCTGCACAAAGCACGATAGTTAGGACGACGAGGACACCGGCAATGATGTGAACAAAGAAAATAACAAAGTATATAAAGTCTACTTGGACGAGATGGTCCATTCCGCCGTCATAAATCTGGAAGTTACCCAGCCCATTGAGGTAAGCCCGGTCTTCATCCGGAATGGCCTGTGAGATCACCTCATTGGCCGTCAACGATCTCATTGGACACACCGCCTTTTACGGGATATTCAACTTCACGTTTGTACGTCCCCTTGACCAACTCTTGGTTGGACTTCTTCTGGGAGCCCTGAACATTGGGGGGTGGCTGGGAAACAGCAGCAGATGAAGGACCCGAAGCGAGGTCCACCACGTTATCAACATTGGAGCTCCCATCATCTTCGGCAGGAATGACCAAAGCCTTGACGCCATCATCGGAAGGGGGAGAAGCCCTTCTCGACTTTTTGGAAGGCTTCAGTCCAGATCTGAGCTTGGTTGGGCCCTCATCAGAGGTCCTCTTCTTCTTCGGTTGAATGAGAGGCTTATTAGCCTTATCTGAGCTTGGCTGGGCCCCGCCAGCCGATGCCTGCTTAGCGGCCTGTTTTGCCGCCAACTCCTCGGCCGCCTTCAGAGCAGCCTTCTTCATAAACGACCTGCGATCCATAACAAAGTCTACACAGCGAAAATAAACAATGTTAGTAAACAAGAAAATGAAGCAAGTGAGATCAGGGACGCTAGGGGTGTATAACCATCGGCCTCAGTAGGCATGCCCAAGTAAGGGCCATCGGCCTCCTCAAAAGTCGTGGTCATCTTCGGACGCAAGTCATCGTCCTCTGCATCTCCATAAACAAAGTACCGGACGAAGCCGAGGGCGGCCATCTTGTACTCTGTGATATATTCTTTCACGCTCCTCGGCCCATCCCTTAAGAACTCTTCCACCAGGGCGTCGATGAACGCACTCTTCGGAGGCTCGTGTAAGTTGAAGGCCCCAGAATGGCGCACCGAAGGAAAATCATCCCCCTCGCCCAAACTCACAAAGACGAACTTGGACTTCCACCCGTGGATGGATGAGGGGAGATCAGTGAAGGACCTCTTATTTTTCACCTGCTGAAGGTTGGCGTAGCTGGCACAGTTTTGATGGCTGCCTCGGCCTATTGGGTACATGTTCATAAATAGAGCCATTCTCGTCTCAATGCCAAGCTCCGAGCACCGAAGCAGGAACCCGACGAATAATGAGTAGCTGTTTAGGGTTACCAATGCCAGAGGAAGATCCACCATATCTAGGTACTTCGTGATGAAGGGATGAAGGGGAAACCTGAGCCCCTTGGCAAAACTCATGGGGTACACCCTGAAGTACCCCGCCGGAGGATTGAGTACTTGATCTGTGTCAGCCTGGGTGCCCCGACCCGGCCGTATGGCCCAACATACATCTGGGCGACGTAGTACTCACCCGCGTTGCTCTCCGGCTTAACGATGTACAGGTTGGTAAGATCCAAGTGGGAGAGTCCCGTACCTTTTTTCGGCCGACACCTCCTCTTGGGCGGAACGCCCACTACAGGAGCTTTCCCTTTGACAGCAGAAAGGGGATCAGGGCACGAAATGTTGGCCGATGTGGAGGCTCCGTCCATCTCACGAGAGGTCCCAAGGTCCTCACCCTTCGATGACGAGGCGATGTCCTCATCCATATTTTCGTCAGCCTCCTACTCCCATGATTTGAAGGAACTCATCTCATCGATCTCCTCACAACACTTCTCCACTATTCTGTAGTCAAGCGACTTGGCGGAGGCTTCATCGTCGTAAGGGTAGTACTCTTTATCCAGAGGCTTCATCATAACAACTATTCGAATCCTAAGGAGAACTACTTGGGATTCAAGAGAGGTTTCTGGCTAACACTAGATCACACCCTAGGGAAGCAAAGCTTGAGAGAAAAGGCAAGAACAGGCGAGGAACTAACCTTGAAGATTTGAAGGTGGAGAAGAACACTGATGAGCACTTTATCTCTCTAGAATCCGGCAGCACTTCGTTCTCACAAATTGCAAATGAGTAACCCGTTGCGGATAGGAGGGGTATTTATAGACCCCTCCCCCAACGGTCACCACACGTGGCATCCTCCCATTGGCGGTACAGCTGCCACGACATGTGGCGCCAATGCACTGGATACACAAACGGTTTCCCCCCATTGGTCTTAAGCGACGCAACTTTCTGAATCTTTTCAAGGGCCCCGAACCCCCCGTCTCCTCCAGCCCCATCGGCTATGATCAACGAAGATCTCAACGGCCCATTAGGTCAAGGGATTCCCTTTCTCGGCCACCACATGGTACAGCACCACCTCAACACAAGAGCAACACGGTGCACCCACAACGGCCAAGCAAATCATTAACAACACGTCCTCTTCAACGGCCACAAAAGGAAGGGTACGACCCCTCAGTTCCGTCATCCTCATACTCAGACAGGCGTCCATCGCCTCGTCCTCTGATTCAGACCAGCTCATCGGCGTCAGCGTCCTTATCATCAGACAGGCGTCCCCTCAGCAGGCGGACACCACTGCAGACCCACGCCCAGGCCAAAGGAAACACTACTTTCGCTTCATCTTGGGGGCACCCGATGTGCTCTTTTTCCCTCATTAGAATTTTCCTAATGGGTTTTTTCCTAACGAGGTTTTTAACGAGGCATCGCTCCATTGTGGATCAAAAGGTGTCCACCATCGGCCCCGTGTTGAAAGCACGCATTACTCTACTCCCTTTCGCCTCAAGTACTCTCGCCTCAGGCAATGGGGGACTGGGGGACTACATCGGACTCCAAACGCAAGGATGAAATTGAAAATTCAAGAACGCAAAAGTATACAACTGCGACGACATCGTATCGTCTATGCACCATGACGTCCACAAGCGTATGATCCATCATCTAAAAGTCAAAAGCACAAAGTCGTGGCGTCCTCAACCATGTGATCCACCGTCGGCCAGAATGACAAGGATACTACGGGTGTCTAACTTCGGCCGAGCCAAAGCCAAAGCGCAAAGGAGGACTCTCTTCATCCACAAAACCAAGGGTGCACAACGTCTTGTGGCCTAGGACCCCCATCGTTCTCAAAGCCATGGACACCAAACTATGAATGATTTCATTTCGGCCTGGAGCGCCAAAAGCAATTGTGATGCTTCCTCGGCCAGAAGCACAAAAGGCAGCGCACGAATGACAAGGACACCACGGGCGTCTAACTTCGGCCAAGCTAAATCCAAAGCGCAAAGCATGACGCACATCGTCCCCAACATCAAGGACATACATCATCCTCCAAGTTAAGGACACACATCGTCCTCCAAGTCAAGGACATCCATCGTCCTCAAATGAAGGATGTTCATCGTCCCCAAATTGAAGGGCGTTCATCGTCCTCGAAATGGAGGACAAAAGACAAACAATAATCATAGCACTGCCTCAGCCTCAGTTATGGCACCGCCTCGGCCAAAAACGCCAAAACTCCCGGGAAATCCCCCAAAGGCCAAAAGCATCAGAACAACAAGGAGATACTCTCTATCGATTCGTCTGCATCTCAGCTCAGAGAGTGGGGGACTCCTGATGGAGTATATGGGCCCAGACCACATGGCCCACATACTCAGAAGACTAAGAGGAAGCAGAGTTGTCACCTACTCGGTCTTCCGTCGGCCAGATGGCTCTCCATCGGCCAGATGGATGTCAACTCAGAATATGGTCCAAAAGCCTGGAGAAACGGGATGCCTCCGTCGGCCACAGAGGCCTCAAATAGCTAGATTCCATACTTAGTCCATTTACATACTTTGTACTCGGCCCAGTAGTGGCCTCATTGTAAATGGGTCTCCCAAGCCCAAGGCTTGGGAGCAGGGACGGATCCAGGAAATTTGACCAAGGGGGGCGACTTTGCAAAATTTTATACGGTCATACGGAATTTACAAAATGTAGCATATATTTGCTAAAATGTTTAGATTACCAAATGCATAATATTTCACATAACTTCAGCAAAAAAGAACAACAAAATAGGAATTTTCATTCAACCCCTTCTACGTATGAAAGTTAGGCATTCTAAACTTCACTCTACGATTTTTTAAAAGATCAAAGTCATCAATGATAGAATCTGTTGAAAACCCCCGAGCTATGTCTCTCTCTCTATATGTCACCAGGTAGCTTGAAAGAAAGTCATCCCCCATTTTATTTCGGAGGCAAGTCTTCACAATTTTCATGGCTGAAAATGCTCTTTCTGTGGTTGCCGTTGAAACTGGAAGAGTTAGTAAGAGACGGATTATCCTATCAACCAGAGGATAAATGGTTGACTTCCGAGTCTTCGTCATTAATTCACACAATTCCGCTAGTATTGATGCTTTCTTCAACTCTAGATTTTGTTGAGCATCAAATTTGAAATGCTCCAGCTGAATCCTCAAGTGTTCCTTTTCCATTGTAGAGAAATCATCACGATAAAACTTATTCACAAGTTTGCATATATCTTCAACCTGAAAAGACTTATAATCATCTCTGGGATCCAAAGTAGAACTCAGAACAAGTAACTCTACTACATCATCCTTGAAGCGATAATTCAGTTCTAGCATAAGCTTATCCACAACAGAGTTAAATATATCAAACTTATAGTGATGCTCCAATGTAAGACAATCTCTGTTGTTTCTTTGATGGCGGGGTCGACCTCGCCCAGCTTTGTATGCAGCACTGAAATTTGGAATTTCTATTCCATGTTGAGAACAGAATAACTTCACTTTCTCAAGTAAGAGACCCCATCCATGTTCTCTCATTTTTTGGAGAATCTCTTTTGTTGATGACATTAAATGCATTGCATTCAGTATATCTTGAGATTTACGCTGCAAGGCTTGAGACAAATCATCTGTCACAGCAAGCACATCAATCATGAGATGTAAAATAAACACAAACTCAAAAGATGTTATCACATCATACACTCCATCAGCTTCACTCCTCTGTGTCATGCTCCCAGATTTAATTATGTCTCGCAACACATCACAAGTAGAATTAAACATCCTTACCAAACTGCGAAGTGAGGTTAAATGGGAACCCCAACGAGTAGCTCCCGAACGTTGGAGAGTGCCAACTTGGTTTTTCCCCTTACCAGTTTCAATATCACCGTTGGTGATCATCTCCTCAATATGTAATGACTCAAAGTCTCTCAGTTGATCAATCCTTTTGCAAGAACAAAGGACCAAATTAATAATGGTAGACAGATATGAGAAAAATTGACTAACCGGAATCACCTTTTTGGAAGTAGCAACCAATGTTAATTGAAGCCGGTGAGCAAGACAATGAACATAATAGGCTAATGGACACTTTTGGAAAAATAAGGCCTGCAAACCATTCCATTCACCACGCATATTGCTCGCTCCGTCATATCCTTGTCCTCGAATATTCACCACACTAAGACAATAACGAGATAGAACTTCTGAAATTCCTTTCTCCAGAGCTAATGATGTAGTCTCTTTAACATGAACTATATCAAAAAATCTTTCACGAATGAAGCTTCTTCTGACTTCGTTTCTCTTTTGTTCCCCCAATTGGAATTCCCTGCCGATTGGGTTCTTTTCTTCCTGGGCTGCAAGCCTAGAGTGGACTTTATTTGCACTAGGTTGTACACTGGGCCAATATTTTATTTGCACCGGGCCAGTATTTTATTTGCACTGGGTCAAATCTAAATATTTTTTAAAATTAAAAATTTAATGGCTAATCCTAATTTATATTTTTCCTATAAGGTAATTGAAAATTTTCTATGACCTAAGGGGGGCGATTTTGAATATTCTGATCAAGGTAAAATTCAAAAATTACGAGAATACTACATATATATATATACTAAAAAAATTCCAAGGGGGGCGACCCCCCCCCCCCCCCCCCCCACTTAAATCCATCCCTGCTTGGGAGTCCAGCCCATATTTTCCCTATAAATACTGCTATTGGGGGGTAGTTGTAAGGGGTTGACAAATACATTTATTGCATACTTATTGCACTTCTCTCTAAGGGTTAATACTCTATCATCCTTCTTCAACACTAACCATTGTAATAGGATGTTGTGATGAATTTTCTTTATCTCTTATTATTATTATTTAATTAATAATTTCTTAACTTTTTATTGTTTCTTTGTCCATGCAGCTTATCAGAACCTAAATAGAGGTTATTGTCACCCCTTGAGTACACCATTAAGCCATCATCAAAAGGCATATGGGAAAAATCACATAGTTGTGCAAAGCATACATGGATCTCTTATCCGAAAGCTCTTTTTCCTTTGGAAAAATCATGTAGGATTCCATTTATAGACACGTTGATCCAAAAAGGTGAAATCTCCCACCCCAGGAGCCCCTCACCCCGATCCGACAGGATGGTGGGAGGTTAGTCACGGTGACTCAGTCAGCAGAATGGCAGTAGGCCCATACACCTGTTGGAAATTTTGTTATTTCAAATAAACAAAATATTTTGAACAAATCACTCTTGAGTAACCGAAAGGGTAATTAACAATCTAATTAATTTGGTGGAGCCAAAGTAAAATTAGGAACAGATGTTTTCCATTATTTGCTCCTATTTATTAGGATCGCCAATAGCCATATTCTTCCTTTTTATATGGAGCAATAATCCCTCATATAAAAAAAACACATGCACACTTTGTCTTCTTGGAGAGAAAAGAAAGGAAAAACAACTTCACAAAAATGTTTTCATCAAAAAGCTTGTGCTGGATTATTATGATGTTGATTTCCCTCGTAGTTCTGGTTCCGACTCATGGTCGAAGGGCTCGTTATATCCTGGGGGAAGATTTCCATTCACCAGAAATACTTTCTGAGGACGGCGTTTACGCGTCTCGAGCCACATTGTTTCTTGTTATACTCCTTTGCAGGTATGTTTATTATGGACTAGTCACATTACTGGAGTGGACAAGGTGCTGCCATTTGCCGGAGACAGAGGGAGAAGCTCTTCGCCGGAGTTATACGTGTCCGTCGGCTAGAACCGGACAGCCAGGAGCAAGTGACGAAGAAGGATTATCCCCAACAATCTCAGAAAGTATCATTGAACGAAGTATGCTCCTGCGATTCCAATCAAATAGGCCGCTGAAATCTTTGTTCACAATGAGGCTGCCAAACTTGGTATTTCTATTAATTACCTTAGTGTTGGCAATTTTATACCTGCATGAATCTGCCTGCATTATTTTATCTCAATTTGTGATTATGTTATGTGTTACCCTATTCACAATAAGCCTTATTTTAATCCCACTTATTATAATATATGTCATTTTATGTGATAAAAAGACAACTATGAAAAACAACAACCCACTTAAATCAAAATTAAAATTGATTAAAAGTGATGATATTTTTATTGCGGTTGTTTCTCAAAGTTGTAAAATAAGTGATGTGAATGAATGGATGGTAAACATCGGGGCTACCAAGCACATTTGTAAAAACAAAAGTGCTTTTACCTCTTATAGTTCTACTATGGGAGATGACGAAGAGCTCGTGTACCTAGCGGACTCAAAAACCGCAAAAGTGCACGGTAAAGGGAAAGTTCTTCTTAAACTCACATCGGGGAAAATTTTATCACTAAATGACGTACTTTATGTGCCTGAGATTCGAACTAATTTAGTTTCTGTTTCTCTCTTGGTAAAAGCTGGGATTAAAGTATCTTTTGATTGTAACAAAATTGTTATGACCAAAAATGATGTTTTTGTGGGAAAAGGCTATTGTAAGAATGGATGTTATGTGCTTAGTATTCCAAAATTAATGTGTGACAATGCTTCTGCTTATTTGATTGATTCATATGATGTGTGGCATGCTAGATTAGGACATGTGAGTGATTCTTATATTAAATTGTTGCATGATTGTGGCTTGATTTCTAGTGGAAAGAAATTGACACTAGAAAAATGTGATATTTGTGTTGAATCAAAACAAACCAAAAAAATCATGTCCTACCACACATAGAGAGTCAGAATTGCTTGAATTAATTCACACGGATTTAGGTGATTTAAAAAATACCATGACTAGAGGTGGTAATAAATTTTATGTCACCTTTATAGATGATTTTTCGAGATACACTAAAGTTTATTTGCTTAAAAGTAAAGATGATGCTTTTGATAAATTTTTAGTGTATAAATCCGAGGTGGAAAATCAATTGAATAAGAAAATTAAGAGAGTGAGATCGGATAGAGGGGACGAATATATTTTAATAAATGATTTTTGTGAGAGGGAAGGGATTATCCATGAGATAACTCCCCCGTATTCGCCTGAATCAAATGGAATAGCTGAAAGAAAAAATAGAACATTAAAAGAAATGATGAATACTCTTTTAATTAGTTCTGGTGCGCCCGATAATTTGTGGGGGGAGGCTATTCTTTCTGCTTGTCACTTACAAAACAGAATTCCTTATAAGCATAATAAGAGAACACCCTATGAATTGTGGAAAGGTCATGCACCTAATTTGAAATATTTGAAAGTGTGGGGGTGTTTGGCTAAAGTCTTATTGCCTGATCCTAAGAAGAGGAAAATTGGTTCTAAGACATCTGATTGCATGTTTATTAGTTATGCTAACTCTAGTGTTGCTTATAGATTTCTTGTTTTGAAAAGTGATGTGCTTAATTGCAATACTATTATTGAAACAAAAAATGTTGAATTTTTTGAGAGTGTGTTTCCTTTAAAACCAGAATACAAGACCGTTGCACCGTATCGTGAAAGTGAGCCATTAAAAGAAAGTGAAACTTTTAATGATGAACCCTCTAATTTGAGAAGAAGTAAGAGGCCAAGAATAGAAAAATCTTTTGGAAATGATTTTTATACATATCTTGTTAATGATGAACCTTTTACTTATTCACAAGCTATTTCATCAAAAGAGGCTCCTTTTTTGCTTGAGGCAATTCAAAATGAAATTGATTCTGTCCAGAAAAATAAAACTTGGATTTTAACTGATTTGCCTAAAGGGTGCAAACCAATCGGATGTAAATGGATTTTTAAAAAGAAATTTAATCCGGATGGTTCAATTGACAAATATAAAGCGAGGCTTGTGGCAAAAGGATTTTCTCAAAAACAAGATGTTGATTATTTTGATACTTTTGCACCGGTATCGAGAATATCTTTCATCAGAACTTTAATTGCCTTGGCTTCTATTCACAAACTTCTTATCCATCAAATGGATGTTAAAATAGCGTTTTTAAATGGTGAATTAGAGGAAGAAATTTATATGGTGCAACCGGAGGGTCATGTAGTTTCTGGACAGGAACACAAAGTGTGTAAGTTGATCAAATCTTTGTATGGTTTGAAACAAGCTCCAAAACAATGGAATGAAAAATTTGATGAAGTATTATTTGCTCATGGTTTTACCTCGTTTGAAGTAGATAAGTGTGTATACACTAAAAAAAATGATGTGTGCATTATTATTTGCTTGTATGTGGATGACATGTTAATTTTTAGTAGCAACCTTGAGCTAATAAATGAGACAAAATCATTTCTTGCTTCAAAATTTGATATGAAAGATTTGGGTGAAGCAAAACTGATTTTAGGTATTAAAGTCATAAGGAAGGATGGTGGTATCATACTATCTCAAGAGCATTATGCTGAAAAACTTCTAAAGAAGTTTGGACATTTCAATGTCACACCTGTGAATACCCCTTATGACTCTAATACACATTTGGCAAAACATAGAGGTGATCCTGAGGCTCAATATGAATATGCACAAATAATTGGGAGTTTATTACATTTAATGAACTATACGAGACCCGACATAGCCTATGCTGTCGGGAGATTGAGCCGATATACCCATAATCCAAATGGGGATCATTGGACCGCGTTGAGGCGGTTACTGAGATATTTGAGAGGTACCATGAATTATGGTATATTTTATAGAGGTTTACCCGCTGTACTAGAGGGATACAGCGATGCTAACTGGGTCTCTGACTCAGATGAGATTAAATCCAATACAGGGTATATATTCACCCTTGGAGGTGGTGCTATTATGTGGAAATCAACCAAACAATCTCTCATTTCTAGATCCACTATGGAGTCCGAGCTTATAGCTTTGGAAGTGACTAGTAGTGAGGCGGAGTGGTTGAAAAATTTCTTAGCAGAAATTCCGGTTGGTACAAAACCAACACCATCGGTGTCTATTCTTTGTGATTGTCAAAGTGCAATAAATACTGCTAAGAAAATGTGTTATAATGGGAAGAATAGACACATTCGTTTAAGACACAAAGTCATTAAACGATTATTGAAGAATGGAATTGTGTCCATTAATTTTGTGAGGTCAGAAGGTAATCTAGCGGATCCTTTGACGAAAGCCCTAGGACGAAAAATGATAATCGAAACATCGAGGGAAATGGGACTAGTGTCACTTTGACTACAAATAGGGATGGTAACCCAACTTGTGTGATTGGAGATCCCATGAAGCAAGTTCATATGGGTAATAACAAGTCTTCTATTTGTTCTGCTACCCTTATTAAATGTCCCTTTCTATGGTGTGGAAGGCTAGACTGCATTTCTTTGTGAGGTTGAGCTAAAACTCTTAATGATTTTCATAGCCCTTATGGGTGGTGTGTTAAGTGCAGAACACACTTGATGAGATCACCTATATGAGTGTGAGGTGGGGCCGCCTCTATGAAGCCTTGACAACGCTTCTATAGCACTCACGAAAACCAGGCACGCGCACGGCCGAAAGGCGCACCACGGCGTTAACGCGAGGAGTTGTGCGGGGTGAGACATGACCATTAAGAGACCCTGATTTACCATAGAGCTTTTTGGTTCATAGAAACTATATGTCTCACCAAAAGCTCGGTTTATAAAGACTTAATCGTCTCGGTTTGGTTCATAGTCTACGGACACCAAACTTAAAGTCTCATTCCTTTAATCCAGCATATTTTTATTTTAGTGTATTCAAAATTGTAAAATGTTTATTTGAAATATGTGGGGGATTATTGGAAATTTTGTTATTTCAAATAAACAAAATATTTTGAACAAATCACTCTTGAGTAACCGAAAGGGTAATTAACACTCTAACTAATTTGGTGGAGCCAAAGTAAAATTAGGAACGGATGTTTTCCATTATTTGCTCCTATTTATTAGGATCACCAACAGCCATATTCTTCCTTTTTATATGGAGAAATAATCCCTCATATAAAAAAACACATGCACACTTTGTCTTCTTGGAGAGAAAAGAAAGGAAAAACAACTTCACAAAAATGTTTTCATCAAAAAGCTTGTACTGGATTATTATGATGTTGATTTCCCTCGTAGTTCTGGTTCCGACTCATGGTCGAAGGGTTCGTTATATCCTGGGGGAAGATTTCCATTCACCGGAAATACTTTCTGAGGACGGCGTTTACGCGTCTCGAGCCACATTGTTTCTTGTTATACTCCTTTGCAGGTATGTTTATTATGGACCAGTCACATTACTGGAGTGGACAAGGTGCTGCCATTTGCCGGAGACAGAGGGAGAAGCTCTTCGCCGGAGTTATACGTGTCTGTCGGCTAGAACCGGACAGCCAGGAGCAAGTGACGATGAAGGATTATCCCCAACAACACCCGTGCGCACCAGAGGCTCAGCCTTATTTCAGGTTCTGTGACCTCCACCCGGTCGCTGCGGGGATTCGAACTTTGGTCCATTGATCCAAATCTCCCACCACTCGACCAACTGAGCTACCTGTGCGGGTTTATAGACACGTAAAACTGGCTGACAGCACCCCAACCAATATCATTCCTTTAAAAAGGTTGAATCATCAATCTAAAGTGCTTCCACGCCCCGGACCTGATCCAACACGACATAGGGACCCCGAGTAGTCCCGACCAATTTCAAAGTTTAATTTGAAAATACCGGATGACAATCCGTCAGGTCTTTATCAACTCTAATGTCAAAGATGGCTTCCTTCACTTCTTTCTAGGTTACTATGTACGGAGTATTTAATTGAGAAGAAAACTAAATTTAGAAAATGAAACTTAAGTAAGGTACAATGTGATTTTATGAAACTTATGTCAATGTTGATCTTCCAAAGAGATAGTTACAGGTTCGAGTCTCATCCCAATCAAGGATGTTGACATTAACTGGAGCAGATATTATAATATGTTTCCAAGGACATGCAAAAAAGGAGAATGAAACTTAAAAATGCAGTCATCAAAATCTTTAATCTGCCAAATGTTCAAAGCACTTCCAGCTTTGGCCATTTGGGTCTATCTCACGCCAAAGTAAAGTAGTAAACCAATAAAAGAACGTCAATTAGCACAAATTTGATAGAATTTTTCCAAGTTACTTGAGCCAAAGTAAACTAGTAAACCAAAAAAACCAATAAAAAAACTACTCATTATCGAGGCGGACCGTACTAGAGGACCAGAGGCTCAAACCTCAAGGGGCCGTGGCCTCCGATGTCACGCCCCGGACCTACCCGGACACGTCAACAACCCGACGTACAGTACGAATAGTCAACCGCAGTCCGACTCATCCATACTATACAAAGCGTCTTGAATACCATTCACACATAGTACATCCATAAACAAACATAATGTAAAACATTTATTAAAGCAGCGGAAACAATTGATACAAGTGTTCAAGCCACACTTGGCATAATTAAGCATGCAAGCCCCCAAAGTAATTATTCAGAAAATATTATCCATGAGCATTATTCATATTGTTTTCAAAACGAGAACGGAAGAAGCACGAACCAAGTCTTCTTCTCAGGAACTTCCCGACAGCGGCTGGTAGTAGCAACCTTCAAGTTCTACCTGAAACTTTGAGGTGGCCTCCCCCGTGAAGGGGATGTCAGTACTTGGAAGCATTTGACAAGTACAATGACAACTATACTAAGTATAATCGAAGTTTAAATCTATGAGGCCCTCAATCTAGAGCATTATTACATTATAGTTAATCCGTTCATTTAGTATCAATTCATCATTATTTACTACGGTCTAGAGCCCAGCTCATAATCACCGTTATCTACTACGGTCTAGAGCCCCGCTCATAATCACCGTCATCTACCACGGTCTAGAGCCCAGCTCATAATCACCGTCATCTACTACGGTCTAGAGCCCAGCTCATAATCACCGTCATCTACTACGGTCTAGAGCCCAGCTCATAATCACTGTTATCTACATCGGTCTAGAGCCCAGCTCATAATCACCGATTCTTTATAATTCTCATTCTTAGGATCTAATTCATCCATTTCTCAACTAACATTTCCAACTAATATTTTAATGCTAGTTATTTATTTATTTCAATATAATTCTTCCTTCATGCATGATTGGCCTAAATATCAAGTATCACTTTCATACCTTCATGGCTCCTCCTCATGGTATCAAAGTATACTATCTCAAATGAAATTCATGGTTGGTACAACCATCATACACACATATTCATAACATCTAAACATACACAATTTATTCATAAATTTGTGTATCATGCATACTATACTTAGAATCAATAGTAGTTTTATTTAGGCATTATTAACCATTAACAACCCATGCACATCACATTTGTATTCACTTAGGAAATCCCATGAAATTAACCCAAAGATTATAAGCAACATAGTCGGTCATCCTCACCTTAATTAAGCTTAAGCGCGTTCTACGTTCCTCGATTGAACTTTGACCAACTCCGGCGAACTTTGACCAACTCCGACAAACTTTGACCAACTCCGGCGAACTTTGACCAACTCCGACGAAACTCCGGCGAAGCTCAAAAATACTTTAAATCAAGTTCCTAACAAGGTTTTATCATCACAAAACCCATATCAACACAAATAACCTATAAAAGGTTATTTTCCGGCAAACCGGTCGATTTGGCTTCTAAGTCCGTTTTTGGACATAGAACCACTTCCCAACCCATAAATCCATACTTAGAGCATGGAGAACCATCCCAAGGGTTCTCCATATAATAATTATGCCTCATGGTAGAAGAAAAATAAAGGGAAAGCCATGGCAAGGTGATTACCTAAATTTTCCACACTTTCCTACACCTTTTTCCTTCTCCAAGCACTCCTCTTTGGATCCTCTATCTTGAGCTCGAATTTGGGTGTGAAAATGAGAAGTTTCAGAGCCCCTCCTTGCTATCCTAGGGTGCTGAATCGTGTGGGTGGAGATGTTGAGGTGAGAGGGGTGGTTTTTGTCTCATTTAGACAAATGAGTGAAGGGAGGGGGTCTACTACATGTCAAGGGTGTCTCCCCCATCCTCTCAATTGTTGTTCAGCCAACTTGGCACTCATCCATCCCTCAAGGGTTGACAAACTCGTGGGGTGGCCTCCACCCATGTGGGAGGTCATCCTAATTTGTCCCAAAGTGTGCAATTTGCCCCGAAAGTTGTATTTTCCGGACTGTTTTTTGATCTGTTTTATTTTATCGGGTTAAATAAATATATTACGTGTTCTTAATCATTATACCATTTAGAATGAATATGCATTCCCCAATTTTAATTTATAAGTCTCCAAAATCCAATATCGGGCTTTTATCTGATAAATTTATCGATACCGGTATTTGGGCCTCTATTGACCGGTCGGTCAACTCTGGGCCTTTCCATGGCCCAAATGAAGTATCCACCATCTATAAATATTTTCTAGACCCAGATGAATCTAATATATGGTCCCGATAATATCGGGCGGTCCCCACTCCCGATGCGGGCCCCACGTGCATTTTACTATTCACACGAAAAAATTAATACGAATTCACAACCTCGTAAATTCACTAAAAATTCCATAGGATTCAATAAATTATTCGCTTAAAGATAAATACATTTGGGGACGGTGTTACAAGTTCACCCCCCCTTATTTGGGATTTCGTCCCCGAAATCCGCGTGTCTAGTCGAAAAGGAAAGGGTACTGCTCCCTCATTGAGACCTCAGTCTCCCAGGTTTCTTCTTCGACTCGATCGCTCCTCCAAAGGACCTTTACCATAGGAATCTCCTTGTTCCTCAGTTTCTTTACCAGTTGACCCACAATCTTCACCGGTTCCACCGCATATTGTAGGTCTTCACGTATCTCTACCGGTGGTTTCTCAAGGATATGAGACGGATCTCGCACGTATTTCTTGAGCATCGATACATGGAATACGTCGTGTATCTTCTCAAGTTCTGGCGTCAATTTGATACGGTAAGCCACGGCCCCTATCCTTTCAAGGATTTCAAATGGGCCAATGTATCGGGGGTTAAGCTTTCCCCTCGATAAAAATCTAATGATACCTTTCCAAGGAGAAATCCTTAGAAAGACCCTATCACCGACCTCAAACTCCAATGGCCTGCGTCGTTTGTCAGCATAACTCTTTTGTCGATCTTGGGCAGCCTTGAGTCTATCCTGAATGACCTTCACCTTAGCCTTGGTGATTTCGACAAGTTCAATCCCCTCGAGCTTGGCTTCGCCAACCTCGTCCCAACACAACGGTGTTCTACATTTCCTCCCATACAATGCCTCGTATGGAGGCATGCCAATACTCGCCTGATAACTGTTGTTATAGGCGAACTCGACCATAGCCAAATGCTTGTCCCAACTCCCTTGGAACTGCAGAGCACATGCCCTAAGCATATCTTCCAGAATCTGTATCACCCTCTCGGATTGCCCATCCGTCTGTGGGTGAAAGGTTGTGCTAAACTTTAGCTTCGTACCCAAAGATGCTTGAAATTTTGGCCAAAATCGGGATGTGAAACGTGGGTCCCTTTCCGAGACAATGGATATCGGAACTCCATGCAGTCTCACAATCTCCTCCGTGTATAGCTTTGCCAATCTTTCAAGAGGATAAGTAATGTTGATAGGTAAAAAGTGTGCACTCTTGGTGAGCCTATCAACCACTACCCATACTGCATCATAGTTGTTCACTGTTCGTGGTAGCCCCACCACGAAGTCCATGGTCACGTGCTCCCACTTCCATTCTGGAATGGTAAGTGGTTGCAAAAGTCCTGCCGGGTGCTGATGTTCCGCCGTGACTTGTTGGCAAGTAAGGCACCGACTCACGTACTCTGCGATGTCCCTCTTCATACTCGACCACCAGTAACTTTCCTTCAAGTCTCGGTACATTTTAGTACCTCCTGGATGCATGGCATACGCCGAAGAATGAGCCTCCTCCAGTATAGACTTTTGGAGCTCCTCATTCCTTGGTATGCATACACGGTCTTTAAACAATAAAAGACCGTCATCACGTACCCGAAAGTTCTCAACAGGTCCCTCAAGGATCCGTTCACGGGTCTTCTGACATTCTTCATCAGTGGCCTGACATCTACTGATCTCACTCAGTAATGTAGGCCTAACCTCGAATCTAGCAATGAGGACCCCACTCGTGGACACCTCCACTTGTGCCCTTAATGAGCGTAGACACGCGAGTAACGTCCCTGATGTACTCTTCCTGCTCAGTGCATCGGCTACTACATTGGCCTTCCCGGGATGATAGTCGATGATCAAGTCATAGACCTTGATCAACTCCATCCATCTCCTTTGTCTCATATTCAACTCTTTTTGAGTGAATACATACTTCAAGCTTTTATGATCGGTGAAAATGTGACACGTCTCCCCATAGAGATAATGCCACCAAATCTTCAGTGCAAACACTACCGCTCCCAACTCTAGATCGTGGGTAGGGTAGTTTGCCTCGTGTTTCTTTAATTGCCTTGAAGCATAGGCAATCACCCGACCGTTTTGCATTAGAACACATCCAAGCCCTTGGATGCTAGCGTCATTGTATATGTCGTACCCCATCCCTTGTGTGGGTAGAGCGAGGACTGGTGCTTCTGTAAGCCGTTTCTTTAGTTCGAGACACCTTTTCTCACAATTGTCATCCCATATGAACTTGGCCCCTTTCTTTGTGAGCTTTGTCAATGGAGACGCCAATACAGAAAATTTTTCAACAAACTTACGATAATATCCTGCTAAGCCGAGGAAACTACGTATTTCTTTCACGTTCTTGGGTCTCTCCCAATTCATAATGGCTTCTATCTTGGCTTTATCCACCGCAATGCCCGAACCTGACACGACATGCCCGAGGAACCCGATCTCTTTGAGCCAAAACTCGCATTTAGAGAACTTGGCAAAGAATTGTTTTTCCCTTAGCCGTTCAAGTACAAGTCTCAAATGATCTTCATGCTCCTTCTTACTCTTGGAGTATATCAAAATATCGTCAATGAATACTATCACGAATTGATCTAAGTATTCACTGAACACACGGTTCATCATGTCCATGAATGCCGCCGGGGCGTTGGTTAGCCCGAACGACATGACTAGGAACTCGAAATGACCATACCTTGTGCGGAATGCAGTCTTCGATATGTCATCTTCCTTTATTTTCAGTTGGTGGTACCCCAACCTCAAGTCAATCTTCGAAAACACCGTCGCCCCTCGGAGCTGATCAAACAAGTCATCAATTCTAGGCAAGGGATACCTATTCTTGATTGTGACCTTGTTCAGTTGACGATAGTCAATGCACATTCGAAGTGTTCCATCTTTCTTTTTCACGAAAAGGACCGGTGCTCCCCACGGAGAGTGACTCGGCCTTATGAAACCGTTATCCAATAGCTCTTGCAATTGGGTTTTCAACTCGTTAAGTTCAGCGGGTGCCATTCTGTATGGCGGTATAGAGATTGGTTTGGTGCCGGGTTCGACCTCGATCACGAACTCAATCTCCCTATCGGGTGGAAGTCCCGGCAGGTCTTTTGGGAAGACATCCGGATACTTGCACACAACTCTCACATCATTGATGTCTATCTCTTCTTTGGTTTTGTCCACCACATACGCTAGGTATGCGTGGCACCCCTTTCTCATCATATTCCTTGCTCTCACGGCGGATATGATACAACAGTTTGATTTGCCTCTATCTCCCTCGAAGCGTAAGGTCAACCCTTCGCCGCCTTCGAGTTCAAGAACCTTCGTGTAGCAATCGACCCTAGCATGATGTTTCTCAAGCCAATCCATTCCTAGAATTGCATCGAACTCGATCATACTCAGCGGTACGAAGTCACACGTCAAGGTTTGGCCCTCCACTTCCACCTCACACGATGGATAGTGGCTATCTCTTTCGATATCATCCCCTAGAGGCGTGGACACCAATAGGGTTTGAGTCATCGGTACAAGTGGTCCGTTGAATCCGCTGGCGAATGCCTCACTCACAAAAGATCGTTGCGCCCCGGTATCAATAAGGATCCTTGCGTCCCTCCCGTTTATCTTTAGTGTTCCTACATTCATAAGTAATGTAAGACACACTATCTAATTAATAGGTTCGTTTCTTAAGTCGTAGAGTATGCTGGTTGTGTTTCGGGTGGGGTCCGTTCGATACCCTCCCGAAATTTCCCGGTTTCTAACCTTTAGGACCGTTTTAGGACCAATTCAGGTGAAAGCCGGCCGGTTTTCACGAAAGTCGGCCGGTTTTCGAATGCGAGAAAAATCCTAAGTATTTAATCACGAAAGTCGGGCGGCTTTTACGAAAGCCGGGTGGTTTTCGTCGCCGTAGTTTTTATTCAGGGAATGGTTTCGAAGACGGCCGGTTTATACGAAACCCGGCCGGGTTTCAGCAGCGCAGGAATTCCTAGGCCCGACGAAAGCCGGGCGGCTTTCGCCAAAGCCGGGCGGCTTTCGCCAAAGCCGGGCGGCTTTCGCCAAAGCCGGGCGGCTTTCAGCTGCGAGAAAATTCCCAGGTCAGGCCTTTATGAAAGCCGGCCGGTCTTTACAAAAGCCGGCCGGTTTTTGGTTGCGAGGATTTTCCTGATTAAATGATGACGAAAGTCGGGCGGCTTTTGGTGGAAACCGGCCGGCATTCGTCGCCGCAGCATTTTCTCAATATTTCAAGACGAAAGCCGGGCGGCTTTCGTCAAATTTCGGGCGGCATTCGCCCAGGGCGGGGGTTTTTCCTCCCCTTTTCCCCACAATCCCGACCAAACCGTCGGGGTTACAAATTTTGCACCTTACAAACACTCCTATTGCATACAATGGAGTAATATCATGAGTTTAAGATCTTACCCGCCACGGAGTCCGGGTTAGCACGTGCGTCCGCCTCCGTCATCGCATAAACTCTAGCTTGAGTTCTTCCTTGGTTCACGGACGGCGCATTGCTCGTGCTTGCTCCCCCCTGGCCCACACTGGCATGAGATGCTCCGGCCCGGTTCCTACTTGCCGTGGTAGCGCCGCTTGGTCCTGACCCCCGGTTCCCACCAAGTTGAGGGCAGTTTGGCTTAATATGCCCTGTACTCCCGCATTGGTAGCACCGTGGCGGATCACGACACTTACCGGTGTGGTTCCTGTTGCAATTCCTGCACCTGGGCGCCGTTGGGGCTTGTGAGCCCGAGTAGTGCCCGCTCGTGGCCGGGGTTCCCTTGGATGGTGCTGCCGGTGCCCTGAACGATCCACCTCCCCCATGGTTCCCCTTCTTGTTGGGACCTTGGGGGCCATGGTTTTCCCACTTTCTTTTCTTAGCCTCTTCGGCATCTCTCTTCTTCCTCTCCTCCCATTGCTTTTCTCCCTTCAACCCTTGGGCGACCACTTGGCTGAAAGTCATATTGGGCAATTGAGTTGCCCTGTCACGTATCTCTAAGTCCAAGGCCTCCCAAAAATGATTCACCATTCGGTTTTCATCACAAGCATACTCCGGTATGTGATCAGCAAGGTCTCTGAACTTGTTCTCAAGTTCTTTCACCGTCATGTTACCGCCTTGGGTTAGGAGAGTGTATTCCCTCACCTTGGCGTTTACTTCGAAGTCAGAGTAGTACTGGGCAAAGAATTCTTGTCGAAAATCCTCCCATGTAACAGTTCCGCCATACTTACCCTTGGTTCCATCCCACCATTTGGACGCCAACCCTTCGAGAAACCTTACCGCGATTCTCAGTTTAAAATCGGGGGTGAGCTGCATGTCAAGGGCTGCCTCGTTCAGCCTCTTGATCCACTGTGCGGCAACCGAGATGTCTCCCGTCCCATCGAACGGTTTGCACCCTAAGTCCCTCGCCTCTTTGATGTATTTGGAGATCCTTATGGCTGGACCTCCATCGCCCCGACTTCCATGCGCTTCCACATGGGTCCTCGAATCGCAATAGCTCCTCCCTCTTGCAGCCCCGCCCGAAGGTTGCCATGCACGGTGCCTTCGGCGTGCCCTCCTTTCTTCGCGCTCCCGATGATACTGTTGGAGCAGCGCTTCGATCCTGGCCAAGGAGCCACTTTCCTCCTCATCACTCACATCATCATCACTCTCTTCGTAAGGGGTCTCAACTGGTTCAGTCCCCGGCTGGTAGGTTGAGTCCTCATAGGACCAATAGGTCTCACTTTCGGTATCGACGTGGCCATCGCTCACGGTTTGACGTTGGCCTCCACGGCCCCTTTCTCTTGATCCCCTAGAGGACCCCCGGCTACCGCGCTCGGACCCACCCGGTGCACGGCCCAACGGGTTCCTTCTAGTGATCCTTCCAACGGGTTCCATTTCTGAAAGAAATTAGAATGAGTCGTTAGACTCGCATCGAATGTCAATTGACGGATAGGTACTTAAAGACATCCTTTGGCTCAAATCACCGCCATACCAATTGTTAAGGGTACCATCTTAACAATTAGAGGCATTGCAACTTAAGTACCAAAAGTTCTATAAGTACAAAACCTTATGCTCATGGTTTTCAAATTCATTTTCAAAAAGAATCTTTAAAGCTTCATTATGATGTTTACGGACTAAGGCTCTGATACCATTTAAATTGTCACGCCCCGGACCTACCCGGACACGTCAACAACCCGACGTACAGTACGAATAGTCAACCGCAGTCCGACTCATCCATACTATACAAGGCGTCTTGAATATCATTCACACATAGTACATCCATAAACAAACATAATGTAAAACATTTATTAAAGCAGCGGAAACAATTGATACAAGTGTTCAAGCCACACTTGGCATAATTAGGCATGCAAGCCCCCAAAGTAATTATTCAGAAAATATTATCCATGAACATTATTCATATTGTTTTCAAAACGAGAACGGAAGAAGCACGAACAAAGTCTTCTTCTCAGGAACTTCCCGACAGCGGCTGGTAGTAGCAACCTTCAAGTTCTACCTGAAACTGTGAGGTGGCCTCCCCCGTGAAGGGGAGGTCAGTACTTGGAAGCATTTGACAAGTACAATGACAACTATACTAAGTATAATCGAAGTTTAAATCTCTGAGGCCCTCAATCTAGAGCATTATTACATTATAGTTAATCCGTTCATTTAGTATCAATTCATCATTATTTACTACGGTCTAGAGCCCAGCTCATAATCACCGTTATCTACTACGGTCTAGAGCCCCGCTCATAATCACCGTCATCTACCACGGTCTAGAGCCCATCTCATAATCACCGTCATCTACTACGGTCTAGAGCCCAGCTCATAATCACCGTCATCTACTACGGTCTAGAGCCCAGCTCATAATCACCGTTATCTACATCGGTCTAGAGCCCAGCTCATAATCACCGATTCTTTATAATTCTCATTCTTAGGATCTAATTCATCCATTTCTCAACTAACATTTCCAACTAATATTTTAATGCTAGTTATTTATTTATTTCAATATAATTCTTCCTTCATGCATGATTGGCCTAAATATCAAGTATCACTTTCATACCTTCATGGCTCCTCCTCATGGTATCAAAATATACTATCTCAAATGAAATTCATGGTTGGTACAACCATCATACACACATATTCATAACATCTAAACATACACAATTTATTCATAAATTTGTGTATCATGCATACTATACTTAGAATCAATAGTAGTTTTATTTAGGCATTATTAACCATTAACAACCCATGCACATCACATTTGTATTCACTTAGGAAATCCCATGAAATTAACCCAAAGATTATAAGCAACATAGTCGGTCATCCTCACCTTAATTAAGCTTAAGCGCGTTCTACGTTCCTCGATTGAACTTTGACCAACTCCGGCGAACTTTGACCAACTCCGACGAACTTTGACCAACTCCGGCGAACTTTGACCAACTCCGACGAAACTCCGGCGAAGCTCAAAAATACTTTAAATCAAGTTCCTAACAAGGTTTTATCATCACAAAACCCATATCAACACAAATAACCTATAAAAGGTTATTTTCCGGCAAACCGGTCGATTTGGCTTCTAAGTCCGTTTTTGGACATAGAACCACTTCCCAACCCATAAATCCATACTTAGAGCATGGAGAACCATCCCAAGGGTTCTCCATATAATAATTATGCCTCATGGTAGAAGAAAAATAAAGGGAAAGCTATGGCAAGGTGATTACCTCAATTTTCCACACTTTCCTACACCTTTTTCCTTCTCCAAGCACTCCTCTTTCGATCCTCTATCTTGAGCTCGAATTTGGGTGTGAAAATGAGAAGTTTCAGAGCCCCTCCTTGCTATCCTAGGGTGCTGAATCGTGTGGGTGGAGATGGTGAGGTGAGAGGGGTGGTTTTTGTCTCATTTAGACAAATGAGTGAAGGGAGGGGGTTTACTACATGTCAAGGGTGTCTCCCCCATCCTCTCAATTTTTGTTCATCCAACTTGGCACTCATCCAGCCCTCAAGGGTTGACAAATTCGTGGGGTTCCCCCCACCCATGTGGGAGGTCATCCTAATTTGTCCCAAAGTGTGCAATTTGCCCCGAAAGTTGTATTTTCCAGACTGTTTTTAGATCTGTTTTATTTTATCGGGTTAAATAAATATATTACGTGTTCTTAATCATTATACCATTTAGAATGAATATGCATTCCCCAATTTTAATTTATAAGTCTCCAAAATCCAATATCGGGCTTTTATCTGATAAATTTATCGATATCGGTATTTGGGCCTCTATTGACCGGTCGGTCAACTCTGGGCCTTTCCATGGCCCAAATGAAGTATCCACCATCTATAAATATTTTCTAGACCCAGATGAATCTAATATGGTCCCGATAATATCGGGTGGTCCCCACTCCCGATGCGGGCCCCACGTGCATTTTACTATTCACGCGAAAAAATTAATACGAATTCACAACCTCGTAAATTCACTAAAAATTCCATAGGGTTCAATAAATTATTCGCTTAAAGATAAATACATTTGGGGACGGTGTTACAAGTTCACCCCCCTTATTTGGGATTTCGTCCCCGAAATCCGCGTGTCTAGTCGAAAAGGAAAGGGTATTGCTCCCTCATTGAGACCTCAGTCTCTCAGGTTTCTTCTTCGACTCGATCGCTCCTCCAAAGGACCTTTACCATAGGAATCTCCTTGTTCCTCAGTTTCTTTACCTGTTGACCCATAATCTTCACCGGTTCCACCAAATATTGTAGGTCTTCACGTATCTCTAACGGTGGTTTCTCAAGGATATGAGACGGATCTCGCACGTATTTCTTGAGCATCGATACATGGAACACGTCGTGTATCTTCTCAAGTTTTGGCGTCAATTTGATACGGTAAGCCACGGCCCCTATCCTTTCAAGGATTTCAAATGGGCAAATGTATCGGGGGTTAAGCTTTCCCCTCGATAAAAATCTAATGATACCTTTCCAAGGAGAAATCCTTAGAAAGACCCTATCACCGACCTCAAACTCCAATGGCCTGCGTCGTTTGTCAGCATAACTCTTTTGTCGATCTTGGGCAGCCTTGAGTCTATCCTGAATGACCTTCACCTTAGCCTTGGTGATTTCGACAAGTTCAATCCCCTCGAGCTTGGCTTCGCCAACCTCGTCCCAACACAACGGTGTTCTACATTTCCTCCCATACAATGCCTCGTATGGAGGCATGCCAATACTCGCCTGATAACTGTTGTTATAGGCGAACTCGACCAGAGCCAAATGCTTGTCCCAACTCCCTTGGAACTCCAGAGCACATGCCCTAAGCATATCTTCCAGAATCTGTATCACCCTCTCGGATTGCCCATCCGTCTGTGGGTGAAAGGTTGTGCTAAACTTTAGCTTCGTACCCAAAGATGCTTGAAATTTTGGCCAAAATCAGGATGTGAAACGTGGGTCCCTATCTGAGACAATGGATATCGGAACTCCATGCAGTCTCACAATCTCCTCCGTGTATAGCTTTGCCAATCTTTCAAGAGGATAAGTAATGTTGATAGGTAAAAAGTGTGCACTCTTGGTGAGCCTATCAACCACTACCCATACTGCATCATAGTTGTTCACTGTTCGTGGTAGCCCCACCACGAAGTCCATGGTCACGTGCTCCCACTTCCATTCTGGAATGGTAAGTGGTTGCAAAAGTCCCGCCGGGTGCTGATGTTCCGCCGTGACTTGTTGGCAAGTAAGGCACCGACTCACGTACTCTGCGATGTCCCTCTTCATACCCGACCACCAGTAACTTTCCTTCAAGTCTCGGTACATTTTAGTACCTCCTGGATGCATGGCATACGCCGAAGAATGAGCCTCCTCCAGTATAGACTTTTGGAGCTCCTCATTCCTTGGTATGCATACACGGTCTTTAAACAATAAAAGACCGTCATCACGTACCCGAAAGTTCTCAACAGGTCCCTCAAGGATCCGTTCACGGATCTTCTGACATTCTTCATCAGTGGCCTGACATCTACTGATCTCACTCAGTAATGTAGGCCTAACCTCGAATCTAGCAATGAGGACCCCACTCGTGGACACCTCCACTTGTGCCCTTAATGAGCGTAGACACGCGAGTAACGTCCCCGATGTACTCGTCCTGCTCAGTGCATCGGCTACTACATTGGCCTTCCCGGGATGATAGTCGATGATCAAGTCATAGTCCTTGATCAACTCCATCCATCTCCTTTGTCTCATATTCAACTCTTTTTGAGTGAATACATACTTCAAGCTTTTATGATCGGTGAAAATGTGACACGTCTCCCCATAGAGATAATGCCGCCAAATCTTCAGTGCAAACACTACCGCTCCCAACTCTAGATTGTGGGTAAGGTAGTTTGCCTCGTGTTTCTTTAATTGCCTTGAAGCATAGGCAATCACCCGACCGTTTTGCATTAGAACACATCCAAGCCCTTGGATGCTAGCGTCACTATATATGTCGTACCCCATCCCTTGTGTGGGTAGAGCGAGGACTGGTGCTTCTGTAAGCCGTTTCTTTAGTTCGAGAAACCCTTTCTCACAATTGTCATCCCATATGAACTTGGCCCCTTTCTTTGTGAGCTTTGTCAATGGAGACGCCAATACAGAAAATTTTTCAACAAACTTACGATAATATCCTGCTAAGCCGAGGAAACTACGTATTTCTTTCACGTTCTTGGGTCTCTCCCAATCCATAATGGCTTCTATCTTGGCTTTATCCACCGCAATGCCCGAACCTGACACGACATGCCCGAGGAACCCGATCTCTTTGAGCCAAAACTCGCATTTAGAGAACTTGGCAAAGAGTTGTTTTTCCCTTAGCCGTTCAAGTACAAGTCTCAAATGATCTTCATGCTCCTCCTCACTCTTGGAGTATATCAAAATATCGTCAATGAATACTATCACGAATTGATCTAAGTATTCACTGAACACACGGTTCATCATGTCCATGAATGCCGTCGGGGCGTTGGTTAGCCCGAACGACATGACTAGGAACTCGAAATGACCATACCTTGTGCGAAATGCAGTCTTCGGTATGTCATCTTCCTTTATTTTCAGTTGGTGGTACCCCGACCTCAAGTCAATCTTCGAAAACACCGTCGCCCCTCGTAGCTGATCAAACAAGTCATCAATTCTAGGCAAGGGATACCTATTCTTGATTGTGACCTTGTTCAATTGACGATAGTCAATGCACATTCGAAGTGTTCCGTCTTTCTTTTTCACGAAAAGGACCGGTGCTCCCCACGGAGAGTGACTCGGCCTTATGAAACCGTTATCCAATAGCTCTTGCAATTGGGTTTTCAACTCGTTAAGTTCAGCGGGTGCCATTCTGTATGGCGGTATAGAGATTGGTTTGGTGCCGGGTTCGACCTCGATCACGAACTCAATCTCCCTATCGGGTGGAAGTCCCGGCAGGTCTTTTGGGAAGACATCCGGATACTTGCACACAACTCTCACATCATTGATGTCTATCTCTTCTTTGGTTTTGTCCACCACATACGCTAGGTATGCGTGGCACCCCTTTCTCATCATATTCCTTGCTCTCACGGCGGATATGATACAACAGTTTGATTTGCCTCTATCTCCCTCGAAGCGTAAGGTCAACCCTTCGCCGCCTTCGAGTTCAAGAACCTTCGTGTAGCAATCGACCCTAGCATGATGTTTCTCAAGCCAATCCATTCCTAGAATTGCATCGAACTCGATCATACTCAGCGGTACGAAGTCACACGTCAAGTTTGGCCTTCCACTTCCACCTCACACGATGGATAGTGGCTATCTCTCTCGATATCATCCCCTAGAGGCGTGGACACCAATAGGGTTTGAGTCATCGGTACAAGTGGTCCGTTGAATCCGATGGCGAACGCCTCACTCACAAAAGATCGTTGCGCCCCGGTATCAATAAGGATCCTTGCGTCCCTCCCGTTTATCTTTAGTGTTCCTACATTCATAAGTAATGTAAGACACACTATCTAATTAATAGGTTCGTTTCTTAAGTCGTAGAGTATGCTGGTTGTGTTTCGGGTGGGGTCCGTTCGATACCCTCCCGAAATTTCCCGGTTTCTAACCTTTAGGACCGTTTTAGGACCAATTCAGGTGAAAGCCGGCCGGTTTTCACGAAAGCCGGCCGGTTTTCGACTGCGAGAAAAATCCTAAGTATTTAATCACGAAAGCCGGGCGGCTTTTACGAAAGCTAGGCGGTTTTCGTCGCCGTAGTTTTTATTCAGGGAATGGTTTCGAAGCCGGTCGGTTTATACGAAACCCGGCCGGGTTTCAGCAGCGCAGGAATTCCTAGGCCCGACGAAAGCCGGGCGGCTTTCGCCAAAGCCGGGTGGCTTTCAGCTGCGAGAAAATTCCCAGGTCAGGCCTATATGAAAGCCGGTCAGTCTTTACAAAAGCCGGCCGGTTTTTGGTTGCGAGGATTTTCCTGATTAAATGATGACGAAAGCCGGGCGGCTTTTGGTGGAAACCGGCCGGCATTCGTCGCCGCAGCATTTTCTCAATATTTCAAGACGAAAGCCGGGCAGCTTTCGTCAAATGCCGGGCGGTATTCGCCCAGGGCGGGGGTTTTTCCTCCCCTTTTCCCCACAATCCCGACCAAACCGTCGGGGTTACAAATTTTGCACCTTACAAACACTCCTATTGCATACAATGGAGTAATATCGTGAGTTTAAGATCTTACCCGCCACGGAGTCCGGGTTAGCACGTGCGTCCGCCTCCGTCATCGCATAAACTCTAGCTTGAGTTCTTCCTTGGTTCACGGACGGCGCATTGCTCGTGCTTGCTCCCCCTGGCCCACACTGGCATGAGATGCTCCGGCCCGGTTCCTACTTGCTGTGGTAGCGCCGCTTGGTCCTGACCCCCGGTTCCCACCAAGTTGAGGGCAGTTTGGCTTAATATGCCCTGTACTCCCGCATTGGTAGCACCGTGGCGGATCACGACACTTACCGGTGTGGTTCCTGTTGCAATTCCTGCACCTGGGCGCCGTTGGGGCTTGTGAGCCCGAGTAGTGCCCGCTCGTGGCCGGGTTTCCCTTGGATGGTGCTACCGGTGCCCTGAACGATCCACCTCCCCCATGGTTCCCCTTCTTGTTGGGACCTTGGGGGCCATGGCTTTCCCACTTTCTTTTCTTAGCCTCTTCGGCATCTCTCTTCTTCCTCTCCTCCCATTGTTTTTCTCCCTTCAACCCTTGGGCGACCACTTGGCTGAAAGTCATATTGGGCAATTGAGTTGCCCTGTCACGTATCTCTAAGTCCAAGGCGTCCCAAAAATGATTCACCATTCGGTTTTCATCACAAGCATACTCCGGTATGTGATCAGCAAGGTCTCTGAACTTGTTCTCAAGTTCTTTCACCGTCATGTTACCGCCTTGGGTTAGGAGAGTGTATTCCCTCACCTTGGCGTTTACTTCGAAGTCAGAGTAGTACTGGGCAAAGAATTCTTGTCGAAAATCCTCCCATGTAACAGTTCCGCCATACTTACCCTTGGTTCCATCCCACCATTTGGACGCCAACCCTTCGAGTAACCTTACCGCGATTCTCAGTTTAAAATCGGGGGTGAGCTGCATGTCAAGGGCTGCCTCGTTCAGCCTCTTGATCCACTGTGCGGCAACCGAGATGTCTCATGTCCCATCGAACGGTTTGCACCCTAAGTCCCTCGCCTCTTTGATGTATTTGGAGATCCTTATGGCTGGACCTCCATCGCCCCGACTTCCATGCGCTTCCACATGGGTCCTCGAATCGCAATAGCTCCTCCCTCTTGCAGCCCCGCCCGAAGGTTGCCCTGCACGGTGCCTTCGGCGTGCCCTCCTTTCTTCGCGCTCCCGATGATACTGTTGGAGCAGCGCTTCGATCCTGGCCAAGGAGCCACTTTCCTCCTCATCACTCACATCATCATCACTCTCTTCGTAAGGGGTCTCAACTGGTTCAGTCCCCGGCTGGTAGGTTGAGTCCTCATAGGACCAATAGGTCTCACTTTCGGTATCGACGTGGCCATCACTCACGGTTTGACGTTGGCCTCCACGGCCCCTTCCTCTTGATCTCCTAGAGGACCCCCGGCTACCGCGCTCGGACCCACCCGGTGCACGGCCCAACGGGTTCCTTCTAGTGATCCTTCCAACGGGTTCCATTTCTGAAAGAAATTAGAATGAGTCGTTAGACTCGCATCGAATGTCAATTGACGGATAGGTACTTAAAGACATCATTTGGCTCAAATCACCGCCATACCAATTGTTAAGGGTACCATCTTAACAATTAGAGGCATTGCAACTTAAGTACCAAAAGTTCTATAAGTACAAAACCTTATGCTCATGGTTTTCAAATTCATTTTCAAAAAGAAATTTTGAAGCTTCATTATGTTGTTTACGGACTAAGGCTCTGATACCATTTAAGTTGTCATGCCCCGGACCTACCCGGACACGTCAACAACCCGCCGTACAGTACGAATAGTCAACCGCAGTCCGACTCATCCATACTATACAAGGCGTCTTGAATACCATTCACACATAGTACATCCATAAAGAAACATAATGTAAAACATTTATTAAAGCAGCGGAAACAATTGATACAAGTGTTCAAGCCACACTTGGCATAATTAGGCATGCAAGCCCCCAAAGTAATTATTCAGAAAATATTATCCATGAGCATTATTCATATTGTTTTCAAAACGAGAACGGAAGAAGCACGAACCAAGTCTTCTTCTCAGGAACTTCCCGACAGCGGCTGGTAGTAGCAACCTTCAAGTTCTACCTGAAACTGTGAGGTGGCCTCCCCCGTGAAGGGGAGGTCAGTACTTGGAAGCATTTGACAAGTACAATGACAACTATACTAAGTATAATCGAAGTTTAAATCTCTGAGGCCCTCAATCTAGAGCATTATTACATTATAGTTAATCCGTTCATTTAGTATCAATTCATCATTATTTACTACGGTCTAGAGCCCAGCTCATAATCACCGTTATCTACTACGGTCTAGAGCCCCGCTCATAATCACCGTCATCTACCACGGTCTAGAGCCCAGCTCATAATCACCGTCATCTACTACGGTCTAGAGCCCAGCTCATAATCACCGTCATCTACTACGGTCTAGAGCCCAGCTCATAATCACTGTTATCTACATCGGTCTAGAGCCCAGCTCATAATCACCGATTCTTTATAATTCTCATTCTTAGGATCTAATTCATCCATTTCTCAACTAACATTTCCAACTAATATTTTAATGCTAGTTATTTATTTATTTCAATATAATTCTTCCTTCATGCATGATTGGCCTAAATATCAAGTATCGCTTTCATACCTTCATGGCTCCTCCTCATGGTATCAAAGTATACTATCTCAAATGAAATTCATGGTTGGTACAACCATCATACACACATATTCATAACATCTAAACATACACAATTTATTCATAAATTTGTGTATCATGCATACTATACTTAGAATCAATAGTAGTTTTATTTAGGCATTATTAACCATTAACAACCCATGCACATCACATTTGTATTCACTTAGGAAATCCCATGAAATTAACCCAAAGATTATAAGCAACATAGTCGGTCATCCTCACCTTAATTAAGCTTAAGCGCGTTCTACGTTCCTCGATTGAACTTTGACCAACTCCGGCGAACTTTGACCAACTCCGACGAACTTTGACCAACTCCGGTGAACTTTGACCAACTCCGACGAAACTCCGGCGAAGCTCAAAAATACTTTAAATCAAGTTCCTAACAAGGTTTTATCATCACAAAACCCATATCAACACAAATAACCTATAAAAGGTTATTTTCCGGCAAACCGGTCGATTTGGCTTCTAAGTCCGTTTTTGGACATAGAACCACTTCCCAACCCATAAATCCATACTTAGAGCATGGAGAACCATCCCAAGGGTTCTCCATATAATAATTATGCCTCATGGTAGAAGAAAAATAAAGGGAAAGCTATGGCAAGGTGATTACCTCAATTTTCCACACTTTCCTACACCTTTTTCCTTCTCCAAGCACTCCTCTTTGGATCCTCTATCTTGAGCTCGAATTTGGGTGTGAAAATGAGAAGTTTCAGAGCCCCTCCTTGCTATCCTAGGGTGCTGAATCGTGTGGATGGAGATGGTGAGGTGAGAGGGGTGGTTTTTGTCTCATTTAGACAAATGAGTGAAGGGAGGGGGTCTACTACATGTCAAGGGTGTCTCCCCCATCCTCTCAATGGTTGTTCAGCCAACTTGGCACTCATCCAGCCCTAAAGGGTTGAAACATTCGTGGGGTGGCCCCCACCCATGTGGGAGGTCATCCTAATTTGTCCCAAAGTGTGCAATTTGCCCAGAAAGTTGTATTTTCCGGACTGTTTTTAGATCTGTTTTATTTTATCGAGTTAAATAAATATATTACGTGTTCTTAATCATTATACCATTTAGAATGAATATGCATTCCCCAATTTTAATTTATAAGTCTCCAAAATCCAATTTCGGGCTTTTATCTGATAAATTTATCGATACCGGTATTTGGGCCTCTATTGACCGGTCGGTCAACTCTGGGCCTTTCCATGGCCCAAATGAAGTATCCACCATCTATAAATATTTTCTAGACCCAGATGAATCTAATATGTGGTCCCGATAATATCGGGCGGTCCCCACTCCCGATGCGGGCCCCACGTGCATTTTACTATTCACGCGAAAAAATTAATACGAATTCACAACCTCGTAAATTCACTAAAAATTCCATAGGGTTCAATAAATTATTCGCTTAAAGATAAATACATTTGGGGACGGTGTTACATCCGATCCCCCAAAAAATATTTTTTTTCATTATATATGTGAGAAAATAAAATTGCCCCCCAAAATATAAGTAAATGTAATATCTGCTTTCCCAAATTTTAATTAAATATTTACGAATTGTAAAAATGAAAGAAATAATAGTAGGAATTAAAAGTTAAAAAGTGATACATAGCCTAATTTCTAAAAATAGAAATTCAAAGTGACATGTAGTCTAATTAATAATCTATACTCTGTATGAAAATAAAACGAGACAATTTTTTTCATAAGCTTTTGACTCAAAAGCTCTGATTTAGAAATTTATCTCTTTGAAGAAATGTCGAACATAATTTTAAGGTATTAAATTTAATCTTTTGTAATAATATGTGTGTCTCTTCTTATAGATTTCTTGTTTACTGTGTACTATTTTAATGATTTGTTTTGTATAAATACGGGGTAGTATATAAAAAATTATAATTATGAATTCCAATAATTATTTTGTTTAAAGTACGCCCCAACCCTACCTCTATATATAAAATCTAATATTTTAGAGGAAGTTGCTCAAAATAGGAGCTAAACGTAGGAATAAATCTAAAATAGGATTAAGAGCTACTGTTTTCTTCCATATAAATCCCATTAAGAGAATAAAGAGATAAAACACTCGCTAAATTTTGTTATGTTTAACTTCTATTTATGCAATTTTCTCAAATTGTATCTACAATTGCATCTTTGCACACATGTAATAAAAATTGGTCTTCTTTTTGTACCTACTTAAACATTTACTCCTTTCATCCCACTAACAATGGGACAGGTGGAAGTGACACATAAATCAATAAAAAGTGGTTTATGTGGTTGATATTGAATTGATAAAGTAAGAATAAAGTAAGAATGATTTAGAGTCACACAAACTTTACCAAATTTGATATAAGACAATCTTAGTGAGATGAATCAAGAAGGTAAAATGGGACAATCTTAACGGGACGGTGGAGTATAAATTAGATTGTGATTTGCTATTTTTAAAATATGGGACTGAGTGTCTAAATTTTAATGTAAGTTGGCCACTACTGAAAAAATTTCCGGATACACTTGTCACTTAATCCACGGCCCCAAATATAAATCAACAATGCTTGATGTACTCACCCTTATACCCACCATGTTTCTGAAGCTTTTTTTTTGTTTGTGAATCCGGTTCACTGACAAAAAAATGCTTTCACAAACATGAATGAGTACAAAAGTGAGTATAAGAGTGGGTACAAACAACATTCTTGAATATAAATTTCTTGGATCCGCCCTCCTCATTGCAATTTGCAAACATAGAAATAGAAACCTAGACAATACAATACGACCACCTTTTATCATCACTGTTCAGGATCAATAAACCATAACCAACAGTAGTCGTTAGTCATTAACTGGATAGTTGTGTGTTTAAAGTGAATCTGGAGTCAGTATAAAGCAAAGAAGGGCATTTGGTCTAGTGGTATGATTCTCGCTTTGGGTGCGAGAGGTCCCGAGTTCGATTCTCGGAATGCCCCTGCCCCTATTTTTTTTTAATTTCTCAAAGCCACACGTTCAGCTTTTCTCTCACTGTCAATAGTAAAGTAAAAAGTGGATCTTCATTGTAGTTGGTGATATTTATATTTATTATTTATTGATCCAAGGTCTACAATATATTTAGACGATCAAGTTATTTATTTATTTATAACGATTATAACGATTAAGTTAATAATACAAAAACGATTTATTATATTAGTCAATGACGATCAAGTTAGACAATAATATACTAAGGTCTACATATCTTATACTCCCTCCGTCCCAAAATAAAATTCACTGTCACTATTCACATGGTCAACTTAAATTACTTTTAATGTACTCCGTATGTTTTATATATCAATTTTTATCAAATTTATATATTTTTTATCAGCTTTTGTAACGATTTTAATGCAGTTTCTCAATATGTAAATTTTATTTACTAAAAGTAATCTGAGTATGCACAAGGATCGAGTTGCTTTATCATCGGTCAAGCATCGTAATCTAAAATGGGAAGTTAATTTTGGGACGGAGGTAATATATGTTCTATTTTTTGAAATAAATATATCTCTGAAGTATTCATTGAAGGGTATATATACTCGTAACTTTAGAAAGTGTAAAAATACTCTCATGTTCTTATAAAGGAATAAATTTACTCTTATTGATTTTAAATACAAAAATGATGTTTGTACACACTTTTGTATACACCTATGTCTGTGAAAGTTTTTTTTTGTCTGTGAACATCGATTCACAGACAATGTTTTGCACAAACAAAATATTGTCTATGAACTGGGTTCACAGACAAAAAAAAGCTTCACAAAAATGGTGTGTATAAGGTGTGTACAAGGGTGTGTACATCAAGCATGGTTGTTTTAAATACAGAGTATATAAAATAAATTTCAAAAAACACCAAAAATTTATTATTTATTATATTAGTCAATGAGGATCAAGTTAGACAATAATATACTAAGGTCTAACCAAGCATTATAGCCCAGTTGGTTGTGAGGTTACCATGCCTAGTGCGAGGTCTTGAGTTCAAAACCCGCTAGGCATATAAGGGTATGAAACTCAATGGAGTAAGTTTCAACTCTGATTACGTCAGACCCCCTTATCCCCCAGCCCCCTCCCCCAGACCCCTCTGGAGTAAAAAAAAAAATATATATATATATATATATATATATATATATATATATATATATATATATATATATATATATATATATATATATATATATATATATACTAAGGTCTAAGTATCTTATATGGGTTCTATTTTTTGGAACTAATATAACTATGAAGTATCTATTGAAGTGTATATATACCCGTGAACTTTAAAAAGTATAAAAGTACTCTCAAGTTCTTATAAAGGAGCAAATTTACTCTTATTGATTTTAAATAGATAAAATAAATTTTAAAAAACACCAAAAACAAGTTGTAAATTCGATATTTAAAAATAAAGATCTATTATTATGTTAAAATATTAACTTTTTAATTTTAAAATTTAAAATTATTATTTATTATTTTATTGAATTTAATTTCTAGCAGCATATATGCCCAAGAATACAAAATAGTGAATTTAATTTTATTAAGGTTAAACAAAATCAAAAAATATTATTTTAAAAAATATAACAACGTGTTCAAAATTTCACAACAAGACTAAAATTAATATTTATGAATTTGAAATGCTTCATTTACAATGGAAGAGTAATAATTTTACAATTTAAAACGAAAGAATTAATATTTTAACATAATAATAAATCTTTATTTTTAAATGTCGAATTTATAAATTATTTTTGTCGTTTTTGAAATTTATTTTATCTATTTAAAGTCAATAAGGTTGAATTTGCTCTTTTATAAGAACATGAGGGGTATTTTTCTTTTTTTAAAAGTTCATGGGTATATATGCACTTCAATAGATACTTCAGGGGTATAAGTGTTCCGAAAATAGAACATAAGTATATTTCTTCTCAAACTCATACTACAGGATTATTTTTGTACTTTTTCCCTATATATTAATGCTCTTTTCGTATTTAAATGTTTGCTACATTTTTCTATTTGGGATGTATTTAAAAGTTTGCTACACTTTCCAATTTTGGTAAGTTTTTCCTTTAATAATACTCAATTACCCAAAAATAAATATTATATGAAAATGTGTTTTGTTAATACGGAATAATATTTTAATAAAAGTATAAAAGTTACTCCCTCGTTCGCGTAGAAAAGTTCTCATTCTTCTTTTTTAATCACAAATATAATAGCTAAAATCATTGTCCAATTTTTTAATCTTTGACCACGAAAAGTCTATTTGGTATGCTTACTTTAAAAAGTCGATCAATCTAATATTTTAACTGGTTGTTGATATGTAATAGCAAGTTTTTATATTAATTTTTTAAAGAAGTTTTTAAAATTCTACGAAATTTAAATAAAACTATGGATAATTTAAGAATGTCAAGAACCTATACTTTTTTTGTTTTTTTGAATGAAATAACTTAAGTATAATTTATAATAAAGATAATAGGAACAATTACAATGATATAACACAAGGCTACAATGGGATGGTTAATAGAAATGAATGATTCAAATAGAAAACGTGAAACCGTTCATCCCACAAAGACGTAGACACTACTTGGAAATTGAGTGCTCATGGTACTATCACAATAATAATAATAATAATAATAATAATAATAATAATTAAATAACAATAATAATAACAATAATAATAACAATAATAATAACAATAATAATAACAATAATAATAACATGAATAATAACAATAATAATAACAATAACAATAACAATAACAATAACAATAACAATAATAACAACAACAACAATAATAATAATAATTATTATTATTATAATAATAATAATAATAATAATAATAATAATTATTATTATTATAATGATGATGATGATGATGATGATGATGATAATATTGTTCAGAATTAGTAAACTTTTCGAGTTCACTGGCCACCAATAAAGAGCGAACTGTAGAATTTGTTGCGATCTCACTAGGCAGCGCAAAGAAAGCGATTCTTATGATCTCATCTTTCTGCAACGGTGGTGGCTCGGGGGGGTGAACCTCAATATTGGTGAAGAAGAAAATCAAGTCCAAGTTCATGATAAAGAGTTTAGTACAAACCTCTTATTAAACACAAGAACACCCAAACGAAAATGGTGACAAATATACATTTTGGTAGGAGACACTCTACCATTGAAAATAATATCTCTACACAACGCTATGAAAGAAACATACTAATAGAACTGAAAACACCGATTGAAAATTTAAATGATCATTTTTCATGATTACAACAAAAAAGATTGAACGACGAGAAGAAAATAGTATGTGGGTATTTATAATTACATAATACAATCTCTAATAGAACATCTAAACCATAACACATTACATAATACAATCTCTAATACATGTTCTGTATAAACGACAGCAATGCATGAAATTTTATTCAAGCACTAGGAGATTTGTTTGTGACACCAATGAGGGATTAATTATGTTTTCTTTTCATTGGTTTTCTTATTCTTTCAAAGCCCCCAAGTTCAGTATTGTTTCAGTTTGTATGGTAAAATAAAAATGCTATATTGGTCCTCAAATAATTGTCAATCTATATTTTTAAAAATTGCTGGTTTAGTGGTTAATACAGATTATTATTAATACGGAGTACTAAGTAACATTGAAATGACAAAACATCTATGAGATTTGTTCGAGATACTCATGATGGGATTGAGTGTGCTTCCTTTTCATTTTGCATTGTAGTTGTAAAAATAGTTGTAAAGATCCTTCGTATGTATATCATTCATGGAATGCCCTTATACATCCAGGCATCCAGCCTTTTTAAATTTTTCACACCAAAGTAAAAAATGCTTCAATAATACTGACATAATTCACATAAATATCTATTATTAAAAATATTGTTGATTCAATTATGTATTACAAATACATGATTGTCAATCCAAAGTATTATGCATGTGTTTTAATGATACATATTCAAACGGCCAAAGCCCTAAACGCTATGTTTATCGGCTTTTCCAATTTTGGCTTTTTGAGATAAAAACCAAGTGAAATAGCTAATTAACCAAACACCTCTATTAGCTATTTATCTGGTCCAAAAACCAAATAAAATCAGCCAAAAAATGGCTGATAGGCCATTAACCAAAGAGATATTACCCGAAATAGGACTAAAACACTTTGAAAATTTCAAAATAGAATTTTCATGTTTTTATTCCCAAAATAGGACTAATTACTGCCATGTTTTGGCAGTACCAGACTTCAAACATGTCAGTATTTTCTAAACATGGCAGTAATTAGTCCTATTTTGGGAATAAAAATATGACAGCCTTATTTTGAAATTTTGAAACTGTTTTAGTCCTATTTTGGGAACTTTTAACCAAACACCCCCTTCATCATTGACTCTTGGCTCTGGTAGACCTCAATGACTTAGTCTAGTCAGGTTTAGGATGTTTTTACTAGAACTAAAACTTTCTAGTACGAACTGATCTAATAAATGTTTGATGTTTGTGTATTTTATAAACGTTCAAGTCTAGTTTGGCTTAATCTGGTATGAGACTGAAAACTGTCCAAATAAAAACATCCTTAAACTTCTAATCGGCTCTATTTTTAATAAATACTCTTCTATATTTCTTTGTTTGAAAAAAAAAAATGTTGTCCCACATTATGTTATGCTATAAATTCAAATATAATTCTAATATTTGATAAACAAGCCCAATTTTTGCAATACATAAAAGTAAATGATGTAAATAAAACTGTGAATATTATAAACCTCATGATCTGGCATTATAAAACAATTTACACATGCAAATTTGGAATGAGCTTTCTAAAGCTCAAATTTTATGTCAAGTATGATGGTGTTCTACGATGACATTATGTGATACATACTATCAATGAAGAAGTCACAGGGTTGAAATAGGGATGGACTAAACCGGGCTGGTCCGGCCAGGAACCGGCCCGGCCCTCTACTGTGCGGGCCCGGATCGGACCGGACCGGGACCGGTTGGCCGGTTCCGGGCTTTTAGCCCGTTTGGGCGGGCCGGGCTCGGGCCCAATTTTGGGCGAATCGACCCGGGCTGTTCGGGTCGGGCCCGGGTCAATTTTTTTTGTGTTTTTTCAATTTTTTTTCTTTTCCTAGGGTAGGGCTGGATGTTTTGGGGAGGTTTGGGGATGGGGGTGGGGGGTGGGGGCCCAGTTAGGCCCGAACCCGGTATCAACCCGGGCCGGTTCCGGGCCCAAGGATTTGCAAAAAAAGCCCGCCCGGGCCCGGCCCAGGTCCATCCCTAGGTTGAAACACACTCCGGTCAACAATGTTGACATTCAACTAGAACACACGCAGTACATCATACTTCTTCATCCCAAATCAATTGTCTTATTTGAATTGGAACAAGTTTTAATAAAGTGATTGAAAATATAAAGGTTGTGGTTGAAATTTGAGTAAAAAAAGTGAAACGGTATTAACACAAAAAAACAAAACAACGCACACTACAAAAAAATTATGAGATTGACACGGAATTTGGCACGGGCTTACTGATTTTTCGTGCCAAATAACTTGTGCCAAAGTGTTTTTGGCACGGATTTGGCATTTTCATGCCAAAATTCCTGCCAAATCTCTGCCAAATCTCTGCCAAAATCTCTGTCAATCCCGTAGTTTTTTTGTAGTGACAATTCTTTTGGGACATCTCAAAAGGGAAAAAATATGATAATTATTGTGGGAGGGAGAGCGTAATAGATTAGAAATCACAACAACAAAAACTTAAATTCATACATGAGTTTTGTACCCGACTTAGCTAGCTTGCGGATTCCTATTTTTACATTGAAATAACAATTCTGCGGTTCTGCCATCCACTATTTTGTCACATGCACAAAAAGTCCCGCATACCCCTTGACGTAATTAATTTAATAAATAATCACTGAATAGTTTAATCCAATCTATTAAACCATGTCATTCATCCCCTTATCGGGCGTTAATGAAGAAAAACTTGCAACACAAGTATGTTTTATCAACACAAGTTAACTCATGGCCTATACAACAACAAAAGAGTTTGGGTCCGCCCTCATGAAATCCCTATAATATTTAGAAAAAAAACTTGCACTTTGCCATGTACACCCGCTTAATTTGATGAACTTTTACCGCTGTGAACTTGTGAAGTAGTCATACACCAAATCTTATACCTAACAGTTCCTGACACCAGGGATGGATTTAAGGGGGCGCAGGGGGTGACCGCCCGCTTGCATTTTCAAAATTTTCTAGTATATATGTAATATTTTGATAAAATTTTCAAACGTTAATTAAATATATTTGTGTTCGTTCCCTTAACTTTTAGTTTTCAAAATTAATGTATAGCTTTAATTTACATAATGTAATACTTAATTGGAGATTTAAAATAAGAAATATCTAAAATAATTTACATAACTTCAGAGGCGGCTTGAGCATTTTGGAGGCCCTAGACGAAAAATATTTAATATGTAAATCACTTTTAAAATCAGATAAATTGAATAAAAATCGCCTTATGAAAAAAAGCATATTCAAAGTCCACGATATAATATTTGTAATATTCAAAAGGATAAATTTTAAAATGCAAACTTATTCAAAACACAAGGCAAACTTGTACTTGTAAAAGTATTAAGAGACTTCAAGAACGAGACTCGGAGAGAAGAGCTGAAGAGTCTTAGTTGATTCACTAACCAAGGACCCATGTCGACGGCGGGCAGTGAGGCATATATACAGTAGCCGATTAGCGGTCTGTGTTGGACGTTGATGCGTGTTGAGATCGGATTTTGATAGTTTTTTCATAACTTTAAGGTGTCATAAGTCTCAATTTTAAGCTCAAGTCATATTTACCGGTCGTTGGTTCGAGTTTTGGTATTTTTGGAGTCAAAATCAGGGAATTTGAGCCTGACACCGGTGTTTGAGAAGCAATAGGGACGAGTTGAGAAGCATTTTAGAGTTGATTAGGAGCATTGGAGATCAGTGAGGTGTTAAAGACAAAGTTTTGAAGACAAAAGAGCTCTAGAATTGGCTACGGGATCAAAAGAAGACGAATAGAGCTTGAAAACAACGATCAGGATGACGTTCTGTCAATCGTTCAAACGTATCTTTTCTTAGGAACATCCAAAAAACATGATTCAAGTTTCATATAAAATCCAACTTCAAGGGCTAAAAATCATATGAAGACACCATTGTGAGAATCTGAGAGAAACAAGGTGAAAACAGACGATGAAGTCATATATTTTATTCATATATTTTTATTGGATGATTCAAATCCAATTTTGCAAGTTGTGTTGGATAGAAGACTTCATTAGCTACAACTTTGATGAAGGACGAATAGTCAAAAGTGAACTATAAAGCTGATTTCTGCTTGCAGTTGCCGCTTGGTGTATTGACGATCTGCGAATAACACCTAATACTAATACCGGAGTAGAATTTTTTGGAGGCCCCCTTGGTAGTTGAGGCCCAAGGCAGTTGCCTGGCCCAACTACCCTCAAAGCCACCTCTGCATAACTTAAACAAATGATCGAACATAGAACAACTCATTATTTAAGGACTTAGGATACTCATTATACAAAAATTCCTTGTTTTGTAATGTTTAATTATCTTTATTAGATAATTAGTACTCGATTTTGTAAAATATTTAACAATATTGAATACAAAACACATTAGTTGAACAATTTTTAGATCATGTGAAGTGAATTCAAAATTTAAATGTTTGTTGACATTAAATTACACAATGCTTTTACTTTTTATTACTTTCTAAAAAAATTATTGAAATTATAATAAACTTTCACTTATTTTAGCATTAAAACAAATATAATATGCACCATATATATGAATTAGCAATATAATATTAATTTAAAAATAATAATCTCAATATTAAAAAAACTTCTTGAAACTCACAAACAACTTCCTTGGTAGACAAAAAATACAATTCCAAACCCAATTCTATTTTCTGATAAGATTCACGCAGTTAAGCAATGTAAGAGTTATTTAAAAATTATTTGTTGATGTGTAACTTTTAAACTCTTTAACTTCAAATATTTTGATAAAATTTTATATATCCTTTTCCTTTCCAAATAATTTTCCTTTGATTTGTCATTTCTTACGCTTTAATGTATCAATTCAATACCTTTTTCTGGAGCACTTCAATTACAAAATCAAAGTTATTTTTTCATTGTCTAAACTTCAAATCTAATAAATTTAGATTTAAATGTCATTGTGTATGTACTAATGAAATTTTTTTGAATAAAAATTAGCCGCAAAGACCTACAATAGCGAAAGAATTTCTCTCCGCTACACTAGCAGAAAAGTTTTCGCCTTGCTGCACTACCGGAAAAAAAATTCACCTCCTACACTAATGGAAAAAATTTCGCCTCCCTTGACTCAAAATCTGGGATCCGTCCCTGCCTGGAACCAAGAAAAACAAATACAAAATGGAATGGGAGGAGCGCGGTGAGGGGGGTAGGAGTATATTTTGTGTTACAAGTTGGGTGGGAAAGAAGGGGGAGGGGAAATGTTAGCTCAAAAAGAAGGTAATCAGAATGTTAACCGGGCAAACCAGTTACAGCTCGGTTCCAATCACTAACGTTTAAAAAAATGAAAAAAATCAAAACCCTTACCAGCTGGTTCTGAGTTCTGACTGTACAAAGAAAACAGAACTGGAGTCGCTCGGTTCAGTGTTGTTTTGGAGGAAAACTGGTTCTGGCCTCTGGGTACCACCTCAGGACTGAAACCAAAACACAGGTGCCCACTTCAATTTTTTTACCCACCGGACCCAGTCTAGCCCTAGATCCTAAACCAGGTTCATCCCTAGTTGGGAGGGAAAACTAGACATCTTCCCCTCCCAGTAGCAGTTTCCCCTCTGACTAAACATACTCAAGGTCTGAGCTTGCGTTGTCTTTTATTGAACCCTGGCCAAGGGTTAATTTATCTTATTCAAGAGAGGGGGGGGGGATCTATTTTGTAGTAACTGACAGCTCTACTTGCATTGTTGTAGAAAATCACTTTATAGGTTGGGTATGCATGAAACCATTTACTAGACTAATATACTTATATTAATACAAGAGCCAGTTCCTCTTGACATTGTACCATACATAGAATATCCAAACTTTGAAGTTTCATCCATATCCAAACGATAAACACTTACACGTTGAATATTCAAACCTCTTACGGTCAACGAGCTTCAATGTTTTCAAGAAAAATGCTGCGGGTCGAACTATATTGTCAATGCAAATCTACAACACGGAAATCGGTAATTCTGGAAATGCATCAATGCCTTCTTCATGAAAACGAGATCCAAGAGTCGTAATTCAGAAGAGCTCTTCAGTTGGAAGGATAAAATGAGTGACAAGTTACCTTTAAAAAAATTGTTGGTATCAATAGTGTGCATATGATAAACATATAGGATTGAAAGTTCAGTTGACACATAAAACAGTAAGGAGAAAGGCATCAACTGTTAAATACAAAGAGATAAGAAGACAATCCAGTTTCTAGGTTTTACCAGCATGATTTGATGGGTCTGGGCTGAGTTGGGCGGGGATCATATAAAATAAGTTAACTAATGGGGCTGGGTCATGCTTTTGTAAAACAATTGTAGCCATAATTTGTCTACATAGTTTGTCTTAAGACACCGGCCTGGCCCACATGCACTAATAGGGTTGAGTGTAAATAGGCTTACAAGAAATATAAAGTTCTTTACTTTATACTCCGTATATCACAAAATACAAGTAATCAACTTAGTGAATGAAAAAAATTCATTACTCCAGAAAATGCAATATATTTAATAAAAGTTCAAACTTATCTACATCTATGATTTTGACAATACATCTTGGATGGATATGTACAAATATCACACTTACTTTCCATAGATTTTGTATTTTGATGATTGACACCCAATGGCAAAAAGAAAAGATTAGCAAAATAGCCTAGAGTGAGTGTGCACTGGGTAAGCTAGTAACCCTGTACAGCTACCATGCTACTATTATTCTATATATATTACTAACTTATGAATTTAGTAATAATGAAGTGTATAAATGGTCTTCCAGGCTGGGCTTAGTTGGGGTTAAGAGCCTGAGCATGAATGAGTCATGACGGTTTGGCCAATGGGTTGGGCTGGGTTTCAACTAGCCTAACTCATGCCCGCCCCATCAAATAGTGGGCAGGTCCCCACAGGTACATGCGCCCACGGGCTAAATGATGATACGAAAAGGACACCGTCACTTGAAATTCATATAAGTGAATGAGTGATGATACAGTATTGTGTTGTAAGTTGTAACGTATGCCCACCCATCAGTGAGAACAACTAATGTGTTTCCCTCATGTTTTAAGAGAGAATCTGATCATGTCAAGAAAAAGTAAGTGTGATTCAAAAAATTGACATGATTGTCATGAATATTTATACATTTATGACCATTATGAGGAATGCTTTTAGAAAACTGTGAGAATGAAAAAAATGATGATCTCTAGCAACTACAACCCTACTATTTTCCATTATTAACCAATACAATATGCATTGCCAAATAATTGTTGTTTGGCCAATAGAATCTGGTTGATGAGCTGAAAAAAAGGCTACCAAACGGACACCGGGCATTAGTAGGTTGGAGATAATTACAAACTATGAGTACAATAGTTATTACTTCACAGTTCACACAGCCAAAATTTCATGTAATAAAGCTATACATGATATCTGAGGAAAGAAAAAATGCAATTGTCTAATGTTACTAAGTGCATAAAGGTACCGAGTACAGTGTCCATATCTTCATGGCTATGAATCTATGATGATTAAATGCCTGCAAACATGTCCCTATCTCAGTTCATGTTTACAAACTTGACATAACCTCATAATAATGATAATACCGCAAAAGAAATATGTACCTCAAAGTGCCATACCACACCAGCTAATATAATTCATCATCAGGGATCTCTGGAGTAAGGAACTTCTCTGGATCTTTAGTGATTTCTGAGCTCAATGTAGATTTAACCCGTTCAGGAACGGGTTCAAGTGGAATAATGCTTTCTCTATCAATAACTCCATCAATAAGGCCATACTCCACTGCTTCAATTGGGGACATGTAGCGATCTCTATCGATATCTTTCTCAACTTGTTCAGATGATCGACCGGTGGAATTGGAAAGTATCCTTATTACATTTTGTTTGTTATGCATGATTTCTCGGGCCTGAATTTCAACATCAATTACCTGCCCACTCGCACCTCCAAGTGGTTGATGTATCATGATTCGAGTATTAGGCATAGCCAAACGCTTCCCTTTTGTGCCACCAGCAAGTATTAGAGAAGCTGTGGATGCTGAAATTCCAAGGGCAACTGTTGATACATCAGCTCTTACCAGCTGTACAACATCCAAAATAGCCATCGTGGCACTGGAAGGTAGAATTACATTATAGTACTTATTATTAGACCGGATATGATTCAAGGACAATAATAGCACATAAATTTTTGAGAATAGGTACAGAAAATGCGAAATCGACACTAATAATCCATTCTTTTATGCAGTTTATAAAAAAAATTGGGTCTTCACAACACTAAACACAAAATGTTAACAGGTTCACAAAAACAAAAGTGCTTATAGTGACTTTTTAATAATAACAAATTAAAATTAGTATTTTATTTAATAGTAGCATACGAAGTATTAGTATTTGATTTATTAATTTATTATTTTAAAAACTACACTAAATTCCCTATTATAATGCAAAAATAAATTAGCATGTGATAAAATTTTGATAAAAAGTAAGGAGATCATAAAAAACAGATCGAACAGATGGACATTTGTTCGAAAATATAATGCAGTGCCCAATTTGAGGGAAGAATCTTAAGAATTACAGTTGGGAAGTTTGCAGATGATTTGAAAATATTTAAATATTTTGACACGCAAACTAGAAGTAAGGGAAAATAAATATATTCAAACTAGGACTACACATAACCTGATAACCTTAGGGATGACCTGAAGTACTAATTTTAGACGTCTCCTTAAAAATAATATAATAATTGATTCATTGTTCATGTATTCCACCAAACAATCGCATATGTTGTAAAAGTATTTATGTGGTCAACCTTATTCTATTCAATTCTCTTCTTTTGTACTACCTCCGTCCCGTTCAAACTTCAAAGGTTCCCATGAAAAATGGCACGATTATTTAGACAATAATTAAATATGCTAACTCGAGTATATTTTGAGAAATTCTTTTGATGAGTACATAATATAATGGTTAAATATGATAACTGTGATGTTATAAATGTATTTTTTTAATATTTGATGTTTAAATTATTATTTAGGAGTGTTAATTTTTTCCTAAAATAGAAAATGTGAACCTTTAGTTGCGACGTTCAAAAAAGGAAAGTGAGAACCTTTGAATGGGATGGAGGGAGTATCAAATTTTCAACATATTTAAATATAATTTTTGCAACATAATCGAGCTCTTTAGTGTATTTTGAATAAAAAATAATTTCAGTACGGGAAAGTGAGCATTAATTCAAACTTTAGTCAAAGTTTTTAATTTGATGTAACCGTAATAATAAACGCATGGGATACAGGATACTAAATTCTTATGAATTTATTTCTAGTCCCTTTTTGTTAAATTGTGTTTACGCCTTTCTCCTAATCTGAAAATCATCTAATGTGAAAGCATTCATTCATTCCTAACCCTATATACAATAAAAGAAAAGTTTGAGATTTTGACACAAATAATCCTGAGTTTCGGTAAGTTTACAAAATGATCTCACCTTGTTAATGGTTCCACAAAAGTGAATCCACGTATCGGAACTTTAAAGCCATTAAATTGCAATTCTTTTTAACTCAATAACGAGTTGCAATTATTGTGGTATGTATCGACACTAGAGATTATTTTATAAGATGCGTAAAACTAGAGATTATTGTTTTCAATCTTGCCAAAAATATTGAAAAAAGTGAGAAGCAGACTCAGACTTCGGAAACCGGATAAAGTGAACGTTAATTATCTGGGAAGCAAACATAAACCATAGTCCCATAGTACAAGAGTGTTAATAGCCATATCAAAATATCATTTCGTAAGAAGGAAGGAACAGAAATGACAAAGTGACATTTGGCATTAAACTTGAACACTTCTTTTCAAGAAATTATAGTTTTCGCTCATTCTAGACAATTATTAAGCAACAAGACAACACTATCAGTTTATTGACCCTAAAATAGTCGGAATAAGAGGCGATGATGATGGAGTTTAAGGCAACACATCCTTAATACATGAGATGAGTTGAAGACAATTAGACAACACATCCTGCAATTCACAATGGAAAGTTGAGGGGCCAGATTTGTTCCAACCAATCCCAAATTTACTCAAGAAGGATATTTAAAAAATTGCAGAATGGCAAGTTTAAAAAGCTAGCACCTAATGAGGCCCCTCTGCATTCCTGCCCAATTAAAACCTTAACAGAATCATACCAGTTCATTGCACAGTATATTTTAACTCAACAAGATAACATCATTCCTATTGTTGTATTTCAATGTTTGGTGACAGATGCTGCCAAAATACTTTTCCAATTCAATGGTTTGCAATCCACGTGAAATATGCTTAGAAATCTCAAAACTTCGTTACATGATTCCCATTTTCAGGTGAAAATGAAACAAACTACATGAAAAAGATTACTACAATAGCTCATTATCTCGGACACGACCACTAAATACAGTTACTAAAGTTCCATATGTCTTTCTCACATTGAACATGACTGGTAAATTTATTCAAATGAGTAAAGCTTCACAACGAAAATCAAAACAGATAATGCTGAGAAGGTTAAAGTTCCTCCAAGAAAAGTGTATACCTCAGTGAACCACCAGGGCAATTGATGAAGAGCCTAATATCTCTAGTGGGGTCCTGAGAATCTAACAGCAACAACTGGCTCATAACAGCGTCAGCTACGAAGTCATCGATCTCGTTCCCCAAAAAGACGATCCTCTCCTTGAACAGTAAACCTATGGCGTCGCCCTCACCTCCACGCATTGTATTGGGCGGCATTCTCGGGGCCGAGTTGATAAGAAGTGAGAGGCTATCTCTTGTGTCTAGGGATTGAGAGTCAGAGAGGGGTTTCAGGGTTGTAGGTAGGTGAGAATCGAAAACGCATTTGATCGAGGGCAGTACGGACTTTCGAGAAGGGTGGCGGAGGAGGCCATTCCGGCGGTGGCGGAGTTGGGCAGAGAGAGAAGCGCGGTGAGGATAGAGAGGCGTTGAAATTAGAGCGAGAGAGTCCATTTTCAGTTCAGTGAAGCTTAAGCACAGAGATCAAGGGATAGAGAAAGAGTTCGTTATTTTCTCTCTCACTTCGGACCAAGACGTTTCCCATTTGAGATCCATGGTAAATGAGCAGAAGTGGCCCAACCTGATAAGAAAAGCCCATCTTGCTTATGGACCACTTGATCAGAAGTGGCCCAAAAAATAGAGCTATTTTAAAAGTGGTAATTACCCGTTAGAACCACTTATGTCTATATATCATTTATGTCCCACAACATTTCTTTCACTCCCTAACTTTTCATTTAATCTTTTTATTATTTCAAATATAGTTTAAACAACGGCTCATCCTGTCATCCCCACTCTCAGTCTCTCTCTGCTTTGACCCATCGTTTACCTCACGCAGTCTTCACTCTATGGCAGACGAATGCTATTTCAATGGCAGACAAGGAGTCACGGCCGTAGCCACCCTGTGGTCGCGCATCCCATCTCCATCGGCCGATTTCTGCTTTGATCGCCATCGTCCACCAGGTCTGTCGCTCATCTTCATCCCCTTCTTCCAAGTTGTGAGTCATCACTCTCAGAAGTCAGAATCATCACTGCCTTCTTCCATATTGCAAAAGGTTAGAAAACGACGATGATCGAATTCATTCTGAATTGTAACGCTCTCAACTTGTGTAACATCTTCCCCACAACCCTAAGCGACCATCGTAATTGATTTTTCCTCGACAAGTTGGTTAAATTCAAAATAAGGTTCTACTTTCCGAATTATAAAGCTTTGAGAAGCATTTTCAATACATGTCATTTATGATTCCAGGCAGAGTTTTTTTAATCTCAAATTGGCTCATCCAAACTCGCAATATTTGTTTGATTTTTTGAATTTTTAGAGGAAAAGTATACTCAAATGCATTAGTGAGAGAGGAGAAAGAGTTTATTCACACAATGACAAGAGGAAAAATGAACTGATGTATCAAACTGAAAAGACGATGAACCAATCGCTAGTGGCATTTCATAGAGGTGATCATTTATCCAAATATTTCTATAGATTGCTTTTACTTCTATTTTATTCACTGATAATTTTGTGATTTTGTCTTGACTAATACTATGTATATTTTGCATCCACTCGATTTCTCACCTTAATTTGTAACCAGATCAAATGGAAGCCCAACAGATGAAATTCCATGGAAAATGAGAGCATCAATTCTCCATTTTGTTCAAACACATCATGGTGTGCTAAGATCTATAGCACTTTGCCAATATGAGTGCAGTATTTTCCCAGCAGGCCAGTAATTTTACAAGTTTCATAGGATTAGTTCATACGTGGAAGTTTTCGAGGTTGGATCATGTCTCTAGCTTCTATATTCATGAACATGTGCTCTTCGTTTGTGTTACTATTTATATGTTGTTTTAATTAATAAGTGTTTGCTTTGAACCTCACCTGCGTTGTTAACATTCGACACAACTAACTTGTAATGGGGATAGTACATATGATAGACTTGATTACATTTATTCTTCATCTTCTTCCAGGTTGTGAATGATATTAGTATATCAACTGAGTAGCTTCTTGTGATAAGATTGTACATGTTTGGAATGGACAAACTGGGAAGGCTTGTGTTTTAACTTGTAACCAGATATAATTTGTAGTTGGATATTTGTTTTTCAGAGATTTCATGCACAGGGGATGAAGGGATGTAACTTGCTCCAATCTATATGAAATATCAATGGTCCCAGACATCTTTTTTATAATATATTTTCCTGAAATCGAGACAAAGGGAATGACTTCAGTTTTGTTCGTGTTAATTCCTATTACTTGCTCCCTTTTTCAGTTCACTTGTAAATGTACCAAAAACAAGTTTATTTATATCCTTTTTAATATTCTTATATTATAAGAGAGCTTTGCAATGTACCACCTGGTCAGAGACATTTGACCCGCCCCGCCTATACAATGGTGCGGGTCCACCCCGCTCTGCCTATACAATGGTGCAGGTGCGGGTCCACCCCGCCCCGCCTATAAAATGGTGCAGATTCGGGTATTAGTATTGACCCATGCCGCCCCGCCCCGTCCTGTTCAAAATATAAGTACACATACTTGTTTTTAAATTATACTACAATGCAGGGTGGAATCCAAAATCCCTAACTTATGTAGGTAAAGTGGAGTTGATTAGGTCAGTAATGCAGGGTGTATAGTCATTTTGGCTTGGCATATTCCCAGTTCCTCGAACTATCCTTGACCGAATTGTGGGTATATGCCGTATTTTCCTTTGGGGGGAGCATGCTACAGTTGCATGGGATGATGTTTGCTTACCTAAGGAAGAGGGGGTTTGGGATTGAAGGATACTAAGGTGTGGAGTAATGCCCTCCTATCCCGAACCTTATGGAATATACACTCCAAACAAGATTTACTTTGGGTTAGGTGGGTCCATGGTGTGTATCTCCATGGGAGGGATGTGTGGACATTTATTCCACACAATAGGGATTCCTTGTTAATGAAGAGGTTTGCTTTGATTCATGACTTGATTGTGTCCAAATTCTCCTCTCTTAATGATGCTTTAGACTAACTCGAAAACATTACTAATGATGGGAGATTATCATCATCTCAGATGTATGTTTTACTAAGGATTAAGGGCACTGCACATCTGTGGATGCCATTCATATGAAAATCGTACATACCCCCAAAATTTTTATTCATAACGTGGCTAGCTTTTCAAAATAGGCTAGCCACGTTTGATAACTTGAGATATCTTGATGTAATTTATATATGTCCTTTTTGTAAGGGTGGCTCGAAAACGGTGTCACACCTATATTTTGAGTGTCATATTGCAGGACAGGTTTGGAGCAAGGTAAAGGCATGGCTAGGCATCACACGACAAATGACAACGCTGAGGAGTGCGGTGAAATGGATCAAGAAAGACCATAATGGAGCACACATAAAGGCCAAAGCCGTGGTGATCACTTTTTGCTATATCATCTATTGGATGTGGAGAACAAGGAACTCCATTCGTTTTGATGCCGTAAAGTTCAAGGTTGGGGATATTGTGCACCACATTAAGTATATGGTGTACAAAGTGCTTTACTTTATGTATTCGTACCATACGATAACTTTCTAGGGGCTTTTTTGCAATCTCGTCACCTATTTTTTGTGATGGCTTGCATGATGTTTGACTAGAGTGCTAGCTATCTAGTCTATTTCTTGAGGTGATAGGGTATCCTAACTTAGGATGCCTATAGTTTTGATTTTTGTTCATATGATGTACAAAAAACTCTTGGATGATTCTATACATATTCACATTTCATCCAAAAAAATTATACTACAAATATATTTCTACACACATATGTGTGTATATAATGAATCATAAATTATTTGTGTTGGTCTCGGTTGAACAGAGAAACTGTCTAGAGCGGGGGGTGAAAATCTCTAAATTCCTAATTTGTACAACATCATCAAAATCCAAAAACAATTTATTCCTTACACTTTGGTCTTGTAATATATTAATATTTATATTAGAATGAGATGAATGGTGAATTATCAATATCTTCTTTATATATAGTATTTTAATTTACATATTCAATGATTAATATAAATAGATTAACTATTCAATGATTAATATAAATATATTAATATAAATAGATTAATATAGTAGTCGTAGTACTACGACTACTACTACTACGACTACTACTACTACTACTACTACTACTACTACTACTACTACTACTACTACTACTACTACTACTACTACTACTACTACGACTACTACTACTACTACGACTACTACTACTACTACTAAGTATTTATTTCTTAATTTTTGAAAATTTTAGCTTATTATGAATTTGATTTAATATATTACCCCCTCCATCCCGAATTGTAAGGCACTTTACGATTTACAATGTTTGACCGACGATAAAGCAAACGGATCCCTGCCCGCATTCAAATTATTTTTAGAAAACAAGAACTACATATTCACAAACTACATTAAAAGCTTTACAAAATCGAAAAAATCAGAATCAAATTTGATAAAATTTTGATATATAAAGTAAGATTAAGAGTGATTTGTGTTGACCAAGTGAATAGGAAAAATATCTTACAAAATGGGACTGAGGGGTGGGTATAAAAGTGACTATAAGGGGTGGGTATAAAAGTGAGTATAAGGGGATGTGTACAAACAACATTTTTCTTCAAATTTTGATCGTAAGGTGTTAAGTGTGTCCACAAACGAGTTCAAATCGAAAACCGAAGTAGGCCAAACTTGAAAACCAGAACCGGACCGAATCGGAATGACATCTGTTGGGATATTGGGCCAAAGGCCTAGATATCCAGCCCAATAGTTAGCCAAGGATCCAGACGAAGAGCAGGCCCAGTGAGATATATGTACCGAACGAGATCCAATGAAGCATGAAGGATTACACCCCGAACGGGGATCGGGTCAACCAGGGTACTTGGGCCAGATCAATAATGTTTTCAGCATGGGCCATCATTCCGTTGTCCGAACGGGCAGCTGACAAGTGGCAAGGAGCATTTATTGCTACGAAGTGACAGCAGCAAGTGGAAACATGGGCATCCAACTAGCAGGGAATGGCAGCCAATCGGCTTCAACCACATCATCACCCCATCTACCTCTTTTTAGTATAAATAGGAGTACTAATTACAATGTAAGGGTTAGCATTTTGATACTCAAGGCCTAGAATAGCTTTCTCACTCTTGTTCTTGTATTAATCACTATTCTGACGTATCATTCGGGAAATTTCATGTGTAATCAGCGAATTGCTTAATACAAATGGGCTTTTGATCATAACATTGATGGAGTATATGGGTCTGAGCCCCCGGACCCACATACTCGGAAGAACAGAAAGCACAAGACACAGAGTGGCGCCCTCGTCGGCCAAGACGCCCCCGTCGGCCGAAAAGGGACCAACTCAGATTATGGTCCTGAGCCCAAGGAACCCGGGTGCCCTCGTCGGCCGCGCCCTCGTCGGCCACGCCCTCGTCGGCCACGAAGACCCCACAGAACCGGATTTTATACTTACTCATTCGTACAGCCCATTAGTGGCTTTGTATTCAGCCCAGTAGCGGTCCAGTTGTAAATGGGCCTCCCAAGCCCGTATTTTCTCTATAAATACTCCCCTTGGGAGTAGTTATAGGGGTTACAAATTCATTCTATTGAAGCATATTATTGCACTTCTCTCTCTAGTTCTCACTTCTCTCTAGATATACTCTATCAAACATTATTCAGCTTTTATATTTTCTCATATCCTCAACTTTATTTCCACACCCTTAATATCCAAAGCGTGTGTTGGGCTTTCAGATCTGCGGGACTTAACCTCAACATTGGCACCGTCTGTGGGAAACTTGAACAAAAAGTTTTCACATCAACCATTTACCCAAACATCACCCTATTATCAAGATGGTCAGAATCACCTCTCATCATACTCATGAAGTTTCGGAGCGACACGAAGGGAGCAGGACTCCGGGGAGCTAGACCCCCCAAGGGCAATCCAACCGGGGGTCTTACCAACATTTTGATGGGGATTTCTTCATCCCCGAAGCACTGAGAAGGAACCCCCACATCATGCGGGATCTAGCTCAAGTAATGCGGCAAATGGCAGATGAGCAAGATGGGGGGCGATCCAGTTACACAGGGGAAACCAGGTACACGACCCCATCTCCAATCCGACGGATGCAATCATTTAATGAGGAAACCACCGATACAGAAATAACCACGGCTTCAGCCCATTCACGAGCCCATCGGGGAGATCACCGAAAGACTTACACGGCCAGGGCAGGCATCACACTCCCAGTGACCACACCCCGACCGGGTCCCGAGCCAGAGGAACTACGCCCGTGTGGCGTCGTTTCTAGTATGAAGAACGTGATGACACCAGATTCAAGTGGGGGCATCAGAATCCGAGAACACCCCCATCGGAGGGGAATCGGGATTTTGTGGATCTTAGGACTCCATCACCACCTCCCCTAATGGCCCAGGAGGAAGACATGGCCGAAATGAGGAGACAGATGACTGAAATGAGAGACCATATGAACAGGGCACCCCTACAACCTACCCGGTGCGGACCGGGATCACTTCCCCCTTCACCCGAGAAATAATGAATGCTGAGATCCAGAGGGATGCCAAACCACCGACCGATCAGACATATGACGGGACAGGAGATCCCAATGTACATTTGAGAAGTTACCAAGAAGGGCTCATGCTATTGGGAGCAACCGAGGCAGCCATTTGCCGACTGTTCTTCAGCACGCTCAGGGGGGCCGCCCAGGAGTGGTTCGGGACCCTACAGTCCGGATCGATCGGCAACTTTGCCGAATTATCATCTTTATTTTTGGCACAATTTACTTTCAGTGCCACCCCAAAGCGGCATTTCAGTTACTTGACCAGTGTTAAGTAGGGACCAAGGGAGTCCATCGATCAGTTTCTGAAAAGATGGAGGGATGAAACCCTAAAGGTCGGAAGAATGATGAAAGATACATCAATGACCTCGTTCACTGATGCCCTCCGGACTGGAGAACTGTATAAATACTTGAAGAAGAATCCAGGCGCGATATATGCTGAAGTATTAGATAGGTCGCGAAAACATGCAGCCCTTGAGGAATAAATCATGATCGGAGATAAGGTGGTCACAGTCTCTACATCAACAAAATTGGCCGATCGGCTGAGTCCTATCCCAGCGACCGCACCCCCTCCGAAGCCAAGACGATTCATCCCTTTTGTCCTGTCCATTGTGACCATTTTCCAGAACGAGAAGAACAACATTCCCCCTCCAACTGATACTAAATCCTTCATGGGATCGGATGAAAATGCCTTTTGCAAATACCATAAACGGAAGGGGCACCCCCCATTACTGCTAAGCATTGCAGATTGCGATTGAGGAGTTGATCCAGCGGGGTCATCTGGATAAGTATGTGAATAAAGACCCAAACGCAATAGGCCTCCCGAAACAGTTCAAAAAACCCAACAGCTGGAGACGGGATGATTAGCGAGACACTGAGCCCTGAAACAATTCATATATTCCCCTCTGAGATGAAGTAGAGAGTTCGGGGAACCCGAAAAAAAAGCTCAGGATGGAGATCAAGGCCATCTTTGGCGGGGGAGAAACTGAGGACACTACTGATGAATGGAAGAAGTTTGAGCATAGTCTCCTTGTAGCTTCCGTCTCCGACCCGCCTCAGAAGAAGGCAAGGACCGAAGCAATCACGTTCGGTCCTTCGGATAATTCTACATCACCAAGTCCGCACATGAATGAGCTGATGGTGAGCATGTGTGTGGATAATGCCCTTATCCGCCGAGTCTTAGTGGACACAGGGAGTAACGTGAACGCCCTGTATTTGCGGACGTTCGAAAGGATGAAACTGGGGAGGGATCTACAATTGATTCCCCTGAAAACACTGCTGGCAAGCTTCACAGGAAATTGTATCGATACATAAGGGACCATTTCCCTTCTGGTCGAGATTGGAGATGATGAACACCGAGCGACAGTCCAGATGACATTCGTAGTGGTGGACATTCAATGCGCCCACAATGCCATATTGGGCCGACCCGGGTTGGAAGACTTGGAAGCGATTGCTTCGGTTTGGCACTCCTGCATAAAGAACCCAACTGATACTGGGGTAGGAGTAGCCCGAACGGATCCCGCCACCGCCCGAAGCTGTTATAGGGAAGCAATGAAGAAGATAAATGACCGGAACATGCGAGTGAATAACATTGTGGAGGAAACCCGTCGGGCGGAATTTATCGCACGCCTAACCTGCCACCTTGTTGGAATATGTCAAGCTTAATGCACCCTCCGATCGGCAAGTTGCGATTGGGGTGGATCTGGATCCAGAGATTAGAGAAGGGGTGATCGCAGTGCTCATGGAGTTTCGGGTCCTGTTCGTCAGGGGATGAGATGATATGCCGGGCATAGACCCAGAAATTATTTGCCATCAATTAACCGTTTGGCCAGATGTCAAACCAATCCAGCAAAAGAAAAGCTACCAGGCGGCCGAACCACGATAGTTTACAAAACAGGAGGTGGTCGTATTACTCTAGATCAAGCACATCAGACCGGTAATCCACGTGGAGTGGTTATCAAATGTGGTCCTAGCCCCGAAGGGACCCACTTGGAGAATGTGCGTTGACTATTCTGATCTAAATAAGGCATGCCCCATGGATCCTTATCATGTGCCTCCGATCGATTTGCTGGTGGATGAAACTGCCGGATGCGAGCAGTTAAGCTTCATGGATACCTTTCGAGGGTATCACTAGATCTTTATGCACCCGGCTGATGCAGAGAAAACAACATTTGTCACCTCAGATGGGGTATTTTGCTACATTGTCATGCCGTTCGGGTTGAATAATGCCATGGTCACGTTCCAAAGGATGATCGGTATGTTATTTAAAGAAGTCTTGGGAATCACCATGGAGGCTTATGTGGATGACATCCTAATCAAAAGCAAGAAGAAAGAGGACCATGTTCAGGACATGAAAAAAGTCTTTGAAATCATGAAGAGGGTGAACATGAGACTGAATCCCAAGAAATGTGCTTTTGCAGTCAAGGGAGGCAAATTATTGGGATATATGATGAGCAAACGGGGGATTGAACATAATAATATATGTCCCTTTGATTGAAGTTAGGTTGCCCTTAAATAATATATGTCCCGTTCGGGCAGTTGCATCCAAATACCCGTGGGTCTGCTGAGGGGCCACCTTAAAAAATTGATGGAACAGCTCCAAACTGGGCATAACCTTGACATCTACACAACGGCAAATGAAGCCAGACATCACCCGATAGGAGTTCGGCATGATTTGGGCCGGTACTACCTCATAAAAATTGAAGAAGGACACGAAAAATGGGTGCAAAGGAAACCTAAGCCCAACTTTCACCGAGTCTAAATGGACCACCACCATCCTAAGGAGGTGGCGCATTGGGTGAAGCCCAGCCCGAAGACGAAAGTCCACCGGGTACGGGAGATAGGGCTGGAATTTGAGCGCTATTGTGGGAAGTCAGTTATCGCCACCTCTCCCTGATTAATCGTAAATCAACCTTATAAGGAGGGACGTCGCCTGGGGGACCAGCCGCCATTGAGGCGAGTTCATCACCAGACATAGCTTCCTGTACAACGACATCATGGATTTCTTATTGAGAGGCATGTAACACCCCAGCCCCGTAGACCCTGAGGTAGTTACTTCTGACCTCTAGTACTGTCCTCACAAACCGCCACTATCCTTTTCCGCGCACTTTGTCCTCACTCGTGCGCGCCCTGAGAAATTTCCCAGGGGGTCACCCATCCCAAGACTACTCCCATGCAAGAACACTTAACTTTGGAGTTCTTGGGTGATGAGCTCCCTTAAAAGGAGATGCATCTTGTTGGTATGAGTAGTACTATTAATCCATTTAAATTAAATCTCAAGTGTTACAATCACCCCACTTAGGAATGCAACGGCCTCGTTGCGCCCATAAACCAATCTCAATTCAATCCCAGAATCTTTTCCCCCCGCTAAGTGCCTGCCCGATATCCTACGGATCAGCACACTGTCGCAGGGTTGCTCTGATACCATTTGTAACACCCCAGCCCCGTAGGCCCTGAGGTAGTTACTTCTGACCTCTAGTACTGTCCTCACAAACCGCCACTAGCCTTTTCCGCGCACTTTGTCCTCACTCGTGCGCGCCCTGAGAAATTTCCCAAGGGGTCACTCATCCCAAGACTACTCCCGTGCAAGCACGCTTAACTTTGGAGTTCTTGGGTGATGAGCTCCCATAAAAGGAGATGCATCTTGTTGGTATGAGTAGTACTATTAATCCATTTAAATTAAATCTCAAGTGTTACAAGGCAGGCGTCGAATCCGAGCCGAAAGAAGATGGTCGAGAAGACATGTTGTCCGAACACAGAGTGAAAGAAGCAAAAGGAAGGGGCAAAGTGTACCTGAACAGACGAAACTTGGAGAGTCCTAGAGAGAAGGCAGAGCAAGAGCACGAAGGATCTGAAAATTCGAATCACAGAACCGGAGAACCAAAGGTCTACTTATAGCTTGACAGGCGTCGATTCATTAACCAACCAACCAGAAGGAGACACGTCACTAGGAACGTTTGAGAAGACATGTGTCGCGTGGGAGAACAAAGACAAGTAATCATGACGATTATGGGAAAAATCAAACGACAACTGCGACAAGCTACTATCTCATGACATTGGGAACCAACGAGATCTGTATCCCGATCGACACTCGGCATGAAAGTTCTACTTCCTCATGCACTCACTACCATTCGAGACATCGAAAGTGAGGGACTCGTGTTGGGATATTGGGCCAAAGGCCCAGATATCCAACCCAATAGTTATCCAGGGATCCAGACGAAGAACAGGCCCAATGAGATATATGTACCGAACGAGATCCAATGAAGCATGAAGGATTACACCCCAACAAGGATCGGGTCAACCAGGGTACTTGGGCCAGATCAATAATGTTTTCAGCATGGGCCATCATTCTGTTGCCCGAACGGGCAGCTGGCAAGTGGCAAGGGGCATTTATTGCTACAAAGTGACAGCAGCAAGTGGAAACATGGGCATCCAACTAGCAGGGAATGGCAGCCAATCGGCTTCAACCACATCATCACCCCATTGACCTCTTTTTAGTATAAATAAGAGTACTAATTACAATGTAAGGGTTAGCATTTTGATACTCAAGGCCTATAATAGCTTTCTCACTCTTGTTCTTGTATTAATCACTATTCCGACGTATCGTATGAGAAGTTTCCTGTGTAATCAGCGAATTGCTTAATAAAAGCGGGCTTTTGAGCATAATATTATTCAGCTTTTATATTTTCTTATATCCTCAACTTATTTTCCACACCCTTAATATCCAAAGCGTGTGTTGGGCTTTCGGATCTGCAGAACTTCACCTCAACAACATCCGATCCGATTTTCGGTTTTTAATGTTTGTAAATAAATAAATAACAACAATAGTAATGTTATTTTATTAGTAATAAATACTCTATTTTTATTAAACACATTAGTTGTATGTTTTAGTAAATTAAATTAATAATAAAGCAATCGATTCTTTTGGTTTGGTTTTGGTCTTGAACCAGCTAAATTGGTTCGGTTCTAGATAAAAAGTGGAATAAATCCGGTCCGATTTGAATCATCCATTCAAGAGATATGAATAAAATGGTGGAATGTCTCATTCTGAAATCGCAACAGGGATCATCTGATTTCATTGTCTGTTTTCACCTTCTTCATCTCAGATTCTCGCAATTTGTGTCTTCGTAAGATTTGTATCCCTTGAAGTTGTCTTTCAGATGATACTTGAATCGTGTCCTTTGGATGCTTCTACAAGGAGATATGCTTGAACGATTGACAGAAGGTCATCCTGAACGCCGTTTCAAGCTCTATTTGTCTTATTTTGATCCCGTAGTCAATCCTAGAGCTCTTTTGTCATCAAATCTTCATCGTGAACCTCCCGGTGACCTCAAAATCTCTCAATTCACTCTCAAATGCTTCTTAAATCGTCCCAATTGCTTCTCAAGCGTCGGTGCTGGGTTCAAATTCCCCGGTTTTGACTCCAAAAGACATAAAACTCGAACCAATGCATGGTAAACATAACTTGAACTAAAATTAAGACGTGTAACACCTTAAAGCTAGGAAAACCATAACTTCTTCTTCTGGTTCCTCCTCCTCCGCAGCAGGCAGCGACAGGGGACGCCATCGCCGAAGAGGGCGGCAACAGGTTGCACCGACGAAGAGTGGCCGTAGCTTGCGTCGGCGAGGGGTGGCTGCATGGGGGTGGCTCTGGTGGCGGCAGGGCTACTGCCAGAGTTTCAATAAATTTTTGTTTTACAGTTCTAAAATTTTAAAAATTAAAAGAGAGTTATTTTTGTCCAAGTGTAATGAAATTGGTCTTATGAAAGCTGTAAATGCAAAAATGACTATCTTTGGACAAAGCATATTCTACGTATTAATCAATGGATAACTATTTATCATAATTACAAATTACAATCCTAACTTCCAATGGATAAATGCTTAAAGATCAATGTTCCAAACTTGCAATGATTTTTTGCATTCCAGTGGTCAGTTAGAATAATACATGTTCAACAAATGAAGTCCGGCCGTGCAAGCCCACGGAAGATACCCAAGCATCCTCAGCACATGCTTCCTGCAGTTGGCCCAGATCAGCGGTCTATTTCCGTAACCGATCCAATAACCCGCATCCTAAAACCCGACCCGGCCATCGCATTGAATCCACCACATCCATGCGAACCTCTCCTGTGTAGACCCCATGCGTCAGAGGAAATCGAAGCAGTGTACCCAATCAGTCTCTGTGACCTCCCCGTCGAGTCCAGTTGTCGTCGCCGACGACAACTTCAGACATTAGGTAATCAAGGTTTTTTTTAACAAAAATCGGCAAGTTTCCGATGATAACTCACAACTCCACCCCATTGGTAGAAGATAATAAGTCGTATGTAGCTAATCGTCTTCTCCAGAAACCATAGTCGTCCATCCATAAGCAACCAATTATTTTTTCCAGGAATCACTGCCGTCCATCCATCAAGTAATCAACCGACCAAAAGTAGGCTAGCTCGGACAAAAAAATCAGGTTATACAGAACACCTTACCTGCCTAGGACCTCCTGGACCTGCCCTCCTTACCTGCCTAGGACCTCCTAGACCTGCCCGCCTTTGTTGTAGAAATACCATTCCAACTCACGCAGAAGCAAATAAAATTGCAAGGAATGGGGGAAAGTATGTGGGATTATTATTACTCACAAAGCTTGTTTGATACGTTAACATCTTGCGTGATAGCGTGAGTGTTCCATCAAGCTCAGAGACTACTTTTGTGCACTCGGTTCAAGAAACATTGACCACAGAGTACAACACTCCTTTTTAACATGCAGGTAATTAATGATCCGAATTGGCCATTTTTAACCGGTATCTTTAGTCGGAAAAATGACCAATTTTCCATTCGTTTTTATACAGAGTAAGATAAGATTTGAGTCATTAACTCTTTAATCACTCCGTATTTTTTCTGAAATTTTGTCCGTCAAAGCGTCAACTTCACCCCAACCTCTTCCAATTCCATCGCCGGCTCACCGCCCACCGCTAACTTCGTCGCCGCCAAACCACGCCGCCGCCGCCGCGGACTTCGTGCAGCTACCAAGCCACCCAGGTTTGTACTCTTCTTCTTCTTCTTCTTCACTTTTTTGGAAAATCATGAAACCAGTCCTATTTTTGTCGGTACCTTTTTCTAAGCTTGAGATTGTATATATTAAAATTTTTCCCGATTAAATGTTGGGGGTAATTTTTTTAGAGCAGTTTTTTCAAATTGGGAAATTTTACACTGTCAATTTGTCAGCAATTGGGTTTAGCACTTTCAAAGCTTGCTGCTGGAAAAGGATCATATTGGGCTATTGGCAAGTGGTTTCTGTTCTTTGCTCCGGGACTTTACATCGGCCTTCTAACTAAGTTCTCAGCCCTAATTGGAGACCAATTGTCTCTAAAAAATGGTAAGGCTTCTGTATCTGTATTTCCGTGGAGAGAACATTCTTTGAGATTCTTGTTGTTATTTGATATTCAATTTTCCGCCAAAAATTAGTTAGATGAAAGCTAATACGTAGATGAATAAAATTTCAAGTTTTCAACATGATCAGATTCAATCATGTACTATGATAATTCGTAGTTTATATTGTTCCGTTAGAGTTGCTTGGGATCCTGTAGGAGGATACACAACCGGACTATTTATGCATTGATGAGAAATTAATAACTTTACTTGTAAATAGTAATTTTGATTTTGAAGCCACTTGTGGTTTGATGCCATCAGCGTTGGGGTTTGTTGAGAGATATTACAAATAGTATTTTGATCACGTATGCTAATTCTTTTCATTGAGATTTGTTTGCATTGGGGTTTATCATTTTTTGGTGTAAGTACAGTAGTACAGGCCTTGTGCAATTATACTTTTTTGCTCACTGCTTACCTAGTTATTCTGCAAATTTCACATTGGGGTTCTGATGATCAAAATGTGTCAGCATCTATCTTTAGTGACTGGATTCCTGATTCCTGATATCACATCTTGACATTATTGTTCCTACCGTAGGATTCTGCAGCTACAAAAGATAGCATTTTGGTGCTCACAGATGATGTTATGGTACCACTTAGTGTTGTTCAGAGTGCAATTGAGATGGTGAAGAAGGGAGGGGTTGAAAAGATGGATCCTATGATCATCACACATGCTTCATCTCAGAGTAGACTTTTTATTGATTTTTAATCTGATATTATGTTCTCCTTCTTGCTTCTGGTTTCCAACTAATCTTTGCAAGTATATTTTGGTGTAACAAAATATTATGTTAATGTATCTCTTTGTAAGAACAAAAAACTGTCGATCCACCATGTGAGCCATTCCTTCCACCATGTGTCCTTTTTATGCTTTGGCTGAATGTCTTGACTGTTGATCATAGAAATATATTACACGAGTTACATGTTAGTTAAAATGCTTAAAAGAAATTGCACTGTTAACATTCATCACTAATATATATATATATATATATATATATATATATATATATATATAGTGTCCTTTATTGAGCTGATTTTAAAATGTCACTAGATAATTGCACTCTCTATAATTTAATCAAGTCATTTTAACAATTCTAGCTTATTAGATCATTTTGCCAAAAAAATAACTCATGAAGCTGTACAATCTAGTTTGTGCTCAGTCACTCAGTCCATAACATTTGCTTCCCCATGATTCTATGCTCTCTTGTTATAGTTACTATTTTCCCTTAGTATGTAAATTACATTAAAGGTTTCGTTTAATTTAATAGCACTATGTTTTGTTCCACTTTTGGGATAAGACACCAGTGTACTAGATTATATATAATTTGTTGAAGATCTGTGTGATTATCTTACTGGACGTTCCTTCTCAAGCATTAGTGGTTTTTATGGTGCATGAGTATGAAGTCAAAACCTGTTAATTTATATTTGCATGTTTCAGTGTTTTTCAGTTGTTCCTTTTTCTTCTTATGTTTTTAAGAATGGGCTATGCTATATACACATACATACAAGTACTATACTCAATATATATGTAAAGATGTGTGTTTATAATTCAAATTGTGTTAATCTTTAGTTTTATTTTTTTAGTTTGTTGACATTTACTCTCAACTAATTGCAGGCATCTCTTTTGTTGGTTCTTCCACAATGGAAATGGTTGTAGTTATCCCCAAGTCATCTGAGTTTCCCAGTGGTCAGTTATTTGTCGATGTGATGAAAGTGTTGAAGCTTGGTGGGACCGTTTTGCTCAAGCCAACATCTCTTTCAGATAGAGAGACAACGGTCAGTTGGTTACATAGTTTTATTTCTCTCTCTTATTGCATTTCAATTCCTTCATATCTGTTTCTGTAAAGGCTCTTAAGTCTCATTGGCTATGCAATGCAGTTGAAGTCTACACTTGAGCGGAAGTTGCTTTTGGCAGGCTTCACGGATATACAAATTCTTGATTCCTTCCAATCGTTTGGGGTTAGTGTTTCTTGCTTCTTTAGTAGTTGGCTTTATATCTTTCTGTATAGGTTGTAGTTGCATTTCCTTTCTTTACTTTCTTTTTATTGACGCATCATGGGTATATCAGGTGGGTACAGTTGTGTGTGTATACATATATGTACAAGTATAAATATACATTTATGTATATTTATGTTTGTGTATGTACAAGTTGCAATGTCCCTTACACTTCAACCCCTAATCTTGAAGTTCTGCTTTAAGCCTATGCCTATACATACCAAGAACCTCCAATTCTGCAGAAGAATTAAGTTCATCAAACTCAAGGGCATAATCAAATCTTTATATGGAGCTGTTGCAGAAATTCCTACTTCCTTGGCAGCAGGTTTAAAGATTGAATCGTCATTGGCATCCTGAACAGAAGTAGACTGGATTGTAGGACGCTCATTATCAGACATCTTTAGCATCTAGGTGCATCTATTTTCTGGAGTCAGTGTGGTCTCCTTTTGACATTCATCCTGAACTGTTTGCTCTTCAGTACTTATTATACAAACTTCAAAACAGTCTTTGACAATGTTGACCTTCTCATCTTCCTCAGAGCTATCCATATCAAATATCCCGCACGTAGCTGAGTTTCCACTGTCATTTGCTTCCACTCATGATTCAGAACGGCTCCCGTTATCCATAACAAGAAAAATCACATCCTCTGCATCTATCATGATCACTGTCACTTGAATTCTCATCTTCTCTGACCCTTCCATATTTTTTAACTTCTTGACATCTGATTTTTTCAGGTCTGGAATCTGGACCTTTCCTTTTATAAAGCCGACATTCCTGAAGTGGCTCCTTCACGGACTTCTCAATCACCTGCACATACCTAGCAAAGTTGCCAAAGTCCTCTCTGTACTTGGCCACATACTTCTCAGTGCTCTCCCCATTTTTACTTTCACTACCGCTCCCTTCTTAGCCATTTCCTTAGCCTTGTTAATTATATAGTCCCCCGCCATCTTCTCAAACCTCCACTCCCCAGATTCAGCCATCCACTCCTCCAATTTCTTTCGGCGTTAGCGTGCCTGATCCTCATGCCACTCATATCCCGGCAAGCATCAATATTGTTTGTCTTTTCCTGTTCGCCCTTCATTGCCGCCCCTTTGAGCAAAAAACCCAACCCACCTTTTCCACCTCTTAGTCAGAACAACACTTGGGATCACTAAGGGAAAGTAGCTGGACTCATTGCTTGACTTGTTAAGTGAAACAGGTGTTTGTTGTGATCCGGTTGTGAAATCGAGTGTTCAGTAGTCTTGTAAATCAGAACAAGAGTGGGGAGATAGCAAAAGTGGGAGAGGGGGTGGGGATTAGGGTTAGCGTTTGTATCTTATGTTTTAGGGTTTGAACAAATAGGGATTGGCTGGAAAAATTCGGATATATCTACCTATATATGTAGATATATATACTGCATGTACATCAATATATATTATATGTGTGTGTGTGTAATCATGAGCTGATTTGAAATCTGCACCCTCCATCTTTTTTTCTTACCATGAGAACTGGCTACTGAATGGACTGATAATTCCAGTATTCAGGAAGTCCTGTACTATCTTCTCAATTTCATTTTTTTTGATATTGAGGGTATCTATAGGACCCTTGTTTTTTTATTCTTATATATAAACATTATTTGTATCCTTTTTATTTTATCATTTTTATGTATATTCGTCTCTTTTTATATTATCTTTTTATAATAGCTTATCTTTATTTTCTTTCTTTTCCTTTTGGTGGTGATATCATGTATCGATTCATGTTAGCCGACCCCAATATCTTTTGGGACTAAGGCTTGGATGTTGTTGTTGTTGTTGAGGGCATCTATAGGGTCTGATGTTTGATATAGTCATATAGTAGCACCCTCCTTTATTATTATGGCATGATCACAATCTCTCTTTGGAGGTAAGTTGTTTGATGGTTGAAGCACTTCCTGAAAATCTTCCAATATTTCCCCGATCCACCCATTTTCCTGTTCTGTTTCACCCTGTGCTGTTTCAAACTTATCTTCTACCAAATCAGCCCTAAACAAATAATATCCTTCTCCTTGTTTATGGATATTTTTAACTATTCTTTTAAAGAAATCTCAGATCTACTCAAAGTTGGATCTCCTTTGAGCATCTGTTTCTGGCCCTTCTCCTCCCATTTGATAGTGAGCTGGCTGAAGTTGAATTCCACATTCCCTAACCCAGAAAGCCATTCCATACCCAACACAATCTCAGTTCCTGCCAAGTCCAATGTATAAAAATCCTGAGTTATAGTAATATGTTGAACCTTGAGAGTTATAGCTTCACATTTACCATCATTACTAATCTGATCACTTTCGATCTTCACTTTATAACCAGGAGTTTGTAAAATAGGTATTCCCACTTCTTGCACTACAACTGGGGATATGAAGTTATGAGTGGCCCGACAATCAATTAATACCACCACTTTCTTGCTACCCCTGTGACCCTGTATTATTCCTGTTACCTTGAAGGTTCCAGGAGTTGTAATACCTACCTTACTCAGGATAGATAATTGCATTGTTGGGATTTCAGCCTCTGCTTCATTTACACAATATTCCTACTGTGGTATCTCTTTTTCTTCCTCATTATCTGAGTCCTCTATTACCACAAACTCGAAATGTTTCATTCTACAAGTGTGATCCTTGCTCCGGTGCTCACCGCATTTAAAGCACAGCCCCTTTCTGCTTAATTCTTGTAGCTCCTCAAGTGATAACCTTTGACCAACCCTTAACCCCACAGGTTTCTTTGCTGCTTCACTTCCCTTTCTTTCCAGTGGCAGTTTCTCTGGTTGAGTCTGGTTATTCAAATTAGATCTCCATTTAGTAGTTAGTACCATCAATCCATCTTTGAGATGTAGATGTACTGCCTACTTTTTCTTTCCATCCTCTTCTTTCCTCTATTTCTTCCTGTTTTGAGAACCGGAATTTTTTCCCCATCAATAAAGCCCTATCCATCAAATCAGCTAAAGTCCTGGCTGGTTACAGTTTCAACTCGGCCCTTACTTCATCTTTTAGACCATTCAAAAATATCCCCTTAAGCATTCCCTCATCTGTATGTCGTAAAGGGGCTACAATTAATTCAAACCTTTTTCTGTACTCCATGATACTGCCAGTTTGTTTCACAATCAACAGGGGCCCAAAGGGATTGTGTACCAAATCAGGTTGGAATCTTCGGACTAGAACTGCCTTAAATTGTTCCCAGTTACGCATTACTGCCTTTTCTTCCCACCATTGGAACCAATTTAAGGCTTTCTCCTCCATAGCTAAGGTAACTATCTCTACCTTATCTTCTTCAGCTATGTTGTTGAGCTTTGATAGAGACCTGGACTTATGGGATTAATATTTTAATAAAATGTAATAGTGGGCTGGGCCAAGTAATTAGATAGATCGAGGGAAGCCTCATTGGAAAAGAATAAATAGAAGGAATAGAAGAGGGGGAGGGCAGGCAGACTTTGGACTGGAAATAGACTTGGGAGAGGAGACTGCTCTAAGTGTCTCAAGCTGTATTTTCCTTTTTTTTCATCGATCGTTCTCTAATATACGTCAAAATTACCGATTGAATCTGAGGGTTCTAACAAGCTTAAAGAATCTTTCGATTCTTATTGTCCAACCATAAGCATCTGATCCATTAAAGAGTGGTAAATCCACCTTCCTACCAGATTTCATAAACAGTCTACGACTATTATCCTCCCGTCTAAATGAAACTGGTCGAGAATTACCTCTGGAGTATAACTGAGTTGGACTGTCATGCCACTTGTCGCGATTTGAGGTTCTTGACCTTCCTCGCTCTTGTCGAACGTTCTGCTTTATCAACAGTTCACGAAGCTCAGCTATCTTATTCCGTAACTCTTTGCGAGTGTTCCTTGTCTTATCCCGATTGATCAGCGACTCTTCGCGATGGTGTTCAACTCGTGTTCCAAACTGTCCATTTTTCCTTCCATCAATCCACACGTAGCAACCATGGACAGGTGTCAGGAATGAAGCTCTGACACCAAATGATAGATTCTAGCTAAATCTATAGTAATTCCAAGCTCACAGAAGGCTAAAAATGGAGAAGACAATCGATAGAGAGAGTTTATCGTTTAACGGAAAGAGGAATACAGTTCCCAGGTCGTTACAGAATTCCAACTCCCAATCCCAAGTCCCAACTAACCAGATAGTTCCAATCTGTCCAACTAAACATAACACCACCTATTTATAATAGTCCACCTGACTCCAACTTACAACAGACTATTTATTTATTATTCCCCTTCCCTTTTCTAGTATAAACTTTCTCAAAAAAAGTGATGACATCCTTAAGAGTAGACTGTTGCCTTCCTTAACAAGAAAAAGATAAATAGATTCGATGACAACTTAGCCATTTTACTATATGTTGCTTTATTGATTTTTATTAAAGGCCAGTTCTCTGTGAACAAAATTTCTTTTGTTAGTGAACAGGTATTTAAGGATGGAAGAAGCAACCGGCACTAGCCCGTTATAGTTAAACCAATAGTAAAAATAAACAAACAGACTGTAAAGCTATGAAAACAGACAAACTAAAACTGTATAACTAACCGTCGAAGCTAGAAGATTTGGTGCTGCCCATTGTCCAACTTTAGGAAAAAAGAAGTCTAGAAAACAGCCAAGTGTGGTTCTCTATGGTCCTTGTGATGGACTTCACTAAAGTGGCAATACTGCAAGGAAGCAAAGGGGGAGAACCATTTAAGTGACACTCTGTTTGAGACCATATAGCACTGGTCGTGTTTCCTAATTTAGGAAGGAAATTGTACCATTTTTTGTTTTCTAAAAAAGGAAAAGAAGTTGGGGAGGTGGGTCAACCACCCGACCCGATCTAAATTGCCCTTCACATTATGCAACTGTATCCAACTCATTTCTGTTTATTCTGTTCCCAAGAACGTTTGGGAACTGGTTGGCTGGCGTCCCCATTGCGAATCTGCCCCCGTCCCCAAACGGCATTATTACGCTAACCATGCTTCCTAGATTATGAACTTGCAATTTTTACATCTAAAAATAGTGACTATTTAAAGAAACAACTCAATTTTCTTAATTATTATTACTGTTATTATTATTATTGTTATTATTATTATTATTATCATGTACATTTGTTTGTTGCACATTTTGAGAGACATCCATTCGCCGGGTCTTTTATATATAGACACTACATTTTTTTAGTGGTCCTAATGTCTAACTAATTATAATGCCTCAGTTGACTTTGTATAAACTCAGTCTTATAGTTTTGCAAATTTTATAATTAGAATATGCACAAATATTTAACAGATAACTGGTAAGAGGCCTTCGTGGAGTACTGGTTCATCCTTTTCCATAAAAAAAGTTACAAAAAGTTTACCCAAAGTTCAGATATATGAAGATACGGATCTCATTGATGAGGACAGCCTTCTAACAGAAGAAGATCTGAAGAAACCTGAACTGCCCACTGGTAAGCATTGTGATGGTTGTCCAAGTTATCACTTCATTAACTTTGTAATTCTAATTGCCAGATTCTATTTGAATTCATGTTTTTTCAGTTGGTGATTGTGAGGTAGGGGCCACCAGAAAAGCCTGCAAAAACTGCAGTTGTGGTCGAGCGGAAGCAGAGACAAAGGTGCAGCTTGGGTTAACCACGGAACAAATTAACAATCCTCAGTCTGCTTGCGGCAGTGTAAACTACCTTTTTATGCTATTTAATATTAAGCATATTTATTATCTATATCTACTGGCGTTTGGCGTATGGTGACTAAAGGCTGTAATTTAGTGAGAAGTAGGGAGTATTAAATTTGCATGGTTAGAAAACAAGGTAAATATAGAACTTGAGATTTTTTCCTCTAATTCAGCTATGTTTGATAGAAGACATGAATGCTGAATTTGAATACCTCTATTCCTGAAGAAAAGCCATGAAAATGAGTATGCGTAATCCAGTCTAACTTACTAAGTTTATTTTTATATTTATTAATTATTATGCTTTCACCTACAAAGGAAGAAAGAAGAATGCTTTTTCATTTCTCCTAGTATTATTCTCCGTATGAATTTTACTTATAAGTCAAATTTTAAAGCTTGATTTTTTAGGGACAAAGTGGTCTTGAAATGCGAATCATTTTAGTTTAGCGAATGGAGTAAACGTCTTACTCCTGTGCACAAAAAGGAAGATTTCAGTATTAGGCGAGAATCATTCACTTGGGTACTACAAGCCCAACTGAGTGATTCTCGTCTAATACTGAACTCTCCCTTTAATTTATAGTATAGTTATGACGTATGTTGTCTTTCTCTCTGCAGTGTGGTCTAGGTGATGCTTTCCGATGCGGTACATGCCCTTATAAAGGTCTACCTCCATTCAAACTAGGCGATAAGGTGCAAATTTAAGCAGCTCTCATATGCATTTATATATTATCCCTCCATTACTGTGTTGATTCATCTATCTAAGATTTTTTCGGTGCTTCTCTTGTGATGTATATATAGCTTCGTTTGGGCTATATTTTGAATACTTATAATAGTAGGGAAATGGAAAAAATATGTGAAGGAAAATGGAATTCTATATACTCGACTTTTTACTGCAGAAAATTCAACTAAAATTCACATGTGATTAATACTTATTAATTTTTTAATATCTATTAAGACATTTTAGTCTTTATGTGATGCAGAGTAGACATAAATAAATGAGCTGGATAGAATAAGTGCAACTTGCTCACTAAGTTGGAATCATTTTTTGTTCCCAATAATTTTCCGGGCTCCAAAAAGACCTTTATTGGGGGGGGGGGGTCATTTCTTCGGAAACCAATTCACTTTACCCACAATTTCAGGTGTTTGCGGAGTCTGTTTAATGCACATAATAATGACATAATAAAACCACATTGGACTAAACTCTAAAGTAGCTATAAACTATGATGAAAAACTCATTATATCAAATTAGTGATTGGATAACGAAAATGTCAAATTAGTGTCGCACACTTTGTCTGTTGCATCCATTAATCCTTCCACGGCTTACAATAAACTCGGTTGATACATAAAAAACACAGTAATGTCGTTTTAAGTTTTTTTGGTAGATTCCTCAGTAAAGTGTTTATTATTGTAGTTTTTCCCTGAAGGTTGAAATGCATAAATGGTGTGCTCTATTTTTTGTGGCAGGTATCACTATCTACTAATTTTCTGGATGCTGACATCTAATAAGAGCAGATGTTGAATATATTCTCACAACAACATTTCTTTATGTTCCTGAACAATGCTGAAGAGTTGTGATATTGTTACATAAATGTATAATTACTTCTACCAAATAACTCATTTTCTAGATTTTTTTGCTCCCTTTCCCCCTTTGCTCAAATTGATGTTTTGCTTGGCATGAATGGTGTGCAACACTAAAAACAAACAATATGCTTCATCTTCAATATGCACTATGGTTACTAAGGTCATTTATTAAAAGCATTGGTGTTGATTTTTTTGGCTATCCTTTCTCGCATATTATAGTATCAGTTCTGAAGCATTGATGTTAATAAAAAGTGAAAACTATAAATTTCTTCTAGATTCTCTTATGTACTTCGGTACTTGTATTCAGATTCTCATGATCAATTGTTTTCTAGAACAGTAGAATTCATAAGATCGTAAGTGTAGATTGAGAAAAATAACAAGTTGGTGGTGTTTAGATGGATGATCAAGACAGATTTTAGAATGAACTGAAGAGTTTTTTTTTGAACTGAAGAGTTGAAAGACCTTAAAGATAGTATATCATTTGTCAATTTGTGTAATTTGATGTTGAGAAATTTCCTGCACTAGTAGGAGACTAGGAGTGTAGGACTGTACGAGTAATGCAAATTTCAAACTTCAAAGTAGAAATGTGGTTTTCTTTAAATTGGATTAAATTACTATCATCGTGAAATTAATGACATAATTGAAAATGTTTTTCAATAGTAGATTACTCATCTTTAGGATTTAGGAAAAAATACTTTTTTTTTAATTTCATACGATTTTTGCGCCTATAGGGCAACTTTTGTTTTATATTCAGAGTTTAAATAAAATATTGCAACATGCATTTTGTTGTTCGCCTAACATTTGAATCTCATGTATTGATTCATATTAGCTTACGTCAATTTTTTTTTGAAACTTGAACTTGGATGTTGTTGTTGTATGCTTACAAAGTTAGTTTTATGCGTTTACGTTGATGTCACATAGTTTTTTATTACAACTGATTCAACTATAAACAACATACGTAAAAGAATTTTGTGTGTACTTTCTAAATATTTCATATTTTCATACACATTGAATATTTGAATTAAATATTACACAAAGACAAGTGAATATATTTTCAGCCGTTCTTCGTTTAATGCACATACAATTGGTTTAGCATTATACTAGTTTTTTACCCACGCGTTGCATGGGGATAGAAAAGCCTTTTTATTTTATTTGATAGAAATTTACTTATTTTTCTAAATTAATGGATAATGTTCATCTTTTGTTTGAATTAAAAAGTTACTCTCTCAATTTTATTTCAGAAAAAATGTAACATTACAAATTGATAAAGATTTTTTTGTGCATACGTTTACTGTGGAGTTTGTCGATCAACTATTATTGTCTTCACATATAAGAAATTTTAAACCAAATGCATTCGAGACTCTAGATACATCAACATAAAATTGCCCATCGGTGAAAACCATCCATCGTAATAATATCACCACGTTTCAAATGGGTGGCCCACACACTATATCCCCACATTAATATTTTGAATAGATCTAAACCCTAAACCCTTGGAACCGGAATAAACAAAAAAAATAATGGAACCGAAAAAAAAATAATAACGGAACCAGATTCGAAATCGGGACTGGACCGGCCGAGTACCTAGAATCGGCCCATAACTGGAAATAGCCGGTTAAGAGCCGGTCTTCACCGAAATTTGGCAAGGATCGAACCGTCTCAGCCCAGAATCGAGACCAGGCCAACCCGGGTGCAAGCTTACACAACCGAGATGATTGATCTAGATTTCCCATAAGCATCACAAGCCTTGTTAATTTCTCCGCATATAGTTCGTGTGTAATTCATCCAAACTAGGCATGGATTCGGGCCGGGTCAGTCCCGTGCCAGGCCTAGGCCCGGTCGGGTCACCGGTTTGTGAATGGTGGGCCCGGGACCGGCCCGAGGTACAGGCGGTTCTGGTTCGGGCCGGGCCACCCGCCCGGGTCACGGGTCGGGCCACCCGCCGGGCCGGGCCAGGTCGGTTAAATCCATTTTTTTATAATTTATACTTTATAGTTTTATACAAGTATTAAAAACAAACTTCATGTTCATTTATTTGAAATGAAATTGGAACTACATTTGACAATTGAGAAAAAAAAAACAATATGAAATACATTTTGTAGTCAATCGGAACTTCCCGGACCTCCCGGACTTTTGGCTTTGTCACATGACTTAATATGCTTCCTTGCCATCCCGTATCCGCGTGAAACCCCCATGCTACACTTTTTTCCGCACCATTTGCAAGTTGCGTACCACATCCCGGTCCTCGGGTCCTTCTGTGTATCAAAATTATACCGTATAACGACATATTGACTTTCTATCTTAAAATGGTAGATATAATAATTCTTCAAATACTAGAATATATGGAGATGAAGATGGAGATTGGAGATTGGAGATTGGATACTGGAGAAGATGTGTATAAAATGTCAAAAAATAAGAGTATTTATAGAAATTTTTGTACCCCCACCACCCACCCCACCCCCACCCCATGGCTCTATTGATTCAAATTTCAAACAACCAAAGTGCCCAAGTCCCAACGGCTATATAGCCGTTTGGTGCATTTGATTTCAATTTTTTTTTTGTTTATTTTAGTTTGAATAAATTACATAATGTAAAATTAATTAATTAATTTTATGAATTCAATAAAAAATGCTACATATAAAAAAATGAACGTATATTTATTTGAAATATGAACTACAAGTTTACAAGTTACAATTGAAGGTAAAGTTAAAACATGAAATATTAATCAATCGGAATTTCCGTAATAGGTAGAGCCACCCTCGGTTGTAGATTCATCCATAAAGTGTTGGGATGGGGTGATGTCAACTTATTGAGCTCTACGGGCCGCCTTCAACCAATCGTGGTAGCATATAAGCATCTCAAGAGATTCTGCGCTCAACCTCGTTCTACATTGCGTTAGAACATTGTCGGCCGAACTAAATTCTTGTTCGACGGCAACTGTTGAAACCGACATTGATAGCACTTGCTTAGCCATCTTTGCTAAAACCGGAAACATTCTTTCTTTTCCCTTCCACCAGTTTAGAACATCAAAGTCATCATCTTCTTCAAAATCAACATCATATGTTAAATACAAAGAAATCTCATGAATTGTGCTTTGTTGAGTAGCGGGTGTTGCTTTAGTTTTTTTAATAAGATTGGCAAATGTAGATTTCAAAATTGATTTTCCTTTAGATGAATAGGTTTGTGTCGAGGGAGGGGGCGCATTGCCAGATTGTGCATGAAACTCATTAAATAATGCATAGAATATATCACTAACCTCGTTGTATTCTTTTTTCTGATCAATTGAGTTCTCTTCATACATTGGCATTGAACCAAAAAAAGGAGCATAATAATAATTCAAACATTATTCTAAAGACCAAGTCTAAAACGAGGATCGAGAACAAATGCAATACCATAAATATGCAGAATATGTAAATAATATTTTAAAAACTTTTCCTTCATAAAACCAACAAAATAACTCACATAATCGGCATTCTCAAAATTTGAAAAAGCACCGGCGAGATTAACAGTTTCACGAATAAATTGGTTTGAGATAAGTTTATAAACATGACTAAAAGTTTCAGTTGCATTATTAAAATATACCAAAGCATTACAAATTTTTTCGCAGGTGTCGATCTCAGGCGAGTTTATAATATAGTTATCATATTGTTTCATAAAAGCAGGAAAATGTTGTTTATATCTAAGAAGAACTGCAATTAACTTATAAGTACTATTCCAACGAATAGACAAATCTTTAGGAAAAACCACATATTTCTCACCTCTTTCTATCAAATAATCATGCCATTTTTTTCTAAGTTGACCATTACCCCAAATACGTCTAATCTCCACCTTGACTACCTTCAAAGATGCTCCTAACGCTTTTAGACCATCTTGCACACATAAATTTATAACATGACATGCACATCGTTGATGAAAAAATCTACTCATCAAAACCAATAGCAAACACGTTATCAATTAAATTATACTCAATTAAAATACGCTCAATCAAAATATAAATATGTTCAGCGGTGTGATGATCATTAAATTCACGAAAAGCAAGAACCGTTTATGCATATTCCAATCATTATCAATATAATGTACAGTCAGACCAAAATAATGTAAATTATGATAACTATCCTCCCATATGTCAGAACATACAGTAACACGCCCATCAAAGTTTGCAAAATAATTTTGTAACCTTACCTTTTCCGCACCATAAAGCCTTGAAATTTCTTTTTTAACCGTTTTGCGACTATAACATCTAAATTGAGGATTTAAACAAGTTTGTGCATAATCACGAAAAGCAAGACTTTCAGAAAACAAATAAGGAAAATTTTCTTCAACAAATAAGTTAGCCATACCAGTCAAATTTTGTGCATCATTGTATGAGAAATTACCAAAAGGTTGTTGGTTATTTGCAAATCTCGATATTTGAGTTTGCTTCCCCGTTCCGCCGCCTATTTTTGCATACTCCACCGTGTGTTTGGACTTAAGATGCCATGCGGGGGATCCGTATCTGCCGCCTATTTTTGCATTCTCCACCCGTTCCCACGGTACTTTCCTTCCACGCTCTCCCACCATGTAGAAGCTATCCCCTCAAGCAAACGTGAAGCAACTGTCAACTTCACGTCAGGTGTTATTTGCATGTCTCTCGATGCATCTTTCACCTTCTTAATCCAAACGGCGGCAACGGTAATATCGCTGGTGCCGTCGAAGGACCTGCACCCCAAAGCTCTAGCCTCCTTGAGGTATTTGGAGATTCTCACACAGAAATCTCTGATGGCTCTGATACCACTTAATTGTCATGCCCCAAACCGCAATCTAAGCGCGTGTACAACTGCCGTATAATCGAGTGACGTCACCCGCATGTCAACCTCACTTAATCATACAAGGCGTTCGAGAAAACAATCCATCCATACTCAGTAGTAAACGTACATAACAAACATCACAATTAAACCATTGAATAGCGAAAATATTCAGCGGTAATTCATAGGCCACATTCGGCCAATAACATGGGCATGCAAGCCCAAAAGTAGTTTATAATAAATAAAAGTATCCATGAGCAATGTTTGGTAATTTGAAAGAAAACGAAGAAGCACGAACCACGTCTTCCTTGATTTGATGTCATCCGTAGAAAGCTGTAGGTAGCAAGCCCTAGCTTCAACCTGAAATGGTGCCCCCCCCCCCCCCCCCCCCCCCCCCCCGAAGGGGTCAGTACAAGTACCGAGCGAGTAGCAGGCTAAATATAGAATAACTAGTGTTTCAAGTATAAGACCCAAACATAGGGTGATACTTATATAAATAGTCTTTCCCCCAAGTTAAGAAATACTTAATAGTACATATACACTTGGAAAATACCCGATCCGTAGATCACCGTTTTATTTGGGAAAATATTAATAGTCAATATTCTTGACTAAAAACCCCAACCCACTCATATGTCTATGAGTGTATAGGACTCCTCCTTGTCCATATTCATATACCATAACCTATGAGTTTTGAGGATCTTAATCCTTGGGTACTCCACCAATTTATAAGCTGAGTGTTAAGGACTTTAAGTCCTAGGGTCCTCCACCAATTTATAATCCGAGTGTTAAGGACTTTAAGTCCTAGGGTCCTCCACCAATTTATAATCCGAGTGTTAAGGACTTTAAGTCCTAGGGTCCTCCACCAATTTATAATCCGAGTGTTAAGGACTTTAAGTCCTAGGGTCCTCCACCAATTTATAATCCGAGTGTTAAGGACTTTAAATCCTAGGGTCCTCCACCAATTTATAATCCGAGTGTTAAGGACTTTAAGTCCTAGGGTCCTCCACCAATTTATAATCCGAGTGTTAAGGACTTTAAGTCCTAGGGTCCTCCACCAATTTATAATCCGAGTGTTAAGAACTTTAAGTCCTAGGGTCCTCCACCAAAATATGGGTGTTAAGGACTTTAAGTCCTAGGATCCTCCACCAAAATATGAGTGTTAAGGACTTTAAGTCCTAGGGTCCTCCACCAAAATATAATATGAGTGTTAAGGACTTTTAGTCCTAGGGTTCTCCACCAAGCTTATAATCCTATGATCAACCTCCTATCAACCTAGATAGGGTCTATATCTATTTAATCATTCATAGCTAAATCAAGACATAAAGCTTATGTATCACAATCCATGCAAAGCCATGCATTTATATAAATGTATAATTAACTAATACCAGCCGGTATTAATTAATCCATTATCCATCGGTCAACGTTTCGTTGACCGTCATTTCAAGCCTTGTACGTATCAACTTAATCATCATATAATTAAGTTAATAATATTCATTTGTGCTTCACTTACACTTCAAGCAAATATGAATTTTATATAATTCATCATATCATATTTCATGCATAAACAATTAATTCCTTTCATACAAACTTAACCATGTTGGCTAATCACATGTTTAAATACCTTTTAAACATAATTATGAACACATATAACATTTATTTAGGTAATCTCATAATTAAACCAAAAGTTATAAGATATTAAGCCGTTCACTCACCTTAAATGAGCTATAGCATGTTCTACGCTCCTCGGTTGAACTCCGGCGAACTCTAGAAACACCTTAGTTAAGCTCCTAACATGGTTTTATCACCACAAAACTCATATCAATACAAATAACTTCTAAGTCCGTTCTTGGACTTGAACTACCTTCCAACCCCTCATTCTGCACTTCTAAACATGTAGAACAATCCTAGGGTCTCCTCATATGATGTATTAGTCATATGATAATAAAAATGCGGAAAAAAATTACTTAAACATCTTCTCACCTCTATTACCAAGGCTTTTCTCTACTTTTGCGATTTCTTCTCTTTCCTTGAGCTTCTTGCTTGCTAGAGCTCTCCTCAACAATGGAGAATGATGGCCGGAGAGGTTCTTGCTCTTAATTGGGGTGGGCTCGTCGAAATGATGAAAGGAGAGAGAGGAGGGTTGCATTTTGTCTCAATGGTAAGGATGGTGTGTGGGAGGAGACCCACCCCCTTTTTGTTTGATACCTTTTATTTCATTTCACACATCCCTCCCCATGTTCACACACTACACCAACCGGCCAACTCCCTGATTTGTGTGATCAAATTTATGGGATGGCCCCCACATGTGTGGGAGGTCATCCCTTTAAACCCCGAACTGAATATTCGGCCCCAAAAGTTGTATTTCTCGAACCGTTTTAATTATATTTTATTTTATCGGGTCAAATAAAATATAACACATGTTCCTACCCATTGTAGGCCTTTAGAATGGATGTACAATCCCCAACTTTAATTTAGAAGTCCCCGAAATCCCTTTCGGATTGTTATCCGATAAATTACCAATATCGGTAATTGGGCCTCGTTCGACCGACGGGTCAACCCTATACCCTTTCCATGGCCAACTAAAATATCCACCACCATATAAATATTATCTAGGCTAAGATGAATATAATATGTGGTCCCGGGATTATCGGGTGGTCCCCGCTCCCGGTGCGGGCCCCACGTGCAATTCACTATTCACGCAAAAGTAGTAACAAAAATTTTACAACCTCTTAATTTCATAAATCATTATTCAAGGTTCATTACATGGTTTACTAAAAGTAAATATACTTGGGGACGGTGTTACAGCCCCTGCTTGTGATATATAAATTCGGCTAGGCATAGGATTTTAGAATCGGGAACGAAAAAATGACCGGAACCGAACCGATATAGTACGGTTCGATTCGGTTCCTATTTATGGTGTTAACAAAATTATCGGTTCGATTCCTATTTTATAATATCGATTCGGTTCCCGGTTTGTTAAAAATATTTTGACGTAGAACCGATATGGAACCATTTGTTTAAGTCTGAATATGTAAAAAATTCACCAAACACCCCTTTATTTGGTGGCTAAACTGCCTGATTTTTTTGCTGAATTCGTTAACCTGATGTATCTGTCCTCCTTTTATTCTCTTTTACGCACAACTGCACAAGTCAGCTTCCTGCGGCTCCCAGATGCGTACATTCTTCTTGTGACTTCATCCCAGATGCGTTGATTCATCTTGCTCGGCTGTTCCTGATTCATCCAAAGGTAAGTATTGATTTCGTCTTCATCTCAATATTAACATTCCTTTCTAAACTTTCTTAGGTTTACCGACTGAAATTTCTATCCTTTGGGGTTTCATTGGGTGTCATCGTTCGAAGTAGGTCGATTTGGTCTTATGATCTGCCAAGAGTTTTTATTTTGTTTTGTATGTGGCTTGGACATTTTAGACATGCTGAATTTCGAATTTATTTCGGGTTTTAGCTCACTGGTGATTTTTGTTGATATTAAAAATTATGAATTTTAAATACTTGCTGTAAAGTGATATCATAAAGCAATTAAAATAAGGTTAGTAGGCAAAACAGGATAATAGATTTACTTCTTATTGTTCTGTCTCGGTTGGTCGGTTGATCCAGGAATCACAGATTGCCTTAACGCCTTTCTTCAAACTGTTTGGTTGTTCATCTCGTTGGTCAGCTATTCTGCTTTTAAAGAGCTGAAGCTAAAATTATCGAAACAAAGGCAACCAATTTGTCATAAATATCTGAACCATAATTATTTAGATAGGAAATTTATATTGATTTCTATATTAATTAAGTTCTTCCATATCTTATTATTTTTCATTTAAATGAGAGCTATGGAAGCCTTCAAATACACCTCACAAATTTCTCTGTAGCTAGTGTTCTTTAACACTCATGTGAAGGTGTGAAACTAAACATACAGTGTATAGCACCTTGTCCATTGCTTGGTTAAAACTTCAACCAAATCAGGGGTGGACTTGTTTATTCATATATTTATTTTTTTGGCTGAACAAGGGGTAAGGGGTGAGTTGGTTGTAGTCATGTATATTAAAGAAGGATGATAAAATGCAAGAACAAGTAATCTTGGCTATGGTTTCTATATAATCTTCTACACACAAACTGGTTTCATCACTTCCATGCATTTGAAGTGTTAGTTCCTGCCAATTCTATAATTCAAGCAAAATGAATTAGTATGTTCCTGCCATATTCTAATTTTATGTCTGATTTTTTATTTATTTATTTATTTACATGTGAGCTTTTAATAGTTAATAAAAAGTGTAATTTTTTAAATTAGTTTACTCATATTAGTAAAACAGATTTACTAGCAAAGCTAACTCACATGTATTTAACATACAAAGAAACAAATACCCTTTTTGGTAAATATACATTCAATCAGCCACTTCAGCCAAGAGTCCAAGACATTACCAAACATTTTCACTTCAGCATTTTCAGTCATTTCAGCAATTTCAGCAGTTTCAGCTGTCACAGCTGCTACCAAACAAGCCCTAAATCTTATTACATACAGAGTAATAGTTAGACAACTAATGTGGTGGGTCATTCCACTTATCCATATTCCGTAAATCCACGTAGCCCATTAGACAACCAAAAGGCCTCTTCAACTCTTTGCCCAGTAGCCTGCTCACTACACATAGCATTAGGAGGAAAAACCTAGCCTCTTTGCTGATCTGCTAATTTGCTCTTTCAAATTCTCTCTTATCAAAGTCTTGCCTTGCCTTCTTGTTCCGGTAATCAACGTTTCTTCTGGTGTGAGATCTCCTATCAAGATTGAAGTTCGTTTTGGTTTACTTGCTCGGTGCTCCCTCCCGTCAAGGGCGAAGAGAAGGTAAGGCCAAGATATGTGAATTACCTTAATTACAAGCTATCTAACTTCTTCATTACTCTGTTAAATCATTATAATTTTTGTTTTTCCATATGTTAATTTTCTATTTTATCTTTCCTACAAAAACAACTTCTATCAGGCTCTCAGCCGTATATTGCTTTTTTTTCCTAATATTTCATATTGTTAAGCTTTGGCTTATGAATAGGTATTTTTGGATTAAGTTTTTTTGTTATGGTGTAGATGCATGGTCGTATTCAGAAGCTCAGTTTTGGAATTTTCATATTTTGATTTAGTTACAGATGGAATATTTATGAGCTGATTTTAATTTTTGCTTGGGGTTGTGAATTATGGGATGATTGATTCCATTTCAGTAAAGTAAATAACAATGGTATTTGTGTTTGTTAGTGTTGTTCTTATTCCAGATAATACCTTATTTTTATGCAAGAATTGAATCAACTTGGTCTAAAAAGCTGGAAGTTTTCCTTCGAACTAAATCGTAGTAGAATCAAACAGCTTTTGTAAAGTAAGAAGGCTATCAATTTTTAACTTTAGTAAAAGGGTTATTGTATTTTTAGGAACCGATGATAAGCAAAGACCAAACCGTTAGGATTTGATTAGGTTCCTTGACGGTTCTACAAATTTTTTACTAGAACCGAACCAATATTAAGAGTTACTTATTTCTCAACGTTTCCACCAAATTTGAATAAGAACCGAACCGGTCTCAGGCCTAAATTCGGCGCATTAGCCCATGTGATTTTAAAAATGCGTCGACCCCCGTGTTATAATTATTTATGCGTAGACCCCCCTTCAAGTACAACTTTAACAATTTCAAAATCACTTAACTTAATATAATCATTGAATATGCTATTAAATTCAAGAAGATCTCTAAATTCTATAAAATACTAATCATATTTTATTTTTTTGGCAATTAAATTTTCTCTTGGAGGGGTTTTTACGCATGAATAATTATAACCAAATTTATATATCACAAGGGGGTTTGGTACATTAAACCCTTATTTTTATTTTTTAAATAATTTAGAGATCTTGTAAAATTTAATAGTATATTTAATCATAATACTCTGCATTATGATTTTGAATTGTTAATTTTTTTTGAAGGGGGTTTTGCGCATTAATAATTATTCCGCCAAACACAAGGGATTTGATGCATTTTTTAAATCGTAGTGGGCTAATGCGCCGAATTTATATATTACAAGGGGGTTTGGTCCCTTGGTGCACCAAACTTATACATATTACATACGTAAGTTTGAGATATTTATCGTACACGCCATTGAAATTTGAAATATTTAAATTATTTTCGAAACATAAAATTTGGACAATTGTCTATTCAACCAGGCCATGCTTGGATAGCCCTAAGTCCTACAAACTCTACACATCTAACACTCTTCTGTTAGTTTCAGCTAAACAATCAGCCACAAAGTCCAACATCTCTACCAAATGTTCATCCGGCGTCCTCTATCTCTTCAATCCCTAGGGAACGGCGTATTCAACCAGATTTATCAGATCTTCAGACCAAGATCTAATGGGCCTCTAAATGCTCTCTTCTGCAGTTCCAGCTTCTCTGAGCCGCCTCCCATGCCTCCCCCTGAGAACACAGGCCCATTCTCAGGCAAACTTCTTATGTTACTCTTTAACTTCTAAATGCATGCTTATATGCTTATCATGTATATATCTGGATATATTCTCTTGTTTTATTAACCTGTTTTTCAATTTTATTAATTATTGAATTTCTTTTTTGTTTTCATTCCAAATATATTTTGCTGTTGGAATAAACCTTATTCTGTATTATGCACTGAATTTTGACTTGAATTTTTTGGGAAAATGTTGCTTAAAATGCAGCAAGGGCAGTTAAATTAATTCTAATGTCCTTGATGTTTTAGTACGGAGTATTAAGTTTCTACATGTGCTCCTTACACATCTACCAGATTCGTGGTGTCTGAGTCTTGAGTGTATTGTGAGAGCTACTGAAACAATATGTAGTATCACTAATAACATCCTAGGACTCTAGGAGACATTAGGAAGATCCGTACCAGGCTCTGTAAATTCAGTGTAGGCCTGTAGGGGGCAATATTTTGTGCATATCTGTCTTTATATCTGATGGAATATTTTCATTTACCTAGCAATTATTATTTCTTATGGAGCATTTTCTTTATTTATTACAAGTACAGTTTTTAGTACTACCTTAGAAGTGAGTTATTCTTAAGAGAAGGCATGTAGCCTCACGTAAGGTGAAATAAGATGAAGTTATAACTTCTGTTGTATTGATAGTATATGTTCGTATGTATTACAAAGTGAGGCTAAGTCTATAAATAACAAACTGACATAACAACTTGGCTACCTTCTGAAGGAAAGCAATTAAGGATGTTTTTACTTGGACTGTAATTTGCTGGTCTGGTCTGGTCTGAACGGGTCTGGTCTGAACTGGTCTGGTCTGGTTTCTTTGTATTTTTATAACTATCCAGGTCTGGTCTGAACTGGTCTGGTCTGATCTGGGATGAATTACAGTCCAAGTAAAAACATCCTAAGAGTATTCCTATCAGAAATGATATGCCAATAATATCATACTATGATATACTATTTTTATAATATATTATTTACCCCCGTACTAAAGCACGCGGAGGCTGTTTTCGGATAACTCATGATGAAAATCGCGTCAAAATTTGCATGGACAGACTGCTTCTTCATAACCAGGAAACACAGACAGTTTAGTGAGTCATTTTGCTTTATTCCATCATATTCCCAAGCCAAAATATAGTGAGTCTTTGGCTCCATTGGAAATGATGGTAAAAATATTCACGATTTGAACCGTCGTAGGAACATAGCTAAGGGCTATAAGACTGTCTTTGATAACATCCCAAAATAAATGACAGTCAACTTCAATATGTTAGTTCGTTCGTGAAACATTGGATTACGAGCTATGTCACCTATGTGTGTGATCAACGCTGAGGCTAAGTAGTATATCTTTCTGCCATTTGAGCTTACATGTAGCATATTTGGCTCTAAAACAAATTTCTTAAGTATTGTACACATGACTTTGAGTTCCACTCACAGGATACAACCACTTCACAGTTTCTGAAGAATGTTCCAATCGCTGGTGTCTAGTATGCATAGAGTCAGTCCAGGTGCTAACTCCTACAACATGGATACGAGAGATGTCTTCAAAGTAGTCAAGTCCATTCCTCCTAGTACACGCTCCAATCTGCCTCCTCGAGTGTTGGTCCTCATTTTTCATTTTCATTTTCATTTACCCCAGTGCCGCAAAGGCTCCCACCTACGGTGGGGTAAGGGGGGGTCGGATGTACGCAGTCTTACCCCTGTACTAAAGCACAGAGAGACTGTTTCCGGATGACCCATAGTGAAAATCCCGTCCAAAATTGCATGGACTGGCTGCTGCTTCATAACAAAGAAGCGCAGACAGTTTAGTGTGCCGTTTTGCTTTATTCCATCATAATCTCAAGCATAGTAGTCAATGGCTAGATATGGCGCGCGCCATATGCGCTATCGCCGTGAAAAAGTGTTCATCGCCATAGCGCCATATGTGCTTTATGCGCCATTCGTATATGCGCCATTGCCATGCGCCATGAAAAATGCCTTTGAGCCATGGCAATCGCCATGCGCCATGACTACTATGATCTCAAGCCAAAAAATAATGAATCTTTGGCTCTATTGCAAATGATGGAAAATCCTCGAGTGTTGGTTCTGAATAGCACAAATGTTAGAAGTAGAAGTAACTTGGACAAAACAATTAAGATCCTCAGTAAGTTGGGAAACAGAAATAAGATTGCAATTTAATTTTGGGACATAGCACGTTAGTCAAGTGCATTGTATCTCACTATCGAACTGATCCCTCTTTGGTAGCCAGAACTTTCTGTTTGTCCGGATTTCCTACCGAACACACATCAATTTCTGTTATATCATTCAAACAATTAACATTTGCAGTCACGTGATTCGATGCTCCGGTATCAATTATCCAGAACAAAACATTAAACTTACCATCCAACTTACCAGATCACTAGTGGGATGTGATTTACCAAATGCTGCCACAAGGGCTTTTCACGGTTTAGAGGAGAAACCTGGAAGAGTCTGGACTTCAGCCCGTTCTAAATGTCCAGGTGTGTGCGTGCCCATCAGCAAGGTCTTCGAGCTGAAGAAGAACCGCTGCTGTCCACTGTTGTTGCAGGTGCTCTAAATCCTCCATGACTTCTTCTGCCTCTCCCGGCGATTCCCCTGCTGTGTCCACTGTTCTTATTTTCTGGTGATAGGGACCCACCTATTGACTAATAAATAGACTAGTAGCTATTAGTTAAAATGCTGTAATAGATATTAAATAAAGTCAGTTGCTGGACTGCTATAAATAGAAGGTAGGCTGGGAAGGGAAGAGGACTTTTGGATTCTTTGTCTTGGGACTTGGGAAGACTGAGACTAATAATCTCTTTCTTTGGGAGCTTAGGCTTTTGGGGGCTTCGGCCATAGTTTCTTGTTAGGTTCTTGATTCAATAAAGCTTTGAATTGTTCTTGATAAATTTCTGTGATTTCCATTGAACTTCTGGAGGATTCTATCATTGGTATCAGAGACGTCAATCGCTGAGATAACCACGCCTGAAAATGGAGGGACGACTCACTGAAGTGGAGAGGAATCAGCGTGAAATGCAAGCTAGGATGGCGAATATAGCGGCTAATATGGCCGTGATGCAAGCGGCGATGCAAGCTAGCATCGCAGAATTGCAGAACCGACTTCAAAGTCGTTCGCGACATACATCGCACCATTCTCACCCTTCGCATAGGTCGCACCATACTTCGCACAAGGGAAACCCAAGAAATTCCGACCACGGAGAGCATGGCAACAGCGAACTTCGAGCGAGGAGCCCTAGACATCGTTCGTCGCAGTCGCTCACAAGTTCGCAGGCTGAGTCGCGAACTACTTCTCTTGACTCGCAATCACGAACTTCTTGTCACTGTTCACAGTCGCAAACAGTTTCTTTCAGTTCGCAGACTTCCTCACCAGCCATCCATTCACTTCCAAGAAAGACGCGAGTGAGAGGTGAATATTCCTCCTCGCCAATCCATTATCACTGTTCGCGTTCTTCGTATGACGTCGCTCCTCCAAGTTCACAAGCAATTTCTTCAGGACCTCTGGTTTCTAGGAAAACAGAAGACCCCATTTCGCAATATCCCTCTGAGTCCCCTGAATTGCTTCAGGAGTTGACTAATCAGCAGAATGGTGACAAGAAAAACAAGAAGAAATCATCAGATAACTTTGAACATGAAGCTGATGCCGTTGCTGAACTCACCAGAGGTTGTCAGTCATCAAAGATTACGTTAGAAGGAATGAACACTTCTGATAGCCTTAGAGTGGAAAGGGTTACTTCTAGGAAGAATTTTCAAAAAGAATTGGTGAATGATGTGTCTATGGACAAGTATGTTGCTGATTCTGACAGCCAGGATCAAGTTATTGGGGATAAAAAGGGGGTAAAAGTCCAGAGTATCTTAGCAGGGCAGTTGGGAAAGAATGATCCACAGATTTGTGCATTTGAAGGATCGGTCTTCATTCACTCCAATGTCAATTCTGGGATGGGAGTTAAGGACTGCAGTTTGACACTTTATGCAAATTGGGACTCCTGTAATTATAGATTGAAAGGGGCTGATGAATTTACTTTTGAATATCAGTTGGATAAAATCAGTGTGGTCCTGGATCTTAATACTCAGAGTATGGTCGTGGGATTGGAAGCTGAAGCAAATTTTCAACCTTACAAGATGATCTTAGGCTCCAATGATCCAGAACTGAACTGTTTGACGTGTGCTCTTGTAAGAGAAACCAAGCTAAATGAAGATGTTGGAATTATAGAAGTGGAACCCTACTTGATAGGAAGAATAGTTATAGCTATACCTCAATATCAATGTGCTGGTTATCAAAGTGCAGCTCTTTCCTTGCTTGTCAATACCCCAGTATGCATCCGGCAGTACATGGCATCAGGATCCAGATTGATTGTGGGAATTGTAAGCTGCCAGTTATCTTTGGAAGGGTTCATGATCCCGCAATCAGTTCGGTATTGGGAAGGAAGAGGTGCAAGAAAAAAGAAGCAGAAGACATTGGCTGTCTCCTACCGCCCACCTTGAGGGCAAGGTGGATGTTTAGGGGGGAGTATTGATAGGGACCCACCTATTGACTAATAAATAGACTAGTAGCTATTAGTTAAAATGCTGTAATAGATATTAAATAAAGTCAGTTGCTGGACTGCTATAAATAGAAGGTAGGCTGGGAAGGGAAGAGGACTTTTGGATTCTTTGTCTTGGGACTTGGGAAGACTGAGACTAATAATCTCTTTCTTTGGGAGCTTCGGCTTTGGGGGCTTCTGCCTTTGTACAGATTATTGTTCATCTTCTTGGATTCAATAAAGTTTTTGAATTGTTCTTGATAAATTTCTGTGATTTCCATTGAACTTCTGGAGGATTCTATCATTGGTATCAGAGACGTCGATCGCTGAGATAACCACGCCTGAAAATGGAGGGACGACTCACTGAAGTGGAGAGGAATCAGCGTGAAATGCAAGCTAGGATGGCGAATATAGCGGCTAATATGGCCGTGATGCAAGCGGCGATGCAAGCTAGCATCGCAGAATTGCAGAACCGACTTCAAAGTCGTTCGCGACATACATCGCACCATTCTATTCGTTATAGCTAATAACGAATAGTCAATAGTCTATTCGAATCAACTCGAAATGTCAATAGTCAATAGTCTAATAACGACATACATCGCACCATTCTATTCGTTATAGCTAATAACGAATAGTCAATAGTCAATAGTCCCTATAACTAATAACTAAGGTCGGTCGTCGTACCACTCTGGGTAGCCAATAATTTCGAATCAAGTCGAAATGTCATAGCCTGAGTCAAGGTTTAAAAAGGCGGGTTCAGGTTTCAAGGTAGTTTGCTCTTAAGAGGCGAGGCGTAAGCCTTGAGGCGTAAGCCTAAAAAAATACAGACATATAAAACTTGATATAATTAAACTAGTAACAAACAACTCAAGAAGTAAAGGATATCCATAATTATAAGTCCAAAAAGTGTGAGACACAAATACATGTGACCTATTACCAGTAAGTCACTGGGCTTCAAACACACAAAAAGAAACATCTCACAAAAACAGACACATCACAGTCTCACAAACTCACAGAAACAACCCACACAAATTTCATCACCAAGGCCTTCAGAACTACTAGGTGTAGCAGTAGAAGCATGCCATCTTTTCTTTGAACCTCTCACCATTAAACTAAATCTACACAGAAGTATTATTAATGACATGACTAAGGAAGCAAAGTAAATCCTTTACCAATTAGAAAACATGAACAACAGTTTTGTAAAAGAATGATAAGAAGCATTGAAGGAGAAGAAGAACAACAGTTCTGTAAGAGAAGGATAAAAAGCAGTGAAGGAGAAGAAATGAAGGAAAGGAGTTGAATAAGAATAGGAGAGAGAAGGGGATGGAGAAGAAAAGTTACCTGGAAGCTTTTGCGCTGTTGTAAGGAGATGTCGCAGGAGAACAGAGATTTCTTTGCGTAGGTGAATAGAAAGTATACGTTAAGGTTCAAATCCTTCAAATCCTTATCAGGATTTGAATGAAATAAGACTTGTTAGGGTTTAGTATATGGGCTTCTATTTAGAAAGAACTCTGGGCTTTTTATTAAATGAAATACTTGGGCCTGTTTTAAGTCACTGCGCAAGTGTTCAAGGCGTGCGCCTCAACAAACGCCTCAAGGCGTGCGCCTCAATCTATGCGAACCAGTACGCCTTGATACCCAACCAGTACGCCTCAGCTTGAGGCGCGCCTCAGAACCCGCCTCATAAGTGCCTTTTTAAACCATGGCCTGAGTATTTGCAATGTCCACACACAAGCCCATGTTTATCCGATTTCCCTACCTTCGTCTTGTGTCGTCCGTCAGTGCGAACAGGAAAACCCATGAGCTCTGTCTTATCCTCCCGATTTTCACCCTTTCCTCTAACCTGTTCCTCCTGGCAGACTTGTTGATAGACGCGAGTCACGGATGGGAGAGGTGTCTGGGTGAGGAGCTGGGATCGTATAGAGTCGTAGTGCTCCGGATACAGATCCATGAGGAATTGGTGAAGATGTTCATTCTGATGATAAGAGCAATTTCTGCATTTACAGGTAATAGGTGGTTCCAATTTGTTCAAATCATCCCAAAGTGTCTTGAATATTCCATAGTACATGCCTATAGCCATCCCCTTCAACTGCTCAGCTGGGTCAACATTTCCTAGTGTACGGGTGGGCCGTCAACCATCAAAATCGTCCTTGAAGGTCCTTCCAAAGGTTATAGGCGTTTTCATAATTTGACAGGGTATGCTTTAATTCTAGAGCAATGGTATTCAAAATCTAGGAGACAAGCATCAAGTGGATCGTTGCCCAGTGTCTTTTGTACAAGGTGGTTTTGGTTCAAGGATGCTTCCGTCCACAACATCATAGAGTTTGACCATTCGTCGTAGTTTTTGCCGTTCACCCTTACAGGAGTAATGAAGTCTCACAGTTGGTCCTATTATCCCGAATCAGTCACGGCATCACCCTCCGCCATAACGGGAGTATCCTTCGTGTGTTACATAAGATGAAGTATTACACCTCTGTTGTGTTGATAGTACATGTTTGTATGTATTACAAAGTGAGGCTAAGTCTATAAATAACAAGCTTGCATAGCAGCTTAGCTACCTACGGAAGGAAAGTCATTAAGAGTATTCCTATTACAAATGATATGCCAATCATCATCATTACCCCAATGCCGCAAAGGCTCCCACCTTCGGTGGGGTAAGGGGGGTCAGATGTACGCAGTCTTACTCTTGTACTAAAGCACAAATAGACTGTTTCCGAGTGACCCATAGTGAAAATCACGTCAAAAATTGGTTGGACTGACTGCTGCTTCATTGCAAAGAAGCGCAGACATTTTAGTGAGCCATTTTGCTTTATTTCATCATATTTTCAAAGCAAAAAAATAGTGAGTCTTTTGTTCCATTACAAATGATATGCCAATAATAACTAAAATATACCATTTCCACAATATATTATTTCCATAATAAGGTGAGTCACATGTGGTTGTTTACTTCGTTTGTTTTGGGATAGGCGAAGACTTGTACAAAATCTATGCACGAAACTTAACCATCGTGTCTCATAAATTTTGCTTGTGCTTGAATCATGCTTCAAGATACTGAAGATAGTGGATATTAGGGAGTGTTTGCAATTGCTTCAGCTTTTAAACAAATCACTTTTTAAAGTGATTTTGGAAAAAAGTGTTTAATAGTAAAAGTTGGTAGTGTTTGAAAAAAAAATTGATTCTGAAAAGTAAAAGTTGGCAGTGTTTGGTAAAATATGTGCTTTTTGTGCAATAGAAAAAGTAAAAAGCAGTTTCTAGCTTTTGGCTTTTAAGTGTTTAATTTAAGTAGAAGTTAGCGCTTCAAAACACTTTTTAAGCTTTTTTAAGGTAAAAGTTGAAAATCACTTTTTTTTTTAGTTTTTTGCGAACATACCCTTAATCTTATTAATGACTTCTTGTTCATGCTTGTCAAATTTCATGTTATACAAATCAGCAAATTTTTGTTTTTTTGTCAATTCTCGTTTCCTAATTTCCTTACCAATTACCACGAATGCCAGCGCAGTGTGTGCTCATCCATACATACATAAAGTCCACCGTCCCCTAGAAGAGAGCACCATGTTTGACGAGGCAGATTTTGAAAGTCAGAATCCTAATTGTTTATTCAAATAATTAATTTTTGCTTGACCTAAATTTATCGCATTGACCTTGTTTGTAACTTCCTTATCGGTAAACTATATAAAAAATTAGATCCGTGTAATGAAATATGACTCTTTTTTGGGGACAAAGTCTCTGTATTTGTGTTTTAATATGTCACCTTTTTTGAGAGAGTTTTTTTTTGAAGTATGGTATTTTTAGTGATTGAGAGTGTCAAAATATGGGTAAAACTCTACTTTTTGGGTGTGACACTATCACTTTAGGACCTGTTAACTCCTTGGGCTTTTTTCAGTCCCAAACCAGATCAGTCAAATAAAAATAATAATAAAACACTCATAATGTCAAATCAGACTTGAATTGATTATTGCATGCTAACTCATACTTTACAAGACCTATCCAGACCATTAAATTTCAGTCCAAATGAATAGGTCTGAAGTTGGACTCTCATTCATGCTCTTTTTTTTACTGCAATATGTTAAATTCTTCGGGCAGGTTTTGCTGAGAATAGAAAAAGCAACATGCCACCCAACAAGGGATTCACAGGTGTGGGACATGTTGGCTTGAGAAGCAGCGCAATACGCACTCTTTTTCCTACCGCTCCGACTGATACCGCAAATCAAAACGAAGCCGAGTTTGTAAGAAGATCAAAATCCATAGACTTTGTTAGGGAAATAATGGAAGGACATGGAAACAACCAAAACATCTCCCCTTTCGGTAGTGGGACCCGCAATTACCAAGTTGAGACAGATGCTGACATTGTCCATGTTAAAATTCTGCGCAACAACACTTTCATAACTGTCACTGATTCAAAAGGGAACAGAAAGTTTGGGGCTTCTGCTGGGAGTTTGGCACCGGGCGGGAAAGTGTCCAGGTTCGCTTCTGAGTCCACGGCGGAACATATCGGGCGGGAGGCAAGGAACCGTAACTTGAAGTCTGTGGTCATGAAAGTGAACGGGTTCACGTATTTCAAGAAGAAGAAGCAGTCGATTCTCAGCTTTAGAGAAGGATATAATCATTCTCGGGGAGATACAAACCCAGTTGTTTATATTGAGGATACAACACGGCTTCCACATAATGGATGCCGTCGCAAGAAGCAGCGCCGCATTTAATTTTTTTATTTACAGATGTTGACATCGGGAGATGCTGTATGTTATGATATTTTTTACTCTGCAAGATTTTGGCATTATGTTGCGTTATTATATACTCCGTAGCTTATTCAGTCTGGGCATGTATGTTTTTGCAGGATCGATGGATTAATTTTTTATACAGTTGTGTAATAAGATATGCTCTGTACAAAGATAGAGATGAAAGATGACTCAAGTTGATGCAATGTTATACGACTTCCATACGACCTTGGTGCTCCATAAGATGCATTCATTATTTACACCTCTTCTCTTGAATTGTTGAAATTGTATAATAGAGTACATAAGACGTGGGGAGCTATGTTCAATACAAACATAAAAAATGAATGTATATTTATTCATAATAATGCTATAGTGATGAGAGTTGACCCCAAACCCTTAGCAGCGTAGGAAGGAGTCTGGGGGTTGAGCGGGATTTTGCTTTTCTTCTTTATTTCAACCACCTGGGGAGTTCTATTTCCTCTTGTCTTTTGTTCTTATTGTGCGGTGCTATGGAAAAGATCAGGTACGAATGCGAATTATGCGATTATGACAACACGTCCATTTGATGAGGAGGAAGGGAGCAGTTTTGTTTTTGAACAGAAATTCATGGGGACAGGTGTGGCAGTGGGTGTAGGGCCGTAGGCCGTAGGGATGGACTGAACCGGGCTGAACCGGCCCGTGAACCGGACCGGCCCGCTACTGTGCCGGCCCAGATCGGACCGGACCGGGATCGGATGGCCGGTTCCGGGCTTTAGCCTGGTGTGGGCGGGCCTGGCGGGCCGGGCCCTATTTTTCTTGAACTGGCCCGGGCGGTTCGGACCGGGCTCTGTTCATTTTTTTTCAATTTTTTTTTCTTTTCCTTGGGTAGGGCTGGATGTTTTGGGGAGGTTTGAGGGGTGGGGGTGAGGGGGGGGGGGGGGGCGGGGGTTAATTATAACCAAAAAAATATACATTGGACCGGTCCGGCCCGGTTTGGCCCGGACCCGGTATCAACCCGGACCGGTTTTGGGCCCAACATCTTGAAAAAAAGCCCGGTTTGAATCGGCCCAGAGCCTGGCCCGGCCCGGCCCGGTCCATGTCTAAGTGGGTGAGACAAGGTTCTTGGATGTGGTTAAGGTTATCTCAGACAAATCTATTTGTTGAGACGATGACAATGGTTTGACGTCCACAAAAGGGAGTTAGTACAGAGGAGATATGTGATTGTTAGATTTTTATTGGAGTTAATCGTATGTTATATGCTATCTTTTATTTAGAGTCAAATATTAATGGTCTTATGGATATCAGTTTCGGTTGGCTAATATGTTGCCTTATAAAGTAGAATTCAAATGTGTAGAAACATATGTGTTTAATCCTAATTAATGATGGACTGATTAGAGCTAGCATGCTCTATAAATTCCTAACATCATGTAGATGAAACAGAAGTTAGGAAGCCTATCATACCGAAATCTATCAAGAACCAATTCTCTCTCTTGCCTAACCTTCATCTATATTTTGAGTTTAGATAACCTATTGTATTGTTTTTTAGTCTGAAAAATATTGGTTCATCTTAATGCTATCATCAATCATCATGATTAGTTTATTTTTTGTTTTTTGTTTTTTCTTATTTTTTGGTTTAGTCAAAACATTCTACTATTTTTGTATTTTTCATCTTATTTTTTGGTTTAAGTCTTGAAAATAGTGTTACTCCTTGATTTGTATTTTTGAAATGTATGAGTTCATTTTTGTATGATTGGTTGTTGTTCTCAAAATGTTTTAGAAAATAGAAAATTATTAAAAATCATCACTGTATAATTAGAAATTATCAAAGCATCTTTATGAAACACCTTTATATTTAATCATGGCCAAAATATTTGTCATACCATTACAATTAGTCAATTACCATTACCTCACCATTACAATACATGATCACACCACTACCTCATCATTATTATTACTATATCATGACCACAGACCACAAATTTTTTAAAAATTAGTAATTGAATTTAGCATGTAATTCTCCCAAGTTTAGCAAAGAAGAATATATGAGAAGCTTTAGTTATTGAAAAATGTAAAAACAAGTGAATCATAAAAGTTATGTACTGCTCATGAGCTTTGAAAATTACTTAGAAGGGCACAATCCAAAACAGTCTAGTATATTAGCAAAACTGTAATGTACCTGCGAGATTTCTAAACGGTTCGGTATGATTTGGTTCTAAGGTTAGAATCAGGCCATTCAGTACCATATTTGGTTTCAAATGGTACAAAATAGTAAAGTACAATGTAAAACTAATGCTAAAAATTTGGGAAAATCTTGCAATTAGTAGATTCCATCATATCGGTCACTTCACATGAAATGTGATGAAATATATAAAAAGAAAGAACGTACTGAATGATAGGGAAAAAATACTACGTATATTTTTATCTTTAAGTTCACAAATAGTGTAACATAACTACAGATAGGGGTGGACAGGTTCCGGATCGGGTCCGGTTCGGGCCTGGGCCCGGCCGGGCCTCGGTTCATGAAAGGGGAGGCCCGGAACCGGCCCGGGTAACCCCGGGTCCGGGCCGGGCCGGGTAACCCCGGGTCCGGGCCGGGCCGGGCCTCGGTTCTTACATTTTCTTTTTGGCTTTTCCTAATTAACCCCCAACCCTCCCCCCTCACCCCCAAACCACCTCAAATGCCCCATCATACCCAGCCCAACCCAAAAACTTAAAAAAATTCAAAAAAAAAAAAGAATTTTTTTTTGGCCCGGACCGCCTACCTCACCGGGCCGCCTACCTCACCGGGCCAGACCCAGGCCCGGCCCGCCTACCTCACCGGGCCGGGTGGCCCGAACCGGGCACCAACCGGTTCACCGGGCCGGTCCGGGTCCGCACAGTAGCGGGCCGGTCCGGTTCCGAGCCGGTTGGCCCGGCCCGAGTCCACTCCTAACTACAGAAAAGTATAGCAAAACAGTGATACACAAATTAAATAGACATCATCTTCATTACATTTACATGAAAACGTAAAAAGATAGATATCGTCAAATTGTTGAACATATTAGAAAAACCAATCATTTTATTTCTTTGTTTTAGGTTAGGATAATAATTTGGGAAAAGTACGGAAAAAGTATTTGTGGTTGGGGCCGTTTTCAAATAGGGTCATGTGTTTCATTCTTTATCAAATTAGTTCATGTGTTTGAATTCCGTTATCACAAGAGGGTCACGCCGTTAAAAACGTCTGAAAAAGACCGTTAAAAGTAAATCCGATTTTCAAAAGTGCCCGAAAAACTAAAAGAGAAATACCAAAAGGTGTGCCTCGTCAAGATGACCTCCAAACCACCTTCGCCTTTGGATTTTTCAGATCTGTTTGAATGATTTTTTAAAATTGATTTCGCTAATATCACTTTTCTGACGGACTTTCTGGTAACAAGGGTGGCTGAAAACAAAAAATAAAGATGATCTAGCGGTCGTCTTATTGAGGCACACCTTCCGGTATTTTTCTTTTAATTTTTCGAGCACTTTTGAAAATCAAAGTTACTTTGAATGGGTTTTTTCAGACGTTTTTAATGGTGTGACCCTCTTGTGATAACGGAATTTAAACACATGAACCACTTTGATAAAGAATGAAACACATGACCCTATCTAAAAACGGGCTCAACCACAAGTACCTTTTTCGTACTTTTCCCTAATAATTTTGTTCATAGTTGCACCATTGCTGGATGCTAAGATTTTAACCATATTAATTATGTTGTAAAAATACACAAATATATATAACAAAAGTCACGCTACAATACTACATCACTCGAAGTTTAAAGTTATTTTTTTAACTTTAAAATTCTTCTAATTACACCAAAATATAACATAAATTATCTAAAGGAATGAACACTATAAGTTATTTTAAGGACGAATAAAAACATACTTGGGCTTCTTTCGAAAAAATAACACACTTGTGCTATAAAATTCTTGGTCAGAACAAGAGATTTTTTAGATGGAAAATTACAAAAAATCTAGAACCCAATGACGAATAAAGTTTCAAACTGTACAATTTCGGTTCGGAAAAAAAGTACTCATTACGAGTTGGGAGTTTTCCCAAAAGTGGAGTTAATGGAGATGGGAATTCCAAAATAGGATTATTATGTTTTTATTCCCGAAATAGGACTAACATATGACATTATTCATTGTCATCTTGTAGGCGTGTCTACCAAATAGTTGCAGTACAGTGCATTTAACATGGTAGTATCTATTATAATTAATGATAATATTTTTCAATCATGACAGTATTTTTCATATATGGCGATAACAATGCATATTTCGGGAAGAAAAAATATAGTAGTTCTATTTTGTAATTCCAAACATCATTTACTCCTATTTAAGGCAGTTTCACTTCAGTGTGTTAGCAGATGACGAGTCACATTCTAGATTGGAAGGAGTTTATGATAGGTTTTTTTGAGGCATTAGTAGTAGACAAGACCGATCTAAATTAATATATTTGGGCATCAAATAAAATTGTTAATCAAACAACAATGTTTGTTTATAGGTCAACTTTACTTTTATTTTTGATCTATGAGCTAAACGTGAGAATATTTCTATTTTAATGATATCACTATGTCAGGTGCATACTAAGAGTTTTGCATAAATTTGATTGTCATGTATCTTAGATGATTTTAATTGGACTCATTTCCCGATCATATCAAATCAGATCATATTAGATATAAATATATTAGATTAGATTAGAAAATAGTAAATTAAAGTGCACATATAACATGTATCTATCACACCATGGGGGTGGGGAATTATACTCAAACTCCTCCCCTGCCCCTCCCCTATCTAGTATGTGTCAGATGCATATACCAAAACTGCCATGTTTTGTCTTAACATGTTAATATTTTATAAAATTGACAGTAATTATTCCTTTTTAGGAAATAAAAGCATGAAAGTCTATTATTCGAATTCTAAAGCAGTTCCTCTCATATTTAAAGAATTTCCCCTTTTATTTATTTTGGATTTGAAAACTTTAGAATTGTTTTTATTTTATTTTTTGTATTAAGTTTGATTGATGTTTTTAAAAAATTTCAGATTAATCAGTTGAATATGAGAATGCTATAATTACAATTTACTATTTAAAAAACTGATTTCAAAATAATCCTAGAGCGATAATCACCAGGCTCGGCTCTAAGTGGATTGAGTCCGCCAACGGAGAGTTGATCATATATTGTGATCTCGGCCTAGGCGCTGGGCCTCGGGCCTCTATGTAAGTTAACTATCCATCTTGAACTCTTCTTTTCTTTTTATCAAGTATTACATATTTAATTTTAAAATATCACTATATTTATTTGGCAATGCCATAATTTCATATGATGATTTTAATGTGAAAGTGCTATTATTTCATCTCAAAGTGCCTTGTTTTTACATGAAAATGTCATTATTAGTTTAACATGGAAATATGTCATTACTTTTATGAAGGTGACAATCTCTTCGGAGATCAACACCAGACAAGGAGGCCGACGCGCTAGAAGAGTCGACGGCGAGAAGAATGTGGGCCCCTAGTGGAGGATGTTACGCTCTAGAAGACGCGACAACACTAGATGAGTACTCTTCGGAAGGCGGTGACGGTGGAGGAGATGACAACATTGCTTGTGGAGGACCTGACTCCATCAGACGAGGACTCACCAGAGAGCAGTGTGACACCCCCGCCCCGTAGGGCCCGAGGTAGTTACTCTTGGATGCTATCTAGACTTCTAGTACTGTCCTCATAAACTAACCCAAGTCTTTACCACACACTTTGTCCTCATTCGTGCGCGTCATGAGAAACTTCCTAGACGACCATCCATCTCCTAACACAACATGCTTAACTTGGAGTCCTTAGCTGACAAATTCTCTTAAACGGAGATGTACCTTGATGATATAAGTAGTACTAACCGTAACTTAATCTAAAGTATTAGAAGCAATGTGGTGATAAAGGGTTGCAAGAGGGGCCTCATTCGAGGTTGGAGGCGATGATGGTAGATGAATTAGTAGTGGTGCATAGGGTTTTGGTGGCCGATGGATGGCTTTATGATTTATTCTTGTTTGTAATTTATTTGTTGTTATTTGTTATGAATGTAGTCTGATTTCACTAGTCACTAGATGTAAGTATGCAAATTCATTTCAGCGGCCTGTAACATCTGCGTTTTCCAAATTTTGGAAAACTAGTAAAAGTCACTTCTCCAAATCATTAAGGAAAAGAGAGACATGTCTCATTTTTTTCGTTTTGGAAAACGGTTTGGTAAACGCATTTTTCTGTTTTCCTTTATCCAGTTTTCCAATAATTTTCGTTGGTAAACACGTTTCCTGTTTTCTAATTTTCCAGCAGGAAAATTGAAAAATATCTCCTTTAGTAAAGAGACCCTTAACTTCTAAATACTCCTTAGTTTTTTATAAAAATAAAAAAAACTTCTAAATAGTTTCATTTTTGGCATATAAAAACATTCCTCCTTCTCACACTGTCAACCCACAGCCACTCTCATCTTATCAGAACTTCTTAGCGATGAAACTCCATAGCTCAGTCCTATTATCAGCTCTACTCTGCCTCACTTCACTCCAAATCTCCTCCGCCGTGCCGGCTCAGCCTCTTTATTCCTGCGGCCAGCACACAGAATCTTTCCGCTTCTGTCAAACCAACCTCTCCATCAGCTTCAGAGTGAAAGATCTCGTCTCTAGACTCACTCTTGACGAAAAGATTGCCCAGCTTGTTAGCTCCGCCCCGGCCATTCCGCGACTCGGAATCCCCGCCTTCGAGTGGTGGTCAGAGGCTCTGCACGGCGTCGCTGACGTCGGGAAGGGGATTTCGTTCGCTGGCAAGATCAAAGCCGCCACCAGCTTCCCCCAAGTCATTCTCACCGCCGCTTCGTTTGATGAACATCTTTGGTACCGCATTGGACAGGCAATTGCTTAAACTCAGCTCAAGCACTCTTATATTTAACTTCTCACTTTATTAGGCATCCATCTTTATTTAGGAGAATTAACTAGATTAGAAAAAAAAGATCAGACCAAATAAAATAATATTTTTTTAGTAATTTTAGAGAAAATGATTAATAGTAAAAATTATTAGTGTCTAAAAAAATGCTTTTTAAAAATTAAAAGTGGGTAGTGTTTGATAAAATAATTGATTTTTGTGTAATAGAAAAGTGAAGAGCACTATAAAACACCTTTCGACCTGCTTCCCGCTTTTAACTTTTAAGTGCTTAATTTAAGTAAAAACCGTCATTTGAAAACACTCATTTCAGTTGTCTTTAAAACAAAAGCGGAAAAACACTTTTTTTAATCTCTTGCAAACACTCCCTTAGATAGCTTCATTATACATAAAACAAACATTTTTAGAGTTAAAAATGTCTCATACCAAATTTGGTAAAGTTTGTGTGGCTCTAAATAATTCTTACTTTATTCTTACTTTATCAATTTAATATCAAACACATAAACCACTTTTTATTGATTTGCGTGTCAACCCCTTTTGTCCCATTGTTAGGAGGACGGAGAGAGTATATACATGTTTATAAATGTAAAAATATTTATAGCAGTATAAAATGTTGTGACAAACATTAGCCCCTACAACATAAATTCTTTTATTTTTTATATTTTTTGCATAAAGATTTTATTTTTTATATATATTTTATAATCCATAAATAATTATTTTTTATTCATTTATAATTAAAAATAATAATATTCCTTCCAAATTATCGAAAATTATTATCGTTTTACTTGGTCTGATTTCAATCCCAGATCGAAGCAGATCAGACCAGACCAGACCAGAACAGACCATATCGAACCGGAATAATAATAATAATAATAACAACAACAATAATAATAACAATAATTATAATAATAATAACAACAACAACAACAATAATAATAGTAATAATAGTAGTAATAATAATAATAATAAAAATAATAATTAGGGGCGTGCACTATCCGGTTTAAACCGGAAATCCGGACTGAACCGGACCGGAAAAACCGGAACAGGATCGAACCGGAATGATATCCGGTTCGGTTCGGTCCGGTCCGATTTTGAACCGGTGCACAGCCCTCATAATAATAATAATAATAATAATAATAATAATAATAATAATAATAATAATAATAATAAAAATAAAATATGGTCTGGCCTGGCCTGGCCTGGTCTGGTCTGGCCTATTTTAGTCTGGTCTGTTCTGGTCTGGGACGAATTACGGTCCAAGTAAAAACAACCTAAAACCCCAACCAATTAAAACACGTTCTCCAACTCAATTTTGTCTAATGCGTTTAGATCATTTTCATCCTAGTATGATATTTGTTTGGTCGGATTTTGTATGCTAAATCTGGAATGATCTAATTTGGTATGGTTTATTTAATTAAAATTGGTTTATTTTAAATTGGATTGATTTATGTGTGTGCTTGGAAGACATAAGTTTCTACTTTTTAATTTCTTCCAAAAAGCTGATAAAATTTCTGTTTGGTACAACGTTAGCGTTAATTAATCACTACACTTTCTTATACTAAACAAAACTAAATTAAACAGTCAGACACATGTACACCGCAACCTTTTTTATCAAGGATCTTTTCCATCCAACGGTTACCAAATACTCCTCCCTTATTAAACTGTTCGCTACATTTTTCTTTTAAAAACGCTCAATTACTCTAACTTTTTCTATTTCTCACACTCTTTTATAATTTTTCTATACTATTCATCAACCCTGATACTTTTCTTTTTAATTAATGTGTCATACTCTATTGTAGCAAACATTTCAATACGGAAAGAATAAGTCACAAAAGCATGTTTCAGGTACTTGTGTTAAACAGAACCTAAAGGAAATACATCTTCTAACTATGTAATTTTATGAAAAGTTGATGTGGGACATTAATGTTCCAGAATTGCGTTTGTGCTTAAAACATTTCATTTCCGTGTGACTTTTAATTTACAATAATAATTTTTTTTGATCACAAAATGATTTTTTTATAAAGTGAATTTAATTGATTGAGAAATGATCTGGCCAAACCCGTTTGAGGGACTTTTAAGTCGATGTTTTAATGATTTTTTTTTCAGAAAGTTTTTCATGAAGTTTGGATTATGCCTACAAAATTTCCGCTTAAAATTCAATCTGGAAGTCAGCTAAATAAATTATTGAGAAACATTGCGCTTTTTATATGAAGTGTTGGTGCAGTGTTTTTCAATGATTTATTTAATACTTCTCTATTGAATTTTAAGACGAAATTTTGTGACCATAATCTAAACTTCTTATAGAACATTCTCACAAAATTTCATCAAAAAAATCGACTCGGAAGCCCCTCAAACAGGCTTGGCCGTAGGGGACATCCAGACCATTTCTCTATAAATAAAATCGACTTAGTCTTATGATTATTATACTATTCTCACATTACATCCACTGGTGCATAATTATTCTTTCTTGCTCCATCTGCAGTCCCTAAAATTTCAATTATTGTTTCTTGCTCCATTTGTCGTCCCCAAAATTTAGCTCATAGAACTACAGTTGTGCAAGTAACAATAATCTAGATAAAATTTGTATAATGTATGTAGGAACAGAAGTAGAATTTACTCTTGTGTACAATAACCTAGATATAATTAAGAACACAGGTCAATATAATTTGTAATTAAATGCATCTTTTATTGAGACAATTGGTCAATTGAAGGTGATTGGAAGAGAGGCAAGGGCATTGTACAATGAAGGGCAAGCAACAGGGTTGACATTCTGGGCTCCAAACATCAATATATTCAGAGACCCACGATGGGGAAGAGGGCAAGAAACACCCGGTGAAGACCCGCAAGTGACAGGGAAGTATGCCGTGGCATATGTACGAGGAGTACAAGGCGACACTTTCCAAGGCGGGAAGACAGGAAATCATCTTCAAGCCTCTGCTTGTTGCAAACACTTTGCTGCCTATGATATGGAGAACTGGAATGGCAATCTGCGTTATGGATTCAATGCCATTGTAAGTAAACTGATTCTTTAGTTTAAAGAGTATTTTTTATGTGGTTTTCTAATGTGGGATCATGTATTCATGTGCACCATCAATTTTTAGTTTCTTTTTTTCTTAAATGAGTAATGGATTTTATAATTTAGGTATAAGTATTACAGATAATGGTTATAGTAATACAACGGGCCACTCAATATGTGCATCTGTTGAGACGTTTTTATGTGACACCAGGAATGTGAGTGTTTGACACCAACAAATGTCTCTATTCGATGATCACATTTTATGTCTCGTATTTATCATTACGCTTGTAATATCTATATAATTATTTTTTGGAGAATCAGTTTCTCTTACTTATTCATGTTAAAATTTAGTCCATATTTTTAAGTATTTGCAAATGCAGTTCTTTAGTTATTAATATATTGTGGACTCACTCTGTTATATTGTCCGTTAATAAATATAGCAATTCTGTTTAATTGTGCAAATGCCATCCCTAGAATCTGCAAAATGCTGCAATGTTGCCCCTCATTTTTTGCAACTTTTTATTATAGTACATCAACAACAACAAACTCTTTTGGTATTAAGGCTTGGTTGTTGTTATTGTTGTGTTATAGTATCAAAAAACATTAAATTCGAGCCACTATCTTGCGAGCATTTTAAATTGTGTCACACTTGCTATGATATAAAACTTACTTCGTATTCTCTAGATCCTATTTTCTCCCCCCCACTATCTGTATTCTGGTTATCTGGTTTTTCCTTTTTCATACTGTATTTCTCTTTCTATTCAATAAAATACTTTCGTTTAAATAAAAAATAAAAAAATAAAAAAAATAAAACTTACTTCGTATAAAACATTGGCTTAGGCTCTTAAGATGAATTTGTTTTGAAATAGGCAAGCAAAATATGGTAAAGAGCATTGCATTCTGATATGTGTGTGTGTGTGTGTAGGTGACAGAACAAGATTTAGCTGATACATATCAGCCACCATTTCAGAATTGCATACAAAAAGCCCAAGCAAGTGGAATAATGTGTGCTTATAACAGTGTCAATGGGGTCCCTGGCTGTGCTAGTTACAATTTCCTCACCAAAACTGCTCGTCGCCAATGGGGTTTTCGTGGGTATGGGATATAGCAATGGACCTTTTTTATTATTTCAGTTTATTGCTCTCCCAATGTTATTGCTATAACACTTTCCAAATGGTGTGGCATTTTTAGGTATATTACTTCAGATTGTGATGCAGTAGGAAATGTTTTCAAGGACCACAAATATACAAAAACACCAGAAGAAACTGTAGCAAATGTACTTAATGCAGGTATAGTTCGATTGCTTGAAGCCATAACTTCAATAACTCGAAATTTAGTCGCATAGAGTCATAGAGACCGTTTGGTAGACTTTATTTTTAGTTTATCAGCCCCATCAAACAGTTACTTTTTCGGCTGAAATAGCGGATGTTGATATAATCACTTTCTTTAACTTATTTATATAAGATAAGTTGTAAGAGGCATTTGTGTTTGGCACAAAAAAGGACAATTATTATCTTTAGAAGGAAGAAAAAGTAATGTGATTGTAGTCCATAGGAAGTAAAAAGTGAAATGGACAAATGGAAAAGTAGGAAAATAAATAGTTATTGAAGTTTAGATTTGAAAAATTATCACAATTTTGGGACAAAAATAAATCTAACAAAATGGAATAGGAGTAAGGATGTTTTTAATTAGACTGAATTTTCTGGTCATGTCAAGTCCGGTTAGGTAGACGTCTGGTGTGCATGTATCTTACTATTGTCTAAGTTTGATTTGGTCTATTTATATCTGGTTTGGCTTGGTCTATTTAAGTTTAGTTTGGTTTGGGACTGAAACCAATCCAATTAAATATATCCTAAGTACTTTAGGCGATTAAGGGGATTTCGCCTAAGCCTCAACTTGATCAGATTGAGCCACTTCAACCAATTTAAGTCTAACCAAAGGGCTCCATACTCTATTCATAAAAGAATTACATATAAGTATTTATATGAACAAATTCATACACAGGTATGGATGTCAACTGCGGTTCATTTTTGAGTCAATATACAAAATCAGCAGTTACACAGAAAAGAGTTTCAGAAAATCAAATAGACAGAGCTCTACACAACCTCTTCAGCATTCGCATGAGATTGGGACTATTTGATGGAAGCCTTAAACAGCTCCCTTATGGTAACATTCTTTTGAATGAAGTTTGCAGTCAAGAACACCAGATTCTAGCTCTACAAGCAGCAAGAAACGGCATTGTCTTACTGAAGAACAATGCTAAATTGCTTCCTCTGTCAAAGACTAAAACAGCATCCCTCGCTGTTATAGGGCCTAATGGAAACAATGCAAATGTGCTTAAAGGAAATTACTATGGCCCTGGGTGCAAATCTGTAGAAATATTTAAAGCCATGCAGAGTTACGTCAAGTACACGTCATTTCTTGAAGGTTGCAATAATGGAGTGAGTTGTGCTTCTGCTACAATAGATGAAGCGGTAAACTTGGCAAAAAATAGTGATCAGGTGGTTCTAGTGATGGGATTGGATCAAAGTCAAGAAAGGGAAGCGGTAGATCGTGTGCATTTGGAGCTTCCTGGGATGCAAGAGCTTCTCATTACGAAGGTCGCTAAAGCTGCAAAGAAGCCTGTCATATTGGTGTTGCTGTGTGGCGGTCCAGTTGATATTACATTTGCTAAGTTTGACCCTAAAATAGGCAGCATTTTGTGGGCTGGTTATCCAGGTGAAGCGGGAGGCCTTGCACTCGCGGAAACTATATTTGGTGATCACAATCCTGGTAAGAAGCTTCTTAACATTAATTCGCGGTCAATCAATTTTTTTTTTTGCGGGGAGGTCAAAGAATATTTTATTTACTTATATACCATCCTTCGATATAAGTGAAGAACTTTCTAACCTTATTGTATGTACTTAAGTTTGAGACTCATGCTCCAGCATTTATAGATCATATTAGGCTTGATTGAGGGTAAAATAGGCCCATGTACCGGTTGTGAAAGCTCAACTCAGCCAATGAACCAAAAAAAGGTCCAATTCGCACCTTGAACCGGCAAAAAATGGTTCAAATTTCATTTTTTACATGTAAACAACCGGTCACCCGCCATGTCACCGGTCTGATTGCCACATGTGCATCAAATCACCCCCTAAACTATTAAAAAGTGTCAGTTGTACTAGTAATAAATTATAAATAAAAATAGAAAAAATAAAAAAATTAATAAATATTATTATAAAAAATTAAAAAAAAATGAAACTTAAGTTTAATTTTGAACTTTATATCCATACTTTATATCTATGTTTTTACATCAATATTTTATTTAAGAATTCATTTTTATTTTAATTTTTTATTTTTATGTTATTATATATTATTAATATGAAAATAACGCCATTCTTATTTGAGAATATTTGCTATGTTTTATTCCTACTTAAGAATTTTTTCTTTAGAGTTTTAGTTTTGTCCTTACATTTATATTTCACATTTCACTAGATTTTTAACATCTTTTCCTATTTATTTTATTTTGTATAAGATAGATAAACAATCATATATGTTTTAAGTTATACAAAATATTTCCGGATTGAAATTTTACATTTTTTATTCTATTAACTTTTTTGAAGTACTATAAATTCCTATTTTATATTTCATACTTTTTAATTAAAAACCTACGAAATGATAAAAATATAATAACATAACATAAAACATTAAAATATTAATAAAATCTTAAATAAAATATTGATGTAAAAACATTCTCCGTATATATATATATAAAGTATGAATATAAAGTCTAAAATAAAACTTAAGTTTCATATTTATATTTTTTTAATTTTTTTATTTTTTTTTATTTTTAATTTTTAATTTGTTACAAATTTGACACTATTTAATAGTTTAGGGTGTGATTTGATCAACTGTGACGGGTTTAGCCATTTAGGGGCTAATTTTAGCTATTAGTTTCAACTTCAGATGCACATGTGGCACTCATACTGGTGACGTGACGGGTGATTGGTTCGTTGCCGGTTTGAGGTGCGAATTGGAGCTTTGTTTAGTTTAGGAGCTCAATTGAGCTTACACGACCTGTACAAGGGCCTATTTAACCCTTTAGCCTTTAATTAAAACACAGGTAAGATGATATTTGCGAAATTTAATCAACCATTTCCGAATTTTCAAAATAACAAAATGGGTTTTCCTAAATTATTACTCCGTACTAAAATACAACTCATGTATCACTGCAGCTGCTGCGAGAATACCAGTGTGGTAATTCCAGTGTAAAACTAAACATTATCACTGTGACTGCATTTATCATGATGGTCACCGCGTATTAAGCCACTTTTATATTCAGTAGTTTTATTTTGGTCATATGTTCGTCATTATTTCATATAAAAAGAAGCAACTGTATATATAAATAAAACTTGGGACACATGCACAAATAAAAGTACTCTTGTTTCATAAAACAGGACTCATTCATTCATAAAAATTGAATAAAAGTATTTAACATTTTTAGGGACTTGAATGAGTCCTATTTTCAGAAAAACATAGTGATGGTTGTCTTTAATAAAATGCATTATATTTTAATAATGTGTAGACAACTATAATTTGTAGACAACTAGACATAAAGAAATGACACATAGTAGGTAAAGTTGAATCATGTGATCAATATATTAACTTTAAAGTATGAGCTAAATTATAGGACAAACATAATGGGATGGACAAAAATGGAAACATGAGACAAAGGAGTACTATATATATTGAATTTTGCCTATAAAGAAAGTCTCATTTTGTTATTGTGATTCGCTTGCAGGAGGAAGACTACCAATGACATGGTACCCTAAAGATTACATTAAAGTTCCAATGACAGATATGAGGATGAGGGCTGATAAATCTAGAGGGTACCCAGGTCGTACATATAGGTTCTACTATGGTCCTACAGTATTCAAATTTGGCTACGGTCTTAGCTACACAACATATTCTTATGAGTTCACTTCCACTACAACAACCTTGGTAAACCTGAACCAACTATCAAGTGTGAAAACATATGCGGGATTCGATTCTGTCCATTACATATCAGTGGATGATATTGACAAAGAGACATGTGAGAAGGCAAAGTTCCCAGTCACTATTCGAGTTCAAAACTCTTGGGAAATGGATGGGGTTCACCCGGTGCTACTTTTCATCAAGCCTACCACAGAGAAAGATGGAAGTCCAATGAAACAGTTGGTTGGGTTTCAAAGTGCAAAACTAAAAGCTGGTGAAAAGGATGAACTTCAGTTTGAGCTCAACCCTTGTCAACATCTGAGCACTGCCAATAAGGATGGGTTGATGGTGATTGAAGAGGGTTCTCGGCATTTAGTAGTAGGAAACACAGAACACGCTATTAACGTAGTTTTTTGAATGGTAGTATCTAATCACTAGAGATGAAACTGATATTTTGTTTGTTGTAACTTTAAGTGTGTTCACTTCTGGTGAATACACAGCTTTTTTTTCCAGTTAAAAACAGTGGAGAATGCTTCCACTTCATTTGATGTACCACAACTTATGTGTAGTTTTGGAGGGGTTTAAAGCTTCTTTAGGCCCTAAAAGCTGCTGAGAAAAAAGGCGAGGGGATGTTATCCATATTTATCCTCCATTACGTATGTCTCATGTAATATCCTAGAGAAAATATACAAAAATGATATTTTGATCTTTTTGGAGGTGGTGCGTTGTTGGCGGCTGCCTGCTGGGTAGATCATGCCATCTTTTCTGCTCATCTTATTTTAATGAGTTTTTTCCTAAGATATTAATAATAAAAAAGACATAGATAAAAATGTGATTTAGTAATTTTTAGTGACTATAATTGTGTTTAAAGTTTACATCATAGTCACTACGTCATAGTAGTTTTGAGTACAATATAGTCACTAAAAGTGATCAAGTTACATTTTTGTCCACTTTTTTAGAATAATTTATGTGGTATTTCCCCTATTTTAAATTTTAATTGCTTATATTATCATGGAAAAAACTTACAATGATAACATATGACTAATTATAATAATAGTTTAGTGCTTATTGTACAAATATTTGTAAGATACATCTTTACACTATTTGTATTGCATATTAACATTCAAAGTTTTAGCATACTCCCTCCGTCACAGAAACAATGTCATAGTTTGACTTCGCACATATTAAGGAAATAAATTTGACAACACATTGTAGCGACAATGTTTGATATAGATTTGTATACCAAATAAGAAAGTTAAGGAAGTAGCACTTTAATTTATGGACTTTCATTTTGGAAAAGTAGGACATTGTTTCAGAAACGGAGGGGGTATTATTTTGCAATGAGAAAAGCAGTTGCATATTAACATTCAAAGTGTTGTGTCCAAAAAATGTTTGGTTTTATTACTAAAATGTCACCGTGCATCTATACCCTTTAGATCAACTCATCAGATGATCAAGTTGAGTTTGTAAATTAAGAGGGGTTTGTGTTTGAACTTTTATCAGCATAGTATAATAACATTATCTTTTTAAATATTCATAGCAAGAACATATACGTTTACATTTATAATGACATATAAATACGTATTTATTAAATGCAGATTCACCTAGAAGAAGGAGCTGCCTCTTAGAGTTTAGAGAAAGGCTTTGGATCCGCCGTTCTCTCTTTCTCTATGGAGGTCTTCGTTTAGTCCGTGTCACGGTGTTAAGGAGGTCTTTCTCTTGCTTGTCGAGAGCTAGGGATTTCTCTCGAGTGTCGAGAGTAGTGCAATGTTGCACTTCTGTGGATCAATTTTTTTTTTTTGCTATTTGATCGAGTGCAGGTTCAAGATAGGATAAGCATGACTTCATTGGATGATCTAGAGCAGCGTTGTCCCATTCCAGCAATTGAGGAGGAGGTTGAAGGGTTGGTTTTTGGCAGCTGAACATGGATGGAGGGTTCGCACATATTAAGGACCAGTCCGTTGGGCATTGAATCGTCCATAAACTGTCCATTTAACGCAGCATTAAAAGATAAGATAAACGTCCGAGGGGTTCTGTTCAAGGCCTTCTGTCCGGAGCACTTCTGGGAAAAGATAAACGGTCCGTTATCTTTTGCACGGGCCTCATCGGCACATGCCACAAGCAGACGATGAGCGGTGAAGGGCTGAGCAAGGGAGTAGGCGATCAGCGGTCCGACCCCCAAATTCGAAATGAGCATGATGGGCGAATTAAACTTCTTCCTTGATTTGCAAGTTAGACAATTACCGCACGAAATCTTAATCAATCAATCAAAGTACAGTTTGGACATGCTGAAAAGATTCAAAATAGACAAGAAACCTTTCTTGAGAACCCCCATGACCCCCAACAATAAGCTTGACTCAGACCTTACAGGGCAACCGGTCAATGCTACTCATTATCAGGCCATCGGATCGTTGCTATATCTTATCTCTAGCAAGCCTGACATTGTGTTTGCGACATGCTTATGTGCTTATTTTCAGGCAAATCCGAAGGAATCCCACTTAACAACTGTAAAAAGAATTTTGAGATATCTAAAGGGCACAGTCAACCTGAGCCTCTCGTATCCCAAGAATTCAGGTTTTCACCTCATTGGGTATTGAGATGCTGACTTTGCCAGATCTAGATTGGACCGCAAGAGTACATTGGGAAGCGCTCAATTTTTTTGGAGAAAAACCAGTCAAACAGTCGAAGCAGAATACGTTGCGACTGCTAGTTGTTGTTCACAAATCATATGGACGAGGACTCAACTCAAAGACTACAGGTTCACATTCAACCACATCACGATCTACAGTGATTCTCTGAGTGCAATAGCCATAACCAGCAACCCTGTCCACCACTTTCGCACAACACACATCGATTTGCGCTATCAAGGACCACATTGAAAAATGAGACATTGATCTGTACTATGTGAGCTCAGAGCTTCAACTGGCTGACTTATTCATTAAGGCTCTGGATGAAAAACGATTCCAGTTCCTAGTATCTAAGATGTGCATGTTGAACCTCGAACCCAATCAATTTGAATCTGACTGATCCAAAACAAAAGTGTGTGTGTTACATGTGTTGAGGGGGAGTATATTTTCAAAAATATAAAAAAAATGAATTTTGTGTGTTTTTTTTTCATGCATCATTTGAGGGGAGTTTTTATCTGTACAGGACTGTATGTAAATACAGTGTGTGAGTCTTTTCATTTTTTTCGCATACTCTAAGTTTGAATTTTTTTTCTCACATATATAAGGGACGTTCAAAAATCTAGTTCTCGCACTTCACTTCATATTCACAAAATTTTTTCGCATTCGAGAGCTAGACACTTCATCTTCCTCCTCGTTTTTCCTTGAACTTCATCAATTCTCTTAAAGGTAGTTTTCAGAGATCAAACTTCATGATAGGGTTCAAAAAAGTGGTCTGACAACGTTTCTCTTGAAAAGGCTTCGAGAAAGAATTCTCGATACTTTGGTTCGAAAAAGATTCTCGAAGTTAGGGTTCGAAAAACTTTTGAAATTTTCATTAAAAATCATTTTGATGTTTTTTGCAGGAATTAGCTTTCACAGGTGCAAAGGCAACTTCGAGAAATCATTTTCCGAACTTTCGATGTTGAGAAAAATTCTCGTTGTTTCAACTTCGAGAAAACTTCTCGATGTTTAAACTTCGAGAAAATTTGTCGATGTTTAAACTTCGAGAAAGTTTCTCGTTGTTTAAGCTTCGAGAAAATTTCTCGATGTTTAAACTTCAAGAAAGTTTCTCGATGTTTAAACTTCGAGAAAGTTTCTCGATGTTTAAATATCGAGAAAGTTTCTCGATGTTTTACACTTAGCAATTTTTTCGAAGTTCTGCCTTTGCCAATTCTTTTGAAAAAACCCTGCTATATAACTTTAAACTGTACATATGCCAACCCAAATGTCAGCAGCTCACCAAAGAAGTATACTCATTTGTGTATGTTCATTCCTTTTAAGCGTATACTCATTTGAGTTTAATATAAACTCATTCGAGATTCGTCAACAAAGAAGTATGACTCCATTTAGCAATATATTGAACTCAAACCCGGTCTCCTAAATCATCGCTCAATCTGCCGTCTCCGTACTTCTTCTTCTCGCAGCATCGACCAACAAAGAAGATTCACAGGAGCCACCGTCTCTTGCGCAACAGGAGGACGTTCATGCTTGAGGAGAAGAGAGCGGTGACGAGGAGCAGCCTGTCTGGTGAGAAATCAGATCGAAGAAGCCAAGCGAGATCGAAGAAGCAGGTGTGAAGTCCGATGCAAAGCCAGATCAGAGAAGTCCCTATGCGAAGCCAAGAAGCACAGAAGGCTAAAAAAGCCAGGTTACACCGTGCGCACGGTACAACCTGTTGTACGCTATATTTTACCACTGTTATTACGCTACAACGTTTTGCTGGATAATTTCTAATTAAGACCGACATGTTGTATCTAAGACTTATGATATTGCGGAATTATAAACATTTACCATTTTGACTAGGTGACTATTATATATATATATATATATATATATATATATATATATATATCATATAGATACAATATATATATATATATATATATATATATATCATATAGATACAATATATATATATATATATATATATATATTGTATCTATATGATATATATATATATATATATATATATATATATATATATATAGAGAGAGAGAGAGAGAGAGAGAGAGAGAGAGAGAGAGAGAGAGAGAAATTCTCAGGTCCACCTCCTGGTCCGAATGCCATCCGAACACCACCGTTTGGGGCGGTTCCCGGTGGAATTTTTTGATGAAATATTTTGAGCATGTTTCCCATCACGTCTAGTTTATCCATACCAAATTTAAGCTCAAAATTCGATCGGGAAGGCAGTCAAATAATTCGTTGCAGTTAACTGCGTTTTCTATGTATAATTTGGCGCAGTTAACTTCAACGAATTATTTGACTACCTTCCTTATAGAATTTTGAGCTGAAATTTGGTATGAATAAACTAGACTTGATGAGGAACATGCTCAAAACATTTCATCAAAAAATTTCGCCGAAAACCTCCTCAAACGGCGGTGTTCAGACGGAATTCGGATAGAAAAGTGCTGGACAGGAGAATGACTCATATATATATATATATATATATATATATATATGATGGAGTATATGGCCCAGGGACCCCCGGCCCACATACTTCCACTATTACAATTGAGCCCAACAGGCTCAAGCGGGCCAAGCCCAGCAAGATGGAGCTCTAAGCAGCCCACAATACATAAAGGGGTGCCTTCGGCCCCATGGCCGAAGGCTACCAGTGACAGAATCGGGCTCAGAAACACCACAGGAGAACAAGGCTTAAAAACCAAGCCTTCGGCACTAGGAACCCTCGGTACTAGGAAGCCTCCGGTACGAAGAGCCTTCAGCCCGTCATCTACAGCTGGAGGCATCTTCCTCGACAGAATCTCCTCTCCACATGCGCTGAATCGCCGTACCAAGTACAAACGTCACATCCAACCACCGCTGTTAATGTGGCCACATGCGAGTGCCAGTGCCACCCCGGTTGAGGTGACCCCTCGACCACCAGAATGCTGACACATGTCCCTATCTAGCATTAATTGCTGCTATAAATAGAAGCCCATTTCCCCATTGTATACAACAAGTTCACATATTCGAATACATTCTCTCTCTTACTTATTTGCTATGACTTCTCTCTAGTTATTCCCCACAATAACCCCTCGGATAAGCTACCCCCGGGTACACTATCCATCATTTGGTGCTCTCGTTGAGAGGTCGTACAATTAAGTAAGAAACCCTCCTCTTCAGCTCAAAACACCTACCAAAATGGGAAGAACCACTCGTTCTCAGTCCAAAACCCTTGAGGACAACAACCTGGCCCTCGGTGAAGTCAACGTCCCCGGAGCCTCTAACAAGGCTCCCGAGGGCGGGGTCATCACTGAGTTGGAATAGGCTGTTGTTGACCTGCGCCTTCAACTTCAGCAGAATGCTCCCGATGCTCGCCTTGGCATCGAAACTCGAAGGAGGGACCGGAGCGAAAACCAAGTGAGCCCTCCGGTCCTCAATATTGACGTACAGTCGACGTTTTCCGCCTTCATCCAGACGCTCACCCAAAATCCGGGTCGGGGAGAACGCCATTCCTCTCCCTCCTCCGCCCCCCTTCGTGAACCCTATCCTTCACTAGCCCAACGCTTCTTGACACAATTTGCGGGAAGGCACCGATCCAAGAAGCACTTCTCCAATCTACTCACAATAAGGCAACAAAAGGAGGAGACCCTTCGGGATTTCCTTGAGCGCTGGAGGCTAGAGACAGACAAGGTCGACGGTGCCGACGACAAGACCCTCCTGGCTCTCCTACAGACGGTCCTCCGAACCAGCAACTTCTCCAGGAGCCTCATTATCGAGCCTCAACGCGACTACATAAGGGCCCTCTAGCGGGGAGACCGGTATGCGGAGACCGAGGAGGTGGAGAGGTCCCATCGGAACCCTGAACAACAACGCCCCAGGAAGGATGACAGGAACAACCGAGGGCCGGGGGCTCCATTCCATCAGCCCAAGGGACCAGCCCCCTCGGGTGATCACCCCCGGCATGGCCAAGCCAAACCCGGGGGAGGTTACAAAAACAACCTGAATGCCTGGGCGCAGCCCATCCTTCTGGAGTACCCTCGGACACCTCTAACGCATCCCGTCAGCGTTATCCTCGATTTCGCCAAGGAGAGGGGTCTCGTGGAGCGAGATTCTCGCGCACCCCTAGAGGTATATGCCGTCAACCCCAATGAACCATACTGTCGCTTCCATCGTAACCAGGGGCATAGAATCGACGACTGCCATTAGCTGAAGGCAACCATTGAGAGGTTGATACAGGCAGGCCATCTATCTCAATTCATCAGGGGCCCTCCTCCTCAGGGAACCCCTCATCACCAAGGGCCCCCGTCGAAGGCCAATAAGTGGGTTAACCCAAACACCATCCCTTTAGGAAATCCGCAGGGGAAGAAGCGTGAGATTGGGAACCTCGACGAGGAGGAAGAGTACCACCAATACCAAGAGAAGAAGCGCCATATCCACATGATCACCGGCGGCAACATTGGGGAGACTCCACTAGCCAAAGAAAGAAGTGGGCACAATCGCTTTATGTGGGGGAAGTCACTCATATGCCCCCCCGTAAAGCGATTGAGGGAGGAACCCAACATTTTCACCAACGCCGATCTTCCCCTGGTTTCCTCTCCCCACAGGGATGCACAGGAGATCCAAAGTGAGATCAACAACACCACAATCCACAGAACTTACGTTGATACGGGTAGCTCCGTCAACGTAATGTACCTAAGCACTTTCAAGGAGCTGCATCTGGAGAGGGAGTCCCTTCGGCCCATTCGGACCCCCCCTGTCCGGCTTCACCGGAGACACCATAGATTTCGAGGGGGTGATAACCCTCTCGGTACTCTTCGGCGACGGGCTCCATAGGGTCAAGCTCGAAGTGAAGTTCGTCGTCGTCAACATTGACTGAGCCCACAACATCATCCTCGGCCGCCCCACCCTTGAGGACCTGGAGGCTATCATCTCCATGAGGCACCTATGTCTCAAATTCCCAGCTGAAGGAGGCATCGGGTACTCAAGGGGGAACCAGAAGCTCACCCGCGCCTGCTACCTTCAAATAACAAAGAAGGTTAGCAAGACTGAGTTCCGTGTTGACACCATCACCGGAACTTTAAAGGAAGAAGAGAAGAGGCCGATGGCTGAACCGGCCGAGGAGGTAGAAGACTTTGCGCTCGATCCAGCCAAGCCGGAGAGAGTCGTGAAGATTGGAGTCAAGCTCCCTGAAGATTTGAAGACCGGCATCACGGATGCCCTCCGCGCCTACTCCATTGTTTTTGCATGGGGGCCGGAGGACATACCGGGAATTAGCCGAAGGGTCATCACTCACCGCCTGTCGGTGGACCCTCCCTCCAAACCTGTGCAACAAAGAAGAAGACCCCTCTCGGCCGAGAGAAGGGATTTTGTGAAGAAGGAGGTCAGCATGCTCCTCTCCATCAAACACATCAAGGAGGTGGAATACCCTTCATGGCTTGCTAACGTAGTCCTCGCACAAAAGCCGCCCACCTTCCGCATGTGCGTGGACTACACGGATCTGAATAAGGCGTGCCCCACGGACCCTTTCCCGCTGCCAAATATTGACCAACTAGTATACGAGACAGCGGGCTGCGAGATCATGTCCTTCCTCGACGCCTTCCGTGGATATCACCAGATTTTCATGCACGAGGAAGACGCCGAAAAAACAACCTTCATGACTCCCGAAGGCATCTTCTGCTACCTGGTCATGGCCTTCGGCATTAAGAACTCAGGCGCCACTTATACCCTGATGGTGGCCAGGGTATTTCAAGCCGTCCTAGGACGCACCATGGAGGCCTATGTTGCGATATGATCGTCAAAAGCAAGCAATCAACAAGCCATGCAGATGACCTCCGGAAGATCTTCGCCATAATGCAGAAGTTCAACCTTCGGCTGAACCCGAAGAAATGCACATTCGGCGTGCAAGGAGGCAAGTTCTTAGGCTACATGGTGAGCCGAAGGGGTATCGAAGCCAACCCCAAGAAAATCCAAACCATCGTCAACATGGAGCCCCCACGCAACGTAAAGGAGGTCTAGCGGCTGACGGGCCACATGGCAGTCCTCAACCGCTTCCTTTCCAAGTCGGTGGAAAAGTCCCTCCCCTTCTTCTAGATCATGAGGAAGACCGCCGGCTTCCAATGGACGTCAGAATGCCAGGAGGCCTTCGATGAGCTGAAAAGGTACTTATCTTCACCCCCTATGCTGTCCAAACCCAAGGTGGGGGAGACTCTGTACCTTTACCTTGACGTTAGCCCTGCTGCCATAAGCTCAGTGCTAATCCGGGAAGAGGATGGCATCCAGCACGCCATCTTCTATGTTAGCAAGACCCTCAGGGAGGCTGAACTCAAATATTCTCCCGTGAAGAAGACGATGCTTGCTATTGTTTGGACCGTCAAAAAGCTAGGCCATTATTTCTTGGCACACCCTGTCCAGGTCCTCACGCACCAACCTCTCGGTGCTTTGATGAGGAGCCCCACCAGTTCCTCCCAGATGGTGAAATGGGCCATCTTCCTCAGCCAATACAACATTGACATCCGTCCGAGGCCAGCCGTAAAGAGCCAAGCTCTGGCGGACTTCGTAACGGAGTGCACGGCAAGATCAGCTACAGACGAGGAGCCTTCGGTGCCCTCGGATGAATGGTGTACCCTCTACACTGATGGCTCCTCCGCAGCCAAAGCATGCGGGGGAGGGGTAGTTCTCATGTAATACTTAGGAATTTGGTTATTTGATTTTAGCTAATGTTTCGAGACGAAACATCTTTTAAGGAGGGTAGAATGTGACACTCCAAAAATATAAATAAAAATAAAAAAAATAATTTTTATTAGTCAGATAAAATGTTACGGAAATAACATTTTAATTATTAAGTGAGTCAAACAAAAATTCAACAATTGTGATATTCTAACCAGATAAAAAAAATCAAGTTTACAACATTTTAATCAGATAAAAATGGTCCGATAATAAAAGTAATGTTTTAGTATAAAATTAAGTTATGTAATATACACAATAATATACTAAACTACATCTACCTACAAAACTATACTCCGTATAATATAAAGAAGTATACTCCTAATAATACTCCTACGTACAAAAGCTACATACTTCGAATATACAAATGAGAACTAGATAATCAACGATGCAGCTTGAATCAGATCACATATAGAGCCACATTCAGAATCCTAAAGAAGCAAGAACTCCACTCCCGTGAGGTTTTCTTTTTCTTTGGTCGGCAAACAACCGCAAACTTCATACGAGATAAAAAGTAGTGCGGAAGAAGCTCTTCAGTTGAACACAAACTCTAACGCAGCCTGGAACCCTCGATCTACACCTATAAATAGCTATCCAGACCTACTTTTAAACCACCAAAAACTGAACTCGACCTATATATACATATATACGTATATATACACTATTTTCGACCCTTCGTTTTAGCCCAAACTGACCCGTGAAAACACTCTAAACACCTTCTCCTTCGTGAGAGAAATCCAACGGAGAAAGAATCGTAGAAAACGGTCGTGAAACGAGGGAGAAATACCTTGCCGGAGTTTAGCCGGGCTAACCATAACGACTGAAAACGGAGAAGAAGAAGGAACCGCTGACGCCGCCAGTCCATCACCGACCACCGCCGTCCCAGAAGGAGCCGATAGCACCGCCGTTTCGCTCGTCCGACAAGGTAAGTTCCCCCCGTGCATCCCGTTCCAGCGTTTCAGCGAGGAAGACAACCCAGCCTTTAGGCTGGGGTCTGTCTTTTTGGGCTATTTACATGTTGGGCCAGTGAATTAAAAGAATTTGGGCTAGTCCGGCCCAGCTGCAATAAAAATTAAAATTAAAATAGTAAATGTAATAAATAAAATCTGGAAAAATATAAATTAAATACATAGTATAAATATACATAATCGGACCAACCAGAATTGAAAGATAATATTTTAGCTATTTTTATTTGATTTAATTGTAATTGGGCCAATTTGTACACATTTAGTATATAATTAACTAAATGACGAAAATAATTATGAAATAAATATTGTACTAAACTAAGATAAATATATGACTAACTAGGACCTTATGGACCATTTATAATTAATAAAAATTAAGATTTAGTATATTTAATTGTAATTGTACCGGTTAATAAATATATCAAATTAAATGAATAATTAAGGAAAATAATTATAAATTAGATACATGGACAACCTAGGTCAAATATAGACCCAAAATATAGTTATGGACGGTTATTAATTTATAAAGTCGATTCTTAGGATATTTAATTTAATTGGGCCATATAAAACTAGTTAAGTAATTAAATAAGGAAATTTTAATATTAATGGTGAAATAAATAAATCACTGAGTCTGAAAATAATACTCTGGACTAAAAATGATGTTTGAAATATAATAAGGAAAATAAAATAAGGTTGGGTTAGCTAGCATAAATAATTGACTATATGTAGACTTAATAAATAACTTATGTAATTAGTGGACTAACTAAATTAATAATTTTTATGATTAATTATTAGAGATTCGGACTTCATATAAATATTTAAAATATTTTAACTCATAAATTAATGGTTTAATATAAATAAAGTAATTAAATAATATTTTATGAGTAGAATAAATTAATGGTGATTATTGAATAAATAATTGGATGTTGTAGTTAATTTTGGATATTTTATTTAATATTAGAATTCAAATGTTGTAAATTAATGGCTGAATTAATAAGGCGATTGGATTAATAAAAAGTGATTAATTAAATAAACTTGAATAACTAATAAATTATATTAATAAATTCGAATAATAAAAGAATAAGAGAAAATCAGATAAATTATTAAAAATAGAAGAAGGGACTAATTATATTATCTTAATTAAAAAGGTGATTATTTAGAGATCGGAATTGAGGAAGAGAATTAGGAGCATCAGAACTTAAGGTAAGTTTCTCTGCAAATCCAAAATTGTTTCCTCGTATTATATGGTTATTACGCATTATGTGATTAAGTGTAAATTTTAAATGTGTACTATTTTGGACGACTAAGAATTTGTGAAATATTGGAGATATATTTTGGGATTTAATCCCTAGTATGACTTGGAGTGAATTTTTATATAAAGAATTTTGGAGTATTTATGAATGTGAATTATTGGTGGACATATCTATTAAATAGATATTCTGGATGACTATAGAGAAATGATTTTCCAAGAATGAATAATGTTTTTATAATGATTATTGACATCTCGAGAGAAACATGAGATGTGGGTGGTTAGAGCTATATACCGTGGGTTTAGTTTAGGTTTAAGATGATTATTGGTGGTGGGAGAAATCCCGGTAAATATTGGTGGCGGGAGATTTCCGGTATTTCTTTTGAGAACTTTAAAAGTTCTTTGGTGGCCATGGTAGTAGATTCTAATTAACTGGGTATCTAACCTATTGTGAGGTAGGGGGACGTTGTCCGAACTACTTGGACTTCTTACTACTCGGAGGACTTGGAATCCCTTAAGGGGTGTGCACATTTAAGGGTGAAGTTTAGTTTCCAATTGGTGGTCGGTGGGAGTCAGAATTCCGGGATGAGTCGTACACAACAACGATTCATTGGGCTTGAGGAATCTTGAATTTCGCCCATCTTAAAAGAATCTAAGGGTGACTTTGATTTTGGAATGGTGATATTTTTAGCTACAAAAGTTATATTTTGAAAAGTAGATACTTTTATTTGAGATTATAAAGTTGATAAACATGGGCGGATCTATGTAGGGCCTAGGGTGGGCTCTAGCCCAGCCCAACCCAATTTTTTTTGTTAGTATAGAAAGAGATTTAATTTTCAGCCCATCCAAAAATTAAAACTCAGCCCATCCCAAGTCTACGAGGAAGTTTCTAAGAAGCTCTAAATGCAAAAGGCTGTCCAAACTTTGTTTAAAGCCCATAGTCATGGGAACAAATGATCCCGATGCATAATAATAGAGCTTGATGTGATTGCACCAAGAAGTGATTTATATATAGGACACTCAGGAGGGTGAACCATCCTTGCAGTCAGTGTGGGATAAATTGAGGAGCAAAACTTTACATACGGGGTATTAAACAATCGTATGTAGTTGGTGTTTGGAGCCAGCTGCAAATTATGCAATCCCATCTCACCCACTCACCCACACCATCAATGAAAGCACTTTATATTACAAGTTTACAATATTATTTTACAACATAATTATAATCATTAAAATAAATAAGTTACTCTTTATCAACTATCCTTATTTGGTCATATACTATTTCTGTTATTATTATTATTATTATTATTAAAATTATTATTATTATTATTATTAAAATTATGCTTTTTCCATCACCCAGTTCATTATCTAGTTCTAATTTTTGCAACAAGCATGGTAAGAACTACTATTTGTGATTTTTAGAACTGTAGAAGTATACTTTTGTTATAAAGTAACTAACAAGCACAAAGCAGAAGCGGGAAGGACTCAACTCAGTAAAGCGACGAAGTCACGATGTCACAAACACAGGCACCCAGCCGCGCCGCCACCTGCTTTCCTGTCCCCTATGTCTGCGGTCGATCGTCGGTGTCCCTCTGGAGTCCGACACTCCAGCTTGTAGCTCGTTGTGGCTCTGCCCCTCTAGTCTATTCGAGTCCGACTAACTGCCTCTAGCCGAGTCTAGTTGTCCAGCCATCCACACATACTCTTATACTCTTTTAATCTCTTATTTTGTGCATTAGTTTTATTTAATAGTTATGTAATTCTATTTGATTATTAATTTAATTTATGCTCAAACTCGGCTTGAATAAAATAGATATATGAACTCTATTTTTTTAGTGTTTAAATATATTTAAAAAATTGCAATGAAAATGTTTAAATTTTAAGATAAATAAAATTTATTCCTATAATTTACGAGTTATTGATAGGCTCGAGTCCGGATCAAACCGAATACCACTATGCTCGAACTCAGCTTGAACAACTATTTGAACTCAAAATCTAGCTCGTGTTCGAGTTAAAAAAAGCTTCTTAAGCTCAGATCGCTAAATTAAAATCGAAATCACGCTCGAATTCGCGTAGTTCGAAAAAAACTCAATTCGATTACGGCCCTAAGCAGCCTAAGCTAAACTTTTTGTTTGCAATAACAATTTTTTTCCTGCTAAGCCCACCCCACTCTTCATTCCTGGATCCGCCCCTGTTGATAAATGATGTTTTTGATTAGAAAAGTATTTTGGTGGTGTGAGTTTTTTATATAGTATTATATCAAAAATTATTTTCGCCAAACGTGATTATTTTACGGGGTTGGTTGGGCCTTACTTAGCTAAAAAGTTAATTTTTGTTTCTTTTTCTTTGTTTTGTTTTCTGCACTTTATTTGTGCTGGTAATGATGAATACGAAGCTAATGATGTTTGACGAGCATTGAGAGCGCTTTAGAAGATTTAAGTGTAGTCTTCACTTAGTTTAAATAATGTTACTAAATTTTGAGTTTAAGTTTTTAATTCGGTTGAACTCATGGTGGATAGCCTTAACATCCAGCCAAGTTGAGGGCTGGGTGTGGCGGTAACACATCCTTTTTTCATTACTGTTATTTCCGCTGCAAAACTCTGTCTATTTTTAAGGAATAAATAAATGTTGTTATCAATATATTATTATTTCAAGTATTATTTTGGGTGAGAAAATGGGGGTGTTACAAATTGGTATCAGAGACTTAGGTTTTCCGAAGGGACTAGAACACAAGGTAATAGGTCGTAGGGAGAAATTCTGTCACAAAGACGAACAGTCTAAGCTGATTGGTGCACAATTGAGCCTTTGCGCTCGTCCAACTAACTGGGAATTTCTCCTTGTGCTGGAACTTCGTTGTTTGAAATCTCTGACGAAAACCATGGTTTCGAAGCGGGGATTTTCAAAACGTTTTCATAAAAACTAGGAGAATAAACATACCAGGAAAAAGGCCTTTTTAGGAACGTGGTGAGAAGGAGAAACCTTTGCGAAATGATTGAGTTATGAAATGCATGAAATTCGTGCTTATGTGAAGTATGTGGAACAGGTAAGATCCTCTGTATGTGTTTATCTGTTTTAAGAATTTGAAGTTAGTAGAGAACTTGTATAACGTAGAAGCCTTACGAATGCCTTAGTACTCAATACTCGTTTTCTTTATTAAGAATCATGCCGCCGAGGAGAGACCCCCATTCAACCCCAACCATCGGGGAGCTGGCCCAAACTGTCCAGCAAATGGCGCAGCTCATCGGAGCAGCCCAACCCCAGAACCCTGAGATTGACTACGCAACAAGGGTAGCCGGGCTGAACCCTCCAAAATACATGGGAGAGGAGGACCATCTTATCTTGGAGGATTGGATTCGCACTTTCGGCAAGCTCTTTGACTCACTCAATTGCCCGTCGGAGCAACGAGTGAACATTGCGGTGTATTATCTGCTTCAAGAAGTGGACCACTGGTGGGCTGCCAATGGACCAACACTTCTCGAGCAACCGGGCTTTGACTGGGAGGACTTCATCGTAGCACTACGTGATCGCTTCTATCCAGATCACGTAAAAGAGGCAAATTATGACGAATTTGTCAACTTCAAACAAGGTGACCTGACTATTCAGGAGTATCACACGAAGTTCGTCCAACTGGCTCGTTTCGCCAAAGACCTAGTGTCAACCGAGGCTAACATGAACCGCAGGTTTTTAGAGTGTTTTCACAGGTATTTCTAAAGAAGCACATTAAGAATCCTAAGGAAGCAAGAACTCCACTCCCGTGAGGTTTTCTTTTTCTTTGACCGGGTAACAACCGCAAACTTTGTACGAGATAAAAACTAATGCGGAAGAAGCTCTTCAGTTGAACACAAACTCTAACGCAGTCTGGAACCCTCGATCTACACCTATAAATAGCTACCCAGACCTACGTTTTAAACCACCAAAAGCTGAACTCGACCTATATATACATATATATGTATACATACACTATTTTCGACCCTTCGTTTTAGCCCAAACCGACTCGTGAAAACACTCTAAAAACCTTCCCCTTTGTGAGAGAAATCCAATGGAGAAAGAATCATAGAAAACGGTCGTGAAACGAGGGAGAAATACCTTGCCGGAGTTTCGCCAAGAAAACACTCTAAAAACCTACGGTCATGCTAGCCTCGGTTGACACTAGGTCTTTGGCGAAACGAGCCAGTTGGATGAACTTCGTGTGATACTCCTGAACATTCAGGTCACCTTGTTTGAAGTTGACAAATTCGTCATAATTTGCCTCTTTTACGTGATCTGGATAGAAGCGATCACGCATCGCTACGATGAAGTCCTCCTAGTCAAAGCCCGGTTGCTCGAGAAGTGCTGATCCATTGGCAGCCCACCAGTGGTCTGCTTCTTGGTGCCGATAATACACCGCAATGTTCACTCGTTGCTCCGACGGGCAATTGAGTGAGTCAAAGAGTTTGTCGAAAGTGCGAATCCAGTCCTCCAAGATAAGATGGTCCTCCTCTCCCATGTATTTTGGAGGGTTCCGCCCGGCTACCCTTGTTGTGTAGTCAATCCCAGGGTTCTGGGGTTGGGCTACTTCGATGAGCTGCGCCATTTGCTGGACAGTTTGGGCAGCCTCCCCGATGGTTGGGGTTGAATGGGGGTCTCTCCTCGGCGGCATGATTCTTAATAAAGAAAACGAGTACTAAGTACTAAGGCATTCATAAGACTTCTACGTTATACAAGTTCTCTACTAACTTAAAACTCTTAAAATAGATAAACACATACAGAGGATCTTACCTATTCCACATACTTCACATAAGCACGAATTTCATGCATTTCACAACTCAATCATTTCGCAAAGGTTTATCCTTCTCACCACGTTCCTAAAAAGGCCTTTTTCCTAGTATGTTCATTCTCCTAGTTTTTATGAAAACGTTTTGAAAATCCCCGTTTCGAAACCATGGTTTTCGTCAGAGATTTCGAACAACGAAGTTCCAGCACAAGGAGAAATTCCCAGTTAGTTGGACGAGCGCAACTATTAGCTATTAAGTTGTGACAGAATTTCTCCCTACGACCTATTACCTCGTGTTCTAGTCCCTTCGGAAAACCTAAGTCTCTGATACCAATTTTTAACATCCCCATTTTCCCGCCCAAAATAATACTTGAAATGATAATATATTGATAACAATCTTGATTTATTCCTTAAAAATAGACAGAGTTTTGCAGCGGAAATAACAGTAATGGAAAAAGGGTGTGTTACCACCACACCCAGCTAAAAATATCCACTTTTCAAAATATAATTTTTCAAAATAAAGTATCCACTTTTCAAAATATAACTTTTGTAGCTAAAAATATCACCATTCCAAAATCAATGTCACCCTTAGATTCTTTTAAGATGGACGAAATTCAAGATTCCTCAAGCCCAATGAATCATTGTTGTGTACGACTCATCCCGGAATTCCGGCTCCCACCGACCACCAATTGGAAACTGAACTTCACCCTTAAGTGTGTACACTCCCTAAAAGGGATTCCAAACCCTCCGAGTAGTAAGAAGTTCAAGTAGTTCGGACAACGTCCCCCTACCTCACAATAGGTTAGATACCCAGTTAATTAGAAACTACTACCGCGGCCACCAAAGAACTTTTAAAGTTCTCAAAAGAAATACCGAGAATCTCCCGCCACCAATATTTACCGGGATTTGTCCCGCCACCAATAATCATCTTAAACTTAAACTAAACCCGCGGTATATAGCTCTAACCACCCACACCTCGTGTTTCTCTCGAGATGTCAATATTCATTATAAAAACATTATTCATTCTTGGAAAGTCATTTCTCTATAGTCATTCGGAATATCTATTTAATAGATACGTCCACCAATAATTCACATTCATAAATACTCCAAAATTCTTTTACATAAAAATTCACTCCAAGTCATACTAGGGATTAAATCCCAAAATATATCTTCAATATTTCACAAATTCTTAGTCGTCCAAAATAGTACACATTTAAAATTTACACTTAATCACATAATGCATAATACGCATATAATACGAGGAAACAATTTTGGATTGACAAAGAAACTTACCTTAAGTCCTGATGCTCCTAATTCTCTTCCTCAATTCCGATCTCTAAATAATCAGCTTTTTAATTAACATAATATAATTAGTCCCTTCTTCTATTTTTAATAATTTATCCGATTTTCTCTTATTATTTTATTATTCGAATTTATTAATATAATTTATTAGTTATTCTAGTTTATTTGGTTAATCACTTTTTATTAATCCAATCGCCTTATTAATTCAGCCATTAATTTACAACATTTGAATTATAATATTAAATAAAATATCCGAAATTAACTACAACATCCAATTATTCATTCAATAATCACCATTAATTTATTCTACTCATAAAATATTATTTAATTACTTTATTTATATTAACCCATTAATTTATGAGTTAAAATATTTTAAATATATATATGAAGTCCGAATCTCTAATAATTAATCATAAAAAATATTAATTTAATTAGTCCACTAATTACATAAGTTATTTATTAAGTCTACATATAGTCAATTATTTATGCTAGCTAACCCAACCTTATTTGATTTTCCTTATGATATTCCAAACATCATTTTTAGTCCATAGTATTATTTTCAGACTCAGTGATTTATTAATTTCACCATTAATATTAAAATTTCCTTATTTAATTACTTAACTAGTTTTATATGGCCCAATTAAATTAAATAGCCTAAGAATCGAGTTTATAAACTAATAACCGTCCATAACTATATTTGGGGTCTATATTTGACCTAGGTTGTCCATGTATCTATTTTATAATTATTTTCCTTAATTATTCATTTAATTTGATATATCTATTAACCGGTACAATTACAATTAAATATACTAAATCTTAATTTTTATTAATTATAAATGGTCCATAAGGTCCTAGTTAGTCATATATTTATCTTAGTTTACTCCAATATTTATTTCATAATTATTTTCATCATTTAGTTAATTATATACTAAATGTGTACAAATTGGCCCAATTACAATTAAATCAATTAAAAATAGCTAAAAATATTATCTTTCAATTCTGGTTGGTCCGAATATGTATATTTATAATATGTATTTAATTTATATTTTTCCAGATTTTATATATTTCATTTACTATTTTATTTTTAATATTTATTGCAGCTGTGCCGGACTGGCCCATATTCTTTTAATTCACTGGCCCAACATGAAAATAGCCCAACAAGACAGACCCTAAAGGCTGGGTTGTCTTCCTCGCTGAAACACTGGAACGGGATGCACAAGGGGGGAACTTACCTTGTCGGACGAGCGAAATGGCGGTGCTATCGGCTCCTTCTGGGACGGCGGTGGTCGGTGATGGACTGGCGGCGTCGGCGGTTCCTTCTTCTTCTCTGTTTTCAGTCGTTACGGTTAGCCCGGCGAAACTCCGGCAAGGTATTTCTCCCTCGTTTCACGACTGTTTTCTACGATTCTTTCTCCGTTGGATTTCTCTCACGAAGGGGAAGATTTTTAGAGTGTTTTCACGGGTCGGTTTGGGCTAAAACGAAGGGTCGAAAATAGTGTATATATACGTATATATGTATATATAGGTCGAGTTCAGCTTTTGGTGGTTTAAAACGTAGGTTTGGGTAGCTATTTATAGGTGTAGATCGAGGGTTCCAGGCTGCGTTAGAGTTTGTGTTCAACTGAAGAGCTTCTTACGCATTAGTTTTTATCTCGTACGAAGTTTGCGGTTGTTTGCCAGCCAAAGAAAAAGAAAACCTCACGGGAGTGGAGTTCTTGCTTCTTTAGGATTCTGAATGTGGCTCTATATGTGACCTGATTCAAGCTGCATCGTTGATTATCTAGTTCTCATTTGTATATACGAAATATGTAGCTTTTGTACGTAGGAGTATTATTAGGAGTATACTTCTTTATATTATACGGAGTATAGTTTTTAGTATATTATTGTGTATATTACATAACTTAATTTTATACTAAAACATTAATTTTATTATCGGACAATTTTTATCTGATAAAAACGTCGTAAACTTGATTTTTTTATCTGGTTAGAATGTCACAATTGTTGAATTTTTGTTTGACTCACTTAATAATTATAATGTTATTTCCGTAACATTTTGTCTAACTAATAATTTTTTTTAATTTTTATTTAAATTTTTGGAGTGTCACATTCTACCCTCCTTAAAAGATGTTTCGTCTCGAAACATTAGCTAAAATCAAATAACCAAATTCTTAAGTATTACATGAGAACTACCCCTCCCCCCGCATGCTTTGGCTGCGGAGGAGCCGTCAGTGTAGAGGGTACACCATTCATCCGAGGGCACCGAAGGCTCCTCTTCTGTAGCTGATCTTGCCGTGCACTGCGTTACGAAGTCCGCCAGGGCTTGGCCCTTTACGGCTGGCCTCGGACGGATGTCAATGTTGTATTGGCTGAGGAAGATGGCCCATTTCACCATCCGGGAGGAACTGGTGGGGCTCCTCATCAAAGCGTCGAGGGGTTGGTGCGTGTGCCTGGAAATAATGGCCTAGCTTTTTGACGGTCCAAACAATAGCAAGCATCGTCTTCTCCACGGGAGAATATCTGAGTTTCGCCTCCCTGAGGGTCTTGCTAACATAGAAGATGGCGTGCTGGATGCCATCCTCCTCCCAGATAAGCACTGAGCTGATGGCAGCAGGGCTAACGCCAAGGTAAAGGTACAGAGTCTCCCCCACCTTGGGTTTGGAGAGCACAGGGGGTGAAGATAAGTACCTTTTCAGCTCATGGAAGGCCTCCTGGCATTCTGACGTCCATTGGAAGCCGACGGTCTTCCTCATGAGCTGGAAGAAGGGGAGGGACTTTTCCACCGATTTGGACATGAAGCGGTTGAGGGCTTCCAAGCGACCCGTCAGCCGTTGGACCTCCTTTACGTTGCGTGGGGGCTCCGTTTTGACGATGTCTTGGATTTTCTCGGGGTTGGCTTCGATACCCCTTCGGCTCACCATGTTGCCTAAGAACTTGCCTCCTTGCACGCCGAAGGTGCATTTCTTCGGGTTCAGCCGAAGGTTAAACTTTTGCATGATGGCGAAGATCTCCCGGAGGTCATCTGCATGGCTTGTTGATTGCTTGCTTTTGACGATCATATCGTCAACATAGGCCTCCATGGTGCGTCCTAGGACGGCTTGAAATACCCTGGCCACCATCCGGGTATAAGTGGCACCTGAGTTCTTAAGGCCGAAGGCCATGACAAGGTAACAGAAGATGCCTTCGGGAGTCATGAAGGTTGTTTTTTCGGCGTCTTCCTCGTGCATGAAAATCTGGTGATATCCACGGAAGGCGTCGACGAAGGACATGATCTCGCAGCCCGCTGTCTCGTCTACCAGTTGGTCAATATTTGGCAGCGGGAAAGGGTCCATGGGGCACGCCTTATTCAGATTCGTGTAGTCCACGCACATGCGGAAGGTGGGCGGCTTTTGTGCGAGGACTACGTTAGCAAGCCATGAAGGGTATTTCACCTCCTTGATGTGTTTGACGGAGTTGAGCATGCTGACCTCCTTCTTCACAAAATCCCTTCTCTCGGCCGAGAGGGATCTTCTTCTTTGTTGCACAGGTTTGGAGGAAGGGTCCACTGACAGGCGGTGAGTGATAACCCTTCGGCTAATTCCCGGCATGTCCTCCGGCCCCCATGCAAAAACAATGGAGTAGGCGCGTAGGGCATCCCTTCTCCAGATGGAGCATCGACCTAGTAGGCCCACTGCCGAGGGGTACCTCTAACAACAGGTACATCATCGTCGCCATCGACTACTTCACCAAGTGGGTAGAGGCGGAGCCCCTCGCCACCATCACCGAAGCCAGATGCCGTCATTTTGTCCTTAAAAATATCCTCACGAGGTTTGGCGTTCCCCAACAGATCATCTCCGACAACGGCACTCAGTTTGAGGCAGCCCCCTTCTGTGCCCTCCTAGAGGCATGGGGCATCAAGCACACCTTCTCTTCTGTTGCCTACCCTCAGGGCAACGGTCAAGTGGAGAATGCCAACCGAACTTTATTTGAGGGCCTAAAAAAGAAATTGGAGGCCGAAGGGGGAGGCTGGGTAGAAGAGCTCCACAATATCCTATTGGCCTACCGCACCACCCCTCGGCGGGCAACAGGCGAAACACCCTTCTCCCTATGCTATGGATTCGAAGCTAAGGCTCCCACGGAGGTAACTCTTCCTACCCGAAGGGTGGACCAATATGAACCTGAGGTCAACGACGTCAACATGGCCCTCGACCTTCACCTAATCTCAGAACACCGAGAGCAGGACTTCCTAAAGGCGGAGAACTACCGAAGACAGGTAAAAGGCTACATCGACGCCAAGGTTCGCTCTCGAGAATTCCAAGTGGGGGACTATGTCCTACGGAGAAGGGAAGCTAGCCAACCAACCGAGGGCGGCAAAATGGCACCAAATTTCGAAGGCCCCTACATCGTTGCAGCCATCATCAAACCAGGGACGTACAAGCTCAAACGCCCCAATGGGACCGAGGTCCCTAGACATTGGAATGTGCACCATCCGGTCAAGTTCTATCAGTAACGTATGAGAGGCCAAGCCTTCATGATTTATTAATGTATTATCTGACGGCCCAAGGCCTCCTATTTTTCAAGAATAAACACATGTTGAAGACACCAAAAGTACCAAGTACACATCACACATGAGCGGCCAAGCCCTCATGCAAACTTCTGGCCCAAGGCCTTATCACAAGACCCCCCGACACCAAGTGCCGAAGGTGGACCCTCAAATCAACTACGACAACAAAAGAAAACACCAAGTGTGTTTAAGGAAGACCCCTCGGTACCAAGTACCGGGGGTACTGTATGCAAAAAATAAACACCAAGTGTTAAAACTAAAGTCGAAGGCCCCACCTATCGGCGCCAGGGGTACCAAGTGCCCCCGGCCATTTGCAGCTAATATGAAAATAAAACCCTTCCCTGAAGCGCTTTCCGCGCCATTACTCCAAGGGAATGGCAGGCAACGTACTATGTCCCGGGCCGAGGATTCGACTTTCAAAAACGAAACGCTTCCCGCACCATTACCCCAAGGGAATGATAGGCAACAGACAATGTCTCGGGCTGAGGGAACGACTTTCAAAACTGAGGCGCTTTCCGTGCCATCCCCCAAGGGGAGGCAGGCAACAGACTAGTTCCCGCCTTCGGGAAGATCTCGTCTACTGCCCTTTGCTGGGCCCGGGGATCCTTCTTCTTGCTCTCCCTGGCCAATTGCCTTTTCAGCTTTGAAAGGTTCTTAGCATCCATATCTGGTCCTGAGAAACAAAGAAAAAATACAGATGTTAGGATACTACTACAACAAAGTGAGCAAAAAATCCTAAGTATAAAAATGAGAGCCCCCGACAAGGCAACAACCTTCGGTGCTTTGATAAGTCCGATCAATCAAGGAGTATCTCTCATCCTCCTCCCCCACCAGACGGAATCGCTGGAAGCCGAGGGAGTACAGTTGATCCGGATGGTTGGCATCTTTGATTAATACATGTTTCTCGGACCCCTCCGACTTTTTAGACAGCTTTCTCCCATTCTTCTCAAGGATGGCCCCTTCAACCTTCGAATGCCTCCGGAAGCTATCGCGAAGTGGTCAAGGAAAGGGGTTCTCCACCAATCGGATGTAGCAGAATTTGTCCTTCCATCCCTTGTGGGACGAAGGCACATCGTCAAAAAGTCTAAACCTCGGAAGCTGCTGCAGCTTGCCGAAGCCTTCAGCGTTTGAATGCCCGCCCCGACAGAGGTTGAAGGATAGGAAAAATTGGTCCAAAGTAGGAGGGACCCCACGGCTCCGACACAAGGAAACGAAGCCCGAGATGTAAGAGTGGCTATTAGGCGTAAGTTGGCAGGGGGCGAGCTTCACAAACCTTAAGTACTCTAACAAGAAATGATGCAGCGGAAATTGAAGTCCCAACTCCACAGAGAGGACATGGACAGCGAAGCATCCCTAAGGCGCTTGCAATAATACATCATTTGGCCTCGGCTCCACCACCTGTGCCGAGGGCCCGACCAAAAACTGTGTCGCCATGTACTCCCCCTGTGTGGCTCTGGTTTTCACCTCTAAGGCAGCTGTGTTCAGGTAGGAATAGCCTTCGGGGATTCCTACTGGCTGCCCAACGTCGACAACAACTTGTTTCTTCTTCGGGGCAGCCTTCGCTTTCTTCTTTTTCCCCGGGGCCACGCTAATAGGCGTCAGGTCGAGGGGACATGAGTTTCCAGCTTCGTCGTTAAGGCGAGGGGGAGGATGGAGATGGTAACTTTTTGCCTCTCTTTCTCCTCCTCTTCTTCCGCAGTTTGAAGAGTGAGGGCTAGCTCCTCATCGTCGTTGACTTGCTCAAAGTCTTCGGCCTCGGCCTCGGCCACAAGGTCCTTCTGCACCTCCATAGCAATGGAGGAATCACCACTCACCGAGGGCTGTCCGCTAACAGACTCCACGTCCGTGATACTCTCTTCCTCAATAGAAGGCTCCCTCGAGATATTTTGGGAATCACTTTGCGAAGACATTTTTTACTACGACCAAAGGGTTTAAGGGAAAAGAGTTTCCCAAAAAATCTAAGGCCACAAAGAAGAACTTACTAATGAAGTAGGGAGCAAGTGAGGAACTCACCTTGGAAGCTAGGTTTGATCACATGGCACTTTCTCTCTTTAGAAAAAATTCGCCAGAGCTTCGCTACAACAAGGATGCGTGAGGGTAAATGGAACCTGACAAGGGGTATTTATAGCATACCCAAATCCGGGCTTGGTCCGAAAACCGGGCCCCCGATGGGAAGGTCATCATTACACACCGTCGCCTCAGCCAACCGGTGACACCCGCCCGCGGCCAGCCAACGGGAACACACCACGTGGACACCACCTCCAACGACTATATTATAACGGTCATCTCTCAACGGCTCTCTTTCACAGACTAAGGTGCCCTCATCTGGCACCCCTAAGACAACACTATGCATGCCTTCGGGCTAACTCCTTCAAGCTCCTTCATCGAGGGGAGCCCCTAGCTTCACAACGGGAAAACCCCTCAGGACCCCTTAGCCCTCAACATGGTGGGAACCAGGGAACCTCCCGGGGCCACACTTTCAAACCCCCCCATCCGTGGTTAGCCTCCTTGCATAAAATAACGGGACCCCCCAGCCTCCAACTTATCAAGAACTAGGAAACCCCCTCGGCAACGCAGTAGCTATCACAAATGTCAAACACGCCCCCAGCCCCAATGACTGAGGGACTCCCCTCGGTATCGCCACGATATCAAAAGGGTGCCTTCGGCAAATGAACAAGCAGGCCTCCAGATCAAGGGCAGCCTTCAGCATTAGCATTATACTCAGACCAAGAGTTAATCTTTTCGATTCATCATTGGGGGAATTCGGTGCACTCTTTTTCCCTCATTAGATTTTTTTCCCAAAGGGTTTTTTCTAATGAGGTTTTTAACGAGGCATTCCCCCAAAATGAAACGAAAATAGTCAGCCCTCGGCCCCATACTGAAGACATGCAATGCTCTACTCCTCTTCACCACATTACATGTGCCTCAAGGAGTGGGGGACTGGAGGACCCCTCCGGGAAAAAATCACAAAATGTTAAACCTTCGCCAAGACATCAACATAATCCTTCAAAACTCGAAATGTGGGGGAATGAGGGACTGCCCTCGGCAAAACACGCAGACGAAAAAAAAAACTCCTCGCAAACTTTACAACCTACAGCAAGGCAACATCAGAGGACAAACACAACTACTCCTTTTCCCTCAAGTACCTTTCGGCAAAAAAGTGAGGGCTCCTGATGGAGTATATGGCCTAGGGACCCCCGGACCACATAATTCCACTATTACAATCAAGCCCAACAGGCTCAAGCGGGCCAAGCCCAGCAAGATGGAGCTCTAAGCAGCCCACGATACATGAAGGGGTGCCTTCGGCCCCATGGCCGAAGGCTACCAGTGACAGAATCGTGCTCAGAAACACCACAGGAGAACAAGGCTTAAAAACCAAGCCTTCAGCACTAGGAGCCCTCGGTACTAGGAGGCCTCCAGTACGAAGAGCTTTCGGCCCGTCATCTACAGCCGAATGCATCTTCCTCGACAGAATCTCCTCTCCACATGCACTGAATCGCTGCATCAAGTACAAACGTCACATCCAACCACCGCAGTTAATGCGGCCACATGCGAGTGCCAGTGACACCCCGGTTGAGGTGACCCCTCGACCACCAGAATGCTGACACGTGTCCCTATGTAGCATTTATTGCTGCTATAAATAGCAGCCCATTTCCCTATTGTAAACAACAAGTTCACATATTCGAATACATTCTCTCTCTTACTTATTTGCTCTGACTTCTCTCTAGTTATTCCCCGCAATAACCCCTCGGATAAGCTACCCCTGGGTACACTATCCATCATTATATATATATATATATAGGTTTTGGTTAAAATAAGAACATGATCTTAGGAGAGAAATGAGAATGAATCTGGACCGTTAGATTTGCTTTAAGTGAAATTCAATGTTCATCAAATGAAATTGTAATGTGTATTAGGTGAAATTGAAATGTGCAACACAAAACGTATGATACAATGTCATTAAGTGAAATTGAATTGTGCATTAGGTGAAATTGAAATGTGCACTAGGTAAAACTGAGATGTGTAGAATAAAAGGTATGATGTGATTTTATTTTTGTACATGTTATTCCGCACATTTCAGTTTCACCTAATGCACGATTGAATTTAAATTTTTATTCTGCACATTTCAGTATCATGTAATACACATTTCAGTTTCATCAAATGCACATTTCTGTTCCACATAATACAATCCAACAGTCCAAATTCGTTCTTATTTCTCTCCTGCGAGTCCGTTCTTACCGGAACCGCTCCCTATATACATATACATATATATGTATATAGGGTGCGGTTCCGGTGAGAACACTTCTTAACGTGAGAAATGAGAACGCTCCAAAACGATGCACGTTATCATTCACGAAAATGCACATTTATAGTTAAAGTAATGCAAAATTCTAATGTGCACGTTTACGTGTAAACTTGTGCACACTTGAAATGCACATTTTCCAATTTTTTATATGCACATTTCTGTTTTACTTGATGCACAATGCCAAAATCCAAAGCTCTAGAATCATTCTCATTTCTCACGTTAAGAAGTATTCTCATTTGATCCTTACTCTCTCTCTCTCTCTCTCTCTCTATATATATATATATATATAAGAGATCAAATACAAACCATGCTTAAAATACTAACGTACAAACTCAACAATATGCATCACTTTAAACTTCAATATGCAGTAAAAATAAATAAATATTGATCGGGCTAAACTTGCAAGTGTACAAGTGCCGATATAGTAATAAATTCCGGTAAAATACCGGGTCGAATCCACAAGGAAACGTTGTTTAATTTAGTCCGTGAGTAGATAACTTTAAATGAAGAAATGAGTAAAGTGCAGGGATTTTGATTTGTGTTTTATATTTTTGGCTTTTCACTTTTTTGCTTAAGAAGATAATCGTTAACTAATTTTAAGTTTAAGATAAATGATAACAACAACTAAGGCTTCGGGAATCACTTAAATGCTTTAATAGGGTTGAATATTAGTTCTTTACCAATAATTATGAATACGATGTCGCTAATATATTCTCAACTCCGGTTAAGGCAGCGAGAGCGTGGTTTTCGTTACGTGTAAGTCCCGTTACGGCTTACATTCATCTACCGAAAACCCCGTTGAATATCAAGACATCACACCCGTATCATATAAGACCGGATATATTTCTATTCTCGGTACTATATATGTTTATCCTTTAGTGTTCATAGTTTAGACTTCAACGTTAATTGCAAGTATAAACTAAATTTAACATACTTCTATGTTGTACACCATAGTCATAAACAATCAATATATAAAGGATAAATCACAATTTATTGGTTTAGAACTTTTATCAAACACCTAGTGGGCATAGAAGTTCATCCCTAGCCTTAGCTAAGAAATTAGCTACTAATGCTCATATTAATTACAAAAGTGTAACTAAGAACAAGGAAATACAATAACATACAAGAAATATTACCTAGAACCAATTGTAGAGGAGAGAAATGACTTCTTCTCCAAAGAACTTGAAGAACAAATACAAGAACAAAATATTTTTTTTTTTTGCTTCAAACCTGCTTTTTTTTTTTTTTTTTTTTTTTTTGCCGGGGAACATTTGCCAGTTTTTATTAAAATAAAGGTAAAGTACAAAAGGGGAGGGGGACTAGACCAAGACCTCCCCTAAAGAGGCATTCCTCTTAAAAATACATGAAATAAAAAGCAATCAGAAATTGAAAACATTAATTAAATCTAAGATAACTTAATTGAAGCTTATCTGCAATTAAGGATCTCCTAATATAACATGGCAAATCCCTTAATTTAGAAATAACAGTAAGAGCCTTCATCTTGCATTAAATTAACATGGCAAAGCTTTACCTTCCCATGAAACTGCTAATTTAGACACATTATCTCCTAATAATGTGTCTAAATTAAATTTGAATACAAGAACAAAATATAAAAAACTAGAATTAATCTATGGAATGGAATGTATTTGCATGATGAATTGAGGGGTTTATATAGGCTAAAGATTGACATCTTTTAGTCTATTCGAACCCAACAATCAGATATGGAAGCAATATTTGATTAGCATTGAGGAAGATGAAGTTTTCCCATCAAAAATCGTCTAGCACGTTGCTGTGTTTTTAGCAGAATCCGACCCAACCGGCGCCGGTTCTGGCCTGACCGGCGCCGGTCATGTGTATTTTTTTCGGAAAATAAAATCCAACCGGCGCCGGTTGGAGTGTGTCCGGTGCCGGTTACTGCGCCAAATTGTTTACTTCCTTTTTCTTCTCAACTTCGTGCCTCCGATTTATCCAGAAGTGCCGATTTTCGATCCCTTTTGACTTTTGACTCCTTTTTTGTTGCTCCTAGCCATATACCACATTTTTGAACACTTTGGAATATTTACCTGTTTTCGCTCTATATTTTTGTGCGGATAAATATAGTTACCTATGTAAAACATAAGTAATTATTGTGCTTATCAAATATGCAAGGGTGTGATCACATACAAACTAGTCCTCTCATTCAAATCATCTTTACATTATTTGTATTGCACATTGAAGTTCAACGCGTTTCATATTATTCAAGCCATAAACTAGCAGTTTCATATTTACATTATTTGTATTGCATACTGAAATTCAAAGAGTGCATCTTTACATTATTTATACTGCATATTGAAGTTCAAAGTGTTGCATATTATTGAGTTTGTAGGTTAGTAAGTTAAGCATGGTTTGTATGTGATCTCACCCCTATATATATATATATATATATATATATATATATATATATATATATATATATATATATATATATTGAGGAAGCGGTCCAGCCCAGCTGGTCGCCGACTCACTCTCCCTTACGGGAGGTTTCGGGTTCGAAACTCAATGGAGTGAGTTTCAGCCCTAATTACTTAATGCCGCCCAGCCCCCCTCTCCTATACATATATATGGAGGATATCCCATGCTAACTAGGCTTCCAGTGCAAACTACAAACTAATGTAAGGCGTTGGATTGAAGGAAACCGACAACTTTCAGATTGGGATATATCATTAAATTATGAACTCTCACACAGGGAATAAAAAACGTAAATCATCAGCCTTCTACACGCGCATTGAATTTTAAAGGTTAGGGAAGTCATTTAACAAACAAAAAAATCCATGAAAATCTATCTGCGATTAAGTTTTGCAAACCCTGGTTTCACGATCACTAGCCACGATTAGCAAGGGCCAATACTTCGTCTTCTTGTTGTGCAACGACCATCGATTTTAGAGTCCGAAGCAAGGAATTTGTGAACGCTTGCACCTAATCCGAGTTCAGTGAAGGCAAGGCGAGTGACGATAGAAGGCTATTTCTTCGCTACAAATGGAACACCTCTTGCGTGAAATCGCAAATGAGCTTCAAGAAGAAGCTACTTGTGGTACTCCTTGGTGTGTTCAATATGGTTGCATGTTTCCTTTGAGTATTTAACTGCATAGTACTGAGAAATGTGTAATGAATAATGGCTGATTAGAAGTTGGAATTACAATTAGAGTCGGATATAGATGTAAAACTCTGTTATTGATCAATTTTTATGCATAATGTCAGATTAATGTATGTCATTGTTATTTGATGCAAGTGTTTCGCATACGCCATGAAATACTCTATCAGATAAATTTTATCCAGTGTTTTGTGTAGGTATTTTTGTCCAGTTAGAGGGAGAAGGTTTTATTTACATGCTGCTGTGAATGAAGCTAGGTGAAATCGACTTAAGATGTAGTAGAAATTGTTTTAATATGCATAATTTATGTTTGTTTGATTGGAAGTTTAAAGGGATGTAAGATGCATTAGAGTTTTAGATGCAAAATGTGGAGGTTTTGGTAATGGTAGTGAGTGTTTGATAACTATGTAAGATGGAGCAAGTTAATAGGTAAGATGCATTTGTTAAAGATATAAAATGCAAGATACTAAATCCAAGTTTAACATACAAGTTTTGGTGCAGCATATTTGGTGCTTATTGCACTTCGAATTTAAGAAGGGTGTTTTATGCATTAGTATTAATGTGAAGATGCAGAAGTTCAGTTTTCTGAGATTAAAAATTTGTAATGAATTTGTCTTGTGCTTTTGATTCAAATAGATGCATAATTATATGCTACAAGATGCATTAAAAGTTAAGTGAAAATGAAAGTGTGACAACTGTGTTATGCATATTAGTGGTTGAATATTGACATAAATTAGATGCAATATGTGGAAGTGTAAGATGTGGTAGTAGTGGTTATTGTAGGTGGAATGCAAATGGATTTGATGATGCATAATTATTATGTGTAAGATGCATAAGTTTAAGAAACGAGATGCAGTTTTTTTTATGAATAGAGCTTGTGCTTGTGAGTGATATAGATGCATATTTAAATGGAACAAGATGCATTTAACCAAGCAAGTGTTTGGCTTCTGATTAAATATATGTATAAGAAATGCAAGTGTTTTCGAAATGGCATGCTAAATTCTGAAATGTATATGCATGATTGTGATTTTAAAAAGAAAACAAAACATATTTGCTTTAACATACAAGTCTTGGTGCAGCATTTGTTGTGCTTATTGCACTTCAAATTTAAGAATGGTGTTTTATGCATTAGTATTAATGTGAAGATGCAGAATTTCAGTTTGCTGAGATATATAATTGTAATGAATTTGTCTTGTGCTTGTCATTCACATGGTTGCATAATTATATGCTACAAGATGCATTCAAAGTTAAGTGAAAATGAAAGTGTGGCAATAGTGTGATAAATATTAGTGGTTCAATATCTACAGAAATTAGATGCAATATGTGAAGTGTAAGATGCAGTAGTTGTGGTTATTGTAGTTGGAAGGCAAAAGAATTTGATGATGCATAATTATTATGTGTAAGATGCATAAGTTTAAGAAACGAGATGCAGTTTGTTTGATTAATATGACTTGTGCTTGTGAGTGATATAGATGCATTTAAGCAAGCAAATTATTGCATGTCTCCTAACAGTTAGATTATGACTTGTGGTTTTGAGCCATTCAATATTGGTTAATTTTTGAAGCACTTACATTGTGGTTTAATTTTCATATGTGACTAGTACAACTAAGCTCAAAAGTTTCATGTACATATAATAGAAAATGAAGAAGAGTGTCAAGTGTTAGGAAAAAAAAGCAAGAAGATGCATCTACAAGCAACTTGCCACAGAAGAAAAAGGGCAAAGGGAAGACAAAAAAGGACAAAGGTTAAAAACCAACTTTTTACGTATAACATTCATGTCTAATTGTGTAAGTATAATTTTAATTGTTCTGATTACTTTAATTAGGAAGAGACGCTCTTGTGATGAATATGCTGAATGATGATGCACAGAGAAACGAAGTGAGAGGCAAAGGCAAGATAACAAATTCAAGTTTAATTTTTTATGGATTTTAATCTCATAAATTCAATTTTTTATGTACTAATGTAAATCTGTAATGGTAACCATGCAAGTGTTCAGATCGTTACCAAAGATAGTAGAAGACTATCACTGGTCATGAAGAGGAGGACTAGGAGCAAGATGCAGTCAGAAAGTGATGATTATGCCGAAAAATCACAGAATAATGACGAACAACCGAAGAGAAAAACTACTATGAGTGACAGTGACGAAGCTTTTGAAAGTCCTTCCAGGTCTTTAAAAAATATAGGTGGTGCAGTTAAACATCAATGAAAGAAGCAACACAAGAAAGGTGATTATAGGGAGATCAAGGAAGAATACAGAAGTTTGTACAACAGTTCATCACCAAATGTGATTGTCAATGCAATTGATGGATAAGTGTACCCGGGGGTATATATCCGAGGGGTTACTGCGGGGAGTAACTAGAGAGAAGTCAGAGCAAACAAGTAAGAGAGAGAATATGTATTCAGTGTGAATTCCGTGTATTCAGAATATGATTTACAAAGGGGAAATGGGGTGCTATTTATAGTAGCAATAAATGTGAGACGGGGACACGTGTCAAGCATCCAATGACCGGGGGGTCACATCAACCGGGTGTCACTGGCATTCGCATGTGGCCGCATTTAATGCGGCGGTTGGATGTGACATTGTACTTGGTACGGCGTTCCAGGCGCATGTGGAGAGGATATTCTTGTCGAGGAAGGTACCCTCGGTTGTAGATGATTAGCCGAGGACTCTTCTTGTCGAAGGCCTCTTAAGGCCGAGGGCTCCAGGTGCCGAGGGCTACTGATTTTCACCGTTTTCTGCCAGTAGCTTTGTACGCTAAAAATAGCCTTTCTGTTGGAATTTGGAGCCTTCGGCCAGGGGGCGAGGGCACCCCTGTGTGCTCCATGGGTTGCTTGGTACCCGGGGCGCTGCGATTTGGGTCTGCTGTGCTTCATGGGCCTCTTGGGCTTTTATTAGGATAGTAGGAGTCTATGGGCTGGGGTCCCTGGGCCATATACTCCATCAGGAGTCCCTAACTCCTTTTGTCGAAAGGTACTTGAGGGAAAAGGAGTAATGTGTGCTTGTCCTCTACTGTTGTTCCGTTGTAGCTTGTAAAGTTGTGAGGAGTTATCTGTTTGAAAGTTTTTGCCAAGGGCAGTCCCTGAGTCCCCCACATTTTGGGACTCGAAGGATTGTGTTGCTACTTTTTGATATTTTGAGATTTTCCCGGAGGGGTTCTCCAGTCCCCCACTCCTTGAGGCACTTGTGAAATGGTGAAAAGGAGTAGAGTATTGCCTGCTGTTGTAGGTGGCTGAAGGTTGACACTTTTCGTTTCATTTTGGGGGCATGCCTCGTTCAAAACCCCATTATAAAAAACCCTGTGGGAAAAAGTTCTAATGAGGGAAAAAGAGTGCACCGGATTCCCCCAATGATGAATCGAAAAGGTGAAACCTTGGTCTGAGACTGTCGATAATGTTGTAGCCGGAGGCTATCCTTGTCTGAGGGCGCGTGTGTTGATTTGCCAACAGCACGCTGTAAACGTCCCGGGAGATGCCGAAGGGGAGTCCCTCAATCGATGGCGTGACGAAAGTAAGTGGTAGTTGTTGTGTTGCCGAGGGGGTTCTCTGGATAATGATAAGCCGGGGATGAGGGCACCCGAGGGTCCCGTTGTTGTACGTTGAAGGCTGTCCATCTAAGAGGGGTGTTAAATTCGATGTCCCCGAGGGGTCTCCGTATTTCGTGGCCGGGGATAGTTGGTGAAGGTTCCCGAGGGGTTTACCCGTTGTTAAGCCGCGGGCTCCTGAAGAAGAGAGCCCGAAGGCACTTGTGATGTTGTACGAGGTGTACCGGACGGGAGCACCTCTGTGTTTTCAAAATATAGCCGTTGAGATATGACCGTTGGAAGTGGAGTCCACGTGGCGTGTGCTCGTTGGCTCCCGGCGGGCGGGCGTCACTGGTTGGTCGAACCAGCGGTGTGTAATGATGATTTTTTTAACCGGAGGCCCGGTTTTTGGGCCCAAGCCCGGATCTGGGTGCCTATAAATACCCTATGACCAAGGCCATTTTGCCTACGCGATCATACTGTAGCGAAGCTCTGGCAATTTGATTTCTAGAGACAGAAAATTCCCTTCGGTCAAACCAAGTGCTCAAGGTCAGTTCTTCCCTCGTCCCTCCCTTCAGCTGCATACTTAGTTTTTCCTGCCTTAGATTAAGTGCTAGGGTTGGTTAGGAAGCCTTCGTCCTTTAGCCTTCGACCTTTAGTTTTGATAATGTCATCTGCAAGTGATTCACAAGACATTTCGAGGGAGCCTTCAGTTGAGGCGGAAACTTACTTTGACGTTGAGCCTTCGAGCGAGGAGCCTTCGGCGGGTGATGCTGCTGCTGTGGCCATGGAGGTGGAGAAGGACCTCAGGACCGAGGTCGAGGCCGAGGACTTTTAACAAGTAAACGAGGGCGAAGAGATGGCCCTCGCCGTTCAAGTAGCTGAGCAGGAGGAGCAAAAAGAGAGGATGAAGGTCACCGTTGCTGTTCTTCCCCCTCGCGATGCAGGTGAAGCCAGCACCTCTCGGACCTTGAACCCGACGCCCCTCAGGGTTGCTCCGGGAAAGAAGAAGAAAACGAAGGTTGTCGTTCCCAAGAAGAAGGGTAGCGTTGCTGATCAGGGAAGGCCCATCGATCTGCCCGAGGGCTATTCCTTCTTAAACACCGCCGCCCTCGAAATCAAGTCGAAGGCTGATATGGCGGAATGTTATGTTACACAATTGCATGTGGGGCCCTCGGGCACAGTATTAATGCCGGGACCAGAAGACCTCCTCTCCCGGGCTCCCGAAGGGTGTATAGCGGTGCATATCCTCTCGGTCGCCATGGGCCTCCGGTTCCCCTTGCACCCGTTTCTTCGTGAGTACCTCCGGTTCGTGAGTCTGCTTCCTTGCAACCTCATGCCCAACAGTCATTCCTACATCACCGGCTTCCTTCACCTCTGCTGAACCCGGGGGGTGGCCCCCAGCTTGGACCAATTCTTCCAGAGCTTCAATCTCTGCCGAGGGGGCCATGCAAACGCCGAGGGGTTTGCGAATCTGCAGCAGGTAGCCCAGTGGAAGTTGTTCACCGAGGCGCCCTCCTCAAATAAAGGCTGGAAGGAGCGATGGTGCTACGTCAGGCTAGCAGAGAGCCCTTTCCCGAGGGAATTGCGGGACCGTTTCAGGCAGCATGAGAAGATAAGAAGTGCCGCCCTCGAGAAAGATGGCCTTAAGCTCGCCAAGATCCCGAAGGGGCACAATAAGAACGTGACGATCAAGGAGTGCACCCTCGAGGAGGACCTGTATGTCCTCGGCTTCTGGCGGTACCGCTACCTAGGGGAGATAGATGAAAAGTTCCCCCTCCTCGATCAAGCCTTCGAGATCGCCGAAGGTGATTACCGAGGGCCCTGAGTTTCATACTTAGGAAATTTTCTTAGTGCCTTTGATACATTCCCATGCTTTCTACCCTCTGGGCTTAATTCTTTGTTGTTGCTTTGCAGGTGTTGGTATGGATGCGAACGCCCTCTTCGCTCTGAAGAAGAAGGGCAAGGCCCAGGCTCAGAAGAAGGACCCTTCGGGCCAGCAGCCCGTTGAGGCTTTCTTCTAGAAGGAGATACCGGAGCCCTCTACTGTGGCTGCCGCCACTAATATGGCCGGGGGGGCCACGAAGAAGAAGAAGGGTGGCAAGGGGGTTGAGCCCCCTTCCAAGAAGCAGAAAGGTCCCGGGGATGTTGCTAAGAAGGCGGCCCCCGTGGTGGTTATAGAGGATCGGTCTTCTACTGAGCCCCCGGCCTCGGCCACACTGATGGCCCCTTTCAACGACCCTTCGGGGGAACTTCCTCGGGAGATCTTGCAGGTTCCCCTTGTCAAGGGGACTGCAGTGATGAACGGCACAATGGAGCCGAAGGCTTTTCTGGGGGGCATCACCTCGGACCTGGATAGAAAGGCCCTCGGGACCTTTGATGATGAGGCCCTCGAGAACAAGATCCTCCGGTCTTTGCTTACTGTAAGTACCTTTTCTTCGTCCCTGTTTCAATACTTAGCATGTGCTTGTCTAACCCCCTTTGCTTGTTGTGTTACAGGCTTGCATAGCCCTCGGTGAGCAAGCCCGGAGATTGGAGGCATGGCGCCTTCATAAGGCCGAACAGGAGGAGACCCTGAAGAAACTCATTCACGATAAAGATGCCTCCCTTCGGGAGACGTGCAGGCTAGAGGAGGCCCTTCGGCAAATGGAGCTGAAGCTAGAGGCAGTCAGAGCGGAGGCCCGGGCGGAGGGGAAAGCTGAAGCTGAGATGGTTGCAACGGAGGACGCGAAGAAAGCTGCTGTCGAGGCGGAGAAGGCCAAGGCCGAGGCCGTGGCCGCAGTCGAGAGAGCTGTTGTTGATGCCTTCGTCACCGAGGACTGGGAGGCTGCTGAGAGGGAAGAATGGGTCTCCTCTGTGGTGCAGAAGAAGATAGATGCCTGGGTTGAAGGACCTGGTAAGGAATGGTTGGCCGAGAGAGGAGACTGCTACTACCAGGGGGTGAGTTCTTCACCGAGCATCTAATCTACCAGAGGCTTGCCAGGCACTTCGGCCTCTCCCTTGAGCAGTTTGACCCGTCGGTATATGGCCTACCCCCATTGCAGCCGGACGTGAGAGTTCCCCTCCCCCCGGGCGAAGAGAGGCCAGTGATCAATGATTCAATGATGATGGGGGGATCTGACGATGGTGATGCTGATGATGTCGTCGGGGAAGAGGTCACCTCCACAGCTGCCGAAGGGAACCAAGTTGAATGATTTGTACTTATAGAATTTTTAATGATACTCCGTTGTATTGATACTTTTAGCCTCCGGCTTCGGCCTTTGTAACAGAATTCCTTTGATCATACTCTGTTTTTTGTGAATGGATGCCTACCTTCGGGCTTGATGTTTGAACCTGTGTCTTTCTCTTTCGATTGAATGGATGTTTTCTTCTTCTTGTGTGCTTTCTCTTCCTTTTTTCATGAATGAGTGTTTGCATGGTGACTTGGCCGAGGGCCAAACATTTAGGACTTAGAAATTTTTCTAAGTGTAACTTTCACATTTAGGACTTCGATTGATTGTGAGAGTCCCCTTGCATTTGTGCCCTCGGGTTGCATGACCCCTTGGACTGCATTAAGATTTGAGTGTTGAATATCAGCTAGCCTTCGATAAGTGTAACCCTCCGGATTTGGTGTAGCCGTCTTGAGTTTACCGAGGGCTAATATTTTTGGGACTTAGAAAATATCTCTAAGTGTTGTTGCGGCTTGAGCCCCCGGTTGAATGTTGAGTTGACCGAAGGCCAACTGTATTATGACTTAGAGATTTTTCCAAGTGTTGTTTGGTGCCAGGCCCTCGGTAGGTGCTCCCCCTCGATCTTGTATCGCAGTCAATCTGCCGAGGGCCAAGGCTTTTGGACTTAGAAAAAGGTTTCCCAAGTGTTGTATAGTTGTAAGCCTTCGGTTGATAGACCCTTCCGGCTTGTGTGACATTTTGAGTGAGGACCCATCATTTAGGACTTAGAGAATTTTCTAAGTGTTGTTTAACACCCGGCCTTTGGTATAAGAACCCCTCAGGTTTGTAGCATTTTCAGGTGAGATCTCCCTCGACCATGATGGTAGTCCCGGGGGCACCCAACTTTGTAGGCTTGGGGACTCGCCTCCGGTGATGTGTAATAGGTGCCCTCGCTCCTTGGTCACCATTTGAGCCTTCGGATTTGGTAGATTACCATATTGTGGACATAGGAATTTTTACACTCCTATGTGAAAAGCCGGGGGATGTTGTTCCTTGGACTTTAGTGAAAATCCGAGGGATGTTGTTGTTTGGACTTTAGAAAATTTGGCCGCCGTGTGGGGGTGGAGCTCTCGGTGTTCGATGATGCCGAAAGCTACCATATATTGGGACTTGGCCATTTGTTGATGACATCTGCTGAATAGTAGCCCTCGGGGACCGGGCTTCGTCAAAGGTGTTCAATGAATAAGGGCCTTTAGGTACCGGAAGTGTTCCAGTAGGGAAGCCTTCGGTACATTGAAATTTCTTGTAATGCCGAAGGGCGTTCTGATGTGGAGTTGTGTACTCATTGAATTCTCGCTGAGTCTACTCCCCTTCACCCTCTTTTTTTTGTGTGTGGTGAAGGGAAGGCTTCAAGAAACTTGGTTTCTTGGTAAGGCTTGGCCTATCGGGAGGCAACAGAATACACCATTAGCTCCCCCCTCAGGTTAACCTTCCGAGTTCCGAGGGGATCGAGGGTCGTTTCCTGGGCTTAAGACATAGTCTGTGGCCTGCCTCCCCTTGGGGGATGGCACAGAAAGCGCCTCAATTTTGAAAGTCGTCCCCTCGGCGCGAGACATAGTCTATGGCCTGCCATACCCTTGGGGTAATGGCGCGGGGAGCGTTTCGTTTTGGAAGTCGAATACTGGGCATATTAGATGCCTGCCATGCCCTTGGGGCAATGGCGCGGAAAGCGTTTCGTTTTTGAAAGTCGAATCCTAGGCATATTACTTACCTGTCCTACCCTTGGGATAGTGACGCGGAAAGCGTTTCAAGGAAGAGTTTTCATTTGCACACTGGTTGCAAATGGTCGGGGGCACTACGTGTTGCTGGCACCGATAGGTGGTGCCTTCGGTATATTGCGTCCTCGAGGGGTACAGCTTTAGAAACAACACTTGGTGTTTGTCTCAGAATGTGGCCCCCGGTACTTGGTACCGAGGGGTCTTCAAAAACACTGTGTGTCCTTCTGGAGTTGATAGGGGTGTGTACCTGACATGCACTTGTCGTGAGGTGCACTCAAAATAATTTATCAATACAACACTAATACGTAGTATAGTGAAGTAAGGTTCGTATCCACAGGGAAATGAATACTTTTCTTTTATATAAGTAGTATCAAAGGGGGTTTAGATTTGTTTGATTTAAATATACTAAGATGAACAACCTATATGAGTTTGATTAATAGATGTGGAGGCTTGGTTTTGCTTTTATCCACTTAATGAAATGTTCGTCGATCCCGGTTATATCTTTAACTATCTTCCTCTCGAATACTCAATCGAGGAGTATATCTAGTTCATCGAGGGTAGTTATTAATAACGAGATGCGTTCATTAATAAAACTTACTATCGAGTCAATATAGAAAGAGCGCCATATATTAACTTGATAGTAGCAATAAACTTAAGATGAAAATGATTGAGATTGATAACCTCAACACAAGCGGTTTATTGGTTTAATCAATATAATTAATTCCCCTTGGCATATTAACCATGAGATGCATGCATTAATATTCCAAGTTTACTACCGTTGAAAGAACCGGATTAATAACAAGCGTATTAACCGATTGATTCTAGTAATAATTAATATGAGAAACAAAACAAGTTGATACTTTAAGTAATGTTTAAAATATTAACATGAAATATGAATAGGAATTAATTAATACTCAAGGAAGAATATTAAAGAATATGAATCCTACTATGATTAACATCAAGATGTTAACTAATTGTCATCTTAGTAACACTCCCCAATATTAACATAGAGGAAGAAATAACTATTACTATAACCAATGTCAAGATGTTAACTAATTGTCATCTTAGTAACACTCCCCAACTTTGATATAGAAATAGTATTTGAAAGGAAGAATTAATATTCAAGGAAGAAGATTAAAGAAGATAACTCACAACTTACAAATTCATTAAGCTTCAAAGTAGCAAAACCAAGATGGAAGAGTTTAGCTCCTCATTTGGAGACTAAACATGCTATAAAAATATAAGAAATGCTATCCTAAACTGAGCTTAGGAGTATGGAAGAAGGGATGATTAAAAGTGAAGGAAAATGGGGTTATTCATAGGTGTTTTCACGACCCATAGCCGGATACCCGGCCGGGTATTTTGACATACCCGACCGGGTATTTACCAAATCAAATATTTTCCCATGTTTTTGTGTCTTCTGCACGTTCTTTGGTCCGAAATCACTTCATACCCGACCGGGTATATGGAATACCCGACCGGGTATTTGCTAGTTTTGCAGCAGTTTCCTTTGTCACTTCATACCCGGCCGGGTAAAGTCCATACCCGACCGAGTTTTGCATAAAACTCAAGTTTTTCCATCCTTCTTGCATCCAAACTTATCCTAAACTTAAAGCTCAACTAACTACAACTTACAACAAACAATAAAATGCTAAAAATACGATCACAATCAAATGCAAACTAACAACTACAAACTTGCATAATACTAGTAAATAAATATTACGAATGATAATAAAAATGTACACTTAGGCACTAACAACTAGTGCCTATCAAACACCCCCGCACTTGAACTTTTACTCGTCTCGAGTAAAACAAATCATGTCCATGAAGTTTCCAAACCAACAATTGTAGCAATTGCAACCATTCACAAGTGTTTTTGAAAATCAACATAAAATAATGTTTCAATGATCAAAACACATGAATAAAAGGTCTTCACCATCATTGAGTTCCTCTTCTTTTGCTCCTTATGTGTACCCTTAGGATCCTGCAAATATAAAAGAAATACTTTCTCTCATTCTCTCATTTTGCCCAGGTGCCCTTTCGGGTTTTCATCCCAGCTTCCCACATTTTCCTTTTTAATTCTCCCCAACTCACTCTTCTTTTTTTGCTTTTATTTTGCTTAAGTTGCCCTTTTTGGGGTTTCAACCTAACAAGCATATATATATATATATATATATATATATATATATATATATATACATATATATATATATATATATATATATATATTTAAATAGCAAGAATAAAGAGCATGAAATGGGAGCATACCAGAATAGTTCTCCCCCCAGCTAGTTCATGGCACTGCCCCTAGTGCCCGCCCGCATCTCCTCCATGAAAATCCACCCTGACCATAGTAGCTGTCATGAAAACCGCCCGTATATGGATATTCATCGTCGTTTGTGTCTGAGCTGCCGCCATATCCGCCATTACCACTTCCGAAATCCCTGCCAACACCATCACTGCCGGCTTGTCCACCTCCTCCGGAGCTAGATCCTCTGAAATTACCCCAATGTGAGGGGTCATACCATGTAGGATGTTGGACTGGAGTGGGCATGTGGGAAAAGTACCCTTGGTGGTCAAAATATGCGTACATAGGCCCGAAGGCCCGTCTTTGATCGTCTTCCACCCTTTGATACACACTGTAGAGATCGTCGATGCATGTGTTCATTGCCGTTGGGGATCGGGTTGTGGCTGTGCTTGTGGTTGTTCGGGACTGGGTGGTGGCTCAAGTTGAGGGATGTCATAAAGATAGTGGTCAGGAGTAGTTTCGGGTAGGCAAAAGTGTCTCATATCCCCAAGTTGATGGTTAAAAATGTTGGGGAGTTCATCGGAGGGGATTGTAAAAAGTTGTGTGGGTGAGGGATTTATGGCCCAATGGTAAAATGATGTGGTCCCAATGGTGTGGGAGTGAATCAAATCATGTGCAGTGAGTAGAAACTTAAGATCAAGGAAATTCCAATCTTGTACTTCTCTATTCGCACAATAGCTAAATTTGGTACAAATATGATGTATGTACACTCCTATGAAAATGTCACCCATAGCTTCACATTCCTTTTTTAGATGGTCCCACAAACATGAAGCAACATCTAATCTAGGAGCTTCTGGAAAGATACCCATAGCAAGAACGGCCAATTCACTAATCCTTGTTTGATGACTATTTGGCCTCCCAAAGACATCATACCCAAACCATTTCAGTGCGATTCAAAGGGTAGGGTGTTGAACATGTGTAACATGCATATGTGAAGATTTAAAAACCCTAACCCCTTTCATTCTTCGCCACAAATCATGCACAATGGTCTTATCAATTCTTGCCTTTCTTTCCTCCACACCTAAAACCGGTAAACCAAATAGCTCGGCAAACTCACATTTCGTTAAAGTTCTTGATATGTTGTTATACCAAAACGTGAGTTTGCTCTCATAGGTGTCCTCTATATCTTCAGTAAATTCAACCGATGCTAGGAACTCATACATAATTCTTTTGTAGATATTATAGGACATATTGAACAATGTAGTAAGTCCTATGTTGTTGCACAATTCTAGCATCATATCATACAACATCAATGCTCGCAATGTTTCATGACAAAGAAAACGGGTTGAATGTACCTCTCGGTTGAGTTGGGTGAGGAATTTCTTGTGATGAGCCCTAGAAGTGAATTCGATGCTCTCATTCACCGGAACTTGTGGAATTGGAGCACTTGTGTTGGAGGAAGATGCTCTAGTCCTTTTTGGTGCCATGGTTCCCCTTTTTATTTGAACAATTCGGACTTTGGAGCTTGGGTGGTTTGAAAAATTCGGACTCTTGAAATTTGGGTGTTTTTGGTGGTTATGTTGGGTGTAGAAATGGAGAGGGTGATGTGGAGAAGAAGATTATGGAGTTTATGTGGAATTTTGGTGGATTTTCGAGCTCAAAATTCGGGTTTGGAGGTGGAGGGTAGGGTTATTTTCGGATATGGATTGGGGTGGATTTGATGGAGTATGTGGGTATGAGGGTGGAGGGGGTGATGTGGGAGGAAGATTATAGAGTTTATTTGGAATTTTGGTGGATGATTGGGATGGATTTGGAACTTTGGAACTTGGCTATGGAGGTTTGGGAAGGTTTGTGCTTGGGAGTAGGGGAGAAGATGGAGGTTTGGAACTGATTTGGGGAAGAAAATCCCGTGAAATACCGTGTTTCGCACAAATACCCGGCCGGGTATTTCGTAATACCCGAATGGGTATTCGATTTTTTCGCAGTCAGAATGTTTTTTAGCCAAATACCCGGTCGGGTTTTTGTAATACCCAGTCGGGTATTAGGCTATTTTATGCCTTTCGTTTATTTTTATGCCCGACCGGTTTTTTGGTCGATACCCGAATGGGTACGCCCGACAGTAGCTCCCAGGGGTGAAAAAATGCTAAAACCCGGTCGGGTTTTATACATACCCGGTCGGGTATTCTCTTATTTTTTTGATTTTTTCATTTTTACCCGGTGGATGAGTTGCCCGGGTATACCCCTTTTGTGTTGTTACCCGACCGGGTGTGGGATATACCCGAGCGGGTTTTGCCTCCCAGATTTTTTTTTTGAAATGTGTAAAGATAAAATAAAACAAGTAAACGTACCTTGCTTGGGTTGCCTCCCAAGAAGCGCCTTAGTTAACGTCGCGGCACGACGCCATGCTTGTGTTCATTCTTCAAAGATTGGATCGATGAGATCCATGCATTCAACGCTTTCTTTTGGGAAACCTTCAAGGAACGGTTTGAGTTGATGTCCGTTAACCTTGAGGTTTTTTGCGGTGTCGAGGCTTTTTATTTCAACTGCTCCATGGGTGTAGACTTTGACCACCTCGAACGGTCCTTCCCATCGTGATCTCAATTTCCCGGGGAAAAGGCGAAGGCGAGAGAGAAAAAGAAGGACTTTGTCTCCAACTCGAAAATCCTTTCTTATTATTATTTTATCATGCCATACCTTCGCCTTCTTCTTGTAGATGGCGGCATTCTCATAGGACTCCAATCGAAGCTCCTCTAGTTCTTGAAGTTGCAGCCTCCTTTGCTCTCCCGCTTTTGCCATGTCGAGATTGAATGTTTTTACCGCCCAATAAGACTTGTGTTCTAGTTCAACCGGAAGGTGACATGCCTTACCGAACACGAGTCTATAGGGTGACATTCCAATTGGGGTTTTGTAAGCAGTTATGTATGCCCATAAGGCATCATCCATGCGTAGGCTTCCAGTCCTTACGGTTTGGATTTACTGTCTTTTGAAGTATAGACTTCAGCTCTCTGTTTGATACATCGGCTTGACCGTTTGTCTGTGGGTGGTGGGCGGTGGAGAGTTTATGTGTGACGCCATATTTCTTCAACAAGGCACTCACAGTTTTGTTGTAGAAGTGAGTGCCTCTATCGCTTATCAAGATGCGCGGGACTCCAAATCTTGAGAAAATGCGGGTTTTGAGGAATTCAGTCACCACTTTGGCATCATCGGTCTTTGTGGCTTTTGCTTCCACCCACTTGGATACGTAGTCTACCGCCAAGAGAATATATAGATTTCCATGGGAATTAGGAAAAGGTCCCATGAAATCTATTCCCCACACATCAAAGATCTCCACATAGAGCATAGGAACTTGTGACATCTCATGTTTTCGAGAGATGTTGCCCATGTGTTTGCAATTATCACAAGATTGACAATAGACATGGGCATCTCGAAATAAGCTTGGCCACCAAAAACCGCATTCAAGTACCTTCATGGATGTTCGTTTCCCTCCAAAGTGGCCACCACATGCATGTGAGTGACAAAAAGCAAGAATGGATGCAATTTCTATTTCGGGAATGCACCTTCGAATGACCTGATCTTTGCAATGTTTCCATAAATATGGTTCATCCCATACGTATTGCTTTGCATCATGCTGGAGTTTCTCTCTTTGAGCTTTAGAGAAGCTTGGTGGAAACCTGTTTAGAACAAGGAAATTAACAATATGAGCGTACCAAGGACGAATTTCCTTAAGAGAGAAGAGGGTCTCATCGGGAAATTCCCCTCGGATATCGTCTTTGACATGATTGTTTCTTTCATCAAGGACCAAACGGCTCAAGTGATCGGCCACCAAGTTCTCCATGCCTTTCTTGTCCTTGATCTCAACATCAAATTCGCTTAAGAGTAGTATCCATCGAATCAGCCGTGGTTTGGCCTCCTTCTTTGTCATCAAGAACCTAATAGCCGCATGATCGGTGTTAATGATCACCTTAGTACCAAGTAAATATGACCTGAATTTTTCAAGCGCATACACGACGACCAACATTTCTTTTTCGGTGGTGGCGTAGTTGCGTTGGGCGTCATTGAGTGTGGTGGGTGCATAATAGATCACATGAGATGCTCTTCCCACCTTTTGGCCCAAAACGGCCCCGACCGCATAGTCACTAGCATCACACATGATCTCAAAGGGAAGAGACCAATCCGGGGCTTGGATAATAGGTGCAGTTACTAGCTTCTCCTTTAAAGTATTGAAGGCCTTCTTGCAGTCCTCGGAAAAAATGAACTCCACCTCCTTTTGCAAAAGTGTGCATAAAGGAGATGCAATCTTTGAGAAATCTTTGATAAACCTCCGATAGAAACTTGCATGTCCAAGAAATGATCGTATCTCCTTAACGGTAGTAGGATAAGGTAGTGATTGGATGACTTCCACCTTTGCTTTGTCCACCTCGATCCCTTTGGACGAGATCACATGGCCTAGGACAATTCCTTCTTCCACCATAAAATGACATTTTTCAGAGTTTAGAACAAGATTTGATTCTAAACAACTTTTCAAAACAAGAGATAGATGGAGTAGGCATGAATCAAATGAGTCTCCATGGATTGTAAAATCATCCATAAAGACTTCCATAAATAGCTCAACATATTCAGAGAATATGCTTATCATGCATCGTTGGAATGTGGTCGGGGCATTGCAAAGTCCGAATGGCATACGTCGGTATGCAAAGGTGCCAAATGGACAAGTGAAAGTGGCCTTCTCTTGATCTTCAGGGGCTATAGGCACTTGAAAATACCCGGAGTAGCCATCAAGAAAACAATAGAACTTATGCCCGACCAGTCTCTCAAGCATTTGGTCAATGAAGGGTAAAGGAAAGAAATCCTTCCTAGTTACCGCATTGAGTCTACGGTAATCTATACATACCCTCCATCCGTTTTGAATTCAGGTGGGCATAAGTTCTCCATGCTTGTTTTCCACCACCATGACTCCGGTCTTTTTCGGAACCACTTGGGTTGGACTAACCCACTTGCTGTCAGAAATGGGGAAGATTATCCCCATTTGGAGTAACTTGATCACCTCCTTTTTGACCACCTCCATCATAGGTGGGTTTAGTCTTCGTTGCGGCTGTCGCACCGGCTTGGCTTCATCCTCCATTAAGATGCGATGCATGCATGTAGATGGACTAATGCCTTTGATGTCGGCTATAGTCCATCCAATTGCTAGTTTATGCTCCTTGAGCACCGCTATCAATTTGCCTTCTTGCTCCACAGTCAATTTGTTTGAGATAATGACCGGTAGTGTCTCGTTTCCCCCCAATAACACATATTTCAAGTGTTTTAGGAGTGGTTTCATCTCAACTTCGGGTGCCTGCAAAACTGAAGGTAAAGGCTTTTCTTCGGGGATGGTTAGTGGAAATGCCCTCGACCCCGGTGGCATAAGTGGGAGTTGGAAGTGAGTATCCAATTCCACTATCATAGCTTGTGTGTTGGGGGTCAAGGCAAGTTCTGAAGAGTTTTCCCCGAAGTCATTCTCAAGTATACTCAACAATTCGTCCTCTCCGTTGATTTCAAAAGTATTTTGTACAAGAGGGTCAACAATATCAATGACAAATAAAGAATGATTTTCATTTGAATATTTCATGGAGTCATAAATGTTGAATTCAACTTTATCTCCATCAAATTCCATTGTTAAAGAGCCGCTAAATACGTCAATCTTTGCTCTAACGGTTTTTAAAAATGGCCTTCCTAAGAGGATAGGAACCGCATTCTTATCATTCTCCATTTCCAAAACATAAAAGTCAGCGGGGAAAATCAAATTGTCAACCATAACTAGTACGTCTTCGACAATACCTTTAGGGTAAGCATTTGATCTATCTGCAAGTTGAATGACTACTCCGGTTTCATTTAGAGGGCCAAGCTCAAGTGATTTGTATAAAGAGTAAGGAATGACATTAATTGATGCTCCTAAATCGAGCATGGCTTTTGAAAACGTAGTTCCTCCCAACTTGCAAGGTATAGTGAACATGTCTGGATCATTGTATTTCTTTGGGAGTTTCTTTTGAAAAACTGCCAAAACACGTTCACTAACTTGGACTTTTTGTTTTCCATTGAGTCTATGTTTCCTTTTTATTGTACATAGTTCTTTGAAATTTTTTGCAAATATAGGTACACCCTTTATCAAGTTGAGGAGAGGAATATTTACCTCACATTTGGAGAATGTCTCATAGATGTCCTTGTCCTTCTCCAGCTTTCGCGTTTCCCTTAGAGCTTCGGGGAAGGGTGCTTCAATCTCGGGGATAATCGGTGGTGGGGTTGAGATTTGAACTTCCACCTCCGGTTGAGTTACTTCCACCAGCTCCTCTTCTTCCTCCTCTTTGCCAATATGGCTCTTTGCCTTCTCCTTAGCAATAACCAACTCCTTGCCACTCCTTAATGTGACTGCATGGGCTTGTTGCCTAGGATTCGGCTCCGTTTGAGAAGGTAGCCTTGCCGAATCCTTAGCTTCAAGCCTACTCACGACATTTGAGATTTGGCTGATTTGGCTTTCCAAGTTGTGGATGCTGGATTTTGTTGTTTCTTGGAATTGGACAACATTTTGTTGCATCGTTGCCATATTCATGGCAAGTGATCGAATCATGTCTTCGGTGGACATGTTCGAGTTTGAAGTTTGGCCTTGTTGTTTATATCGTGGAGAAGGAAGATTTGATGGTTGAGGAGGTTGAGAGTTTCCGTACCTTAAATTAGGATGATCCCTCCATCCCGGATTATAGGTGTTTCTTTGAGGGTTATACCTCTTTTGATTTTGAAACCCCAAAGCATTGATTTGTTCAGAGTTCTCCTCTTGTAGTGTTGGGCAAGAGTCGGTGGGGTGCCCTTGTGTCGAGAATATGCCGCAGACCTTGACTTCTTGAGTTTTTGGATTTAAGAGAAAATATTTAACCAAAGAAGTCAAGCCGGCTACTTGACTTTCCAACGAGTTGTTGGATTCTGCCGCCATAACTCGTTTTGATGACCGCCAATCATAGTGTCTACAATTCTCGGCCAACTCCGAGATAAGGTTTATAGCCTGAGAAGGAGTCTTATTGACAATTCCCCCTCCACATGCGGCGTTTATCATCCACCTATCTTCATTGCAAAGACCATCATAGAAGTATAAGATGAGGACTTGCTCCGAATAGCCGTGATATGGACAACTTGCACATAGTTTCTTGAATCGTTCCCAATATTCGTAGAACGATTCATCACCCTTTTGCTCCACGTTGCTAATTTGCTTTTTTAGAGAGGAGGAGACAGAGGCAGGGTAATACCTTTCTAGGAACGCTTTCTTCATGGCCGCCCATGTACCTATACTTCCTGAAGGAAGGTAGAATAGCCAATCCTTTGTGGTATCCTTTAGAGAAAATGGAAACGCCCTCAGTTTGATCTGTTCTTCTGTCACATTGTTTGGACACATGCTTGTGCAAACGACGTGGAACTCCGAGAGGTGTTTGTTCGGATCCTCTACCCTCAGGCCATGGAAGGATGGCAGCAGATGAATGAGCCGAGATTTTAGCTCAAACGTATTACCCTCATCAAGTGTAGGGAAGGTAATACACAGTGGTTGTTGATTCAAGTTTGGAGCTGTGAGCTCCCTCAGCGTTCTTGTTTCAAGAGCCATAGTGATTGGCTCTTCGGTGTTGCTAGAATGAGAACTAGCACTTGATGATTCATCCAAGAAGTAATCGGAAATAAATTCCTAAACCTTTCGAAGGCTTGTTCTGTTTCGGGCTTTGTTTGGTAGGTAATTTGGTTTATAGATCGGTGTTTAACCATATACTCAAAGCTCAGAAATAGAGAAATAAACACTCTTTATATTTTTGTTTAATATTTTTTTTTTGATTTTTTAATTTTTTTGAAATGAAATAAAAGAAAAATTAATTGCCAATCCCCGGCAACGACGCCAAATTTGACGTGCACTTGTAGTGAGGTGCACTCAAAATAATTTATCAATACTGCACTAATACGTAGTATAGTGAAGTAAGGTTCGTATCCACAGGGAAAGGAATACTTTTCTTTTATATAAGTAGTATCAAGGGGGGTTTAGATTTGTTTGATTTAAATATACTAAGATGAACAACCTATATGAGTTTGATTAATAGATGTGGAGGCTTGGTTTTGCTTTTATCCACTTAATGAAATGTTCGTCGATCCCGGTTATATCTTTAACTATCTTCCTCTCGAATACTCGATCGAGGAGTATATCCAGTTCATCGAGGGTAGTTATTAATAACGAGATGCGTTCATTAATAAAACTTACTATCGAGTCAATATAGAACAAGCGCCGTATATTAACTTGATAGTAGCAATAAACTTAAGATGAAAACGATTGAGATTGATAACCTCAAAACAAGCGGTTTATTGGTTTAATCAATATAATTAATTCCCCTTGGCATATTAACCATGAGATGCATGCATTAATACTCCAAGTTTACTACCGTTGAAAGAACCGGATTAATAACAAGCGTATTAACCGATTGATTCTAGTAATAATTAATATGAGAAACAAAACTAGTTGATACTTTAAGTAATGTTTAAAATATTAACATGAAATATGAATAGGAATTAATTAATACTCAAGGAAGAATATTAAAGAATATGAATCCTACTATGATTAACATCAAGATGTTAACTAATTGTCATCTTAGTAACACCCCCCAATATTAACATAGAGGAAGAAATAACTATTACTGTTGGGATGTTGATCCAGAGGCCCAATACCTGGGTCAGGAAGGCCCAAGATACCCGACCCAAGCAACGGGCCCATCACGCTATGATAAGATGATCAAGGTAGAATTAATGCCGAACGAGATTCGGCCCAAATAAGGGTTGGCCCAGTAAGAAGATATACCGAACGGAGTTCGGACTATATATTATACTTGGGCTGATTTGACAGCATCTTCAGCATAGCCCAACATCCCGTTCGAGCAACGGCCAACCGGCAAGTGGCCAGGTGCAATTAATGCCAGATTGTGATATCAGCAAGTGGAAACATGGGTGACCAAGTCGGTGGAACAACGGCCAATCAGCATAGGGCAGCCCATGCTCTCCATTAGTATAAATAGAAGGTCTTAAGTCATTGTAAGGGTTAGCATTTCAATACTCAGGCTCTAGAATAGCATCATTGCTCTTATTTCATGTATTAAAGCATTGTTTCCGACCTACCGATCGGGAAATTCCTTGTAATCAGACTGGTTAGTTAATGCAAGTGAGCTTTCGAGTATTAGTGAGTTCATATTTTATATTTTGTTCATACACTTTGATTCTGTGCCATTCCTGATATATCCAAAGTTCGTGTTGGGCTTTCGGATCTACGGGATTTACACTCAACATTGGCGCCGTCTGTGGGAAACTTACAAAAAGTTTCACATTCAAAACATCGAAAAAACCACTATTTTCAAAAATGATCAGAATCAGCTCCTATCATACAAACGACGGTTCACGCCGTCACGGGAGGAGTCACACCCCGGGGAGTCAAAACCCTCAGGGACAATCCAGCCGAGGATCGTATCCTCGTTTTGATGGGGATTTTGTGATTCCCGAATCTCTGAGAAGAAATCCTCAGGCCATGCGAGACATGGCTCAGGTCATGCAGCATATGGCGAACGAGGAGGAAGGAGGGTCCAACTTTATAGGGGAGACTCCACGCACGGAAACAACTACAGCATCATCCCGTTCGCATGCTCATCGGGATAATCGTCGTAGCGCCCCACCAACAGCGCACCATAGTCCCAGTGACCGAACCCCGATCGGGTCACAAGCTAGAGGACCAACTCCCATTGGTCATCATTTCCAGAATACCGAGCGGGAGAATACCAGGGCCCCTCAACGGAATTGGGACCGGGACTATACGGACATGAGGGCTCCACCACCGCCCCCTTTGACGGCCCAGGAAGAAGAAATGGCCGAGATGAGGAGGCAGATGAATGAGATGCGGGACCAAATGAACACGGCACCTGTACAACCTGCCCCAGTTCAGCTGGGAATTACTTCCCCTTTTACTAGGGAACTCATGTACGCAGACATCCAAGGGGGTGTCAAGCCACCGACCGGCCAAATCTATGACAGGGTGGGAGATCCCCATGTGCATGTGAGGAGTTACCAAGGGGGACTCATGCTGCTAGGAGCACCCGAGGCTGCTATTTGCCGGTTGTTTTTTAGTACGCTCAGGGGGCCTGCCCAGGAGTGGTTTGGGACACTACAACCCGGATCAATCAATAGCTTTGCCGAGTTATCGGCGTTATTCTTGGCCCAGTTTGCTTCCAGTGCCAATCCCAAATGGCACTTCAGCTATTTGACCAGCGTGAAGCAAAACGCCAAAGAGACCCTCAATCAATTTCTGAAAAGATGGAGGGATGAAACTTTAACGGTGGGAAACATGATGGATGATACCGCCATTACCCTATACACGAATGCTCTCCGAACGGGGGAGTTGTACAAGGAGTTAAAGAATAATCCGGGTACAGTCTACGCCGAGGTATTAGACAGGGCTCGCAAGCATGCCGCCCTAGAAGAGGAGATAATGATCAGGGATAAGGTCATTGCGCCTGCTGCCCCGATCAGAATGGCCGATCGGCTGGGTCCTAGCCCATCGGCCGCTATACCTCCCAAGCAAGGGAGATTTACTCCCCTGGTCCTATCAGTAGCGACCATTTATCAGCACGAGAGGGACAATATTCCCATCCCGACTGATTCTGGACAGTTTATGGGAGCGGATGACAATGCTTTATGTAAATATCACAACAGGAAGGGTCATGCCACCAATGCCTGCAGGGCCCTACAAACAGCCATTGAGGATTTGATCCGAAGAGGTCATCTGGGCAAGTATGTGAATAAAGATCCAAATGCTGTAGGCACGTTGAAACCAATCAGGAAACCTAATAGCTGGCGCCGGGATGCCCAACGTGATGCCCAGCCTCAAAATGACGTATATGTTCCCCCCAGGGATGAACCAGAGGGCTCGGGAGGCCCTGGAAAGAAGCCTCGAATGGAGGTCAAGGTTATATTCGGGGGCGGGGAGACAAGGGATTCGAACGCCGAACGGAAAAGGTTCGAGCGAAGTCTTTATGTGGGATCCGTCTCCGCTCCCCTCAGAAGAAAGGAAGGACGGACCCGATCACGTTCGGGCCAGCTGATTTACCCAACTCTCCAAGCCCACACAGGGATGAACTGGTGGTAAGCATGTGTATTGACAATGCTTTGATCCGACGAGTACTGGTCGATACCGGGAGTAGTGTGAATGTATTGTATCTACAGTCGTTCGAAAAAATGGGTCTACAAAGAAGTCAACTGACCCACCTACGGACCCCACTGGCAAGTTTCACCGGTAATTGCATCGAGGCTGAGGGTACCATCCAATTGATGGTTGAAATTGGGGATGAAACACACAAAGCGTCACTCCGAATGACGTTCGTGGTGGTGGATATAAAGTGTGCCCACAATGCCATATTGGGCCGACCGGGATTGGAAGATCTGGAGGCAATAGCCTCTGTCCGCCACTCATGCATCAAATTCCCTACAGACACTGGGGTGGGGGTGGCCAGAACTGATCCGACGACAGCCCGAACATGTTATCAGGAGGCCCTGAAACAGATGAACACTCGTGGGATGCGAGTTAATACAATTGAGGTGGAAACCCATCGAACGGAGTTCGATGCACACCCAGAGCCCGCCACCCTTCTTGAACAAATCGACCTGGATTCCCCCCCGAACCGTAAGGTAGCTATCGGGGTAGACCTGGAGGCTGACCTCCGGGATGGCGTGATAGCCGTCCTCAAAACGTTTCAGGTACTGTTTGCCCGGGGCCCAGAAGATATGCCCAGTATTGATCCAGAGATAATATGTCACAAACTTGCCTTTCGGCCTGATGCCAAACCAGTCCAGCAGAAGAAACGGTATCAAGCAACCGAACGGCGGGAATTCACAAAGCGGGAGGTGGCCACCTTGCTGAAAATAAAGCACATCCGTCCAGTAATCCACGTAGAATGGCTATCCAATGTGGTTCTAGCCCCAAAACAATCTACTCGGAGAATGTGCGTGGATTACTCTGACCTGAATAAGGCTTGCCCCATGGATCCCTATCTAGTGCCGAGGATCGATCTGCTAGTAGATGAAACTGCCGGATGTGAATTGCTGAGCTTCATGGATGCTTTCCGGGGTTACCATCAGATATTCATGCACCCGGCTGATGCAGAGAAAACGGCGTTCGTTACTTCGGATGGTATGTTTTGCTATATCGTCATTCCATTCGGATTAAAGAACGCAATGGCAACTTTTCAAAGGATGATCGGGATGCTGTTCAAAGAAGTGATGGGGGTCACAATGGAAGCTTATGTTGATGACATCCTGATCAAAAGCAAGAAGAAGGAAAACCATGTCCTGGACATAGAAAAAGTGTTCGGGATAATGCAGAAAGCAAATATGAGGTTGAATCCCAAAAAATGTGCTTTTGCTGTAAGAGGGGGCAAATTTTTGGGATACATGATGAGCGAGAAGGGGATTGAGCCCAACCCAGAAAAAGTAAAGGCAATTGTGGATATGTAGGCTCCAAGAAATCTCAAAGAAGTTCAGAGATTGACCGGCCGGTTAGCAGCCCTGAGCAGATTCCTATCCAAACTGGCCGATCGAGCTATTCCGTTCTTCCAGATCATGAAGAAAGCCAACCCTTTTGAATGGACGGCCGAATGCCAAACTGCTTTTGAAGATTTCAAGACGTATCTGTCTTCCCCCTGGTCTTGACAAAACCCGAACCAGGGGAACATCTGTATATGTACCTTGCTGTAGCTGACCTGGCCGTGAGCACAGTACTGTTGAAAGAAGAAGATGGCGTTCAACGGCCAGTCTATTTTGTAAGCAAGGCTTTGAACGGCCCGGAAACCAGGTACACCTTGCTAGAGAAAACTGTACTGGCTCTAATAGCTGCCATTAAACGTCTGGCACCATATTTCCAGACCCACCCGGGAACTGTGTATACTACTCAGCCACTGGCCACCATCTTGAGAAATCCTATGGCAAGTGGACGCATTACCAAGTGGAGCCTCCTGATCGGGCAATATGAGGTGGATTTCAAGCCTCGACCTACTATCAAAGGACAGGCCCTGGCAGATTTCATTGCAGAATGTACCGCCCGACCCTGAGAAACAGACTCAGAGAACAATGGGCTGGATAACTGGTGGGAAATGTATGTGGATGGAGCAGCTAGTGCCAAGGGTTGTGGAGCTGGAGTTGTGATTACATCGCCCGAGGGATTCAAAGCATATTATTCTATCCATTTTGACTTCAAGGTAACCAACAATGAGGCTGAATATGAGGCTCTCATTGCTGGTTTAAAATATGCAAAGGCCCTGGGTGCCGATCGGTTAAAATTCCGGTCGGATAGTCAATTGGTAGTACATCAAGTAAACGGCACTGCTGAGGCTAAAGAAGAGAGAATGAAGGCCTACAAGGAGATAGTTGAGGAGCAGATAAGTAAATTTGAACAGGTGGTGCTCGACCAAATATCCAGGATAGAGAATACTGAAGCAGATATCCTATCCAAGTTAGAAAATGCAGCGTTCGACGATCGGGCACAGGAGATCCCGACTCATATCCAATAATTTGCCCATCGGGAAACTTTGGCAACCCCAGCAATCATGGTGCTCCAGATCGAGGCCATATCTTATGCCATCCCGATCCCGGTCATAGATATGACCAACTACCTGAAAGACGGGACCCTCCCACAAGATAAAAATCCTGCTTATCAGATAAAATGCATCCAGAGGAGGGCTTCCATGTTCGAATTGGTGGACGGGCAGCTGTACAAAAAGACATTTAGTGGGCCGTATCTGAAATGCCTCCCACCCGATCTAGCGGCAGCTGTAATGGAAGAAATTCATGACGGTATCTGTTCCAGCCACCAAGGGCCCAAGACACTGGCCAGAAAAATCATCCTACAAGGGTATTATTGGCCGACTATCCAACAGGACTGCTTTGCACATACTAGGAAATGTAAGGTATGCCAACTGTATGCACCGATCCCCGGACGGCCTGCCACTTTCTACACTCCAATGACGGTGGCCCTTCCGTTCGCAAGATGGGGGATAGACCTGTTAGGTCCTCTACCTACGACCCCTGGAAACAACAAGTATATCATCGTGGGGATAGATTACTTTACTAAATGGGTAGAGGCTGAGCCACTGGCCAGCATCACAGATGTTAAGTGTCAAAAGTTTGTCTGGAAGAATATCATTTGCCGTTTCGGAATTCCTGAGCAGATCGTGACGGATAATGGAAGGCAGTTCGTGAGCCGAAATTTTGAGAACTACCTGGTCAAATGGGGAATCAAGCATTCCAGAGCATCCGTGGCGTACCCTCAGGCGAATGGCCAAGTAGAGAATATGAACCGTACTATCATGGATGGTATGAAGAAAAAGCTGGAAGAATACTCCTCATCGTGGCCTGATCAGTTAAACTATATCCTATGGACTTACAGGACCACACCCCGAACGGCCACGGGAGAAACTCCATTTGCCCTCACCTATGGTTTCCAGGCCAAAGTACCAACGGAGATCCTAGTTCCCACACACCGAATGGTGCATTACAGCCCAGAACAGAATGAGGACAACTTACGGGCCGAATTGCATTTCATAGAAGAAAGAAGGGATCTGGCAGCTGCACGAATGGAAGAGTATCACAGAGCCACAAGAAGACATTTTGATAAGCAAGTTAAATTTCGTTCAATCGAGGTAGGGGACCTGGTGCTAAGGAAGCGAGAAAAAAGCAAACCGCTCGAAGGTGGAAAAATGGCACAAAATTGGGAAGGCCCCTACCAAATATGTAAGAAGTATGCTTCAGGAACGTTTGGCCTACAAAATACCGAAGGCCGACCGGCAGGTACTTGGAATGTGGAACATCTAAGGAAATTTTATCAGTAAAACGGCTGTTGCCACCTCTAAAAAAATGTATAGAGAGGGAGACATAACTTCCACATAAACACATCCCATGATTAACACGATCATTCTGGATGACCGAATGAGGAACGGGTTAACAACATGGAAGGAAAATCAATTCTCAGCTAAGGGAGTTTTTGACCCTAGATTTATGAAGGAATAAAGGGATCAAAAACGGCTTGAAGAATTGAGGCTCAGAAAATCGGTGCCCGTGGTTAACACGATCATTCTGGATGACCGAATGACGAACGAGTTAATAGCATGGAAGGAAAGTCATTCTCAGCCAACGGCTTGGAGTTTGACGCTCAGATAGTCTCACCTCAGCGGTTAATATGAGAATCGATTCTGGAGAACCGAATGATGAACATATTAGCAGTTTGGAGGGAGCCATTATTTCAGCAAGAGTTTTGACCCTGTAATTACGCATTGATGAAGGGATCAAAATGGCCTGGAGTTCGAGGACAGTGATTCTCACCTCAGCTTTTTAACACGCAAAATCATTCCGGATGACCGAATGACGAACGGGTTAACAGTTTGGAGGGAGCTGAGTCATCAACTTGGCCAAAGTTGACCCTGTAATTACGTACGGGCAATGGGATCAAAACGGCTTGGAGATGGTGTCAAGACTGTAAGATATGGATTGACCGAGCGACGTTCGGATAAAGTACGGATTGTCACCCGGGGAATCGAAACTATGGTTTTGAAAAAGCTCGCCTCAGTCATGAACTTTATTCGGAAGCGAGTCGCCCTTTTAGCTATAAGTAAGGATTGACCCAATTCGGTGATCTTGCTTACAGTTCGAAAAGGATTACCTCAGACCCCTAATAAGGATGATACGAGCCAGAGAGAATAGTTCGGAATGCATCGGAATTATGGGTTTGGAAGGGAGATAGTCTCACCTCAGCTTGTTAACGCGTGGAATCATTCTGGATGACCGAATGACGAACGGGTTAACAGTTTGGAGGGAGCCCCTATCCCAGCTGAGAGTTTGACCCTGTGGTCACGATCAAAACGGCTTGGAGGAATTCACCTCAGCTAAGAGTTTTGAACCCGTGCGTCACGAACGGAAAAGGGATCAAAACGGGCTCGGGAAAGGTGTCAGAACAATTGTGAAGGGATAGCCTCACCTCAGCTTGTTAACACATGGGATCATTCCGGATGACCGAATGACGAACGGGTTAATAGTTTGGAGGGAGCCCCTGTCCCAGCTGAGAGTTTGACCTTGTGGTCACGATCAAAACGGCTTGGAGAAATTCACCTCAGCTAAGAGTTTTGAACCCGTGCGTCACGAACGGAAAAGGGATCAAAACGGGCTCGGGAAAGGTGTCAGACATAAAGATACATAAGCCGAGTGATGTTCGGCCAGATAGAAAGGTTTGTGAACGAAAAATCAAAGGAAAAATAGAAAAAAAAGACATCAACAGATAAAGAGAGAAATCTAGTTTATTCTTCGGCATTACTAGCCAGAATATACAAGAAGAACAAAGGACAAAAAAGCAAAAATTACAAGTCTATGCTATTGAAGGATTGCCGTTCGGGGAAGATGAAGGTTGAGAGCTCCCTTCCGGCACCGCATCACCAGGCGCTGCTTTGGACCTTTTCTCCATGATACGGTCATATGTATTCCCAAACAGGTCGTCAAAGCCTAATTCGTTAGGATCGAACGGCTTGGGGAAATGCTCTAGGATCAAGTCAAGGTTCCTATCCAGAAGCAGGTCCTAACTTTGCTTCACAGTTTTCTCGGTCAGGTCATCCAAGAAAGATTTCCCTTCCGGGGTACTGTCCAGGAGATCGATCCCTGCCTTGATGGGATCTTCGCTTTCACGTAAGAATTGGCCAAGGTGAGGACCCAGGAACTGTCGGGCCGTGTTCTCCAGAGCGACGTTCAGCCCCTTGCCCCGTTGGAAATCCACTATCGATTGATGAGAAATCTGGGAAGTGTTGACCGTGTAAGGTTCGGGCAGATGGTCGCCAACGGCTTTATCAAATTTAATCCCAGCAGATTCAGCAGCTCGCACCTTGGCCCGGAGTTCTTTAATCTCCCGGTCGCGACGACGGGATTTCTCCTGCATCTCAGCCAGAGCAGCTTTTGCCTTCTCACCCTCCTTGGCCTGCTCTTGGAGATCGGCCGCTAACTTCCGAGCGGCAGAAAGAAGGACCTGGCTGTCATCCCGATCGCTGGCCAGGGCCTTCATTTCCTTTTCGGCCGTAAGGAAGGCCTTGTGATAGTATACACCAGCCTGAAAACGAGATTGCAATGAAAGTCAGATAAGATAAAACATGAAGAATAGAAAGGCATGGATCAAAATGAGGTGTACCTTGAGTGCTTCCTGGTGACCTGCTTCGAAAAGATCCGACCAGTGGGTCAAGTTCGTGAAGCTCGGGGGAACCTTGATTGCAGTGTGACACCACATAGAAGATGGCATCAGCTCGAACAGATACCTCCCTTCTGACCTGGGCCCCATGTTTGAAAAATCAACAAACATCCGATCATCGATCGGTGCGTCAGAAAGGGCCGGAGTTGATGTTTTGATAGGCGCCGATCTTTTGGGTTCAGCCTCCGGCCCGGTTAAGTCAACCACATGGTCGATCGGGATCAGTTGATCACCATCATTCCCCTTGCGTTTCTTCCAAATTTGCTCCGCAGAGGCACGATCGGCTATCATTTTCTCTTTGCCTTTACCAGAAGAAGCCGTCAGGGTAGCAGAAGAGATAGATCGCCGGACGGGTATGGGGGATATCACACCGGCAAAAAAGAGGAATAAAAGATAAGAAGCTGAATTGTGAGAATGAAGGATGATCGGGTTAAAACCCTACTACGCTTACCAATTCCGGCAGATAACATGCTTGAAGTAGTGACAAAACTCCGGAGACTTCGGGTTCCTCCCATCCGCAAAGACTCAGCTTGGGAGCGTAGAACGGCGTCCACCCTGGGCTGAGAATCCCGAACGGGGTATGCGTTCCACCTATCCGGAAATGGCAGAGAATCACCTACCCGAACGAACAAGAAACGCTCCTCCCAATCACCTACCCGAACGAATGAATCCAGCATAGTATTCCCTTGGTGGGGGCAATAACTGGCTTAATTGCCGTTCGATATCTTCTGGGAGGCGTTGTTTTTGTTTACGGATACGAGTGAAGTGTAGGGGAATGCGGGGTGGCCGCTCGGGCATCCCCTTGTTATAGACCTGGACGTCATCACCTGATAGGCATCCATCATCTTGTGGCTGATCGGTGTGTTTGCCTGCCTGAGGATTGGCGGTTTTAGGTATTTGGGAAGAAGAGCCTTCGACTTTGTTACCAGCGGATGTTTTACTTGTGCGAATCAACGACATCTCTTCAGATTCTAAGCTAGAGGGGTAATACATAAAAACACTGGAGAAACTCTGGGAATTCTAGAGAGAGAAGGCTTGAAAGTACGCAAGAGAATTCTGGGAATTCTAGAGAGAGAAAGCTTGAAAGAAAAGTGAGAAAACAGCAGGAGAAATTAGGGGAAGCACCTCTCTATAAATAGGGAAAGTGCCGCACAAATCCCTAATCCATGAGCAACACGTGGCATTAAATGGTTACGATTAATCTGGGGCATTTATGGTTCATTTTTGTGCACGTACCCCGAACGGGCTTACAGAGGAACAGTAAAGATCACGGGGAAATGACTAAAATCTATTTAGATCATCGATTACCGAATGACGTACGGGCTTGCAGAGGATTAGCAAAGATCACAAGGACTTGCTGGTTAGAAAAACAAAAAAAACGGCTAAGTCCTAAAAATTGATCTGAAACCCGAACGGCTACCAACATACGAAGAAGCCCAAGGGTGAAGAAAATCAAGAAAATGGCTAAGTCCTAAGAATTGATGTGAAGCCCGACCGGCCATCAACGTTGTAAAAGATTATCTGAGAGCATAATGTGCTAAGTCCTAAAAAATGATCTGAAGCCCGAACGGCTGAGTCCCAGAAAGAAGGGGGTTTTTCCTTGATAGATTATCAGAACCCTCCAATGCCCGAACGACATTAGGAGTATTAAGTAGAAAATAAAGTCAGAAAATTGATTGTCCTACAAAACGGGCCGAATCCCGAGTGGTGAGCAAACATTCAATAAACACAAAAAAGACAGTATGAGGTGTTTTGTACAAAATAAAAGATCTGTATTCATCGGTTCTACTGACCGGGAAGTACAAGCTACTTGGAGAAAGGAGAATTACAATGATTAATTAAAAAAGTAAACATATAGATTAGTGGCCAGGGGCCATTTCCTCTCCATCTTCATCCTCGTCTTCGTCATCATCAGACGGGGGTTCAGGCTCTCTCCCAGTAGCCCGATCAGCTTCCCGTTGCTGATCTCGCTGAAATTTCTCAAATTGAGTTTGTATAATGTCATCCTGGGGAAGATCAGAAGCCTGAACCGGCCTCCCAAGATTGTTTTGAAGTTGAGCGACGAAGGGACGCAGCAGGACCTGGCCGATCTTGGCGTAAAGATCTGTAACGATGGAGTCATTCCATTTCTTGGCCTCAGGATCCTTGTCCAAAAGAGCCACCCCTGCCGAGAGCTGACCAGCACCTTTCGGAAAACCCTTCAGGTACGCTCCAAGGGCGAACGGGATTTGGGTCCTTGCATGATCGTCCTTGATGATGGAGAATTCATCAGAGGATTTAAATGTTTCCCGGACAGTGGATAGGTCCACATTCACTTCATAGGGGCCGTCCGGGATGCTGGAAGGCATCTCCTCAAACTTGATCTGTGCGGCCTCGGCAGCAATGACCTTTGCTTGGGAAGCAGCAAGTTGGACCCGAAGGGTACCAAGCTCAGCGTCCAGCCTTTGTTTTTCCTCCGCAAAAGCCTTCCGTTCGGCTTCCAGGGAGGTAATGGCGGCAGCGGCGGTTTGCTCAGCAGAAGATTGAGCAACAATTAGTTCCCGTTCATTGGCCAGGCGGGCTTCCCGCATTTGCAGGGTGTACAAACCCATCTACAAAGCACCGTTCAAGAGTTAGTACTGATTACAGAGAATAAAATAAAAACAGAGCGCAAAAGATAATATACCTTCAGAGCGGTCAAGGCCAGGCATTCTTCAGATTGCTCGACCGGCAACTGGGGAAGGGAGAAGTTGTTGAACCAGGAGGATGTCGACCAGATCTGGCTCGCAGTAGAACCAGCCCTTTCTAACACCTCGTGAACAGGATCCGATAAAGAGATCCGCTCTACCTGACCAGTAATGTGGTCGGTATGAGTCCCACCTACGTTCGAGGGTCCCCCCTGAACGGAGTCGAAGTGTTGGGAGAACTGATGCAGTTGATCAGAATCGAAGCGGTCATCGATCATCATAGCGTCAAAATAATCCTGACCGGAGAATTGCTGAATAGGCTCCGGTTGCTGAACGGTCGGTGCTGGTTCGGATTGAGGAGCAATAGCGGTGGGTGAATCAACTTTTGGATCCCTCTTCATCTTCTTCTTCCTCTTCCCGATCCCACCGGCAAGGAGCACACGGCTGTCATCCATAGTAGCGTCTGGATTGGGAGCTGAAAAATGACAAAGGGAAATGTTAGTACCGAGCGGCCTTTAGCATGAGAGAAACTAGTAACAAAAAAGGAACGTTTCTCGCACGGGAAGGACCGCCCGGACTATGGCACTTGATTCTCAAAACAAGTAAACCCAAGAGAACGGGCAGTACCTATCCCGGCTTTAACAAGCCGATCGGGAGTCAAGTAGGTGATGATATCACAACACTTGTCCTTCTCCACAGCAAGAACGTCCTTATAAATTTCCTCAATGAGTACTGGGTCGGGAGTCTTGCGGGGAAAGGCATTCCATTTATGAGGAATCAACCCGTCCGGGAGAGACACGAAGAAAAATCTATCTTTCCATCCCTTGATCGAGGTCGGATTGCCTTTGAATAAGATGTGGCCCGTTAGGGAACTAGCAGCTAGGTACCCATGGGTTTGATGAAATAAGTCCAAGGTCTGCGAGGCACCGACATCTTTGCAACGACAGATAAAACCCGCCATTGCCCGATAGGAGTTCGGCATGACTTGGGCAGGTACAATTTCATAAAAATTAAAAAATGATATAAAAAAGGGGTGTAACGGAAATCTGAGCCCAGCCCTCACTGAATCGAAATGGACCACGGTCATCCCAGGGGCGTGACGTAGGGGATGAAGCCCAGCGTGCAATCGAAAGTCCACTGGGTCCGGGATTAGGGCCGGGATTTCGGCCCTATTATTGGCGGTCAATTTCTGCCGTCTTGCCCTAATTAAACCTCAGTCAAGGGAATGACGGGGAACATCTTTTGGCCGTCCAGTCGCCATTAAGGCCATTTCGTCCTCAGATTTTGTGCCATCAGAACTTTCACCGGAGGAAGATGAAGTGCTAGGAAGGTCCTCCGCCTCAGCCCTGGTATTTGTCGCCGTTTCAGTAGAACCACCGGCAAATGGGACTGTGATGACATCCACAATAGCTGTGATGACATCCACAATAGCAGCGTCACGGTCATCTCCATGAGAGTCCATCTCCGAATCAGAAGAATGTTGTTGAGGACTCATCTCGACCAAATCAGGAATGAAGCGAGGGAGCAAGGGAGGGAGAATACCTGAACGATGAAGGCTGCGAGAAATCTCAGAAATAAACAAGGCGCAGAGAATTGCAGAATCGAAACCCGGATTTGAGAAGTTAAAGGCTAATTTATAGCCTTGAAGCCGCCGTATCAAGAACCAATCAGGGAGCGACACGTCACTAGGAGCATTTAAGCTAAACGCGTGTCTAATGAAAAGACTAAACGACGGTTACCATGATGAATATGGGGAAATGAAGCGGCAGCCGTCAAATCGCAGCATGGGGAACTGATTACTTCTGTACCCCGATCACCATTCGGAGTATTACGACATTGGTATTCATACTTCCTAATGCACTCACTATCGTTCGAGACATCGGAAGTGGGGGACTTGTGTTGGGATGTTGATCCAGAGGCCCAATACCCGGGTCAGGAAGGCCCAAGATACCCGGCCCAAGCAACGGGCCCATCACGCTATGATAAGATGATCAAGGTAGAATTAATGCCGAACGAAATTCGGCCCAAATAAGGGTTGGCCCAGTAAGAAGATATACCGAACGGAGTTCGGACTATATATTATACTTGGGCCGATTTGACAGCATCTTCAGCATAGCCCAACATCCCGTTCGAGCAACGGCCAACCGGCAAGTGGCCAGGTGCAATTAATGCCAGATTGTGATATCAGAAAGTGGAAACATGGGTGACCAAGTCGGTGGAACAACGGCCAATCAGCATAGGGCAGCCCATGCTCTCCATTAGTATAAATAGAAGGTCTTAAGTCATTGTAAGGGTTAGCAATTTCAATACTCAGGCTCTAGAATAGCATCATTGCTCTTATTTCTTGTATTAAAGCATTGTTTCCGACCTACAGATCGGGAAATTCCTTGTAATCAGACTGGTTAGTTAATTCAAGTGAGCTTTCGAGTATTAGTGTAAGGAATAAATGTATTTAGATTTTGATGATGCTAGGTTTATTAGAATTTGAAAGTACCCCATTAGAAATTGTGTATTAGAATTTCTTTTGTAAGTTTTAGCTTAGTCTGCCTGCCAGAGTTCCATCTTGCCTCTACCAGAGTTGCTCCCAGAGTTGCTCACCATAGAAGCCATCAGAAACTGGTTATCAGGAAGATACCAGAGTTGGCAACAGAGACGGACTTCAGAGATTGGACCAGAGAACCTCTTCAGACTCTGCTAAATCCACCAGATTCCGGAAGCCCTTCCAACGGTCGTTAAACTAACGGGAAATCCCCTAACGGTTACAAACCTTTCAACGGAAGCATGGCACTGTACACGCATTAAATGCACATTTAATGTTGTACATACGAAGAGATATTTAAAGCTGATGATTGACCATGTGAGTATCTTTACGCCCCCAAAATAGCAAGTCGGAGGACCAAACGGTCAAGTCAACAGTACATGCATTTAATGAAGCTGTCTTCTACACTCCAACGGGAAGACTGCTCCCAGTATAAAAGATACACTCTGAAGAACTAAGAAAAACAACTTTGCCAAGATAAATTTGCGTAAACAACCTTCTTGAGATTAAAACTTCATTCTCAGACAAGAAAAGGCTCCAGTTGGAAGATATACTTTCCTATCCTTTATCCAACTAGCAAACTGCAAAGTTACTCAGTTCTTCAACACTTCGAAAGCTTCATATACCTATCCTTTGTGAAGAAGCAACGTTGGAGAAAACTGATTTTATATCAAAGACTTCTTGAAAAAGAAGGGACGTCTCAAACTAGCTGGAGTAAGTGAAGTGGGGATACTTCAAGAGACTCAGTGAAACGAGATCAGCCATCAGGAAGCAGGACTGCATCCCGGGTGGCAACTAGACTTGAAGAAGACGAGGAGTGCTTCTTAAGCTCTAGGGACTAAGGCGTTGTAAACTGTTGTTTTTACAAGCTTAGTGGAACAGTGGACTAGAGGAACAAGTTGTTCCTTGAACCACTATAAAAACCCCGGTGTCATTTACTTTAAGCTTTTAATTCCTGTACTTAAGATTCTACTGACTAACTCTTAAGGTTGGACTCTGTGTCCAGCAGATCTTCCTTCAGAGTTATCAGAAAGGCACCTTGCCTTAGCTTTCTTCTAGAGCCTACCCGGACAGAAACTTATTCGCTGCCTGGTCTAGTTCTGCCATCAGAACTTGACCATCTCTGTCACCAGATTTGAACCATCTCTGTGAAGTCAGACTTGACTTGGAAAAAAGTTTAAATTCCTAAAACAGTCTATTCACCCCCCCCCCCCTCTAGACTGTTTCCATTACAAACGGGGCCAACAAGTGGTATCAGAGCCTCCTTGTTCTTGTAATCTTTTAGGTTACTTACTAAACAAGAGATCCATTTGTTTTAGCCTCTTTAATCTCATATTATGGATAACACTCTTTTAAAGAATCTTATGTTCTCAGTAACAAAGTTTGATGACTGGAGGATCCGCATGAAAGCTCACCTCTGCGCACTCCATGACGAAATGTGGGAAGTTCTTGATGCAGGACCTTTCACAGAGTTCACCAAGGTCAACCCTGAATACATCACTGGTAGTGGTCAACCCCAGATGATCACCAAACTGCGCCATGAATGGTCTAATGAAGAAAGGAGAAAGTACAACCTTGACAACATTGCCAAGGATATCCTCTACAAGGCCATTGATGACAAGTACTTCCTCCGTCTCTTTTTAGTTGCAACATTCCCTTTTTCACGTTTTCCAACGCACAACTTTGACCGTCATTATATTTAATTCCGTATTAGTAAAAATAAAATAAAAATCAGATTATAAAACTTAGTAATGAGACATATTTAACAATATTTTTCAAAAAAAATAATTCACATACATTAATAAATAAAATGTAGTCAAAGTAGAGTACATGAATAGTGCATATATTCCAATGTTGCAACTAATGCGATACGGAGGATAGTACTTCACAAGGATCAAGAAGTGCAAATCTGCCAAGGAAATCTGGGATACTCTCACCCTGATAGGAGCTGGAGATGAGCAAGAAAAGGACAACAAACTCACTATTGCCATGAAGAAGTTTGAAGACTTCAAACTTCTACCTAAAGAATGCATAACTGAGATGTATGCACGCTTGCTCACCCTCACTGCTGAGATATCAGAACTTGGGAAGGAACTTACTCCCAAAGAGATCAACTTGAAGGTTCTCAGAGGTCTACCTTCACCATGGAAGATGAAGGTCACTGCCATGAGAGATAGCAAGGATCTCAGAACCTACAGCATTGAGAAACTCATCTCTGATCTCAAATCCTATGAGTTTGAGATGAATGAAGAGGAGAAAGAAGAAGTTGAGGACAGAACAACTACTGCCCTCACTGCCAGCACCTCTCAGGTAAATAATTTTGACCCTTCTATTCTTTTAACTGACGAGTATATGGCGGCTTTTGCTAGGAAGTTCAGGAAATTCTTAAAGCCGAAGGATAGCAGAAGTCCACACTCTAGCAGAAAGCCACACCAGAAGTCCAAACCATCAGAAAGTAGTGGAGAGCTTCTCTGCTACAACTGCAGACAACCAGGGCACTTCAAAGTCAATTGTCCACACCCCATAGTCTCCAAAAGGCAAGGCCAGGAAGGAGAAAAGAAATACGAGCACCGAAGAAGGAAAGCACTCATCACTGAACAACCAGAGAAGGACCCCCTCTCTGAGACAGAGTCCAGCTCGGAATCAGAATCTGATGAAGCATTCTGTTGCCTGGACACAGAAACTGAAGACCTATGCAATATGGGTCAATCTGATGATGAGGAACTGTGTGCTGGAGCCATCTCTGAGCAAGATTTGTACATTGATAGTGGATGCTCCAGGCACATGACAGGTGACAAGAGTTGCCTAACAGAGTTCCAGAAAGTCAAAGGGCCTAGAGTTACCTTTGGAGGTAATGATAAAGATGGCCAGACAAAAGGAAGAGGGAAGCTGATAAAGAACCAGATAATCATAGATGATGTCTCCTATGTCAAAGGACTGAAATTCAACTTGCTGAGTGCTAGCCAATTCTGTGACAAAGGCTACACAGTTGAATTCTCCAAAGAAGGATGCTCTGTCAAGCATGAGACAACTAAAGAAGTGGTTCTAACAGCAACAAGGAAGAAAAACATCCATGTAGTTGATTGGTCAACCGCAAAAGATGGAATTTGCCTGATAGCCAAAGGAGATTCAAAACTCAGTTGGGAATGGCACAAGAAACTGAGCCACTTGAATTTCAAAACAATCAACAAACTGGCAAGGGATCACATTGTTGAAGGTCTACCCAACCTTGTATACAAAAAGGAGAACTTGTGCAGTGCATGCCAGAAAGGAAAACAAATGAAGAACTCATTCAGACCCATTGCTGGAAACCTATCTACTGGTCCTCTGAATCTAATCCACATGGATTTATTTGGACCAGTGGAAACTCCAAGTGTTGGTGGCAAAAGATACACCTTAGTCATGGTGGATGACTACTCCAGATTCACATGGACTATATTTCTGACCAAGAAAAATGAAACTCTGCAGAAACTGCCATCTCTGCTAAAGCTATTACAGAATGAGCAAAATCAGAGAGTCAAAGCCATCAGATCAGACAGAGGAACAGAGTTCGTCAACAAGGTCATACAGGATTTCTGTGACCAGAATGGTACAATGCATCAACTCTCTGCAGCCAGAACCCCTCAACAAAATGGAGTTGCAGAAAGAAGAAATAGAACCTTAAAGGAAGCTGCAAGGACCATGATTGCTGAATCAGGTCTACCCTACAGATACTGGGCTGAAGCAATCAATACTGCATGCTACATCCAGAACAGGAGCATGATTCACAAGACTCATCAGAAAACTCCTTATGAATTATGGAAAGGACGAAAACCCAACATCAGCTACTTTCATGCATTTGGATGCAAATGCTATATACTCAACAATGGGAAAGATCACCTCAAGGTGTTTCAAGAAAAAGCTGATGAAGGAACATTCTTAGGCTACTCTAGCACCAGTAAAGCCTATAGAATACTCAACAAAAGAACTCTACTTGTTGAAGAATCTATTCATGTCAAGTTTGATGACCTCAACTCAGTTGAAAGCATAACTGAAAACTTGGAGAAAGCAAATCTAGAAGAATCACCTGAACTGGATCCACCAGAGACGGATACACCAGAGTTGCTAACTAACTCTGTCATACCAATTCACCATCAGAATACCATTCTACAAGGCAAAGAGAGTGATGAAGAATCAGAAGAAGATCAAGAGAATCCAAGACAACCCCTATCTGAACCTGATCTAACTTGGTTAAGAGATCATCCTCCTAATCAAGTAATTGGTCAAATCAGAAGTGGAGTTCAAACCAGATCCACATCTAGAAGAGAAGCAATGCTTACCTGCTACATATCTCAGATGGAACCTATGACAGTTGAAGAAGCTCTTGCAGACTCAGACTGGATCAATGCAATGCAAGAAGAGCTTACTCAGTTTGAAAGGAATAAAGTATGGGAACTTGTTCCTAGGCCAAAGCACCAGAATGTCATTGGAACCAAATGGGTATTCAAGAACAAAGCAGATGAAGACGGTAACATTGTAAGGAATAAAGCTAGGCTGGTAGCCAAGGGATACTGCCAAGAAGAAGGAATAGATTTTGATGAGACCTTTGCACCAGTTGCCAGACTTGAAGCCATCAGAATCTTCCTAGCCTATGCTGCCTTCAACAACATCAAGGTCTACCAGATGGATGTCAAGAGTGCATTTTTGAATGGAGATCTTGAAGAGGAAGTTTATGTGGAACAACCACCAGGTTTTGTCATTCCTAATCAATCTTCTTGTGTCTATAAGCTTAAAAAGGCCCTCTATGGTCTTAAGCAAGCTCCCAGAGCCTGGTATGACACATTGTCCCTTTTCCTGGTGAACCATGGGTTTACTAAAGGAAAGGTTGACAAAACTCTATTTCAAATCTCTGTTGCTAATCATATTCTGTTAGTACAAATATATGTTGATGACATTAGTTTTGGTAGTACTAATTCAGAACTGTGCAAGAAATTTTCTCAAGTGATGCAGAGTCAATTTGAAATGAGTATGATGGGAGAACTCAGTTACTTCCTAGGACTCCAAGTCAAACAAGTTCCAGAAGGGATCTTTATCAATCAAGGGAAGTACACCAGAGATCTGATCAAGAAGTTTGGAGTGGAAGGCAAATCATCAGTGAAGATTCCCATGAACACTTCACAAGGGATTGGTCCAGATGATGAAGGAAAGGATGTAGATGCAACAACATACAGAGGGATCATAGGATCTCTGTTGTATCTAACTGCAAGCAGACCAGACATCTCGTTCTCTGTTGGAATCTGTGCCAGATACCAATCAAATCCCAAGGAAAGCCATCTAAGTGCTGCAAAGAGAATCATCAGATACATCAAAGGAAATCCAAATGCAGGCTTATGGTATCCCAAAGGAGGTAACTTTGAACTAATTGGTTATTCTGACTCAGATTTTGCAGGTTGCAGACTAGACAGAAAGAGCACCTCTGGTCACTGCCAATTGCTAGGAGGAAGGCTTGTTTCCTGGTTTAGCAAGAAGCAGAACTCCATCTCAACCAGTACAGCTGAAGCTGAGTACATTGCAACTGGGAGTTGCTGTGCTCAGTTACTCTGGATGAAGCAACAACTGAAGGACTATGGAATTCAAGCCAAGGAGATCAAGATGTTGTGTGACAACACTAGTGCCATTGCTATCACTCAGAATCCAGTTCTTCACTCCAGGACAAAGCACATTGAGATCAGACATCACTTCATCAGAGATCATGTTGAGAAGAAGCATATTTGTATGGAGCATGTACCTACAGAGTATCAACTTGCAGACATTCTAACAAGGCCTTTACCTGAGGCAAGGTTTAACAAGCTAACGGAAGAACTGGGAATGATGGATGACCTTCCTAGAGATGCCTGAACCAGAGATTCACTGAACCAGAACTACTTTCTTCTGCACCAGAAAATCGGATCAGAGAACCTCTATCTCTGATCATCAGAATCTCACATCAGAGAACCTCCCCTTCTCTGACCAGAGTTCCTCAACCGAAAGACAACAGATACGGATGTGGACTTAGCAATATTTCGAGGTACGGGCAAGACCTAATTAACTGAAACGGTCTTTTACCAAAATACCCATGATCGTTACTCTTCTAACGGAAACGTTTTCCGCCCGCATTTCATTAAATGCTGCCTCGAAACTGCCAATATACCAAACGTCCACTATTCCTAACCCCTTTATATCCACCGTCTTCGACCCAAATCCCTACTGCATCTTCACCTCTCTCAAAACTGCTTTTGCATTCAAAGCTCTCAGATCCCAAACCTTTCAATCCCCAGAACTTTTTCTTAACCGTCACTCAGAATGAACTTCCTCAACATCAATGATCTGTCTAAGGAAGAAGCTAAGACCCTTATTGCCAACGTTGTATCCGGCATGAAGGTTGACATGTCGTCCCTACCTCTACTGGCAGAAAACCAGAAAAGGATGACCAAGATCATCCAAGGAATGACTGACTCCCAACTTTCAAAAGTTGTTGCTCATCCTTATGAGCACTTCAGCATCAAGGATGTGGCTGAGTTCTACCTCAACGCCACCATCTCCAAGACCGGAGTTCACTCCTCAGTGCAAGGTCAACGCATTTTTCTGAATGCAGATGCACTCAATGAATTCTTTGGAGTTCAACTTGACTCCCAAGACCCAGAATCCATCAACCTCATTGCTCTTGACTCAGTGGAAGTCTCCACTGAAGGATTTGTTCAGACATACTGCCGTCCGGAGGCTGCCGGACTGGACAAGCTGTACATGAAGAAGTTCCTGTTGAAGAAGGACTTTGAGAAGCTTGTCAGCATTCTGCACCGATGCTTGTGGTGCAAAACTGCCTCAACTGATGAGATGAACAAGAACAATGCAAAGGCAATCTTTGCAGTTCACCATGGCATGAACATCAATTGGGGAGAGGTAATCTCTGGCTCCCTAACTGAGTTCATCAAGAAGAAAGACTCTGAAACAGGTCTTTTCTCAACCAAGATGGGACATGGCCTTCTCATCTCTGCCATTCTCGCTGTCAAAGGAGTTCAACTCAGGGATCCCATCCCAGTTGATCACTCCAAGACTATCTTTCTTACAGCCTCACCAAAATTCAACATTGTCATCTCTTCTGAGCTTAAGAGAGAGGAAAGGCTGGAGAAGAAAAGGGAAGAACAGGCTGCTAAGGCCAAACCTGCTTCCAAGAAAGTTACCAAAAAGCCCAAACAACCTGAGCAGTCACAGGTTGTAAGGGAAGTCAGACAGAAGAAGAAGAGTGACAATCTGTCACTACCAGAGAAGGAAACAGCAGAAGAGGTTGCACCAGAGTTGCCCTCCCCAAAGGCAACCAGGAAATCTGCTGCCAGAAAACAGAAGCAGAAGAGAAGAAGAAAGTTGGTTGTGCAGAGTGGGGACTCTGACAACTCAAGCACTCAACCTAGGCAGAAGAAGAGGAAGACTAAGGTCATCTCACCTGCCAAGGACTCAACACTTCAGGGGGAACCTGTACCAGAATCTGGGACTCTACCAGAGGATGACCCAGAATCTGCACCAGAGTTGCCAAACTCTGCTCTCTCACCAGAGCGTGAAGCCACACCAGAGATGGACCAAGAAACTGACTTCAGCATCATTCTGCAGAAGCAGTTTGACAGAGTCCTAGCCTGGAGAAGATGGAGAATGGGACCTCTCCAACAAATCATTCAGTATTTTGATTCTTATGAAGAAGAAGAAGCTGCTGTTCTTCACTGGGTAGGCACAGATGATGTGTCAAAATGCTTCAACCTTACCTTCCTGATCTCTGTCCTACAGAAGAAGAAAGACAGATATCAAGGTAAAACTCCTACATCTGACCTATCTCCAGAAAGGCATGTCAAAGCCTTGGAAGAAGAAGAAATGGAAGAATTTGATGCTTGGCTGATGGAGAAGAAAAGAAAGGAATCCATGATCAAATTCCGCCATAGTGCTTTTGAGGAAGGAGAACCATCAACAGCAAACGACATTGCTATTACCATGGAGAAGCTGATCAAGGAGTGGAGAGAATCTGTGTACTCTGAGATTGTTCTTGAGGTAATTCCTTCACCTCCTCCTTCCCCTCCCAAATCTCCTATTCCTCAACCTTCACCTTCTAAATCTCCATCCAAACCTTCTTCCCCACCTCACCAGAAAACACCCCCACCTCAACAGAAAACACCCTCTTATACCAGAAATCGATCACCTTCACCCCCACCATCTCCCTCACATCAACCTACTACTCAACCCTTAATACCTTTTCCCCAGAACTCACCTCCTCAGAAATCCTTATCTCCATCCAAATCTGCCTCACCTCAGAGATCCCCTCAGCACTCTGCAGCCTCCACACCTAAGAAGAAACCTATCTTCAGGGTCCCCTCTTCTTCCAGTGACAATGATGGATTTCTTACATCCTCCATTGCTGCTGATGAAACCTCCAAAAGGAGAAGGACACCTCCCAGAGTTCCTTCCCCTCCTCCATCCAACAGAGTCCCTCCATTACCTAAAGGCAGAGGATTGGAAATGCCTGGATTTACTTCTGATGAACCCCAAATACCTTTCAACCAGTTTATGAAATCTGCTGAAGCTTTTGGTGGAATACTGGTTCAAGATCTGAGCAAGATAATAGAGTTGAATGATAAGCAACATGAAGAGCTCACCCATACAAATCTGCAAATCACAATAGGATTTCAGCATCTGAACGACAAAGTTGCTGCACTGACAGAAGCTCAATATCTTACACTCTCTCTGCAAGGAACACCAAGAGCAAGGCCTGGCTCTCCTCAGAACTGACAAGGAAAGATACCAGAAGATGGTGCTCCTAGAAGTCAGCACAAGGGACCTTCAATCTGCAGTGGACAAGCAACAGAGTTTGATTGAAGGACTTGCCTCTGTCACCCAGACTCTGCCAGAGACACTGGATGAAATCAGAGATGCTCAAGCCTCTGAGTTCTCAAAAATTGAACTTCTCCTTGGTGATCTTTGTGATGCCAAAAAGGGGGAAGAGACCAGAGAAGAAGAAGGACCCAGCACCAGAGCTCTCTCTATCAGAGAACTCTCCTCTGTTGATCCTACTCTTTACTTTGATGCTACCAGAAAGAAAAGGCTAGCGGTTGCAGGCACCAGACCTCCACCCCCTCCTCCAAGAAGCTCCAAGTAAAAGACTTCATCCTTTTCACTTAATGACTGGATGAAGAGTGGTATGTCAAGACCAGACAGAGTCCAATTTGAACAGATGAGGAAACTGATGACTCCTCTTCAAAGAGAGAATCTGTTCATGGATAGTGATGGACTGGTCCAGATCAACCATGGTGGTTCCATTCAAGAAGCTGAAATGTGGTATGGTATGAAGATTCTCAATGGCAAGAATTCTGCAGAAGCTGTCAGAAACTACTTGGACTGCAAAGGTAAATGCTGAACTAGAGAGAATTGACAGAGCAGGACCACAGGTAGATGAAGAAGATCTCTAACTCTCTTTATCTAACTCTGTAATGCGTTACTTTTCCCATCAGATCAATAAGATACCAACTCTGCCTCTCTTTTTGCTTGGCTCTTTTCAAATATCTGTTCTTATTTACTTTCTTGTGTATATTCTGTTATCGTACTTGATTATTGCTATCTGATTGTACCGCGTACTCTTACTATCTTCCTATTCTAAGTTGCCCACCAAGATTTTAATGAAATGCTTTTAACTTTACTTTGTTTATGGTGAAAGGCACTTCTCTGGAAATAGTTAAAGGGGTTTGGCATCATCAAAAAGGGGGAAATTGTAAGGAATAAATGTATTTAGATTTTGATGATGCTAGGTTTATTAGAATTTGAAAGTACCCCATTAGAAATTGTGTATTAGAATTTCTTTTGTAAGTTTTAGCTTAGTCTGCCTGCCAGAGTTCCATCTTGCCTCTACCAGACTTGCTCCCAGAGTTGCTCACCAGAGAAGCCATCAGAAACTGGTTATCAGGAAGATACCAGAGTTGGCAACAGAGACGGACTTCAGAGATTGGACCAAAGAACCTCTTCAGACTCTGCTAAATCCACCAGATTCCGGAAGCCCTTCCAACGGTCGTTAAACTAACGGGAAATCCCCTAACGGTTACAAACCTTTCAACAGAAGCATGGCACTGTACACGCATTAAATGCACATTTAATGCTGTATGTACGAAGAGATATTTAAAGCTGATGATTGACCATGCGAGTATCTTTACGCCCCCAAAATAGCAAGTCGGAGGACCAAACGGTCAAGCCAACAGTACATGCATTTAATGAAGCTGTCTTCTTGTAAGGAATAATTGTATTTAGATTTTGATGATGCTATATTCATTAGGACTTTAGAAGTACCCCTTTAGAAATTATGTATTAGAATTTTCCTTTGTAAAATTCTTAGATGTATTCGACTTGACAGAAGTGCTTCAAGAACAGAAGTGCTTCAAGAACAGAAGGGCTCCCAGAGCAGAAGTGCCTCTTAAGGCTTTATTAAAACAGAGGACCTTTGGTTCTCTGCTCCAGAACAGAAGTCCTCAGGACCTCTGTTAGTATTGACTCTGACAGAAACCCTTCTGGGTCTCTGTTGGATACTCCCAACAGAAGTGCTCCAGACCTCCTCTGTTCTACTCTCAGACAAAGACACCAGAAGGTCTGACACTTAGAAGATTTTCAAAGAACCGGGAAGTCAACTTAAAGATTCCTTCAACGGCTAGGAGTATAAAACGGAAAAGCTACAGTGCATACATTAAATGCTCATTTAATGCACCCCATGCTACGTAGAGTAATTGCAGATGATTGGCCGGAATGTCAGGAATACTTTATCCCAAAATAGTAACCCGCCAACCTTACCGGGCTCTACTAGTCAAGTCAACTGATCGCTCATTTAATGCAGTTGTCCTCCTACTCCTCCAACGGGAAGACAACCTCAGTATAAAAGATACACTACGAAGAACAACTGGATAACTTTGCTATAACCTTGCTATCACATTGCTAACCGAGCAAGATATTCAAACTCTGAAAAGCAAAAGCCTCCTTGAGATTCAAACTCATTATATTCTACAAGAGAAGGCAGAAGTTGGAAAAATACTCTTTCCAACTCAAGCAAAGTTCCAAGTGTTCTTCAACTCTTCAAGCTCTTCACATACACACATTTTGTAACGAAGCTAGTTGGAGGAACCTCAGTTTCAACAGAAACTCTTCTTGCTACAAGAAGGACGTCCTAATAACTGGAGTAGTGAAGTGGTGATACTTCAAGGAGACTCAGTGAAAGGACCAGTGTTAAAGGAAGCCAGACAGTGCATCCCAGGACACATCTAGACTTGAAGAAGACGTGGAGTGCTTCTTAAGTGCTAGGACTAAGGCTTTGTAAACGGCAGTTTTTACAGCTTAGTGGAACAGTGGATTAGAGGAACGAGTTGTTCCTTGAACCACTATAAAAATCCCTGGTGTCGTTTACTTACTGCTTTTAATACTTGCACTTAGATAGAACTGTATAACTCCTTGGACTTGGTATCTGTGTTCAGCAGAACTGGTTCTACGAGTTAACAGAAGGCCTTCTGCCTTTGCTTCTCTGAGGCTAACAGAACTCCCTGCCAGAACCCCATCCGCTGCCAGTCTGTTCTCTCAACAGAACAGGCTATTCTGAAAATCTGGTACTTAGTTTAAAAAGCTAAAAAAAAAACCAATACAGTCTATTCACCCCCCCCTCTAGACTGTATCCAGTATAACCGGGACCAACAAGTGGTATCAGAGCCTCCTTGTTCTAATAATCTTTTAGGTTATTTGTTGAACAAAGATCCACTTGTTTTTCTGTTTTACCTCATTTCTATCTGATATAATGGATCACTCCCTGTCCAAGAATCTTATGTTTTCAGATCTTAAGTTTGATGACTGGAGGATCCGGATGAAAGCACATCTCTGTGCCCTGCATGATGAGATGTGGGAAGTTCTTGATATTGGCCCCTTCACTAGCTTCCAAAAGGTCAACCCTGAACATGCCATAGACAATACCAGACCCCAGATGATTAGCAAAGCCAAGTCAGAATGGACCACTGAAGAGAGGAGAAAGTACAACTTAGACAATATTGCTAAGGACATCCTCTACAAGTCCATTGATGATAGATACTTCAACAGAATCAAGAAGTGCAAAACTGCTAAGGAGATCTGGGATACTCTTGAGCTCATTGGAGCTGGTGATGAGCAAGAGAAAGACAACAAACTTACCATAGCCAACAAGAAGTTTGATGACTTCAAACTTCTCCCTGGTGAAAGCATCTCCAAGATGTATGACAGGCTCCTCACTCTCACTGGAGAGATTTCTGAGCTTGGCAAGGATCTCACAACCAAGGAGATCAACCTGAAGGTGTTGAGGGGACTGCCCTCAGCATGGAAGATGAAAGTAGTTGCTGTCCAAGCCAGCAAGGATGTAAAGACTTATCCAACTGATAAGCTCATTTCAGATCTCAAAGCTCATGAGTTTGAAATGATTGAAGAAAAGGAAGATGTACCAGAAGAGAGGACCACTACAGCCCTCACTGCCAGCACATCTAAGGTAAATGATTTTGACCCTTCAGTACTTTTATCTGATGAATATATGGCTGCCTTTGCCAGGAGATTCAAAAAGTTTATGAAGAATCCCAAAGATGGAAGGAGTCCATCTTTCAACAGAAAGCCATACCAGAAGGTCAAATCAACAGAAAGCAGTGGAGAGCTTCTCTGTTACAACTGCAGACAACCTGGTCACTTCAAGGCTGATTGTCCCCATCCTAGAGTGTCCAAGAAGCAAGGACAGGATGGAGAAAAGAAGAAGTACGAAGACAACTCCAGAAGGAGAAAGGCACTTGTGACAGAACAGGTGGAGAAAGACCCTCTGTTAGAAACAGAATCCAGTTCTGACTCAGATTCTGATGAGGCCTTCTGTTGCCTGGATACTGAGACAGAAGACCTTTGCCTGATGGCTCATTCTGATGATGAGGTAACCTCTACTTCTGAATCTAGTTTTTCTTCGGTAGGCTTAGCTTTCGATTCTGATTCAATGTCAGAATTTTGGTAAGAGTTTAAGGCCATACAAGCCACTTATTCTTCTGTAACAGAAGAAAACAGTAAGTTAAAAGCTGAAATTCTTGACTTAAAGAAGGAGGTTGAGATCAAAATCAATCTTCTAATTGAGGAAAGAGATCAACTGGAGACTGAAAATGTTTCTCTTCTTGAGAGAATAAGAGAAATAGAGCCTCTCGAGATTAAGTACAAAGCTTACCAGAAGGCCCAGTCTTCCATGGAAAAGATTGTGCTTGATCAACAGATTGGCACTGGTTTTGGTCTTGGTTATGGCTCAACAGAATCAGTTGAGCCTTCTGTAATGCCTAGCACCAAAGTTGCTAAGGCAGACAAGGTCATAGAGCCACTGATTTCTAGTCACATCTGTCAAGCTGGTGTATCTGGCACCAAGGTTGTCCATGAGGAAGTCAGACCAGAAAAGGGTAAGATAAAGGTTCAACAGAAACCCTTTTTGAAAAATAATGAACCTGGCAGAAAACCTAACAACAGAAGAGGTTTTCAGAATCACAAAAATAAAAGACCATTCATTGACAGACAACCTCATGTCAATCGTGCCAGAAATGATCACCAGAAGGGCAAATATCAAGAGAGAGTTAACTTCAGGCAGAAGAGGTTGGCTGGTCAACTTCAGAAGCCCAAAGTTAACCATCCCTCTGCTCTTGATAGTATATGGGACTTCTTTCCAACAAAGAAAGCTATACAAAAGTATGTAAACAGGAAGCATGACCCTCACAAGCATCTGCCCAAAGTGAATCACACTTCTGTCTACTACAACTACCAGGTGGACAATGGGTACCACCCACCAAGGTTTCACTTGATGAGACCAAAATGGTACCAACTACCCAGACTCCATGACCCCCCAGGACCCAGCATTGCTTGGGTACCTAAATCTTTCTTTTGATCTTGCAGGAACTGTGTGCTGGAGCTATCTCTGAACAAGAATGGTTTATTGATAGTGGATGCTCCAGGCACATGACAGGTGACAGAAGTTGCCTAACAGAGTTCCAGAAATGCAAAGGACCCAGAGTTACCTTTGGAGGTAATGACAAAGAAGGTCAAACAAAAGGAAGAGGAAAGCTGATCAAGAACCAGATCACCATTGATGATGTCTCATATGTCAAAGGACTGAAGTTCAACTTGCTGAGTGCTAGCCAGTTCTGTGACAAAGGCTACACTGTTGAATTCACAAAGGACTTCTGCTATGTGAAGCATGAGACAACAAAGGAAGTTGTTCTTACAGCATCAAGAAAAAAGAACATCTATGTAGTTGATTGGAACACTGCAAAAGATGGAGTTTGCCTGATAGCCAAGGGAGATTCAAAACTGAGCTGGGACTGGGACAAAAAGCTCAACCATTTGAATTTCAAAACAATCAACAAACTAGCAAGAGAACACATTGTAGAAGGGCTACCAGACATTGTGTACAAAAGAGAGACCCTCTGCAGTGCATGTCAGAAAGGCAAACAAGTGAAGAATTCCTTCAAACCCATTGCTGGAGATCTTTCTACAAGTCCTCTAAATCCGATTCACATGGATTTATTTGGACCTGTTGAGACTCCAAGTGTTGGTGGCAAGAAATACACCCTAGTCATGGTTGATGACTACTCCAGATACACATGGACTGTTTTTCTGACAAAGAAAAATGAAACTCTTCAGAAGTTGCCATCTCTGTTAAAGCAACTTCAAACTGAGAAGAACTTGAAAGTAAAGACAATCAGATCAGACAGAGGAACTGAATTTGTCAACCAAGTCATAAAGGACTTCTGTGATCAGAATGGAACTTTTCATCAACTCTCTGCCGCCAGAACTCCTCAACAGAATGGCGTAGCAGAAAGAAGGAACAGAACTCTAAAAGAAGTTGCAAGAACAATGATTGCAGAATCTGGACTGCCTATGAGATATTGGGCTGAAGCAATCAACACTGCATGCTATACTCAGAACAGGAGCATGATCAACAAGAATCACCAGAAGACCCCTTATGAACTTTGGAAAGGAAGAAAGCCTAACATCAGCTACTTTCATGTATTTGGATGCAAGTGTTACATTCTCAACAATGGAAAGGAGCATCTGAAGGTATTTCAAGAAAAGGATGATGAAGGAGTCTTTATAGGCTATTCAAGCACCAGTAAAGCCTATAGAGTACTCAATAGAAGGACCCTACATGTTGAAGAATCCATACATGTGAAGTTTGATGAAAGCACCTCTGTTGAAGAAGTTACAGAGATTCTCAAGGAAGTCAGCATAGAAGACAGAACTCCAGGACCAACAGAAGAGGTGGCAGACAACCCTGCATTTCCAACACCTGCACCAAACCCCCTTCTGTTGAATGAAGATGAAGACTCTGAAGATGAGGAACCAGAGAGACCAAGACAGCAGCTGACAGAACCAGATCTGACATGGTTAAGAGATCATCCTCCTAACCAAGTGATTGGTCAAATCAGAAGTGGAGTTCAAACCAGATCCACATCAAGGAGAGAAGCAATGCTTGCCTGCTACATATCTCAGATGGAACCTATGACAGTTGAAGAAGCTCTTGCAGACTCAGATTGGATCAATGCTATGCAAGAAGAGCTCACTCAGTTTGAGAGGAACAAAGTGTGGGAACTTGTTCCAAGGCCAAAGCACCAGAATATCATTGGAACCAAATGGGTATTCAAGAACAAAGCAGATGAAGACGGCAACATTGTAAGGAACAAAGCAAGGCTAGTAGCTAAAGGATACTGTCAAGAAGAAGGAATAGATTTTGATGAGACCTTTGCACCAGTTGCCAGACTTGAAGCCATCAGAATCTTTCTAGCCTATGCTGCCTACAACAACATCAAGGTCTACCAGATGGATGTCAAGAGTGCATTTCTGAATGGAGATCTTGAAGAAGAGGTTTATGTGGAACAACCACCAGGTTTTGTCATTCCTACTCAATCTTCTTGTGTCTACAAGCTTAAAAAGGCCCTCTATGGTCTTAAGCAAGCTCCCAGAGCCTGGTATGACACATTGTCCCTTTTCCTAGTAAACCATGGGTTCACTAAAGGAAAGGTTGACAAAACTCTATTTCAAATCTCTGTTGCTAATCATGTTCTGTTAGTACAAATATATGTTGATGACATTATATTTGGAAGTACTAATCCAGAATTGTGCAAGAAATTTTCTCAAGTGATGCAGAGTCAATTTGAAATGAGTATGATGGGAGAACTCAGTTACTTCCTAGGACTTCAAGTCAAACAAGTTCCAGAAGGGATCTTTATCAATCAAGGGAAGTACACCAGAGATCTGATCAAAAAGTTTGGAGTGGAAGGCAAATCATCAGTGAAGATTCCCATGAACACTTCACAAGGGATTGGTCCAGATGATGAAGGAAAGGATTTAGATGCAACAACATACAGAGGGATCATAGGATCTCAGTTGTATCTAACTGCAAGCAGACCAGATATCTCATTCTCTGTTGGAATCTGTGCCAGATACCAATCAAAGCCCAAGGAAAGCCATCTAAGTGCTGCAAAGAGAATCATCAGATACATCAAAGGAAATCCAAATGCAGGCCTATGGTATCCAAAGAGAGGTAACTTTGAACTAATTGGTTATTCTGACTCAGATTTTGCAGGTTGCAGACTAGACAGAAAGAGCACCTCTGGTCACTGCCAATTGCTAGGAGGAAGGCTTGTTTCCTGGTTTAGCAAGAAGCAGAACTCCATCTCAACAAGTACAGCTGAGGCAGAGTACATTGCAGCTGGGAGTTGCTGTGCTCAGCTACTCTGGATGAAGCAACAACTGAAGGACTATGGAATTCAAGCAAAGGAGATCAAGTTGTTGTGTGACAACACCAGTGCCATTGCTATCACTCAGAATCCAGTTCTTCATTCCAGAACAAAGCATATTGAGATCAGACATCACTTCATCAGAGATCATGCCGAGAAGAAGCATATCTGCATGGAACATGTGCCAACAGAAGACCAACTTGCAGATATCCTGACAAAGCCTCTTCCTGAGGCTAGGTTCAATAAGCTGAGAGAAGAATTGGGAATGATGGATGAGATTCCAAGAGAAAGTTGAAAAGGAAGGCCCTCTGTTGCTCATTTGCTGTTGACAGAATTCCTGTAGCAGAACCCCTTCTGTTAACCCTCCTCTGTCAACCTCTTCTGTTCTCTACCCTGACAGAACACCTATGCAACAGAAACCCTCTCTACAGAGAACCCTATCTTGTCAAACAGAAGGTGGTGGACTTGGAAAAGAAAATTTTGTAAACCGGGTGACCTAGTAACTTCTTAATGGTCTTTTACCCTTTTACCCTTAAAACGGTATCCAGCCGTACAAAATTTACTGCGCCCCCGTTTATTTACTGCGCCTCTTTTTACATTTATTGGTTTCTTGGAACCGTAAATTACCTCAAACGTCCACTAACTCATATCCATAAAACCCCCTTTCGCAAACCTAAACCGTTACTGCTCTCATAACTCTCAAGCTTTTGAATCTTTATCTCTCAGAATTTTCTAACCGCAGTAAACTCCATGGCCATCTTGAGCTTCTCCGATCTTTCAAAGGAACAAAAGGCAACACTTCTCAAAAGTGTCTTGACTGGCCTGAGGTGCGAACTGGACGTACTCCCCAGGTTCGCAGAGAAAAAGGAGAGGATGACCTCCATTGTTGACGGACTGTCACAATGCCAACTGAGCAAGGTCATCTCTCATGATTATGAGGCATATAGCAATATGGACACAGTTGAGTTCTATCTCAACGCATCCTTCAAGGATGAAGTCATCTCCTCCGTTGTCCAAGGAGAAAAGGTGGTGGTTGATGCTGACGTCATCAACAACATCTTCCATATTCAGCAAAAGGGAGGAAGGGACTCTCTACTTGACTTGGAAGATATTGACATCCCTCTGTCAGAATTCAAGAAGAAGTTCTGCAGGAAAGGGGAGGAAGTTGAGAAGGTCAACATAAAGAAGCACCTGCTCAAGAGGGAATGCGAGCTACTTATAAACATTTTCCACAAATGTTTATGGTACAAGTACACATCCACAGATGATGTTACCACGGCCAATGCTAAAGCCCTGTATGCAGTGCATCATGGGATAAATGTCAATTGGGGACAAATCATGGTGAAGTCTTTGATTGAAGTAATCAAGAAGAAGAATCCCAAGACTAGCCTCTACTCTGGGAAGCTAGGGCATGGACTGCTCATTTCTGAAGTGCTCCTCAAACAAGGGGTAAGCTTGAGGAAGGCTTCAGCCTTGGATCATACCAAGGTAATTTTCTTGACTGCCTCTCCCAATAGGGAAAAAGCCATAAAGGCAGAACTGAGGAGACAGCTTCAACTTGAAGCTAAGAGGAAACAGGGAGAGAAGGTACAGAAACCTCTCTCTGTAGCCACTTCTGCTAAGAAGGCAGAAAAGAAGAAGAAGAAGAAGAAGAAGAAGACTGAAGGGGAAGCACCTCTTGCCCCCTAAGGCCGGAGAGAAGAGGAAGAGGACCTCCAAACCCAAGAAAAAGGTTGCTCAACCTATGGTTTCAGAATCTGAAGGAGTGGCAGACACTCAGGGGGAACCAGAGATCCCCACCTCTGCTGCATCTCCTGAACAGAACAGGGTGCCAACTCCACCAGAGCACCCCAGTCCTGTGAAAGATGGGTATCTGTCCTTGCTTGACAGACAGTTTACCCGGGTCCTTGAATGGAGAAGATGGAGAATGGGACCCCTCCACAAGATCATCCAGTTCTTTGATCATTATGAGGCAGAAGAGGAAGCCATCCTGAATTGGGTTGGGACTGATGATGTCTCAAAGTGTTTTGCACTCAACTTTCTTCACTCTGTCCTTGAGAAGAAGAAGAAGGCCAGCTACAAGGGTAAGGCCATTCTCATTTCTTCACCCTCAGAGGAAGCTGTCAAACCTCTTGAAGATGGGGAAATTGAAGCATTTGAAGAATGGTTGTTCACCAAGATGGCAACCGACTCTGTTCAGCCCAACTTCAACCCAGGAGAGTCCTCTGTTCTCAAGACAGAAGGACAAGCAATGATGGAGCAAATCAAAGAATGGAGGACTTCCTTGCTCGTGGACAACATCATTGAGGTAAACTCTCCAACCCCCTCTGTTTCTATTCAAACAGAACCACTTATACCCTCACCTTCCACCAGCACAGAAACCCCTCCACCAGAACTCCCTCCACATAAATCTCCTAAACAGAACACCCCCACCCCTCCCTCCATCACCCAAAATGAAAATTGCATCTCCTTGCAGAGCAATTGTTCCCTACAGAAACCGCTCACCTTCACCACCCCCATCTCCCCCTCACCAGAATACCTCATCTATTCACTCTTCACCCCAACACCAGAACCCCTCACCCCAACAGATCTCCCCCTCCTCATCCTCATCAGAATCAGATCATCAACCTCCTCCACAACAACCTGCAGGAAACCTAAAACCTGTATGGTTTCTAAGAGACTCAGATCCTACCACTATCTCCCCCATCTCTGCACCCAAAGGGTACTCTAGGGACTCTGTTGCTCCCAATCCCTCTCTGAGAAAGAAAAAGAAGATAGTACGCAACAGAATCCCTATCTATTCGTCTTATGAAGATTCATCTGACATGGATGGATTCATGATCAGCAAATCTCACAAAGCCACTTCCAAGAGACAGAAGACCCCTCCTCTGACTCAACTGGAACATGAACAGCTTGTTCACTCTCTGTCATCTGTCCAAGAACATCACCCACTACCTAGGGGAAGAGGTCTAGAGATGCCTCAAGCAGATGGACAAAAGAATGACATTCCCTTCAACAAGTTTGTTGAATCTGCAGAAGAATTTTGAGGACAGATCCTCCAAGGCTTGGACAAGCTGATAGAGATAAATGATAAGCACTATGGGCATCTTGCTCATGTGAATGACAATCTGAATTCAGGGATGCAGTTCATCTCTGACCGCTTTGAGAACCTCACTGGGACTCTCAACAATTTCATTGCCTCCTCAACTGCCAGAACAGATGTCCTATCAACAGAAGTGGTAGGCATCCACAACACTTTGTCAATCTTTCAACAGACTCTACTGAGTCAAGGACAGGCAATCCACCATATCTCAGAGCATCTTGATGCTCTGAAGAAATCTGATGCCAGAACAGAGAGGCACTTGACCTCTATTGAGCAGATGTGCAGAACTCATCAGGAACAGGCTCAAGCCCTCCTATCTACTGACAAAGACCGGTATCAGAAGATGGTGCTCCTTGAAGCCAACAACAAGGACATATTCTCTGCCATCCAGAAGCAGCAAGGTCTGATTGAAGGCCTTACATCTGTCACTCAGACATTACCAGAGGCCCTGGAGCAGATAGCCTCAACCCAAGCATCAGAATTCCAGAAGATCAGTCTTATGATAGAAGACTTGAATGATGCCAAAAAGGGGGAAGAGGACCCTCAACAGACCAGGCCTAGGTCTCACAGAACTCCTACCAGAGCACCCTCCTCTGGTGAGCCTGCAGTAGATCCGGCTCCCTACTTTGAGGCTGCCTTGCAAAAGAAAAGGGCAGCAGGTATACCCAGACCCCCATCTCCAGTCAAGAAGAGCACCAAAAAGAAGAAAGTTTTCAACTTTACTGAATGGAGATTGGGTGGCTCTCAGAATATTGACAGAGCCCAATTTGAGGAAATGAAAGCCAAAATGACTCCTACCCAACAACAGCACATTTATCTAGACAAAGATGGTGTTGTCAGAGTTAGGTATGGAGGATCTCTTGAAGAAGCAGAAGAATGGTACAAGAAGAACATTGTCCCTGGAAAGACTGTACATGAAGGTGTCCTCAACTACTTGGACTGCAAACTCTCTCCAATATGGGCATCTTATCAAAGGTCGGGCAATCTGTTCAGAATCAGAGCTGAAATAAATGAAGAACTGCTCAGGCTCCAAAGACTAGAGGAAGAAGCTCTACAGGCAGCTAATCTAGAGAATGTGTAAGGCTTAAACTCTGTAAAACCTATCTAATAAAATCACATCTCTGCCTTCTTACTTTGAAGTGCTTTTCCTCAAATTCTTGTCTTTTTGCTTTCTGCTTGTGTTTGTTTATTTCTGTTATATTCTGCTATCTGAATGTATCTTACTCTTACTATTTTCCTATGCCAAGTTGCCCACCAAGATTTTAATAGAAGTTTTTAAACTTAATATTTTTATGGTGAAGGCACTTCTCTGGAAATAGTTAAAGGGTTTTGGCATCATCAAAAAGGGGGAAATTGTAAGGAATAATTGTATTTAGATTTTGATGATGCTATATTCATTAGGACTTTAGAAGTACCCCTTTAGAAATTATGTATTAGAATTTTCCTTTGTAAAATTCTTAGATGTATTCGACTTGACAGAAGTGCTTCAAGAACAGAAGTGCTTCAAGAACAGAAGGGCTCCCAGAGCAGAAGTGCCTCTTAAGGCTTTATTAAAACAGAGGACCTTTGGTTCTCTGCTCCAGAACAGAAGTCCTCAGGACCTCTGTTAGTATTGACTCTGACAGAAACCCTTCTGGGTCTCTGTTGGATACTCCCAACAGAAGTGCTCCAGACCTCCTCTGTTCTACTCTCAGACAAAGACACCAGAAGGTCTGACACTTAGAAGATTTTCAAAGAACCGGGAAGTCAACTTAAAGATTCCTTCAACGGCTAGGAGTATAAAACGGAAAAGCTACAGTGCATACATTAAATGCTCATTTAATGCACCCCATGCTACGTAGAGTAATTGCAGATGATTGGCCGGAATGTCAGGAATACTTTATCCCAAAATAGTAACCCGCCAACCTTACCGGGCTCTACTAGTCAAGTCAACTGATCGCTCATTTAATGCAGTTGTCCTCCTACTCCTCCAACGGGAAGACAACCTCAGTATAAAAGATACACTACGAAGAACAACTGGATAACTTTGCTATAACCTTGCTATCACATTGCTAACCGAGCAAGATATTCAAACTCTGAAAAGCAAAAGCCTCCTTGAGATTCAAACTCATTATATTCTACAAGAGAAGGCAGAAGTTGGAAAAATACTCTTTCCAACTCAAGCAAAGTTCCAAGTGTTCTTCAACTCTTCAAGCTCTTCACATACACACATTTTGTAACGAAGCTAGTTGGAGGAACCTCAGTTTCAACAGAAACTCTTCTTGCTACAAGAAGGACGTCCTAATAACTGGAGTAGTGAAGTGGTGATACTTCAAGGAGACTCAGTGAAAGGACCAGTGTTAAAGGAAGCCAGACAGTGCATCCCAGGACACATCTAGACTTGAAGAAGACGTGGAGTGCTTCTTAAGTGCTAGGACTAAGGCTTTGTAAACGGCAGTTTTTACAGCTTAGTGGAACAGTGGATTAGAGGAACGAGTTGTTCCTTGAACCACTATAAAAATCCCTGGTGTCGTTTACTTACTGCTTTTAATACTTGCACTTAGATAGAACTGTATAACTCCTTGGACTTGGTATCTGTGTTCAGCAGAACTGGTTCTACGAGTTAACAGAAGGCCTTCTGCCTTTGCTTCTCTGAGGCTAACAGAACTCCCTGCCAGAACCCCATCCGCTGCCAGTCTGTTCTCTCAACAGAACAGGCTATTCTGAAAATCTGGTACTTAGTTTAAAAAGCTAAAAAAAAACCAATACAGTCTATTCACCCCCCCCTCTAGACTGTATCCAGTATAACCGGGACCAACAAGTGGTATCAGAGCCTCCTTGTTCTAATAATCTTTTAGGTTATTTGTTGAACAAAGATCCACTTGTTTTTCTGTTTTACCTCATTTCTATCTGATATAATGGATCACTCCCTGTCCAAGAATCTTATGTTTTCAGATCTTAAGTTTGATGACTGGAGGATCCGGATGAAAGCACATCTCTGTGCCCTGCATGATGAGATGTGGGAAGTTCTTGATATTGGCCCCTTCACTAGCTTCCAAAAGGTCAACCCTGAACATGCCATAGACAATACCAGACCCCAGATGATTAGCAAAGCCAAGTCAGAATGGACCACTGAAGAGAGGAGAAAGTACAACTTAGACAATATTGCTAAGGACATCCTCTACAAGTCCATTGATGATAGATACTTCAACAGAATCAAGAAGTGCAAAACTGCTAAGGAGATCTGGGATACTCTTGAGCTCATTGGAGCTGGTGATGAGCAAGAGAAAGACAACAAACTTACCATAGCCAACAAGAAGTTTGATGACTTCAAACTTCTCCCTGGTGAAAGCATCTCCAAGATGTATGACAGGCTCCTCACTCTCACTGGAGAGATTTCTGAGCTTGGCAAGGATCTCACAACCAAGGAGATCAACCTGAAGGTGTTGAGGGGACTGCCCTCAGCATGGAAGATGAAAGTAGTTGCTGTCCAAGCCAGCAAGGATGTAAAGACTTATCCAACTGATAAGCTCATTTCAGATCTCAAAGCTCATGAGTTTGAAATGATTGAAGAAAAGGAAGATGTACCAGAAGAGAGGACCACTACAGCCCTCACTGCCAGCACATCTAAGGTAAATGATTTTGACCCTTCAGTACTTTTATCTGATGAATATATGGCTGCCTTTGCCAGGAGATTCAAAAAGTTTATGAAGAATCCCAAAGATGGAAGGAGTCCATCTTTCAACAGAAAGCCATACCAGAAGGTCAAATCAACAGAAAGCAGTGGAGAGCTTCTCTGTTACAACTGCAGACAACCTGGTCACTTCAAGGCTGATTGTCCCCATCCTAGAGTGTCCAAGAAGCAAGGACAGGATGGAGAAAAGAAGAAGTACGAAGACAACTCCAGAAGGAGAAAGGCACTTGTGACAGAACAGGTGGAGAAAGACCCTCTGTTAGAAACAGAATCCAGTTCTGACTCAGATTCTGATGAGGCCTTCTGTTGCCTGGATACTGAGACAGAAGACCTTTGCCTGATGGCTCATTCTGATGATGAGGTAACCTCTACTTCTGAATCTAGTTTTTCTTCGGTAGGCTTAGCTTTCGATTCTGATTCAATGTCAGAATTTTGGTAAGAGTTTAAGGCCATACAAGCCACTTATTCTTCTGTAACAGAAGAAAACAGTAAGTTAAAAGCTGAAATTCTTGACTTAAAGAAGGAGGTTGAGATCAAAATCAATCTTCTAATTGAGGAAAGAGATCAACTGGAGACTGAAAATGTTTCTCTTCTTGAGAGAATAAGAGAAATAGAGCCTCTCGAGATTAAGTACAAAGCTTACCAGAAGGCCCAGTCTTCCATGGAAAAGATTGTGCTTGATCAACAGATTGGCACTGGTTTTGGTCTTGGTTATGGCTCAACAGAATCAGTTGAGCCTTCTGTAATGCCTAGCACCAAAGTTGCTAAGGAAGACAAGGTCATAGAGCCACTGATTTCTAGTCACATCTGTCAAGCTGGTGTATCTGGCACCAAGGTTGTCCATGAGGAAGTCAGACCAGAAAAGGGTAAGATAAAGGTTCAACAGAAACCCTTTTTGAAAAATAATGAACCTGGCAGAAAACCTAACAACAGAAGAGGTTTTCAGAATAACAAAAATAAAAGACCATTCATTGACAGACAACCTCATGTCAATCGTGCCAGAAATGATCACCAGAAGGGCAAATATCAAGAGAGAGTTAACTTCAGGCAGAAGAGGTTGGCTGGTCAACTTCAGAAGCCCAAAGTTAACCATCCCTCTGCTCTTGATAGTATATGGGACTTCTTTCCAACAAAGAAAGCTATACAAAAGTATGTAAACAGGAAGCATGACCCTCACAAGCATCTGCCCAAAGTGAATCACACTTCTGTCTACTACAACTACCAGGTGGACAATGGGTACCACCCACCAAGGTTTCACTTGATGAGACCAAAATGGTACCAACTACCCAGACTCCATGACCCCCCAGGACCCAGCATTGCTTGGGTACCTAAATCTTTCTTTTGATCTTGCAGGAACTGTGTGCTGGAGCTATCTCTGAACAAGAATGGTTTATTGATAGTGGATGCTCCAGGCACATGACAGGTGACAGAAGTTGCCTAACAGAGTTCCAGAAATGCAAAGGACCCAGAGTTACCTTTGGAGGTAATGACAAAGAAGGTCAAACAAAAGGAAGAGGAAAGCTGATCAAGAACCAGATCACCATTGATGATGTCTCATATGTCAAAGGACTGAAGTTCAACTTGCTGAGTGCTAGCCAGTTCTGTGACAAAGGCTACACTGTTGAATTCACAAAGGACTTCTGCTATGTGAAGCATGAGACAACAAAGGAAGTTGTTCTTACAGCATCAAGAAAAAAGAACATCTATGTAGTTGATTGGAACACTGCAAAAGATGGAGTTTGCCTGATAGCCAAGGGAGATTCAAAACTGAGCTGGGACTGGGACAAAAAGCTCAACCATTTGAATTTCAAAACAATCAACAAACTAGCAAGAGAACACATTGTAGAAGGGCTACCAGACATTGTGTACAAAAGAGAGACCCTCTGCAGTGCATGTCAGAAAGGCAAACAAGTGAAGAATTCCTTCAAACCCATTGCTGGAGATCTTTCTACAAGTCCTCTAAATCCGATTCACATGGATTTATTTGGACCTGTTGAGACTCCAAGTGTTGGTGGCAAGAAATACACCCTAGTCATGGTTGATGACTACTCCAGATACACATGGACTGTTTTTCTGACAAAGAAAAATGAAACTCTTCAGAAGTTGCCATCTCTGTTAAAGCAACTTCAAACTGAGAAGAACTTGAAAGTAAAGACAATCAGATCAGACAGAGGAACTGAATTTGTCAACCAAGTCATAAAGGACTTCTGTGATCAGAATGGAACTTTTCATCAACTCTCTGCCGCCAGAACTCCTCAACAGAATGGCGTAGCAGAAAGAAGGAACAGAACTCTAAAAGAAGTTGCAAGAACAATGATTGCAGAATCTGGACTGCCTATGAGATATTGGGCTGAAGCAATCAACACTGCATGCTATACTCAGAACAGGAGCATGATCAACAAGAATCACCAGAAGACCCCTTATGAACTTTGGAAAGGAAGAAAGCCTAACATCAGCTACTTTCATGTATTTGGATGCAAGTGTTACATTCTCAACAATGGAAAGGAGCATCTGAAGGTATTTCAAGAAAAGGATGATGAAGGAGTCTTTATAGGCTATTCAAGCACCAGTAAAGCCTATAGAGTACTCAATAGAAGGACCCTACATGTTGAAGAATCCATACATGTGAAGTTTGATGAAAGCACCTCTGTTGAAGAAGTTACAGAGATTCTCAAGGAAGTCAGCATAGAAGACAGAACTCCAGGACCAACAGAAGAGGTGGCAGACAACCCTGCATTTCCAACACCTGCACCAAACCCCCTTCTGTTGAATGAAGATGAAGACTCTGAAGATGAGGAACCAGAGAGACCAAGACAGCAGCTGACAGAACCAGATCTGACATGGTTAAGAGATCATCCTCCTAACCAAGTGATTGGTCAAATCAGAAGTGGAGTTCAAACCAGATCCACATCAAGGAGAGAAGCAATGCTTGCCTGCTACATATCTCAGATGGAACCTATGACAGTTGAAGAAGCTCTTGCAGACTCAGATTGGATCAATGCTATGCAAGAAGAGCTCACTCAGTTTGAGAGGAACAAAGTGTGGGAACTTGTTCCAAGGCCAAAGCACCAGAATATCATTGGAACCAAATGGGTATTCAAGAACAAAGCAGATGAAGACGGCAACATTGTAAGGAACAAAGCAAGGCTAGTAGCTAAAGGATACTGTCAAGAAGAAGGAATAGATTTTGATGAGACCTTTGCACCAGTTGCCAGACTTGAAGCCATCAGAATCTTTCTAGCCTATGCTGCCTACAACAACATCAAGGTCTACCAGATGGATGTCAAGAGTGCATTTCTGAATGGAGATCTTGAAGAAGAGGTTTATGTGGAACAACCACCAGGTTTTGTCATTCCTACTCAATCTTCTTGTGTCTACAAGCTTAAAAAGGCCCTCTATGGTCTTAAGCAAGCTCCCAGAGCCTGGTATGACACATTGTCCCTTTTCCTAGTAAACCATGGGTTCACTAAAGGAAAGGTTGACAAAACTCTATTTCAAATCTCTGTTGCTAATCATGTTCTGTTAGTACAAATATATGTTGATGACATTATATTTGGAAGTACTAATCCAGAATTGTGCAAGAAATTTTCTCAAGTGATGCAGAGTCAATTTGAAATGAGTATGATGGGAGAACTCAGTTACTTCCTAGGACTTCAAGTCAAACAAGTTCCAGAAGGGATCTTTATCAATCAAGGGAAGTACACCAGAGATCTGATCAAAAAGTTTGGAGTGGAAGGCAAATCATCAGTGAAGATTCCCATGAACACTTCACAAGGGATTGGTCCAGATGATGAAGGAAAGGATTTAGATGCAACAACATACAGAGGGATCATAGGATCTCAGTTGTATCTAACTGCAAGCAGACCAGATATCTCATTCTCTGTTGGAATCTGTGCCAGATACCAATCAAAGCCCAAGGAAAGCCATCTAAGTGCTGCAAAGAGAATCATCAGATACATCAAAGGAAATCCAAATGCAGGCCTATGGTATCCAAAGAGAGGTAACTTTGAACTAATTGGTTATTCTGACTCAGATTTTGCAGGTTGCAGACTAGACAGAAAGAGCACCTCTGGTCACTGCCAATTGCTAGGAGGAAGGCTTGTTTCCTGGTTTAGCAAGAAGCAGAACTCCATCTCAACAAGTACAGCTGAGGCAGAGTACATTGCAGCTGGGAGTTGCTGTGCTCAGCTACTCTGGATGAAGCAACAACTGAAGGACTATGGAATTCAAGCAAAGGAGATCAAGTTGTTGTGTGACAACACCAGTGCCATTGCTATCACTCAGAATCCAGTTCTTCATTCCAGAACAAAGCATATTGAGATCAGACATCACTTCATCAGAGATCATGCCGAGAAGAAGCATATCTGCATGGAACATGTGCCAACAGAAGACCAACTTGCAGATATCCTGACAAAGCCTCTTCCTGAGGCTAGGTTCAATAAGCTGAGAGAAGAATTGGGAATGATGGATGAGATTCCAAGAGAAAGTTGAAAAGGAAGGCCCTCTGTTGCTCATTTGCTGTTGACAGAATTCCTGTAGCAGAACCCCTTCTGTTAACCCTCCTCTGTCAACCTCTTCTGTTCTCTACCCTGACAGAACACCTATGCAACAGAAACCCTCTCTACAGAGAACCCTATCTTGTCAAACAGAAGGTGGTGGACTTGGAAAAGAAAATTTTGTAAACCGGGTGACCTAGTAACTTCTTAATGGTCTTTTACCCTTTTACCCTTAAAACGGTATCCAGCCGTACAAAATTTACTGCGCCCCCGTTTATTTACTGCGCCTCTTTTTACATTTATTGGTTTCTTGGAACCGTAAATTACCTCAAACGTCCACTAACTCATATCCATAAAACCCCCTTTCGCAAACCTAAACCGTTACTGCTCTCATAACTCTCAAGCTTTTGAATCTTTATCTCTCAGAATTTTCTAACCGCAGTAAACTCCATGGCCATCTTGAGCTTCTCCGATCTTTCAAAGGAACAAAAGGCAACACTTCTCAAAAGTGTCTTGACTGGCCTGAGGTGCGAACTGGACGTACTCCCCAGGTTCGCAGAGAAAAAGGAGAGGATGACCTCCATTGTTGACGGACTGTCACAATGCCAACTGAGCAAGGTCATCTCTCATGATTATGAGGCATATAGCAATATGGACACAGTTGAGTTCTATCTCAACGCATCCTTCAAGGATGAAGTCATCTCCTCCGTTGTCCAAGGAGAAAAGGTGGTGGTTGATGCTGACGTCATCAACAACATCTTCCATATTCAGCAAAAGGGAGGAAGGGACTCTCTACTTGACTTGGAAGATATTGACATCCCTCTGTCAGAATTCAAGAAGAAGTTCTGCAGGAAAGGGGAGGAAGTTGAGAAGGTCAACATAAAGAAGCACCTGCTCAAGAGGGAATGCGAGCTACTTATAAACATTTTCCACAAATGTTTATGGTACAAGTACACATCCACAGATGATGTTACCACGGCCAATGCTAAAGCCCTGTATGCAGTGCATCATGGGATAAATGTCAATTGGGGACAAATCATGGTGAAGTCTTTGATTGAAGTAATCAAGAAGAAGAATCCCAAGACTAGCCTCTACTCTGGGAAGCTAGGGCATGGACTGCTCATTTCTGAAGTGCTCCTCAAACAAGGGGTAAGCTTGAGGAAGGCTTCAGCCTTGGATCATACCAAGGTAATTTTCTTGACTGCCTCTCCCAATAGGGAAAAAGCCATAAAGGCAGAACTGAGGAGACAGCTTCAACTTGAAGCTAAGAGGAAACAGGGAGAGAAGGTACAGAAACCTCTCTCTGTAGCCACTTCTGCTAAGAAGGCAGAAAAGAAGAAGAAGAAGAAGAAGAAGAAGACTGAAGGGGAAGCACCTCTTGCCCCCTAAGGCCGGAGAGAAGAGGAAGAGGACCTCCAAACCCAAGAAAAAGGTTGCTCAACCTATGGTTTCAGAATCTGAAGGAGTGGCAGACACTCAGGGGGAACCAGAGATCCCCACCTCTGCTGCATCTCCTGAACAGAACAGGGTGCCAACTCCACCAGAGCACCCCAGTCCTGTGAAAGATGGGTATCTGTCCTTGCTTGACAGACAGTTTACCCGGGTCCTTGAATGGAGAAGATGGAGAATGGGACCCCTCCACAAGATCATCCAGTTCTTTGATCATTATGAGGCAGAAGAGGAAGCCATCCTGAATTGGGTTGGGACTGATGATGTCTCAAAGTGTTTTGCACTCAACTTTCTTCACTCTGTCCTTGAGAAGAAGAAGAAGGCCAGCTACAAGGGTAAGGCCATTCTCATTTCTTCACCCTCAGAGGAAGCTGTCAAACCTCTTGAAGATGGGGAAATTGAAGCATTTGAAGAATGGTTGTTCACCAAGATGGCAACCGACTCTGTTCAGCCCAACTTCAACCCAGGAGAGTCCTCTGTTCTCAAGACAGAAGGACAAGCAATGATGGAGCAAATCAAAGAATGGAGGACTTCCTTGCTCGTGGACAACATCATTGAGGTAAACTCTCCAACCCCCTCTGTTTCTATTCAAACAGAACCACTTATACCCTCACCTTCCACCAGCACAGAAACCCCTCCACCAGAACTCCCTCCACATAAATCTCCTAAACAGAACACCCCCACCTCTCCCTCCATCACCCAAAATGAAAATTGCATCTCCTTGCAGAGCAATTGTTCCCTACAGAAACCGCTCACCTTCACCACCCCCATCTCCCCCTCACCAGAATACCTCATCTATTCACTCTTCACCCCAACACCAGAACCCCTCACCCCAACAGATCTCCCCCTCCTCATCCTCATCAGAATCAGATCATCAACCTCCTCCACAACAACCTGCAGGAAACCTAAAACCTGTATGGTTTCTAAGAGACTCAGATCCTACCACTATCTCCCCCATCTCTGCACCCAAAGGGTACTCTAGGGACTCTGTTGCTCCCAATCCCTCTCTGAGAAAGAAAAAGAAGATAGTACGCAACAGAATCCCTATCTATTCGTCTTATGAAGATTCATCTGACATGGATGGATTCATGATCAGCAAATCTCACAAAGCCACTTCCAAGAGACAGAAGACCCCTCCTCTGACTCAACTGGAACATGAACAGCTTGTTCACTCTCTGTCATCTGTCCAAGAACATCACCCACTACCTAGGGGAAGAGGTCTAGAGATGCCTCAAGCAGATGGACAAAAGAATGACATTCCCTTCAACAAGTTTGTTGAATCTGCAGAAGAATTTTGAGGACAGATCCTCCAAGGCTTGGACAAGCTGATAGAGATAAATGATAAGCACTATGGGCATCTTGCTCATGTGAATGACAATCTGAATTCAGGGATGCAGTTCATCTCTGACCGCTTTGAGAACCTCACTGGGACTCTCAACAATTTCATTGCCTCCTCAACTGCCAGAACAGATGTCCTATCAACAGAAGTGGTAGGCATCCACAACACTTTGTCAATCTTTCAACAGACTCTACTGAGTCAAGGACAGGCAATCCACCATATCTCAGAGCATCTTGATGCTCTGAAGAAATCTGATGCCAGAACAGAGAGGCACTTGACCTCTATTGAGCAGATGTGCAGAACTCATCAGGAACAGGCTCAAGCCCTCCTATCTACTGACAAAGACCGGTATCAGAAGATGGTGCTCCTTGAAGCCAACAACAAGGACATATTCTCTGCCATCCAGAAGCAGCAAGGTCTGATTGAAGGCCTTACATCTGTCACTCAGACATTACCAGAGGCCCTGGAGCAGATAGCCTCAACCCAAGCATCAGAATTCCAGAAGATCAGTCTTATGATAGAAGACTTGAATGATGCCAAAAAGGGGGAAGAGGACCCTCAACAGACCAGGCCTAGGTCTCACAGAACTCCTACCAGAGCACCCTCCTCTGGTGAGCCTGCAGTAGATCCGGCTCCCTACTTTGAGGCTGCCTTGCAAAAGAAAAGGGCAGCAGGTATACCCAGACCCCCATCTCCAGTCAAGAAGAGCACCAAAAAGAAGAAAGTTTTCAACTTTACTGAATGGAGATTGGGTGGCTCTCAGAATATTGACAGAGCCCAATTTGAGGAAATGAAAGCCAAAATGACTCCTACCCAACAACAGCACATTTATCTAGACAAAGATGGTGTTGTCAGAGTTAGGTATGGAGGATCTCTTGAAGAAGCAGAAGAATGGTACAAGAAGAACATTGTCCCTGGAAAGACTGTACATGAAGGTGTCCTCAACTACTTGGACTGCAAACTCTCTCCAATATGGGCATCTTATCAAAGGTCGGGCAATCTGTTCAGAATCAGAGCTGAAATAAATGAAGAACTGCTCAGGCTCCAAAGACTAGAGGAAGAAGCTCTACAGGCAGCTAATCTAGAGAATGTGTAAGGCTTAAACTCTGTAAAACCTATCTAATAAAATCACATCTCTGCCTTCTTACTTTGAAGTGCTTTTCCTCAAATTCTTGTCTTTTTGCTTTCTGCTTGTGTTTGTTTATTTCTGTTATATTCTGCTATCTGAATGTATCTTACTCTTACTATTTTCCTATGCCAAGTTGCCCACCAAGATTTTAATAGAAGTTTTTAAACTTAATATTTTTATGGTGAAGGCACTTCTCTGGAAATAGTTAAAGGGTTTTGGCATCATCAAAAAGGGGGAAATTGTAAGGAATAATTGTATTTAGATTTTGATGATGCTATATTCATTAGGACTTTAGAAGTACCCCTTTAGAAATTATGTATTAGAATTTTCCTTTGTAAAATTCTTAGATGTATTCGACTTGACAGAAGTGCTTCAAGAACAGAAGTGCTTCAAGAACAGAAGGGCTCCCAGAGCAGAAGTGCCTCTTAAGGCTTTATTAAAACAGAGGACCTTTGGTTCTCTGCTCCAGAACAGAAGTCCTCAGGACCTCTGTTAGTATTGACTCTGACAGAAACCCTTCTGGGTCTCTGTTGGATACTCCCAACAGAAGTGCTCCAGACCTCCTCTGTTCTACTCTCAGACAAAGACACCAGAAGGTCTGACACTTAGAAGATTTTCAAAGAACCGGGAAGTCAACTTAAAGATTCCTTCAACGGCTAGGAGTATAAAACGGAAAAGCTACAGTGCATACATTAAATGCTCATTTAATGCACCCCATGCTACGTAGAGTAATTGCAGATGATTGGCCGGAATGTCAGGAATACTTTATCCCAAAATAGTAACCCGCCAACCTTACCGGGCTCTACTAGTCAAGTCAACTGATCGCTCATTTAATGCAGTTGTCCTCCTACTCCTCCAACGGGAAGACAACCTCAGTATAAAAGATACACTACGAAGAACAACCGGATAACTTTGCTATAACCTTGCTATCACATTGCTAACCGAGCAAGATATTCAAACTCTGAAAAGCAAAAGCCTCCTTGAGATTCAAACTCATTATATTCTACAAGAGAAGGCAGAAGTTGGAAAAATACTCTTTCCAACTCAAGCAAAGTTCCAAGTGTTCTTCAACTCTTCAAGCTCTTCACATACACACATTTTGTAACGAAGCTAGTTGGAGGAACCTCAGTTTCAACAGAAACTCTTCTTGCTACAAGAAGGACGTCCTAATAACTGGAGTAGTGAAGTGGTGATACTTCAAGGAGACTCAGTGAAAGGACCAGTGTTAAAGGAAGCCAGACAGTGCATCCCAGGACACATCTAGACTTGAAGAAGACGTGGAGTGCTTCTTAAGTGCTAGGACTAAGGCTTTGTAAACGGCAGTTTTTACAGCTTAGTGGAACAGTGGATTAGAGGAACGAGTTGTTCCTTGAACCACTATAAAAATCCCTGGTGTCGTTTACTTACTGCTTTTAATACTTGCACTTAGATAGAACTGTATAACTCCTTGGACTTGGTATCTGTGTTCAGCAGAACTGGTTCTACGAGTTAACAGAAGGCCTTCTGCCTTTGCTTCTCTGAGGCTAACAGAACTCCCTGCCAGAACCCCATCCGCTGCCAGTCTGTTCTCTCAACAGAACAGGCTATTCTGAAAATCTGGTACTTAGTTTAAAAAGCTAAAAAAAAAAACCAATACAGTCTATTCACCCCCCCCCCCCTCTAGACTGTATCCAGTATAACCGGGACCAACACTTCTACACTCCAACGGGAAGACTGCTCCCAGTATAAAAGATACACTTTGAAGAACTAAGAAAAACAACTTTGCCAAGATAAATTTGCGTAAACAACCTTCTTGAGATTAAAACTTCATTCTCAGACAAGAAAAGGCTCCAGTTGGAAGATATACTTTCCTATCCTTTATCCAACTAGCAAACTACAAAGTTACTCAGTTCTTCAACACTTCGAAAGCTTCATATACCTATCCTTTGTGAAGAAGCAACGTTGGAGAAAACTGATTTTATATCAAAGACTTCTTGAAAAAGAAGGGACGTCTCAAACTAGCTGGAGTAAGTGAAGTGGGGATACTTCAAGAGACTCAGTGAAACGAGATCAGCCATCAGGAAGCAGGACTGCATCCCGGGTGGCAACTAGACTTGAAGAAGACGAGGAGTGCTTCTTAAGCTCTAGGGACTAAGGCGTTGTAAACTGTTGTTTTTACAAGCTTAGTGGAACAGTGGACTAGAGGAACAAGTTGTTCCTTGAACCACTATAAAAACCCCGGTGTCATTTACTTTAAGCTTTTAATTCCTGTACTTAAGATTCTACTGACTAACTCTTAAGGTTGGACTCTGTGTCCAGCAGATCTTCCTTCAGAGTTATCAGAAAGGCACCTTGCCTTAGCTTTCTTCTAGAGGCTACCCGGACAGAAACTTATCCGCTGCCTGGTCTAGTTCTGCCATCAGAACTTGACCATCTCTGTCACCAGATTTGGACCATCTCTGTGAAGTCAGACTTGACATGGAAAAAAGTTTAAATTCCTAAAACAGTCTATTCACCCCCCCCCCCCCCTCTAGACTGTTTCCATTACAAACGGGACCAACAATTAGTGAGTTCATATTTTATATTTTTTTCATACACTTTGATTCTGTGTCATTCCTAATATATCCAAAGTTCGTGTTGGGCTTTCGGATCTACGGGATTTACACTCAAAAATTACTATAACCAATGTCAAGATGTTAACTAATTGTCATCTTAGTAACACTCCCCAACTTTGATATAGAAATAGTATTTGAAAGGAAGAATTAATATTTAAGGAAGAAGATTAAAGAAGATAACTCACAACTTACAAATTCATTAAGCTTCAAAGTAGCAAAACCAAGATGGAAGGGTTTAGCTCCTCATTTGGAGACTAAACATGCTATAAAAATATAAGAAATGATATTCTAAACTGAGCTTAGGAGTATGGAAGAAGGGATGATTAAGAGTGAAGGAAAATGGGGTTATTTATAGGTGTTTTCAAGACCTATAGCCGGATACCCGGCCGGGTATTTTGACATACCCGACCGAGTATTTACCAAATCAAATATTTTCCCATGTTTTTGTGTCTTCTGCACGTTCTTTGGTCCGAAATCACTTCATACCCGACCGCGTATATGGAATACCCGACCGGGTATTTTCTAGTTTTGCAGCAGTTTCCTTTGTCACTTCAAACACGACCGGGTTTTGCATAAAACTCAGGTTTTTCCATCCTTCTTGCATCCAACCTTATCCTAAACTTAAAGCTCAACTAACTAAAACTTACAACAAACAATAAAATGCTAAAAATATGATCACAATCAAATGCAAACTAACAACTACAAACTTGCATAATACTAGTAAATAAATATTACGAATGATAATAAAAATGTACACTTAGGCACTAACAACTAGTTCCTATCAGTACCTTCAAAGGGTCTTCAAAGGAAACATTGGGTGTTTTCTTCCGCTGCTGAAAGTTGATAGTAGTGCGTACCCCCGACACTGGGTACCGAGGGGTCTTCTTAAAAACACTTGGCCTTTTCCTTCATTTGTCGTAGGCGTTTGGAGTGTCAACCCTCGGCATTGGTGCCGGGGGGTCTTGCAATAAGGCCTTGGGCCAGGAATCTAAATGAGGACTTGGCCGCTCATATGTGTCTTGTTTCTTGTTCTTGGTGTCTTTAATATGTCTTCAAATTTGAAGGCCTTGGGTCGTAGAATAATATATTCATTAGTTATGAGGGCTTGACCGCTCCAACATTACTGATAAAATTTTACTAGATGGTGTACATTCCAATGTCTGGGAGCCTCTGTCCCATTGGGGCGTTTGAGTTTGTACGTCCCTGGTTTGATGATGGCTGCGACGATGTAGGGGCCCTCAAACTTGGGTGCCATTTTCCCGTCCTCGGTTGGCTGGCTGGCTTCCCTCCTTCGGAGGACGTAGTCCCCCACTTGGAATTCCTGGGGGCGGACCTTGGCGTCGATGTGGCTCTTGACTTGCCTTCGGTAGTTTTCTGCTCGCACGAAGGCTTGCTCCCGGCGTTCTGAAATGAGATGGAGGTCGAGGGCCATGTTGGCGTCGTTGACTTCGGGATCATATTGGGCTACCCTTCGGGTAGGAAGGGTCACTTCAGTGGGAGCTTTAGCTTCAAATCCATAGCACAAGGAGAGGGCGTTTCACCTGTCGCTCGCCAAGGGGTGGTGCGATAAGCCCATAGGATATTGTGGAGTTCTTCTACCCAGCCTCCCCCTTCGGCCTCCAGATTCTTTTTGAGGCCCTCAAGTAATGTCCGGTTGGCATTCTCCACTTGACCGTTGCCTTAGGGGGTAAGCAACAGAGGAGAAGGTGTGTTTGATGCCCCATGCCTATAGGAGGGCACAGAAGGGGGCTACCTCAAATTGGGTCCCATTGTCGGAGATGATTTGTTGGGGGACACCAAACCTTGTGAGAATGTTCTTTAGAACAAAATGGCGGCACCTGGCCTCAGTAATGCTGGCAAGGGGCTCAGCCTCCACACACTTGGTGAAGTATTCAATGGCAACGATGATGTACCTGTTGTTGGAGGTACCCCTCGGCAGAGGGCCCACAAGGTCTATGCCCCATCCAGCGAAGGGTATAGATGTGCTGATGGGGGCATAGTTGACCGCTGGCCTGTCGGGGGCTTTCTGGAAGTGTTGACATGCGGTACATCTTCGGGCAAGATCCGCACAATCTCGGGCCATTGTGGGCCAGAAGTATCCTTGGACAATGAGCCTTCGGGACATGGAGAAGGGTCCCTAGTGAGCTGATCAAGTGCCACTGTGTACTTCCTCCATCGCAACTTCGGCTTCATCTTGATGAAGGCACCAAAGTAATGCCCCGTTGTATGATCTTTTGTAGAGCCTCCCCCCTTCGAGGGTGTAACTAGGAGCCCTCAGCTTTGCTAGTTTGGCACGGGCCTCATCCTCGGGCAGTTGCCCTGTGGTGATGAAGGCAGCGATGTCTGAGATCCAGTCCTCCTGCCTTTGTTGTATGTTCATGACGGGGCTAGCATGTATGCTAGAGAGGCCGAGTTCCTCGATTTTGGCGATCTTGGATATGTGCTCGGGGGACTCGGCCGAGAGCTTTGATAAAATGTCGGCCTCGGAGTTTTGAGCCCTCGGTATTTGGGTGAGAGAGTGTGCCTCAAATACCTTAAGCAACTCCTTGGCCGCTTCTTTGTACTGTTTCTTCCTCCCTTCCTTGGCTTCATACTCCCCGGAAATCTGGCCCACGACTAATTTGGAGTCGTATTTGATGTGGATTTGCCAGGCCTTCATGTTAGCTGCCAGCCGAAGGCCACAGAGGAGGGCCTCATATTCTGCTTCGTTGTTGGAGACTTTGAAGGAGAAGCAGATGGCATAATAGGCCCGGAAGCCTTCGGAAGTAATGAGGACTACTCCTCCTCCGCATGCCTTGGTGGCTGAGGAGCCATCGGTATAAAGGGTCCACCACTCGTCCGAAGGTGCCGAGGGCTCCTCATCCACTGCTGATCTGGCCGTGCACTCCGTCACGAAGTCTGCCAGGGCTTGGCCCTTTATGGCAGGCCTCAGACGGATGTCGATGTTGTATTGGCTGAGGAAGATAGCCCATTTTACCATGCGGGAGGAGCTGGTGGGACTCCTCATCAAGGCGTCGAGGGGTTGATGCGTGAGGACCTGGGCCGGATGGGCTTGAAAGTAATGGCCGAGCTTCTTCACAGTCCAAACAATACTCAACACTGTTTTCTCCACAGGGGAATACCGGAGTTCTGCTTCCCTGAGGGTCTTGCTAACATAGAAGATGGCATGTTAGACGCCATTTTCTTCCCGGATGAGTACTGAGCTGATGGCTTCCGGGCTGACGCCAAGGTAGAGGTACAGAGTCTCCCCCCACCTTAGGTTTAGAGAGCACAGGGGGCGAAGATAAGTATCGTTTCAGCTCCTCGAAGGCCTCCTGACACTCTGAAGTCCACTGGAAGCCGGCGGTTTTCCTAATGATTTGGAAGAAGGGTAAGGATTTTTCCGCCGACTTGGACAGGAAGCGGCTGAGACCTTCCAGGCGGCCCGTTAGCCGTTGAACCTCCTTCGCATTGCGTGGGGGCTCCATGTTGATGATGGCCTGAATCTTCTCGGGGTTGGCCTCGATACCCCTTCGGCTCACCATGTAGCCTAAGAATTTGCCCCCTTGCACGCTGAAGGTGCACTTCTTCGGGTTTAGCCGAAGGTTGAACTTTTGCATGATGGCGAAGATCTCCCTGAGGTCGTCAGCATGGCTTGTTGATTGCTTGCTTTTGACAATCATGTCGTCAACATATGCCTCCATGGTGCGCCCTAGGACGGCCTGAAATACCCTGGCCACCATCCGGGTGTAAGTTGCACCTGTGTTTTTCAGGCCGAAGGCCATGACAAGGTAGCAGAAGATGCCCTCGAGAGTCATGAAGGCTGTTTTTTCGGCGTCTTCCTCGTGCATGAAAATTTGGTGGTACCCTTGGAAGGCATCGAGGAAGGACATGATCTCGCACCCCGCGGTCTCATCCACCAGTTGATCAATGTTTGGCAAGGGGAAGGGGTCCATAGGGCATGCCTTATTCAGATCCGTGTAGTCCACGCACATGCGGAAGGTGAGAGGCTTATGTGCGGGGACTACATTCGCTAGCCATGAGGGGTATTTCACCTCCTTGATGTGCTTGATAGAAAGGAGCATGGCGACCTCCTTCTTCACAAATTCCCTCCTCTCGGCCGAGAGGGGCCTTCTCCGCTGTTGTACAGGTTTGGCCGAAGGGTCCACCGAGAGGCGGTGGGTGATGACCCTTCGGCTGATTCCCAGCATATCCTCCGGCCCCCATGCGAAAACAATGGAGTAGGCGCGGAGGGCCTCGGTGATGCCGGTCTTCAAATCTTTCTGGGAGCTGGGCTCCAATCTTCACGACTCTCTCCGGCTTGGCCGGATCGAGCGCAAAGTCTTCTACATCCTCGGTTGATTCAGCCCTCGGCCTCTTTTCTTCCTCTTCTACGGTTCCGGTGATGGTGTCAAAACGGAATTCCGTCTTGCATACCTTCTTCGTCACTTGAAGGTAACAGGCGCGGGCGAGATTTTGATTTCCCCTCGAGTAGCCGATGCCTCCCTCTGCTGGGAACTTGAGGCAGAGGTGCCTCATGGAGATGATGGCTTCGAGATCCTCGAGGGCTGGCCGGCCGGCCGAGGATGATGTTGTGGGTGCAATCGATGTTGATGACGACGAACTCCACTTCGAGCTTGGCTCTATGGAGCCCGTCGCCGAATAGTACTGGGAGGGTAATGACCCCCTCGGAATCAATAGTGTCTCCGGTGAAGCCGGCGAGAGGGGTCTTGATAGGCCGAAGGGACCCCCTCTCCAGATGCAACTCTCTGAATGTGCTGAGGTACATTACATTGACGGAGCTGCCTGTGTCAATGTAAGTTCGGTGGATAATGGTGTCATTGATCTCCGTACGGATGACGAGGGCATCCTTGTGCAGAGAGGAAACCGGGGGGAGATCAGCGTTGGTGAAGGTGATGGGTTCCTCCCTCAACCGCTTCACCGGGGGCATATAAGTGTTTTCACCCACGTATAGCGATTGAGCCCACTTCTTCCTCTGGCTCGTGGAATCCCCCCAGTGTTGTCTCCGGTGATCATGAGGATGTGGCGCTTTTTCTCTTGATAGTGGGGGTATTCTTCTTCCTCCTCTTCTAGGTTCCCGATCTACCTCTTCTTGCCGAGGGGGATGGTGTTCGGGTTAACCCAGGCGTTTGCTTTTGCTGGGGGGCCTCGGGGTGGCCCTTGGTAGGAGGGATCCTGTTGCTGAGGGCTTTGGACAAACTGGGACAGATGGCCCGTGATATTTATGTAATTTCCGATTGTATGTTTGTATTTTTAACTAGTTTTTATTATTTCTAGTTGAGGAAATTACACACTTTTGGTGTAACACTTTATTTTCATTATTATTTGTAATTTCTTTAGATTAGGACTTTTCTGAGCTAAACGGGTCAAATATAATCCAAGGGATCAAGATTGGACCTTAAAAGATCAAGGGAAGTGCAAGGAGGCAAGAAAGATTTCGATTTGGAAAAAATACTCATGTACCCGGTCGGGTATTGCCTATACCCGATTCGGTATTTGCTTGATTCGATTGTCCAAATCAAATCCGGAAACAAATGATCGTGAGAGCAAATTTTCGTAAAGATTCGTCACATACCCGATCGGGTATGCCCAGAAAAGTGAATTTCTGGGAAATTTCCTAAGATACCCGGTCAGGTATCCTATATACCCGGTCGGGTATCAGACCCTGCAGCTCCCAAAAGCCTATGAATACACCCCTTTCCTTCATAATAAAATCACCAATTCCTATATACTTCTAAGCTCAGTCTAGAATAGTTCTTTCTTTATATTTTCATCATGTTTAGTCTCCAAATGAGGAGCTAAACTCTTCCATCTTGGTTTTGCTACTTTGAAGCTTAATGAATTTGTAAGTTGTAAGTTAATCTCTTTAATTTTCTTCCTTGAATATTAATTCTTCCTTTAAATACTATTTCTATATCAATGTTGGGGAGTGTTACTAAGATGACAATTAGTTAACATCTTGACATTAGTTATAGTAATAGTTATTTCTTCCTCTATGTTAATATTGGGGAGTGTTACTAAGATGACAATTAGTTAACATCTTGATATTAACTATAGTAGGATTCATACTCTTTAATATTCTTCCTTGAGTATTAATAAATTTCTATTCATATTTCATATTAATATTTTGAACATTACTTAAAGGATCAACTAGTTTTGTTTCATATATTAATTATTACTAGAATCAATCGATTAATACGCTTGTTATTAATTCGGTTCCTTCAACGGTAGTAAACTTGGATTGTTAATGCATGCGTCTCATGATTAATAATCTAAGGGGAATTAATTATATTGATTAAACCGATAAACCGCTTGTGTTGAGGTTATCAATCTCAATCGTTTTCATCTCAAGTTTATTGCTACTATCGTGTTAATATACGGCGCGTGTTCTATATTGACTCGGTAGTAAGTTTTATTAATGAACGCGTCTCGTTATTAATAACTACCCTCGATGAACTGGATATACTCCTCGATTGAGTATTCGAGAGGAAGATAGTTAAAGATATAACCGGGATCGACGAACATTTCATTAAGTGGATAAAAGCAAAACCAAGTCCTCATCTCTATAAATCAAACTCATATAAGTCATTTATCTTAGTGTTAATTAAATTCAATCAAATCAAACTTAAAACCCCCCTTGTTACTATTTATATAAGAGAAAAGTATTCCTTTCCCTGTGGATATGAACCTTACTTCACTATACTACGTATTAGTGTTGTATTGATTAATTATTTTGAGTGCACCTCACGACAAGTGCTCGTCAAATTTGGCGCCGTTGCCGGGGAAAGACAATTATTTTTCTTTTTATTTTATCTCATATATAAAATTTACTTTTCTATTTTCTGAGCTTACATGAGTATATGGATACCAACACATCATCCTTAGAGAGTCAAATTTCCGTTTTGGCTTCTCTCATAAAGGAGTTTATCTTAAGCTCAGAAACTCAAGATGCCAAGACCTGCGATATTTGCATGTCTCACGGGCATATTGCGGATTTTTGCCCAAAGCTCCAAGAAGAATACCTCGCACAAATTAATTATGTACCTCACATGAGGTATGATCCATTCTCCAACTCTAACATGTCTACGGAGGACATGGTTCGGGCTCTTACTAACAGTGTGACCACCATGCAACAAAACATGGTGCAATTCCAAAATGAGACCAAGTCTAGTATTTTGAACTTGGAATCTCAAGTGAGTCAAATAGCCGGAGCCGTGAGTAGGCTTGAAGCAAGGGATTCGGGAAAACTTTCCTCTCAAATAGAATGTGATCCTAAACAGCAAACTTTTGCAATCACATTGACAAATGAGAAGGAAATGCAAGAGGAGATCCAAAATCCAGAAGAAGTAGAAGAAGAAAGAGACACGGAGCTCGAGCTGGTCAAACAAGAGGATGAACCGTGTTTCAAGGTCAAATATCTATCCTTATCATTCTTTGAGGTACCCCCAACAGTTCTAAAAACTTCGAGGGAAACTCATAAAATTGAAAAGGATAAAGACATTTTTGAAATCTTCACAAAAATTGAGAGATCAAAACATTTTCCATTGATCATGTTAATCGATAATTTCTTTCCCTCACTCTCACCACATGAATCAATGGAAATCTGGATATTTGATCCTGGAAAGATTTTCAAAGTGAAGAGTCAAAATAATTATCATGATCCAAGCTTAAACGATTGAACACAATGATGGCGTCGTGCCACGACGTTAAACGAGACGCTTCTTGGGAGACAACCCAAGCAAAGGTACATATTCTTTTCTCTCTCGTAGTTTTCATTGCAAAAAAAAATGCCAGGGGCACCATACCCGATCGGGTGTCACGTACTACCCGGTCGGGTATAAACAAAAAATATAAAGGGTGAAGCTCGGGTAACCAAATACTCGATCGACTCAGAGGTGGAAAATTATGAAGTACCCGATCGGGCAGCTCCATATACCCGGTCGGGTATGTTAACTTTTTCTGGGAATGTGTTCGCACCAAAACGCCCGATCGAGTATACCCCAACTCGATCGGGTAGGACCCCGGATTTTGAAGAAACACAGGCATTGTTAGTATATATGTCCTAGCGACAATCATTTTTTTAAAGACATGTGTACTTGATCACATTTAGTTTTTATATTTGATATATACATGGTATTACACTTTATGAATGATTGTTTTCGATTGTCAATGTTTTATTCATAATTGTGTTCCCTTGGATTTATGTTGTCAATAAGTAAGTGGGAGCTTATATGATATAACATAAGGTCCTTAAATATCCTCAATCAATGATCATCAAGAATGGGATATTGATGATATGCGATAAGATTGGTATGTGGACTGCATCATACTTTTAGAAAGTATAGTTGATCTCACGACTATGAGTTCCTGTAATTCATGATGGTCACGTAGATATTTTAGAGAATATTGGCATACCCACCGGGAAACCATTTGATAAGTTCTATTCATGTGTCTATGGGATTATCGGCGTATAGAGTAGTGTAATAGTCCTCCGACTTGAGGTCAATACGTACTACATGTGCGGAGTGATGTACTTTGACCATGACCAACGCTTGCACTCCAATCGGGGTAGATACAGCATGTGTTGGGTGCATCACGAAGCACATGGAGTAGTAGTTGAGCCAAGAAAGGATTCATTCCTCATAATAGATTAAGAGAGAACATTCTACTTCTCATATCTAGATGGATCATAAAGTTATTGGTCAATGCAAAGATATATTCGTTTTGGATATCGAATATGATCGTTATGGATCATCTAGAAAGATTGAGAGACAGAGACTGAGTTATTGGGATAGACACTATATCATTTTCTAGACTTAGTTGAATGTTCGCTGAATGAAAGGACCGTATCACTATGAGCTCTATATTACAGGGAGTTTGAATAGTCCTCACAAACGTCCTTATATATTAAGATTGTCTGGTAAATCGTCTAGGGATTCTACTAAGACCTTAATTTGATTAGTGCTTAATATATAAGGCCCTATGGGTCACACAATAAGTGATTATACCTTCCGATTGAATTGTTAGAAGGGAATTAAATATTATTAATTGGATTAAATAATATTTAATTCGTAATACTGAAAATGGATTAAATATTAATTAGATTAAATATATTTAATTCATGATATTGAAGGAGTGTTCTATTTGATAGAATTAATTAAGTGTGATAAATTAGATTTATTATACATAATTAAGATGTATTTATTATTTAATAAAGTTGATATTTTCTTTTGTAATTTAGAATTAAAAAGAAAAGTAAATAAACTAAATAATAATATATATAATAAATAGAGAGTGGCGTAAGACCACTTCTCTATTGTGGTTATTATTATTATTATTATTTTGGTTTGTTTTATCTACTTATTTAATTAATAAGGAGTATTGGTCCTAGCGGGATTAGGACTCATTAATTAGAAAGACTTTCATTGTGATTCAGAAACTAGTTTAGAACTAGTATAAATACATCCACCTCCTTCATAATTAGTCACAAGTTTTCAGATTCAGTATTACCAGTTTATTTCCCTGCGAAAAGATTTCCTAGCCTTTCTCTTAGGGAGATCTAACCGTTCTTTCGGGAAGGAGAAATCACGTGGATACCAAAGGTCAAGGATTATCACCGCTAGGCTGGAAGATTTGTAAGTTCTAACTCAGATCTGTTATTATTATCATATTCGTTATTTTGTCATAATCAGGGAAGATCTGTTTGGGAGAATTTTAATCTTCTGTTGCCGTACTTTCGAGGTACGTTACATCTATTTCCTAACAGGCATACCCGATCGGGTATGTCAGGGTACCAGGTCGGGTACACGGTCTTTTAATCCAAATTAGCCACCCAAAACACCCATTTCATCTTCCCCAAACCTCCAATTTCAAAGTTTCTTTCTCCCATTACTCCCTCAAATCTCCACCAAATCTTTCCAAACCAACGCCAAAATTTTCACCACATTTCCCTCTACACCCCATATCCATCAACACCACATCCCCCCCCCCCCAAAAAAAACTCAAGTCCGAAAATAATGCCTTACGCCCTCCCCCAAGTCCGAAATTTGGAACTCAAAATTCAAAGCATCAAGCGAAAATGGCACCAAAGAGAACAAGGGGCGAGAGTATTTCATCTAGAGCACCAGGTCAGTCGGGTTATGATGGAGACGAGCACTAGGGATAGTGCTTCGAGCTAAGTGAGGGGCAGTCACTCGTCGGTGCGTACTTAAGTTTGATACCTTGTAAACTAGCATTATTTTCTTCGCAAAAATCTTTAAAAAAAATGAAATGCTAGTTAGGTTGAAAACCCAAAAAATGGGCAATCTAAGCAAAAAAAAAGGCTTACAAAAAATGATGAGTGAGTGGAGAGGTGGAAAAATAAAAGAGATGCTAGGATGAAAACCTGAAAAGGCTCCTAGGCAAAATGAGAGATATGAGATATATATTTGTTTTTAGAGGACATCATTTAATCTCTTGAAGATGAAAAGAGGAGATGAACATAGAAGGCCATGAAACCCAAGAAGATATTTCTCTTTGAGCTAAACACTCAATGTAAAACTCATATGTTATCCTTGGTGGTCTTTTGCTTTTTCTGGTTAATTGTTGAACTTTTGAGGACTTGGAACTGTTAAACATTTGACTTTACTCGAGGACGAGTAAAGAAGCTAAGTGTGGGGGAGTTGATAATCATGTAATTTCCGATTGTATGTTTGTATTTTTAACTAGTTTTTATTATTTCTAGTTGAGGAAATTACACACTTTTGGTGTAACACTTTATTTTCATATTTATTTGTAATTTGTTTAGATTAGGACTTTTCTGAGCTAAACAGGTCAAAGATCATCCAAGGGATCAAGATTAGACCTTAAAAGATCAAGGGAAGTGCAAGGAGGCAAGAAAGATTTCGATTTGGAAAAAATACTCATGTACCCGGTCGGGTATTGCCTATACCCGATCGGGTATTTGCTTGATTCGATTGTCCAAATCAAATCCGGGAACAAATTATCGTGGGAGCAAATTTTCGTAAAGATTCGTCACATACCCGATCGGGTATGCCGACACACCCGATCGGGTATGCCCAGAAAAGTGAATTTCTAGGAAATTTCCTAAGATACCCGGTCGGGTATCCTATATACCCGGTCGGGTATCAGACCCTGCAGCTCCCAAAAGCCTATAAATACACCCCTTTCCTTCACAATAAAATCACCAATTCCTATATACTTCTAAGCTCAGTCTAGAATAGTTCTTTCTTTATATTTTCATCATGTTTAGTCTCCAAATGAGGAGCTAAACTCTTCCATCTTGGTTTTGCTACTTTGAAGCTTAATGAATTTGTAAGTTGTGAGTTATTCTCTTTAATTTTCTTCCTTGAATATTAATTCTTCCTTTAAATACTATTTCTATATCAATGTTGGGGAGTGTTACTAAGATGACAATTAGTTAACATCTTGACATTAGTTATAGTAATAGTTATTTCTTCCTCTATGTTAATATTGGGGAGTGTTACTAAGATGACAATTAGTTAACATCTTGATATTAACTATAGTAGGATTCATACTCTTTAATATTCTTCCTTGAGTATTAATTAATTCCTATTCATATTTCATATTAATATTTTGAACATTGCTTAAAGGATCAACTAGTTTTGTTTCATATATTAATTATTACTAGAATCAATCGATTAATACGCTTGTTATTAATTAGGTTCCTTTAACGGTAGTAAACTTGGATTGTTAATGCATGCGTCTCATGATTAATAATCTAAGGGGAATTAATTATATTGATTAAACCGATAAACCGCTTGTGTTGAGGTTATCAATCTCAATCGTTTTCATCTCAAGTTTATTGCTACTATCGTGTTAATATACGGCGCATGTTCTATATTGACTCGGTAGTAAGTTTTATTAATGAACGCGTCTCGTTATTAATAACTACCCTCGATGAACTGGATATACTCCTCGATTGAGTATTCGAGAGGAAGATAGTTAAAGATATAACCGGGATCGATGAACATTTCATTAAGTGGATAAAATCAAAACCAAGTCCTCATCTCTATAAATCAAACTCATATAAGTCGTTTATCTTAGTGTTAATTGAATTCAATCAAATCAAACTTAAAAACCCCCCTTGTTACTATTTATATAAGAGAAAAGTATTCATTTCCCTGTGGATACGAACCTTACTTCACTATACTACGTATTAGTGTTGTATTGATTAATTATTTTGAGTGCACCTCACGACAAGTGCTCGTCAGCCCGGCTGTATTAATCTCTCGATGACCGTCTTCAGCTGATTGCAGTCATCGGTTTTGTGCCCCTGGTGTCGATGGAAACGACAGTAGAGGTACTGAGAGTTGATGGCGTATACCTCCGGGGATGCGCGAGAGTCGCGTTCAACGAGGCCCCTCTCCTCGACGAAGTCGAGGATGACGCTGACGGGATGCGTCAAGGGTGTCCGAGGGCGTTCCAGGAGAACAGGTTGTGCCCAAGTCTTCGGGTTCCCCTTGTAACCTTCCCCGGGCATGGCTTGGCTAGGCTGGGGGCGATCACCGGGGGGTGCCGGGCCTTTAGATTGATTTGAGGGAGCCCCCGGCCCCCGGTTGTTTTTGTCATCTTGCCGAGAGCGTTGCTGGTCGGGGTTGTGGTGATATTTTTCCACCTCCTCGGCCTCAGCGTAACGATCCCCCCGCTGTAGTACCCTTATGTGATCGCGGGGAGGTTCGATGATGAGGCTCCTTGAAAAGTTCCCGGTGCAGAGGACGGTCTGTAGGAGGGCCAAGAGGGTTCTGTCATCGGCGTCGTCGACTTTATCTTCCTCTGTCCTCCAACGTTCCAAGAAATCCCGAAGGGTCTCATCCTTCTACAGCGTCACCGTTAGTTGGTGGGAGAAGTGCTTTCTTGTCCGGCGTCTCCCTGCGAACTGGGTCAAGAAACGCTGGGCGAGTTCTTGCCATGAGTCAATGCAGCCCTCGGGCAATCGGTTGAACCATTCGTATGCTAGCCCCTCTAAGGTGGAGAGGAACCAGCGACACAAATATTCATCTGATGCCCCCACCATCATCATACTGTTCTGATACCTGCTGTAGTGCTCCTGGGGGCCAGTCTTCCCGTCGTAGGGCTTGATGAGTTGCCCTTGGTATTTTTCCGGGATCCGGGCCGCCAATACCCTCGGGGTGAATGGCATTCGGGTCCGGAATTGTATGGTGGGTTCCCCGGAGCCCTCGGCCATCTTCCTTTGCATTTCCTCCATCTTGACCAGCATGGCCTCATATTTGAGATCTGTCTGAGGGGCAGAAACGGTGGCGTGTGCTTTGGTGGCCTCCATTTCGTCAAGCCGACGCTGAAGGGCCGTGATGATTTCATCCATGGGGTCTTTCCGGAGGCGGACACGGGGCACGGGCCGAGTGGGCCTGGTTGATGTGGTGACGGGCATTGTCGGCATGGAGGGGGGCCTTGCCTTTGTCCCGAGGGGGACATCTTTCGTCTGGCCGGGAGACGGATCCGCCACTTTCCCGAGGTCTTTGGAGCGCCTTCCCCCCGAGGCGGTCTTGCGCCCCTCCGAGTCTCTTGGGGGAAGAGGTCCGGGGCCTCTCTTTATTTACGTTGTGGCGGTCCCGGGACTGGACCTCCTGAGAGGCAGTATCTCTAGCCACGACCCCTTCGTCGTTCCCAATACGAAGGATGGGGTTTCCGAAGGGATGTGGAGGAGGGGGAGGCATGACGTTCTCCCCGACCTGAGGTTGAAGCGGAACCAGAGTGCCGAAGGCACCCGGATTCTGAGTGAGTGTTTGGATGAAGGCGGAGAATACCGACTGCACGTCGATAGTGAGGACCGGAGGGCTAACTTGGTTTTCGCTTCGGTCCTTCTTTTTGGCTTCGATACCGAGGTGGGCATCAGGGGCATTCTGCTGGATCTGAAGGCGCAGGTCGACAGCCGCCTGTTCCAACCCAGCGAGGGCACCGCCCTCGAGAGCCCTGTTAGAGGCGTCGGGGGCGTTGACGTCGCCGAGGGCCAGGTTTCTGTCCTCAACATTCTTGGAGTTGGCACGTGTTGTTCTCACCGTTTTGGTGGGTGTTTTGAGCTGAAGGGGAGGTTTTCTCACTTGATTGTTCGACCTCTCAACGAGAGCACCAAATGATGGATAAGTGTACCCGGGGGTATATATCCGAGGGGTTACTGCGGGGAGTAACTAGAGAGAAGTCAGAGCAAACAAGTAAGAGAGAGAATATGTATTCAGTGTGAATTCCGTGTATTCAGAATATGGTTTACAAAGGGGAAATGGGGTGCTATTTATAGTAGCAATAAATGTGAGACGGGGACACGTGTCAAGCATCCAACGGTCGAGGGGTCACATCAACCGAGTGTCACTATAATTCGCATGTGGCCGCATTTAATGCGGTGGTTGGATGTGACGTTGTACTTGGTACGACGTTCCAGGTGCATGTGGAGAGGATATTCTTGTCGAGGAAGGTACCCTCGGCTGTAGATGATTAGCCGAGGACTCTTCTTGTTGAAGGCCTCTTAAGGCCAAGGGCTCCAGGTGCCGAGGGCTATTGATTATCTCCGTTTTCTCCCAGTAGCTTTGTATGATAAAAATAGCCTTTCTGTGGGAATTTGGAGCCTTCGGCCAGGGAGCCGAGGGCACCCCTGTGTGCTCCGTGGTTTGCTTGGTACCCGGGGCGCTGCGATTTGGGTCTGCTGTGCTTCCTGGGCCTCTTGGGCTTTTATTAGGATAGTAGGAGTCTATGGGCCGGGGGTCCCTGGGCCATATACTCCATCATCAATATCAAAGTTGAATGACAAGCAAAGAGAAGAGGTCATTAATATAGGTTTTGGAGCAATGCTACAGCTATATATCCAAGATTTGCCTTTAAGACTTGGATATTGGATTGTACATAACTTTGACCCAAGGAGTTGCACATTAAAGCTGCATGGTGACAAGCTTCATGTGACAGAAGAGGATGTTGAGAACGCACTAGGATTCCCTCGAGGAGAAGAAACTGTAGTGAAGAAAATGAAAAAAGAGAAGAGTGCTCTGGCAGGTGAGTGGAGTGCTTTATTTGGTGCAAAGGAAAAATATTACTCCAACCGAAGTGGCCAATGCAATGATAAGCTGCACGAATGGTGGTGAATGGTTTGTGAGACATTTTTTCATCTTATTGATATCTTCATTGATTGAGAACACGAAGAGCGGATATATAAACTACCAGTTCATAAATTGCTTGCACGACACAAAAGCAATTAAAAATATGAACTGGTGTGAATATGTCATAACAGCTTTAGTGGATAAGAAATTGGAATGGGAAGAAGGTAAGGACAAAGTTTTCACTGGTCCATTGTTGTTCTTAGTGGTAAGTTTATGCTATATAATGTTCGGAATGCGGAGTAGTAATTGCATATGACATCTAACATGGTTGTTATTCATATCTATTTGCAGGTTCTTTATGTTGATAGGATGGTATTATTGTATCGAAGGAAAGTAGAAAGGAACTGGCCTGCTATAATTGGATGGACATCACAACTACTGAGGGAGAGAGAAATAGTAGAAATAAAGGGAGGCGGCTTTGGTCTCGAATATTTGGATGAGAAAATGAAGAAGAGGGGATTGACACTAGAAGAAATGAGTGCTGATCCAGATAAGGTGCACCAATTAGAAGTGGAAGGTGCACAGAACAGTGAAACATCAAGAAGAGAAAACACAGAAGAGGTAAACTAATAATTCATAGGTGGCATTTTTAAAAAATGAATCTAATATGTCTTATAATGCAGGAGTTTTTGGAAAAATTTGCTGTGAAAACAAAGTTGTTAGCTACGAGAACAATTGAAATAATGAATATGGTAGAAGAAACTCCACAAGTGCTGCAAGGAAATGAGAACTTCAAGAAAATTATGGAAGCTACTAATAAGCTACTTGGGGTAGCCCAAAAACAAGCACAAAATGCTGAAACAAATGCAGCAACACCGGAGCAGTAGTTTTATGATGAAGAGGTTGAAAAGTTTTGGTCAAGTCCAAGAAACATCCAAGCTTTGGTGCAGATGGAGACTGCCTTTGTGAGAAGATCGCAATACATAAAGAAGATGAACGAGAAGCCCAACTTCAGTCTAGGACTGACTCAAGAAAATGAATTTGAAGTTACGGGTAGCGGTGTTAACACGGTTGCAGAAGAGAATACAAGGGAGGCTGCTATATTGGAGTTTCATCCAGTTGAGAAAGAAACAAAGGTAATAATAGAGAGTGTGATGAAGTTTTTTATATAGAATTTAATTATTAGTTAATTTATTGTGAAAAACACTGAAGTGATGTTTTATGTGCAGCAAGAGATGAGTAAAGATGCAGTGGAGGTAGATAATAATGCACACAACTTGCATGAAGCAGAGGTGGAGATTCATCCATTTGAGAAAGCAAGAGAGGTAATAATAGAAGAAATAAACTTTTCTTTATAATTTAGTTAATAGCTAATTTATTGTGAAAAAAACTGAAGCGATGTTTTATGTGCAGCAAGAGATGAGTAAAGATGCAACGGTGGTAGATAATAATGCAGACAACTTGCATGAAGCAGAGGTGGAGATTCATCCATTTGAGAAAGCAAGAGAAGTAATAATAGAAGAAATAATGTTTTCTTTTATAATTTAATTAATAGTTAATTTATTGTGAAAAACACTGAAGTGATGTTTTATGTGCAGCAAGAGATGAGTAAAGAAGCAGTTGAGGTGTATAATAATGCAGACAACTTCCATGAAGAAGACGTAAAATTATTATGAACATATTGAAAATGCGGTATGGTCATCTTACATTAAAATCGTGTCAATATAATTTGATGAAAATCGTAGTATGTACAGGCATCAGATGCAATAGCAAAGGTGCAACAAGAAAAGAGAATTCAAAGAGCAGCTGCAGCACTGAAGTCACCCTTCTTAAAAAGGGTTATCAATCCTATTGAAGGTCTCAATGCTAATGAACGTGGTGCAGTTGCATGGTTATTTATAAACAAGAAGGCTGATAGGTAAATGATTGTAGTTATAATGGATGTTATTGGCCATGTAATTTTGTGTAAGACACAATGAAGTTGGTTTGAAAAGGAATTGAAATTACAACATCCTTTTTCTGATTGCATGGTACAACTAATTGTATTGCATATTAACATGAATGAGATCGTGTTCAAAAAGGCATTATGATTGCAAGTTACACGTGGTGAGTTGGTGAGCTTAAAAGAAAAGTCTCATATTTCAGCTGTCGTACTAAATGCATGGTCTTTCATTCTCAATGTGAATGAAAAAGATAGAAACAATGATTCTCCTGCCCGATTATTTGCAAAACCATACCCTTGTGTGAGTGCAAATTAAGAAAAGAGACAGTTTTTTGTTCAGTTAAATTATATAAACAAAATAATTGTTATATTTGTTACTAATGCAATTGAATTTGTGTGCAGCTAGACACCCAGGCTGATCTTGGTTTAAATGCTAAAGATGCATACACACTATTTCAAACAACAATTGACTTTGGTTGGGGATTGGTCCAACAACACATTGCAATAGCACATATTGATCTGGTAAGGGTCATAAAGAATTGAATATATGGTGTTATATATGTAAAACTTCTAACACGAAAATGTGGTGGAGTTTTTTTTTTCAATAATGCAATTTCATCACGCATACATCATATGTGTGAATACCAAGCTTAAACGTGTGGATATTCTCGATAGCTCATCAGCTGGGGTATCAAACGCAAATAAGTATGGAGACATGCCAGAAAAAGTGGTAATAAAACTTGATTTTAGTTATATATGTAATATATATATTAATAATGTCTTTATTCTTACAAGCTTGATTTTAGTATATATTAAAAGCTATCGTAAAACTGTGTTCCAGGTTGGTATGTTTGTGAAATACTTGGAGTCAAAGAAAATGTCACAAAAAGAAAATATGGTGCGCAAATTGAAGGGTAAGCGACTATCAATGTCTTGGAGAGATCCCAAAGATGTGTATGACTATGGGGTCTTGGCAATGCGACATATGGAGACTTATTGTGGGGAAGGGTTGCTGGGTTGGAGTATAGGATTGAACAGACAGGATAGCAAAGAACTTGGTGCATTAAGAAGAAAGTATGTTGCAGCGATTTTACTACACGAAAGCAATGACCTTATGCAAGAAATCATGCTGAATGCCAAAGAATTTGCAAAGATAACTAAAGCAGAAAGGTTGAATGCAGCATAGAGGGGATTTGTTATCTCAAACATTTGGTTTTTGTTAAGTTTGAGCTGAAAAATTTATTGTGCTTTGTGTTTTTGTGTGGGTGGACACGTGTTGAAGTTCTTACATGAGATTAGTACGGAAACATATGTTAGCATGCATCATATCAATATTGACTGTTTTGAGTGGGAATGTGAAATCCAAACAGTTATTTTACATGGAATGAAGTTTTATTTTCAGTTCATATGCATATTTATACCTTGTTTAATGCATTGCAATTAGCTATAGTATGCATCATTTTGCATTTCATATATATAGAGTATAGCAGGACTATGCATCCTTACATGCAACTTCATAACCTGGAAGATGCACTCCAGTGAGTTATAATATGCATCATTCATTTTTTTTGGAATATATAAAATATAAGCGCAATCTAGTGTGCTTATAGTGTTAACATGAATTTATAAAAATGTTTCTTATAAAATCCAACGTTGTGATGAATATGATTGTATTAAAGATTATATGGTCTATAAGGTGATATTGAAGACTGAAATATGCAGTACTTGGGATACAATGATGCATAAACGGGCATTAATGCAAATGGTAAACGTGCACTAATAAACCCAATGACAATAACAAAACTTTGAAAACATACACTACAAAACCAATAACATAAAATTATATTAACTTCCATTAGACAGTTGTCATTGTAATGTCAAACAACAAAAATTGCAAACATATACTTTAACTTTAAGCAAGCCTATTTATTCAAAGGGCAATTCCTACTCTCGTGATGCACCATCTCATTGCACGATCTACAAAGCCTTTTGGGGCGTTGTGATTCTTCCATTGAAACTTCCTTGGAAGACCTCAGCCTACGTCCAGAACCCTTATTTTTGGCCTGCTGCGAGGGATGAACAATGACTTCAGATGGCACACCACAACCATAAAATGATTCAATTAATGAATTCTTTGTTGAACATTGACCAACACCTTCATGTAGAGAAAGTAGAATATGCTTTTGCTGTTTAATTATACCTGAAAGTTGCTTCAAATAATTGGGATTATTTTCAACAAGGGCCATACAAACATATATGTCAGACCAGGAGCGGAGCCAGGACACAGGGCCGGACTGGGCCGGTACAAAGAATTTTTTTAGAGAAAAAATTACACATAATTTTTTACCTTAAAAATTAAGCCATTTTTAATATTTGGGGTGGGCCATGGCCTAGGTTGGCCCACCCCTAGCTCCGCCCATGTGTCAGACCAAAGAGTGTTAACGGACATCTTATTGTCCTCCAACAATGAAGTCTGCTCTAATACAGAATCAAAAATTTCAGTCAGTGGCTTCCCTAGACCCTTCTTGCACCATCTGTTATTAACCAAATGATTCGAAATGGGTTCCAATTTCAAGTCCTTTAGAACAAAAAATATGCGTCGACAAACCATGCCAATCCGCTCATAATACTTACAACTGCACACTGCCTTCATATTTGACATGCTCAAGTCAACTCTAAACACCAAATTACGATCATCGGAAATTTCAGACTCAAAATCACCATCAACGCCATGCACATGCAAAACAAGGCATGAAAAGCACGTTGAACACAATTCCGACTGAATATCATAAAAGACAGAGAGTGTGAATACATCAGACGCAACCTTCCCCATAGATAAAGGAGTCTTCAAAATTGGAAGGTAGGACTCTGACTCTGAATTCAATTTATCTTGTGCATGCCTTTGTGGATCCATTGCACTATCGAATTGCATTAAAAATTCTATTAAACTGAAATGTGGGTTAGTGAATTCACGGAAAAAGGAATTCTCACTTTCAGACTGTGATGTTGTACGAAGTAATCCAGCCATAAGTAGATCTCTAAAATAAGAAGGTATCCACCAATAGCGCAACTCTAACATATGGACAAACCAATCATGTTTTGTCAATTCATATTCGTTCATGAGAGAGATCCACTTTTCTTCAAATTGAGATGGTTCAAGGTAATGGTTCCAAACTATTGAATTCAATGAAGACATAAATGTTTCATTTTTGCTTAAAACTGGGCCAACCTTTTAAGTGACTTTGGACATAATATGCCACATACAATAATGGTGTTTGGATGATGTAAATACCTTCTCAATGGCAATACGCATCGCTGGATCTTGATAAGTAATAATGCATGTTGGTTGACGTCCCATAGCATTTATAAAACGAGTAAAAAGCCAAACATATGACTCCACATCCTCCTTCAATAATGATCCAGCTCCAAAAGTGACACACTTTCTGTGATTATAAACGCCCGTAAAAGGTCCAAACACCATATTATACCTGAACATATAAGAAGGAAATTATTGACGTGCACTTTGTCATGGTGCGTCAAAATAAATTAATACTACCACTTATACGTAGTATAGTGAAGTAGAGTTCGTATCCACAGGGAAAGAAATAATTCTCTTTTTATGAAACTAGTAAATAAAGAGGGGGGTTTTGGTATTGAATGATTTAATTGAATTAAAAACTAAGATGAACGACTTATATGAGATTTAATTCAAAGATAAAAAGGGCATGACATTGTTACTTTCCACTTGTTGATATATTTTAGTCGATCATTGTTATATCTATAACTTATTCCCTCTCGAATACCCTTACTATTAGTCAAGTATAGAACACCGCCATATACCGACTTGATAGTAGCTTTTAATCTTTTAACTCCTTGATGAAATCAATTGAGATTGGTAACCTCAACACAATGGTTTCGGTTTAACCAACAAAATTAATCACTCTTAAGTTTATCAACCACGACCGTGCATTAATAAACCGAAGTTACTTACTTGTGAAACCATCAACGATTAACCATCGGTTCGTCGATCATTTCTAGTAATAATTAATGTATGAAACAAAACTAGTTGATCCTTTAAGTAATGTTCAAAATATTAATATGAAATATGAATAGGAATTAATTAATATTAAAGGAAGAATATTATTAAAGGAGATGAATCCTACTATAATTAATATCAAGATGTTAACTAATTGTCATCTTAGCAACACTCCCCAACATTAATATAGAGGAAGAAAATACTATTCTAACTAATGTCGAGATGTTAACTAATTGTCATCTTAGCAACACTCCCCAACATTAATATAGAGATAGTATTAAGGAAAGAACTATTAATTAATATTCAAGGAAAGAAGTTAAGAAAATAACTCACAACTTTAATAATCAACAAGCTTCAAGAGCAACACCAAGAATGGAAGTTTAGCTCCTCATTTGGAAGACTAAACATAGCTAGAAAAATATAAAGAAATGCTATTCTAAACTGAGCTTAAGAGTATGGAAGAAGGGATGATTTTTAGTGAAGGAAAAGTGTGCTATTTATAGGTGTTTTTCAACACCTTTGGCCGGGTACCCGACCGGGTCAAGTGCCTACCCGATCTGGTCCAGTCAAAATCAGATATCCTCCACGTTCTGGTGATCTTCAGCACGTCATTTTGTCTCAGGTCACATCTGACCCGACCGGGTCAAGTAGGGGACCCGACCGGGTCTGGCAATTTCCTTGCTTCTTCGGTTGTTATATCTTACCCGAGCGGGTGGGGATTTCTACCCGGTCGGGTTTTGCTCCTGGGCAGTCAAATTTCTTGTTTTCTTCTCTTCAAATTTCTTGTTTTCTTCTCTTCAAAGTCCTCTTTCTCTTCAAAATCCTAAATCTACTTTACAACTTATAAATGAAGATTAAATTACAATTACAACTAAAATCACACAAATGTTTACAAACTAAATAAAACGATAACAATACACACAAATCCAACATAAAAACATACACTTATGCACTACTAATTAGTGCATATTAGACACCCCCACACTTAAACCTTTACTCGTCTCGAGTAAATCAAATCTAATCCAAGAAGTCCTTAAAATGACAAGAGTATCAACACACACATCCACGAGTGTTTATAGAGCAACGTAACACAAAGTATCCCCAAGGATAAAAGAGTAAGAAGGGGTCTTCAACTCCAAATCTCCTATCAAATTCTCTTCTTTTTTCATTTTTACCCATAGGATCCTGCAAAGATATTCTTTCTCTCGTTTCTCTCATTTTGCCTAGGTGCCCTTTCGGGTTTTTATCCCAGCTTCCCACATTTTTCTGTTTTAATCCTCACAACTCACTCTTATTTTTGCTTTATTTTTGCTTAAGTTGCCCTTTCAGGTTTTCAACTTAACAAGCTTTTATAATTTTTTAAACAAGAATAAAGAGTATGAATGTGAGTATTCCATAAAACTTTCCCCCCAAGCTAATCAAAGCACTTTCCCTAGTGCTTGTGTCTGAGATGAATGTGTTTTTTTTTGTTACTTTTGGGAGGTTTTGTTAGTAATTTGTGGGTGTGGAGATGAAGCGGGTGAAGAGGAGATGAATGAAATGGGTTTAATTGATGGATTTGGTGGGTGGATGTAGGAGATATGAAGCTTTTGACTTTTGGAAATGGAGGAAATTTGGGGTTTGGTTCGGATGGGGAAGAGAAAGTGAGCAAGAAGGTGATTTAGCCCGATGCTTTATTGGGCATTTCCCCGTTCACTTGGCCGGGTGAAGTATGTTACCCGGTCGGGTGTTAGCTTGTTGTATTGGCAGAAAGATTTTGGCTTGACCACCCGGCCGGGTGCGTTGGATGGCCCGATCGGGTATTAATTAATTCAGATTTTTTATTTAAATTTTTGTATCCGGACGGGCTTTTGAGTGTACCCGGTTGGATTTTTGTTCCAGTAGCACAGGTATCACTTTTTCTTCCTCACCTGGTCAGATTTTTGAAAATACCAGATCGGGTCTGCATATTTTCCTCTCCACCCGGTCGAGTGTTAAGATTTTGAGGAGGCAAACTGTGTGTTTTTTTCTTTGTTAGTACCCGGTCGGGTGATACATAATTTTTAAATTGTTCGCCTGCCTCGCCCGGGTGGATGGGTGGGTGCCATGTTTTTAACCAAGACCCGACCGGGTCGAGTGAGATGCCCGATCGGGTATATGCCCCAGGCTTTCTTTCTTTCTTTCTTTTTTGAGAAGTGCAAAGTTCACATAAAATAAGATAAGTAGATGTACCTTGCATGGGTTACCTCCCAAGAAGCGCCTCATTTACCGTCGCGGCACGATGCCCTTATTTTGTTCAGTCGTTTAAGCTTGGATCGTGATAATCCATCTTCTTCTTATTTTCATTTGTTACACTTTCGTAGAAATGCTCAATTTTCCAACCCATCACTTTGAAAATCTTTCCAGGATCAAATATCCAGATTTCTATTGAACCATGTGGTGAGAGTGAGGGTCCATGATTTTCATTAAGCACGGTCAATGGAAGGGGTTTTGATCCGGGTGGTATAAGAGGGAGTATGAAATATTTGTGTAACTCCACCGTTATTCCTTGCTTATTTGTGAACAAAGAGAAGTCTAAATTATACTCACAATTGCTGAAGATTTCATAGATATCTTTGTCCTTCTCCACCCTTTGTGTTTCCCTTAGAGCCTCAGGAAATGGTGGTATGATCTCAGGAAAGGCCGGTGGTTGAGTTGAGTTTTGAGGTTCCTCCTTCGGTTGAGCTTTCTCCGTAAGCTCCTCTTCTTCTTCCTCCTCGCCCATGTGGTTCACAACGCTTGGCATTTGTTTCAACTGATTGTCCAAGTTTTGTTCGTTGGACACTGCTTCTTGCGGGCATTGTGACATATTTTGTTGCATATATATTTGTCACATTGATAGTGAGAGCTCAGATCATGTCTTCAGTGGACATGCTAGAATAACAACTTGAGTATGGGTTATATGTGTTGGAGTATGAGTTATAAAGGCAAAAATCCGTAAGATGCCTGTGTGACATGCAAATGTTACATGTATGGACATCTTGAGATTTTGAACATGAAATAAACTCCTTTATTAGAGAAGTCTAGTCGGAAATTTGACTCTCTAGGGATGATGTGTTGGTATCCATATACTCATGAAAGCTCAGAAAATAGAAAAGTAAGATTTTTGTTTATAATTTTTTTGTTTTTGATTTTTATGAGATATAATAAAAAGAAAAATAATTGCTTTTCCCCGGCAACGGTGCCAAATTTGACGTGCACTTTGTCACGGTGCGTCAAAATAAATTCAATACTACCACTTATACGTAGTATAGTGAAGTAGAGTTCGTATCCACAGGGAAATGAATAATTCTCTTTTTATGAAACTAGTAAATAAAGAGGGGGGTTTTGGTATTGAATGATTTAATTGAATTAAAAACTAAGATGAACGACTTATATGAGATTTAATTCAAAGATAAAAAGGACTTGGCATTGCTACTTTTCACTTGTTGATATATTTTAGTCGATCATTGTTATATCTATAACTTATTCCCTCTCAAATACTCAATCGAAGAGTATATCCAATTCATCGAGGGTAGTTATTAACAACGACCGTTCATTAATAACTCTTACTATTAGTCAAGTATAGAACACCGCCATATATCGAATTGATAGTAGCTTTTAATTTTTTAACTCCTTGATGAAATCAATTGAGATTGATAACCTCAACACAATGGTTTCGGTTTAACCAACAAAATTAATCCCTTTTAAGTTTATCAACCACGACCGTGCATTAATAAACCGAAGTTACTTACTTGTGAAACCATCAACGATTAACCATCGGTTCGTCGATCGTTTCTAGTAATAATTAATATATGAAACAAAACTAGTTGATCCTTTAAGTAATGTTCAAAATATTAATATGAAATATGAATAGGAATCAACTAATGTTCAAAGAAGACTATTATTAAAGGAGGTGAATCCTACTATAATTAATATCAAGATGTTAACTAATTGTCATCTTAGCAACACTCCCCAACATTAATATAGAGGAAGAAAATACTATTCTAACTAATGTCGAGATGTTAACTAATTGTCATCTCAGCAACACTCCGCAACATTAATATAGAGATAGTATTAAGGAAAGAACTATTAATTAATATTCAAGGAAAGAAGTTAAGAAAATAACTCACAACTTTAATAATCAACAAGCTTCAAGAGCAACACCAAGAATGGAAGTTTAGCTCCTCATTTGGAGACTAAACATAGCTAGAAAAATATAATGAAATGCTATTCTAAACTGAGCTTAAGAGTATGGAAGAAGGGATGATTTTTAGTGAAGGAAAAGTGTGCTATTTATAGGTGTTTTTCAACACCTTTGGCTGGGTACCCGACCGGGTCAAGTGCCTACCCGATCGGGTCCGGTCAAAATCAGATATCCTCCACGTTCTGGTGATCTTCAGCACGTCGTTTTGTCCCAAGTCACATCTGACCCGACCGGGTCTGGCAATTTCCTTGCTTCTTCGGTTGTTAAATCTTACCCGACCGGGTGGGGATTTCTACCCGGTCAGGTTTTGCTCCTGGGCAGTCAAATTTCTTGTTTTCTTCTCTTCAAAGTCCTCTTTTCCAACACCACAAATCCTAAATCTACTTTACAACTTATAAATGAAGATTAAAATACAATTACAACTAAAATCACACAAATGTTTACAAACTAAATAAAACGATAAACAATACACACAAATCCAACATAAAAACATACACTTATGCACTACTAATTAGTGCATATCAATTATTTTAAGCAACAATAAACTGTTTGGTGCATAAGCAAGCTAACAAAGAAATATGCAAGTTATTATGCTGTGAAGTGCAACAAAAACATAGAATATATAAAGTCGAATTCAATGAAACAGAATATAACAGAAACAAAGCTATTCGTTCCATAGGTAGCATCAAATGAAACAACGTCACCAAACAATGCATAATTCTTGCGGCAAATAGGATCAGCCCAAAACAACCTTGTTAACTGGTCACTATCATCCACATCATAGTCAAAAAAGAAAGAAGAAGACACCTCTTGCTTCCTGAATAATTTGTCAATGACAAGTTGGGCATCAACACGAGCTATATAAGCCATAAGATCACGCTTGAAATTCTTGAAATCCACAGCTGTAGCACCAATATTAGAATATCCCCCAACAGTTTCCTTATATAACCGATATGACTTCATTGTGCCAATATTCGCTCTAAAACAATTTAAAACAAACTTCTGATGTCCAAGGTCTAAATTTTTGTTTACCTTTAGAAATTGTTCGGATAATTCAGAGCACATAAGATGATTGTGGGCGTTGTTCAAATGCAAAAACTGAGTACCCTTTAAATCCAGGATATTTCAAAGTTAACATGGCTTTACATCCAATCCTATTAGACACTCTTTTCCTATTTGATGGGCAACCTTCAGAACCAGCAACATTGGTATCCGTCCTATTAGACACTATTTTCCTATTTGTTGGGAAACCTTCAGAACCAGCAACATTAGTATCCGAAATAGGAGGACAAGCATTATTCTTAAAACCAGCTCTACTACATACAATATACTTCATCAAAATATGCCCATCTCTGGCCTTCTTCGATGTATGATGACGAATAGTAAACTCCAACTCAGCTGCATAGTCTTTGTAAAAAACTTAAAGGCAGCATCTAGATTCACAAATATCATCCTAACAAGAGGTTTCTTTTCGGGTGAACATTTAGGGATCCAATACTTTGAACCCCCGGGAGAAATTTCAAAACCACAACTTTAATTTGATCTATATAAACAACAAACGATCTCTAATATTAAACATGAATAAAAACTAATATTAAACAACACTAAAAACAGTAATTCACTAAATGCACCATACAACACAAACAAATGCATAATACATATTTTACCCTGCAGAAGATAAAACTATAACACATAGAGATTTCAACAAACATTAAATTAAGTATTTGATCTGTTTACATTATTGAAGCTCCAGTTTGACTTCGTTCATAATTCATATACAATATACTACACATAAGGAAAACATACCTACGAATTGAAGGAAGATAACATTAGGAATATTTAATTATAAAATTCGTTTGTGAGAAGATACAAAATAACATCAACCTCTAATACAAATCAAAAAAATAAAAATTGCACGACCAGAACACACTCACAAAAACAAACGATCAACCTCTGATATTATTATGTGTATATAAAACAGATTTCATGAAAGATATATGAATACCTGATTCCATGGCGCTCGATGATAATGAGCATACATCGATTAACTGCAGCAAGTCGTAATATCGATGAAGAATAAAAGTGCAGAGATGAAATCCATGATCGATGGGAAAGATGAAATGAAAAAATAAAGGAAAGTAGGCGGTTATGAGAAAGGAAATTAACGAACCTGATTTTTGTTCCATTGTAAAAGTGGAGAATTCACAAAAACACCCTCAATGTTAATTAGTTGGTTGTGAGCAATTAACATAGAAACGGACGTTGATCTTGACTAAACGTATATATGGCTGAGATTAGTTTGTAGGTTAGTAAGTTAAGACTAGTTTGTATTTGATCTCTATTATATATATATATATATATATATATATATATATATATATATATATATATATATATATATATATATATATAGATTTAGGTTCAAGTGAGAAAATCATCTTAGGAGAGAAAAAAGAATAAATATGGACCATTAGATCATCTCCTAATTCTTACGTGTGACTACTCCTCCTAGAGGCTAGATGGGTCATTCTATCTTTTTTCCATCTTAAATTCATGTCTATCGTTATGGCTTCATTCCTTCCTAATCTATCTCCAATAATTAAGGATTTAATATTTTTACTTTGTTTAATTTCTTCTTTGATATGCTGAACAATTTCTACCACTCATGTGCATCTCTCACATTTTCATAGCACTAACGTGTGACCCCCTCCCCCACTTTCTTCTACATTTTTATTCATACACATGAATCAAGTGTTTTTTTGTCCCACTACGATTAATTCCACCCATTTATATTTGTTGCATGTAAATTAAATATCATGTTCATATAATTTTTGTAGATCTTTATTTAGTCCTCCAACTTCTATCTTTATGAAATGTCTATTTACTCACACACAAGTGCACTAGGAGAGATTATTTAATGCACTATCATTTTATTATTAAACTCTACTTTTTTTTGGGTTGCACTAACATAACTCTATATGCTACACTTTTCTATGATTATATCCACAATGCCATGGATTCTTGAAGAAAAGAACATATCAAAATGAACCATCCAAGTGGAATGAATTATATATGTTTTTTAAACAACAAGTTCTTAAATCAGCATATGTGAAGTACAATAAAAAGACACCATTATAATAGAGAATTTATGATGCATTATATTTGAAAGTGAAAGTGCATTTTATTTTGTAGAGTGCCTATGTAGAATTTTAGAAAGTTCAACATAGTAGTGCACGTGCGTCTATCTTTAAATTGCACGTGGTAAAAGTGCATTTTATTTTGTAAAAATGTGCTAAAGTAGAATTTTAAAAATATGATATAATAGTGCACTTTTAATATATTTAAATTGCACATGATAGTTATTAAATTAGTTCACCCTTGCATATTCATTTTCATTTTATTTTAAATTATTCTAATATAAAAAATATATGGAAGTGCACGAGTAGATGCGTAAGTGTAGGATAATGTTATAAAGTCCAAGCTAGTGATTGATAAGTGCAATTTAAATAAATGTTGCATGAAATATTGACAAAGTGCAGCTCTTCTATGTTATTGTGCAAATTCATAAATTGAACAAAATTTAATGGGTTAAGGGATCACAATGGTTTGAATAAAATGCATTTACCCAAAATTGTAACGTAAAAAAAGACATACTTGGGTCAAATATTTATGAGAAAGTATTTAATTGAAAAGGAGTTACCTAAATAATGTAAAAAAGTAAAAATAGATTTATGAAATTATTTGTTGTTGAAATTCAATAGAAGTACGTATTTGGGAAATATGAGTGTCATTCAATTAACTTTTCTAATTATTATGAAACTTTCAACAATATGTGAAATTGATAATTCATAAAATTAAATGCATGATAATTAATAGTCCTATTTTTTAGGGAAAACTAGAGGTTAGCCGTTCAAAATGGTTAAAAAAGAGATTTTTAAGGAAATGTCATTAGTGGTCCGTTTGTATCATAACACCATTTTACACCTTTGCCCCCGTTTTTAATTTCGTTAGTTTTACCATTAGATTTGCCCTTCACATTTGCATCTAATTACTACACTGCCACCACTCATTTATATTAAATCTTCATCGGTTATTAAGTTTATCAGATGGCATATATATATATATATATATATATATATATATATATATATATATATATATATATATATATATATATATATATATATATATATATATATATATATATATATATATATATATATATATATATATATATATATATATATATATATATATATATATAGGGGAGGGTTCTAGTGAGAATGGTGTCCTAGGAGAGAAATGAGAATAAAATCTAACCATCTAATAAACTTAATCAACTACTACTACTAGTACTACTACTACTACTACTACTAGTAGTAGTAGTACTACTACTACTAGTACTACTACTACTACTACTACTACTATATAGTACTACTACTACATTAAATAAACACGATGACATTTTGATAAATATTGTGAAAACACGAAAAATTGCAATACACAAGCTTCATTGTGCAACAAGGCTTAACGTGAGAACGTGAGAACACCACAATTACCCCAACGTGTTGCACAATGAAGCTTGTGTATTGCAATTTTTCGTGTTTTCACAATATTTATCAAAATGTCATCGTGTTTATTTAATGTATGCTTAATTGAGCAAATTGAAAATGTGCAACAAAGTAGCTCCATTGTGCACCACATTGATTTAAATGTGAGTGTTCTCACGTTCTCACGTTAAGCATCGTTCTCATGTATTACGACTTGCTGCAGTTAATCGATGTATGATCATTATCATCAAGCGCCATGGAATCAGGTATTCATATATCTTTCATGGAATCAGGTATTCTTCATCTCTCAATATATATTTGCTTCTAAATTAATTTCCTTTATGCAAGAATGTTTGATACTATTGCCCAAAGTTTTATCATATAAAAAGTACTTGTATTTGTTTGTGTATTTTGGAAAGAAGTTAACTGAGATTCATATTGTATGCATTAGTTCCCCACATTAAAGATCCAACCTGAAGTAATTTTTTTTAATACACGACCCATTCATGTATGATTTACCAACTTATATTGCATACCGCCGGTTGGTAAATAGCTGACCCGAATAAATTGGGTAGGCCCAAAAAATATAGCAAGCCCGACCAAACCCTCCCGATGTGCCGCCCTACACACAATACAAAAATCAAAGTATTTGTCAGGTAAAATAGATATAAAAGTTGGTACAAAAATAAAGCAAAAAATTGCATGCACGCACTAGGGATGGCAATTTAACCCGACCCGATGGATACCCGCACCGAACCGAACCAGTCAAAATGGGGAAAACCGCTTTGACTGGGTAACGGGTATGGGGTGGGGAATATCCGATTTATGTAAATGGATAATGGGGCGGTTATGGGTTTATACCTACCTGCCCCGTTACCCGCCCCATTTAATTTGGATACGGTTAATTACCTGCACCATTACCCGACCCGCACAACTAATTTACATATTTTAATAGTTTATGTATTTATTATTTAATATATTAAGTATATATGAATAGTAGTACATTAGTATATGACACTTATTCCCTCTAATTTTTGGGAAAATATTCAACTAATCGGCTATCCTTTGCAATTCTGAGGAGTTGGTGCTCAAAATTCACTATTTCAGATTTTTAATTTTCAATAGCATTCATCATCCTTCCTTTGTTAACTTCTACAAGATTTATTTTCTTCACATATTGATTATTTGATTCTCGTGATTTTCTGTACACAATTTTCACATTGTGACTCTCTTAATTTTTCACCCAATAACTTTCATAAAGCTCATAATTTTGTAATTGCTAATAATTTTGTAGAGGTGTATTGGATGATTAGATTAATTTTGATTGATTGCTCTAATTTATATCAAGTTTTAAATTTAAATTATGAGTTTTATAAAACAGTAACCAGGGTCGGTCCTTAGAAAATGGAGACCCTGTGCAACAAATAAAAATTAGGCCCTTTTCAAGTTCCAAGTAAGTAATTTGTATTAAAATACAAGTTACTAATGAACACAAAAACATAAATAAAAGTAGTCATTAATAAAATACTTTCATTTAAAAAGACACATTTTTCTGGCTTATTTAGAGGCAATGTCATCTGCCAAATACAATTATTGAAATTCTCTTGTACATGTATAAAAAATCTAGCTTAAAATTCAATTTACATTTTCGGTGAAATTATGAAATAATTATAATTTATAAACCACTACTACATTTTTAAACCTAATGTAACATTAGAGATGTAACATATCTATAATAGTGTTACCTATTTGTCTAATGTAACACTTTTTAGACCTAGTGTAACACTTTCTAAAAGTATAAGTGTTACATTAGGTACTATAAAGTGTTACAATAGGTCAAATGCAACACCAACAAATGTAATGGTAAAAAAATGTTACATTTTCTCTAATGTAACATTTTTCAGAGAAGATGTAACATTTTTTTACCATTACATTTGTTGGTGTTGCATTTGACCTATTGTAACACTTTATAGTACCAAATGTAACACTTGTACTTCTAGAAAGTGTTACACTAGGTCTAAAAAGTGTTGCATTAGACAAATAGGTAACACTATTATAGATATGTTACATCATTAATGTTACATTAGGTCTAAAAATGTAGTAGTGAACCTAAAGATATACTTAGTAGTTACGTAATAACATATTTACACCAATTTCTTAAATCTTAATTGAATAATTGTTAAACACGTTTATTCTCTATTGCAAATAGGCACAACAATTAGGCAACAAGTAGGATAACAACATGAACAAACTAATTTCACTAATTGCAATTCAAAGAATCAAAGAAATAAAAAATTATAGAACTTACGGCCCAGGGAAGGTGGACTGTCGGACTGGTAGGGCATCGTGCACCCGTTTGGACGGACGGTGCGCTCGTGATTTTAAAGGCTTGAGAAGGGACGTGGTTGCGCGGTGGCAGGCTAGAGGGTGTCGCTAGCTCACTGCGAGGTGTCGGAGCTCACAAGGGCGGATCCAGAAAGTCCCAGGGTGGGCTGGAAAAAATTGAAATACACATACATAATAATAAGTCAAGTTGTCAACACATTAAATATTCATCAAAACATCATTTAAGTTGTGCCCTACGTGACTTCAAAGTATAAAATTCATCAATAATAGAATCTACATCTATATTATTGACAAAGTCTCATTCAATGTAGATCATCAATAAATCGTAGGTATAGATTCAGAACTCCCTTCACCAGTTTCACGATTCACTTTCGGAAAGAATGATGAAATCAACTTCTTCCCTTTCTTGGCCATGTGTTCATTATCCATTCTAAAAACCATTTCCATTATTGGTATAAATTAAAATACTTATATAAAAAATATACTTCGTAACTAATAAGGAAAAAAAACATTGTACACTTGTACATAAAAGTAATTAGTATTCTCAATTTTCAATTGTATAATAACTAAATCATTTTCTACTCTTTAATTCTATCTTTAATCATTCTAAATTTATAATGAAATAAACACTATTTAATTATGTACTGAAAAATTCAATTAATAATCATAATGATTCCCTAATCCTAAAACTCTAAAATGCTAAAAATAATACTCCGTAATAGATTAATGCACAAATACACAATAACTTATAACACATTCAAGTCGGCAATTGGAGTTTAGAAATAGAATTTGGAGAATAACACATTCACAATCTAACAACAAGAAAAAATCTAAAATCTAAAACAGAAATTGAATTTGGAGAATTGGAGACTTGGAGTTTACCTGGAGGGAGCCGCAGAGGGCCAAAGGTGGACAGAGACAGGCAGACAACGGTGGGCGGACGTCGGACGAAGTAGGCGGCGCGGCTAATGTTCACGCAGGTTCAAAACTTCTTCATCCTCGATTCCTTGTCGCAGGCTCCTTCGCAGACCGCAGTTCGCACTTCGCAGGTCTTCAAAGTTCAATCGTTCGCAACTCTCTAATTTGCTCAGTCAGTAGGCCGAGAAGCGCAAGTAAGGCTGGGATGTGGGCTGGAGCGTTGGGCTGGGAGTTAATAATGGGCTGGGCTGAGAATTAATTTTGAGGTGGGCTCAGAATATAATATATACATATTGATGGAGTATATGGCCCAGGAACCCCCGGCCCACGGACTCCTACTACTCCAATGAAGGCCCAACAGGCCCAGAAAGCACAACAGGCCCAAATCACAGCGCCCAGAGTACCAAGCAGCCCACAATGCGCACCAGGGGTGCCTTCGGCCCCCTGGTCGAAGGCTCTAATTCTCACAGGAGGGCCAAGACAGGAAAACAAAGTTACTGGGAAAAACGGCGAAAATCAGTAGCCCTCGGCAACTGGAGCCCTCGGCACTAAGGGGGTCCCCGGTACTCAGAGCCCTCGGCTAGTCATCTACTGCCGAGGGCGCCTTTTCCGACATAATATCCGCTCCACATGCGTACGGATCACCGTACCCTGTACAACGTCCCATCCAACAGCCGCATTAAATGCGGCCACATGCGGTTGCCAGCGCCAACCAGTTGAGGTGACCTCTCGGCCAATGGACGCTTGACACGTGTCCCTGTCCGGCATTTATTGCTACTATAAATAGCACCCCATTTCCCCATTTGTAACCAAGTCACAAGACAATACACACGCTGCATACTTTCTAATATACTTTCTCTCTCTACTTACTTGCTCTAACTTCTCTCTAGTTATTCCTCGTAATAAACCCTCGGATAAGCTACCCCCTGGGTACACTATCCATCATTTGGTGCTCTCGTTGAGAGGTCGAACAATCAAGTAAGAAACCCTCCCCCTCGACCAAACACAAAACACCCAGCTAAAATGGTGAGAACAACTCGTGCCAACTCCAAGAATGTGGAGGACAGGAACCAGGCCCTCGGCGAGGTCGACGTCCCCGAAGCCTCTAACAGGGATCCCGGGGGCGGCCTCATCGCCGGGTTGGACCAGACGGCTGTCGACCTACACCAGCAGATTCAACAAAATTCCCCCGATGCTCGCCTCGGCATCGAGGCCAAGAAGAAGGACCGGAGCGAGAACCAAGTTAGCCCTCCGGTCATCACTATCGACGTACAATCGGCGCTCTCCGCCTTCATCCAGACGCTCACCCAGAACCCGGGTGCCTTCGGCACTTTGGTTCCCCTCCAACCTCAGGTGGGGGAGAATATTATGCCTCCCCCTCATCCACGACCCCTCGGTAACCCGGTCCTCTGGATGGGGAACTCCGAGGGGGTCGTGGCCCAAGATACGGCCTCCCAGGAAGTCCAGTCCCGGGACCGCCACAACGTGAACAAGGAACAACTCCGGACCTCCGCCCTCGAGAGACTCGGAGGGGCGCAACACCGCCGAGGGGTCCAAGACCGCCTCGGGGGGAGGCGTTACAAAGGCCTCAGGAAAGTGGCAGGTCCATCTCCAAGGCCAATGAAAGGCGTCCCCCTCAGGACAAAGGCAAGGCACCTCTCCATGCCGACGACGCACGCCATCAAATCAACCAGGCCCACTCGGCCCGGGTCCATTCGCAGGGGGCGGAGGCCCTCCCGAAGGACCCCCGGGACGAAATCATTGCGGCCCTCCAGCGCCGGCTTGACGAGATGGAGGCCACCAAAGCCCAAGCCACCACTTCTGCCCCTCATACAGACCTTAAGTATGAGGCGATGATGGCCAAGATGGAAGAAATGCAGAAGAAGATAGCCGAGGGCTCTGGGGAACCCATCATACAGCTCCGGACCCGGACGCCATTTACCCCAAGGGTATTGGCGGCCCGGATCCCGGAAAAATACCGAGGGCAGCTCATCAAGCCCTATGACGGAAAGACTGACCCCCAAGAGCACTACAGCAGGTATCAGAACAGCATGATGATGGTGGGGGCATCGGATGAATATTTGTGTCGCTGGTTCCTCTCCACCCTAGAGGGGCCAGCTTACGAATGGTTCAATCGATTGGCCGGGGGCTGCATTGACTCATGGCAAGAACTCGCCCAGCAATTCTTGACGCAATTTGCGGGAAGGCGCCGCACAAGAAAACACTTCTCCCACTTGCTAACAGTGAGGCAGAAGAAGGAGGAGACCCTTCGAGACTTCCTGGAGCGCTGGAGGACGGAGGCTGATAAAGTTGATGGCGCTGACGACGGGACCCTCCTCGCCCTCCTACAAACAGTACTCCGCCCCGGGAACTTCTCAAGAAGCCTCATCATCGAACCCCCCCCCCCCCCCCACGATTATATAAGGGCCCTACAGCGGGGGGACCGGTACGCCGAAGCCGAGGAGGTGGAGAGATGCTACCACGTCCCAGATCAGCAACGCCCTTGGCCAGACGACAAAGGTAACCGGGGGCCAGGGGCTCCCCGCAATCATCCCAAGGATTCTGCCCCCTCCGGTGATCGCCCCCGACACGGCCAAGCCAAGCCCAGGGTAGGCTACAAGGAGAACCTGAGGGCTTGGGCGCAGCCTGTCCTCCTGGAGCACCCTCGGACACCATTGACACACCCCGTCAGCGTTATTCTTGATTTCGTTGAGGAGAGGGGCCTGGTGGAACGAGATTCTCGCGCACCCCCGGAGGTATTTGCCATCAACCCGAACTACCCCTATTGTCGCTTCCACCGACACCAGGGGCACAGGACCGATGACTGTCATCAGCTGAAGACGGCCATCGAAAGATTGATACAAGCGGGCCATCTGTCCCAGTTTATCCAGGGCCCTCAGCAACAAGGCCCCCCTCATCAGGGGCAACCCCGAGGGCAAACTGCGAGAGCAAACGCATGGGTCAACCCCAACACCATTCCCCTCGGCAAAAAGAGGGAGATTGGAAATCTGGAGGAGGAGGAGTACCCCCGGTATCAAGAAAAGAAACGCCACATCCTCATGATCACAGGGGGAAATACCGGGGGTGATTCTACGAGTCAACGAAAGAAGTGGGCTCAATCACTTTACGTGGGGGAAGTCACTCATATGCCCTCAGTAAAGCGGCTGAGGGAGGAACCCATTATTTTCACCAACGCTGATCTCCCCCCAGTATCCTCCCCCCACAGGGATGCCCTCGTCATCCGCACAGAGATCAACGACACTATTATTCACAGAACTTACATTGACACGGGCAGCTCCGTCAATGTAATGTACCTCAGCACCTTCAGAGAGCTGCATCTGGAGAGGGGGTCCCTTCGGCCCATCAAGACCCCCCTTGTCGGCTTCACTGGCGACACCATTGATTCCGAGGGGGTCATAACCCTCCCGGTAATCTTCGGCGATGGGCTCCATAGAGCCAAGCTCGAAGTGGAGTTCGTCGTTGTCAACATTGACTGCGCCCACAACATCATCCTCGGCCGGCCAGCCCTCGAGGATCTCGAAGCCGTCATCTCCATGAGGCACCTCTGCCTCAAGTTCCCAGCCGAGGGGGGAATTGGTTACTCAAGGGGGAACCAAAAGCTTGCCCGTGCTTGCTACCTTCAAGTTACAAAGAAGGTTAGCAAGACGGAGTTCCACGTTGACACCATCACCGGAACTGTGGAAGCGGAAGAAAGGAGGCCGAGGGCTGAACCAGCCGAGGAGGTAGAAGACTTCGCGCTCGATCCGGCCAAGCTGGAGAGAGTCGTGAAGATTGGAGCCAAGCTCCCCGAAGACCTGAAGACCGGCATCATCAGCTCCCTCCGTGCCTACTCCATTGTTTTTGCATGGGGGCCGGAGGACATGCCGGGGATCAGCCGAAGGGTCATCACCCACTGCCTCTCGGTGGACCCTTCGGCCAAACCAGTACAGCAGCGGAGGAGGCCCCTCTCGGCCAAGAGGAGGGAATTTGTGAAGAAGGAGGTCGCCATGCTCCTCTCTATCAGGCACATCAAGGAGGTAAAATACCCCTCATGGCTGGCAAACGTAGTCCTCGCACAGAAACCACCCTCATTCCGCATGTGCGTGGACTACACGGATCTCAACAAGGCGTGTCCCATGGACCCCTTTCCTTTTCCAAATATTGATCAACTTGTGGATGAAACCGCGGGGTGTGAAATCATGTCATTCCTCGACGCATTCCGCGGATATCATCAAATATACATGCATGAGGAAGACGCTGAAAAAACAACTTTCATGACTCCCGAGGGCATCTTCTGCTACCTCGTCATGGCCTTCGGCCTAAAGAACTCAGGTGCCACCTACACTCGGATGGTGGCCAGGGTATTCCAAGCTGTCCTAGGGCGCACCATGGAGGCGTATGTTGACGACATGATCGTCAAAAGCAAGCAATCAGCAAGCCATGCTGATGACCTGAGGGAGATCTTCACCATCATGCAGAAGTTTAGCCTTCGGCTGAACCCAAAGAAGTGTACCTTCGGTGTTCAGGGGGGCAAATTCTTGGGCTACATGGTGAGCCGAAGGGGTATCGAGGCCAACCCCGAGAAAATCCAGGCCATCATCAACATGGAGCCTCCACGCAACGTAAAGGAGGTCCAACGATTGACGGGCCGCCTGACAGCCCTCAACCGCTTCTTATCAAAATCGGCGGAGAAGTCCTTACCCTTCTTCCAGATCATGAGGAAAACCTCCGGTTTCCAGTGGACTTCAGAGTGTCAAGGGGCTTTCGAGGAACTGAAACGGTACTTATCTTCACCCCCTGTGCTCTCTAAACCCAAGGTGGGGGAAATCCCGTACCTTTACTTGGGTGTCAGCCCGGCTGCCATCAGCTCTGTACTCATCCGGGAAGAGGATGGCATCCAACATGCCATCTTCTATGTTAGCAAGACCCTCAGGGAAGCGGAGCTCCGGTACTCCCCCGTGGAAAAAACGGTGTTGGCTATCGTGTGGACCGTCAAGAAGTTGGGCCATTACTTCCAGGCTCACCCGGTCCAGGTCCTCACTCACCAACCCCTCGACGACTTGATGAGGAGCCCCACTAGCTCCTCCCGAATGGTAAAATGGGTTGTCTTCTTGAGCCAATACAACATCGACATTCGTCCTAGGCCCGCCATCAAGGGCCAAGCCCTAGTGGACTTCGTGACAGAATGTACGGAAAGGGCAGCCACAGACGAGGAGCCCTCGGCCCCTTCGGATGATTGGTGGACCCTCTACACCGACGGCTCCTCCGCCATCAACGCATGTGGAGGGGGGTGGTTCTCATCTCACCCGAGGGCTTCCGGGCCTATTATGCAGTCCGTTTCTCCTTCAAAGTCTCCAACAATGAAGCCGAATACGAGGCCCTCCTTTGTGGCCTTCGGCTGGCAGCTAACATGAAGGCCCGACAAATCCACGTCAAGTGCGACTCCAAGTTAGTCGTCGGCCAAATCTCCGGGGAGTACGAAGCCAAGGAAGGGAGAATGAAGCAATACAAGGATGCGGCCAAGGAATTGCTTAAGGTATTTGAGGCACACTCTCTTACTCATATACCGAGGGCTCAAAACTCCGAGGCCGACATTTTATCAAAGCTCTCGACAGAATCCCCTGAGCATATCTCGAAGATTGCCATAGTGGAAGAACTCAACCTCTCTAGCATACATGCTAGCCCCGTCATGAATATACAACAAAGACAGGAGGACTGGATCTCGGACATTGTTGCCTTCATCACCACAGGGCAACTGCCCGAGGATGAGGCCCGCGCCAAGCTGGCAAAGCTGAGGGCTCCCAGCTACGCTCTCGAGGACAGAAGGCTCTACAAAAGTTCCTACAACGGGACATTACTTCGGTGCCTTCATCAAGATGAAGCCGAAGTAGCGATGGAGGAGGTGCACAGTGGCACTTGCTCAGCTCACCAGGGGCCCTTCTCCATGTCCCGAAGGCTAGTAATCCAGGGCTACTTCTGGCCTACGATGGCCCGGGATTGTGCAGATCTTGCCCGGAGGTGTCCCGCATGCCAACACTTCCAGAAAGCCCCCGGCAGGCCAGCGGTCAACTATGCCCCCATCAGCACATCCATACCCTTCGCTCGATGGGGCATAGACCTTGTGGGCCCTCTGCCGAGGGGTACCTCCAACAACAGATACATCATCGTCGCCATCGATTACTTCACCAAATGGGTGGAAGCTGAGCCCCTCGCCAGCATCACTAAGGCCAGGTGCCGTCATTTTGTTCTCAAAAACATCCTCACCAGGTTTGGCATCCCTCAGCAAATCATCTCCGACAATGGGACTCAGTTTGAGGCAGCCCCCTTCTGTGCCCTCCTAGAGGCATGGGGCATCAAACACGCCTTCTCATCCGTTGCGTACCCTCAGGGCAACGGTCAAGTGGAGAACGCCAACAGGACCTTGCTCGAAGGCCTAAAGAAGAAGCTGGAGGCCGAAGGGGGTGGTTGGGTAGAAGAGCTCCACAACATCTTATGGGCCTACCGTACCACCCCTCGGCGGGCAACTGGCGAGACACCCTTCTCCCTTCGTTACGGATTTGAAGCTAAGGCCCCCACTGAGGTAACTCTTCCAACCCGAAGGGTCACACAGTATGATCCAGAGGCCAACGACTCCAACATGGCCCTCGACCTCCACCTTATTTCAGAACGCCGAGAGCAAGCCTTCATACGCGCAGAAAACTACCGAAGGCAAGTGAAGAGTTACATTGACGCCAAGGTCCGCTCCCGGGAATTCCAAGTGGGGGACTATGTCCTCCGAAGGAGGGAAGCTAGCCAACCAACCGAGGGCAGAAAGATGGCACCAAAGTTCGAAGGCCCCTACATCGTGGCAGCCATCATCAAACCGAGAACCTACAAACTAAAACGCCCTAATGGGACTGAAGTCCCTAGGCACTGGAATGTACATCACTTAGTTAAATTTTATCAATAAACACCAGAGCGGCCAAGCCCTCATAAACTTGTGAATGTATTATTTTACGGCCCAAGGCCTAAAAATTCTGAAGAACGAAGACATTTCGAAGACACCGGGAACATGGAACAAGATTATTACAAGGGCCAAGCCCTCATATCACCCCCAGGCCTAAGGCCTTACCACAATGGAAGAACCCTCGGCACCAAGTGCCGAGGGAAGACAATACTATCACCTACAACAAGGTACCACTTGTCCTCAAAAGGAGGCCCCTCAGCACCTGGTGCCGGGGGGACACGCCACTGTCAACCTTCAACAAATGGGAAGAAACACCAAGTGTTTCCACAGAAGACCCCTCGGTACCAAGTACCGAGGGTAGACACCACAATCCCCTACGACAGGTGAAGGAAAAACACCAAGTGTTTTCACAGAAGACCCCTCGGTACCAAGTACCGGGGGCCGTACATCGGAACAAACACCAAGTGTTGTTTCTAAGCCGTACCCCTCGAGGACGCCTATACCGATGGCGCCACCTCTCGGTGCCGGCAGCACGTAGTGCACCCGGCCATTTGCAACCAATGTGCAAATGAAAACCCTTCCCTGAAACGCTTTCCGCGTCATCACCCCAAGGGTATGACAGGCACGAGAAATGCCCAGGATTCGACTTTCAAAAACGGAACGCTTTCCGCGTCATCACCCCAAGGGTATGACAGGCACGAGAAATGCCCAGGATTCGACTTCCAAATCGAAACGCTCCCCGTGCCACCACCCCAAGGGTGTGGCAGGCCACGGACTATGTCTAGCGCCGAAGGGACGACTTTCAAAACTGAGGCGCTTTCCGTGCCATCCCCCAAGGGGAGGCAGGTTACAGACCACCATATCTTGTACCCAGGAAACGACCCTCGATCCCCTCGGAACTCGGAAGGTTAACCCGAGGGGGGAGCTAATGGTGTATTCTGTTACCTCCCGATAGGCCAAGCCTTACCAAGAAACCAAGTTTCTTGAAGCTTTCCCTTCACTACTCAAAAAAAATGGGGTGGTGAAGGGGAGTAGACTCGGCGAGAAATCAATGAGTACATCACTCCAACAATTCACAGAAACATACCGAGGGCTCCCCACGGGAACACCTTCGGTACCTGGAAGCCCACAGGTACAAAGGATACCATTCACAACAGACATCATCAACAAATGGCTAAGTCCACTCAAGGATTGCCTCCGGTTATACCTAAAACCGAAGGCTCAAATACTACAAAACATGGCAGGCTCAGCCAAAAACAACTCAAAGCGTCCCCGAAGGGTACTATATGACAAAGCTATCAGATGTGGCCAAACCAAATCAAGAATCACCTCCGGCACCTCACTACATGCCGAGGGGATATAACAAACAACCGAAGGCCTTTGTTACCACAGGCCAACATTGCAAGGACAAGGAAACTATCCTAAACCTACAACGTGTACAGCCGAAGGGTCCCCCCCGAAGGCCAGCAGCAGGAAATACTTAGAAAAAATAATCTAAGTCCTAAGTACTTTGCCCCCTGTGGGGTCACCAGCCAGCCGAGGGCATGTCTGAGACAAGGTCCCCACATTCACCACATTCACCCGAAGGCTCCTCCTTCATACAAGCTACGCTTAGAAAAATTTTCTAAGTCCTACATATTTTGACCCTCGGTCAAACCTCCATGCAGCCCGGGGGACCACACCCGGTTGAAGACTTGGTGAACCTACACTTAGAAAAAATTTCTAAGTCCTACATATTTTGACCCTCGGTCAAATCTCCATGCTGCCCGAGGGCTCCTACTTCATACATGCTACACTTAGAAAATTTCTAAGTCCCAAAAGTTTTTACCCTCGGTCAAATCTCCATGCAGCCAGAGGGGCCGCACAGTCAAAGGCTTGATGAAAACACACTTACAAAAATTTCCTAAGTCCTACATATTTTGACCCTCGGTCAAATCTCCGTGCAGCCCGAGGGGTCACACGGTTGAAGACTTGGTAAAACTACACTTAGAAATATTTTCTAAGTCCTAACTATTTCCGGGCCCTCGGTCATGCATCCAATCAGCGAAGGGTATCCACGTACCGAAGGCTACACAATATCCAAACACTTAGAGATTTTCTAAGTCCTAAACACCTCGCCTCCGGTCATCTCAGAACCGGAGGGATAGAATTAGTCGGGGGCCAGCAGATGAACAAACACTTAGAAATATTTCTAAGTCCTAAACGTTGGGCCCTCGACCAAAGGTGCCATTAACTAGATAGGCCTAGTAGCCGAGGGCTACGAGAGGCACTACACTTGGAAGAATATATTCTAAGTCCTAAACATACATTCAGAAAAGCGAAGGCATACATTCAAAGAAGGGCGAAGGCATACATTCAGAAAAGGCGAAGGCATACATTCAAAAAAAACGAGGGCATACATTCAAAGAAGAACAATCGGAGGAATCGAATTATACATAAAAGCTCGAAGGCCGGTATTCATTCATAGGAAGAATGGAAGAGTTAAAGTATATATTACAATATGGCCGAGGCCGAGAGTACACAAATATTCATTACAAACAAGAAGAAAAGGTGTTCAAAAAGCTACTAAGCACAAGTGTTTTCTTCAGCTGTTGCCTCCTCGGCGGGCTTCGAGGTGACCTCCTCCCCGATGGCGGCCTCGACATCACCATCACCGGATCCCCCCATCATCATGGAGTCATGGATCACAGGCCTCTCTTTGCCCGGGGGAGGGGGTTTCTCACATCTGGCTGCAAAGGAGGAAGGCCATACGCCGAGGGGTCAAATTCCTCGAGGGAGACTTGGAAGTGCCTGGCTAGCCTCCGATACACAAGGTGTTGGGTGAAGAATTCACCCCCTTGGTAATAATTGTCTCCCCTCTCCGCCATCCAGTCTCCCCCGGGGCCCTTCACCCAGTCAGTCATCTACTGATGACTCCACGATCGAGGCCACCCAACTGCTGCCTATCTTTGGCTTTCCAGCCCTCGGCCATGAATGCGGCAACAGCTTCCTCTCGGGCTTTGGCGACGGCCTCGGCCTTGGCAAGCTCTGCCTCCTCGGCGGCTTTCTTAGCTGCCCTCTCGGCCTCAAGCCTGGCTTCCTCCACTGCAGCTTTGGCCTTCAGCTCAGCGCCCTCGGCAGCTTTCCGGAGGTCTTCCTCCAGCATGGCCATCTGCTTTACAGCATCAGAGTTCTTCAGGATGAGCTCCTTCATCTCCCGATCCTGCTCCGCTTTCCGGAGGCGCCATTGCTCAAGCCTCTGTGCGTGCTCCCTGAGGGCTACACAAGCCTGATAAACAACAGGAGGAGGGGTCAAATTAATATGGAAAGAGCATTAAAGGTTAAACACAAGACCTAAAGGAACAAACTTACAGTTAATGAAGATCGAAGGATCCTGTTCTCGAGGGCCTCATCATCATAGGTTGAGAGGGCAGCCTTGTCCATTGCCTAGGTCATCCCCCTCAAGAAAGCTTTCGGCTCCGCCGAGCCATGTAGGACAGAAGCCCCATTCTAAAGTTGAGATCAGGTCGTTGAGAGCCCGGAATCGGAGCTTTAGAAGATCAGGTCGTTGAGAGCCCGGAATCGAGAAAGAATTCGGAATTTTGAAGGTCACCGGGAGGTTCGCGATGAAGTTTCAATAAAGAAAGAGCTTTTGGATCAATAACGGGAGCAAACGGGAGCATCTTGGAGAAAGAAAAGGAAACATGAAGAAAAGTGCCACGCTCGCCGAGCGTGGCTGGTACGCTCGCCGAGCGTGGCTGGTACGTTCGCCGAGCGTGGCTGGTACGCTCGCCGAGCGTGGCTGGTACGCTCGCCGAGCGTGGCTGGTACGCTCGCCGAGCGTGGCTGGTACGCTCGCCGAGCGTGGCTGGTACGCTCGCCGAGCGTCGCTGGTACGCTCGCCGAGCGTCGCTGGTACGCTCGCCGAGCGTGGCTGGTACGCTCGCCGAGCGTGGCTGGTACGCTCGTCGAGCGTAATTCCCAGCGTGGATGGCACGGGCTTACTCCGCACGCTCGGACGCCACGCTCGCCGAGCGTGGACGCCGAGCGCGGCTACGGGAGTCCTAAATCAGCCCAAATTTGATTGTTTCCTATAAATATCACCCGAGTGTAGTAAATGAGTTGCCCTTTCCCCTTTTTATTATACAGACGAAATTTTCTATAAATATCACCCGGGTGTAAATGAGTTGCCCTTTTCCCCTTTTTATTATACAGACGAAATTTTCGCTAGATGTTCGAGAGAACCTGTTATAAAAATTGTATGAATGCCGTTTAATTTGTGTCTGAACAATTTAATTGCTATCTTCTTTTGTAACCTAGAGTGGCCACTAGAATTACAACTGCACATAGAATAAATTAAGAGAGATCTAATTTGTTCTAGGACACATTCACACACACTTAATCGTTCGCTAAGAGATTAAGTGATACGGTCCTTTCATTCAGCGAACATTCAACTAAGTCTAGAACATGATATAGTGTCTATCCCAATAACTCAGTCTCTGTCTCTCAATCTTTCTAGTTGATCCATAACGATCATATTCGATATCCAAAACGAATATATCTTTGCATTGGCCAATGACTTTATGATCCATCTAGATATGAGAAGTAGAATAATCCATCTTCTTCTTATTTTCATTTGTTACACTTTCGTATAAATGCTCAATTTTCCAACCCATCACTTTGAAAATCTTTCCAGGATCAAATATCCAGATTTCTATTGAACCATGTGGTGAGAGTGAGGGTCCATGATTTTCATTAAGCACGGTCAATGGAAGGGGTTTTGATCTGGGTGGTATAAGAGGGAGTATGAAATATTTGTGTAACTCCACCGTTATTCCTTACTTATTTGTGAACAAAGAGAAGTCTAAATTATACTCACAATTGCTGAAGATTTCATAGATATCTTTGTCCTTCTCCACCCTTTGTGTTTCCCTTAGAGCCTCAGGAAATGGTGGTATGATCTCAGGAATGGCCGGTGGTTGAGTTGAGTTTTGAGGTTCCTCCTTCGGTTGAGCTTTCTCCGTAAGCTCCTCTTCTTCTTCCTCCTCGTCCATGTGGTTCACAATGCTTGGCATTTGTTTCAACTGATTGTCCAAGTTCTGTTGGTTGGACACTGCTTCTTGCGAGCATTGTGACATATTTTGTTGCATATATATTTGTTACATTGATAGTGAGAGCTCAGATCACAGACGGTATAGAGCTAGAGCTTAACAAACACCAAAACAGCGGTCGTGCCGACGGTATAGAGCTAGAGCTTTCGAGAAGTTGGTGTCGACTTCCCCTCAATAGAGTAGTTTGAAGATCATTTGTTTTGATTTTTTGAATTTATTAGCTAATTCTTTTATCAAACACATGGTTTTTGAATTCGCGGGCTTGAATTGCCTTATACTAAGAAAAATAAAGTTTAAATTACTTTTCTTATTGTATTCGCTGAAGTTACGTACCATTGATGATCATTTTAGTTATTTTTCATATAATTTTTTTCTCTATTTTATTAACAAAAAATATTTTAAATATAATTTTTTCATAAATCAACAGAATCAATCAATGCAATCACTTCGACAAGAAATTCATAAATTTCAACAGAATCAGCTCATTTAGCCCATTTCGGTGTAATTAAACTGACTCTCAATCTTTAATCGATCATTCTTGTTGTATACAGCTTTATACGCACCATGTTTGCGAATGTTTTTTTGTCTGTGAATCCGGTTTAACAGACAAAAGATGTCTTATTTTATCTGTACAAAATTTGCACAAAAATATTTTGTCTATGAACGAGATTCACAGACAATGAAAAAGTCTTGCACAAACATGGTGAGTATAAGAATGGAGGGAATAGCATTTTAATCTTTAATTGGTGTACGTGGTGAGTATAAGAATGGTGGGAATAACATTTTTATCTTTAAAAATTGCTCTAAATAGGAGCAAAAACACTTTGAAATTCCAAAATAGGAGTATAATGTTTTTTATTCCCTAAATAGGAGTAATCTGCCAAGTTTGGAAAAAAATGCCATGTTTTAAAGCCTAGCAATGCCAAACTTGGCAGAAATTTACTCTTATTCAAGGAATAAAAAATATGATACCCCTATTTTGGAATTTCAAAACTTTTTTACTCCTATTTAGGGAATTCTCTCTTTTATCTTTAATTGGTGTACGTATGGCCCTTCCACCGCTTAAACCACGAAAGAATGAGTTACTCTAGCTAGTTTGGAAGTTGGCGTTGTGGAGTGTGGGTGCTTGGTAGGGATGTCAACGGGGCGGTTCGGGGTCGCATATACCATTACCCGTACCCGCCTTGTTTGATAATATTTTCCCCGAAAACTACCCCGTTACCCGTCGGGTATTTTTTATCCGCGGGTAACGGTTTTCCCCACGGGTAACGGTTTTCTCGCGGGTAACCGTTTTATTAAAAGATAAATTTTTTTCTTCAAAATTAGTATAAATCCTAAAATGATGATTAACTACTTATAATTGACCACCTAAATTTAAAAAATCAAAAATAAATAGCACCACAGATAAAGTTTTTTAAAACATCACAAAAAATTACAATCGTTTGAACCTAATATTCACAAATTATATATGTCTAGATTCAAAATTATGGATCTCTGACCACATCAACATCAAAAGATTAAGTCTTGTCTCGATAGTAAAATCTAAATATGAATCACAAAAATATTTAACTTCCAAAAATTCAATAATCATACCCCACCAGCATTCAACATCTAAATTTAAGAAAAGTAATGTATACAAGTAACATAATGAAAATGGGAAGTTTTTTTCCTAAAATATTACTAATAAAAATATATGGACACAAATGTGACTATAACTTACCATGGGTAAGTTTTATCGTCTCTACGATATAACATTTGAATAAAATTATAAACACTAAAGTTACTAGAGTCACATTTAGATATTCTTGTAGTTACTGTCAGGGCCGGCCCAGGGCAAGTTTACCCAGACCGATCGCACAGGGCCCAATATTTAAGAAGGCCCAAAAATAAAAAAATTAGTAGTAGTATTACTTAGCCCAGGTTTTTTGCTATGACCTGCGAATAGGAAAAACAGAGCTACGAATGAACTCTGAATTGCGGAGTGCGGAAGACTAGAAGACGAGCTCGGCCAGGGGCGGATGTACTTGAGGGCAGGGGTGGGCTTCAGCCCAGCCCAATTTTTTTTAGTTAGTATAGGTGATGGATAGTGTACCCGGGGGTAGCTTATCTGAGGGGTTATTACGGGGAATAACTAGAGAGAAGTCAGAGCAAATAAGTAGAGAGAGAAAGTATATTAGAAAGTATGCAGCGTGTGTATTGTCTTGTGACTTGGGTACAAATGGGGAAATGAGGTGCTATTTATAGTAGCAATAAATGCCGGACAGGGACACTTGTCAAGCGTCCATTGGCCGAGAGGTCACCTCAACTGGTTGGCGCGGGCAACCGCATGTGGCCGCATTTAATGCGGCTGTTGGATGGGGCGTTGTACAGGGTACGGTGATCCATACGCATGTGGAGCGGATATTATGTCGGAAAAGGCGCCCTCGGCAGTAGATGACTAGCCGAGGGCTCTGAGTACCGGGGACCCCCTTAGTGCCGAGGGCTCCAGTTGCCGAGGGCTACTGATTTTCGCCGTTTTTCCCAGTAACTTTGTTTTCCTGTCTTGGCCCTCCTGTGAGAATTAGAGCCTTCGGCCAGGGGGCCGAAGGCACCCCTGGTGCGCATTGTGGGTTGCTTGGTACTCTGGGCGCTGTGATTTGGGCCTGTTGTGCTTTCTGGGCCTGTTGGGCCTTCATTGGAGTAGTAGGAGTCTGTGGGTCGGGGGTTCCCGGGCCATATACTCCATCAGGAGTCCCTCACTCCTTTTGCCGAAAGGTACTTGAGGGAAAAGGAGTAATTGTGTTTGTCCTCTGCCGTTGTTCCGTTGTAGTTTGTGGTGTTGTGGGTAGTTTGCTGTTTGTTTATTCTGCCGAGGGCAGTCCCTCAGTTACCCACATGTTGGGACTTGAGGAGTCATGTTTGTGATTTTTGTGATTTTCCCGAGGGGGGTTCTCCAGTCCCCCACTCCTTGAGGCACTTGCAAAGTGGTGAAAAGGAGTAGAGTAGTTGCGTTGCTGTTTTGGGCCGAAGGCTGACGCTTTTCGTTTCATTTTGGGGGGATGCCTCGTTAAAAACCTCATTAGGAAAAACCCTGTGGGAAAAAATCCTAATGAGGGAAAAAGAGTGCACCAAATTCCCCCAACGATGAATCGAAAATGTGAAGCCCTGGTTCGAAATGGAGAATAATGCTGATGCCGAAGGCTTTCCTTGTTCTGAGGGCTCATGTGTTGATTAGTTGGAGGCTTGCTGTTGATATCCTGGGAGGTGCCGAAGGGGAGTCCCTCAATTTGGGGATCGAGGGCGTAATGAATGTGAGTAGTAGTTGAAGTGTTACCGGGATGTTTCCTGTTTGTTGATTGGTCGGTGAGGAGGGTATCTGAGGGCTCCCGTTAACTGTGTGCCGTAGGCTGTCCGTCAATGAGGCGTATTCCTCGGGGGCTACCCGGCCCTCAAAGTGCTGAGGGGGGATCCTCGAGGGGTGGGCCTGTTATGAAGCCGTGGGCTTCTGAAGGAGTGAGCCTGAAGGCATCTGTTATGTAGTGTGTGGGGCACAAACCGGGAGCGTCCCTGGGTAAGTGTACCCGGGGACTCTTGTTGATGAAGTGGAGTGAAGTAAAAGGCCCGGGGGCTAGTGCCTTGGTTGATGAAGGAGTGTGCTGCTTGGTGCAGCCAGGAGCTCCCAGAATATAGCCGTTGGAGATATAGCCGTTGGAATATCTAACGTCAGAATATAGCCGTTGGGGGTGCTGCCACGTGGTGTGTGCTCGTTAGCTGCCCGTGGGCGGGTGTCACCGATTGGGCGAAACCACGGTTTGTAATGATGGCAGTTCAACCGGAGGCCCGGTTTCCAGGCCCAAGCCCGGATCCAGGCGCCTATAAATACCCCATGGCCGGACACCACTCTTCCTGTGCGATCATTTGTTAGCGAAGCTCTGTCGGATTTTTTCTAGAGAGAGAAACACTGCCCTCGATCTAACTCCTGCTTTAAGGTCAGTTCCCCATCTGTTCTTTTCCCTCCTTAGCTAGCTGTAGCGGCCTTAGATCTAGGAGTTGTAACCTAGAACACTTAGTGTTTCCGAGCCCTCGAACCAGTGGAAAGATGTCTTCCCAAAGTGATTCCCAGGACATATCGAGGGATCCCTCGATGGAAGAGGAGAGCTTCTCAGACGCGGGGTCCTCGAGCGAGCAACCCTCAGCCCAGGAGGATGTCGCGGTGGCGATGGAGGTGCAAAAGGAGTTGGTGGCTGAAATCGAAGCTGAGGGCTTCGAGCAAGAGGCGGAGGATGAAGAGCTTGCCCTCGCCGTACAAGTTGCAGAGGAGGAGGAAGAGAAGGAGAGGTTGAGGGTGATAGTGGCTGTTCTTCCCCCTCGGGGTGCTGGTGAGGCAGGGAGCTCTCGGCCCCTCAACCCGACGCCGATAAGAGTGGCCCCCGAGAAAAAATAGGAGAAGAAGAAAACTGCTCCCAAGAAGAAGTGCGTTGTTGCTGATCAAGGGAAGCCCATAGATGTGCCCGAGGGGTACTCCTAGCTGAATACTGCTGCCCTCGAGATAGGGTCGAAAGCTGACAGGGAAGATATGTACGTGACTCAGCTGCGCGTGGGGCCTTCGGCTGTGGAGGTGGCGCCAGGCCCTGATGATGTGCTCTCCCGGGCTCCCGAGGGTTGCATCGTCGTGCATATCCTGTCGGTATCAATGGGGCTCCGGTTCCCCCTGCACCCCTTCCTTCGGGAGTACCTTCGGTATGTGGGCTTGGTCCCCTGCCAGTTGACGCCTAACAGCCACTCCTACGTGACGGGCTTCCTGAATCTCTGTCGGGCCCGAGGGGTGACCCCCAGCCTGGATTTGTTTTTTCAGAGCTTCAACCTCTGCCAAGGGGGTCACGCGAACGCCGAGGGCTTCGCCAATCTGCAATAGGTAGCCCGGTGGAAATTATTCACAGAAGCGCCCTCGTCCAACAAAGGCTGGAAGGAGCAGTGGTGCTACGTTAGAATCGCCGAGAGCCCCTTTCCGATGGAACTTCGGGATCGCTTCCGTCGGCATCCGAAGGTTGGAAGTGCTGCTCTGGAGAAGGATGGCTTGATAATAGCCAAGATCCCGGAGGGTCGTACGAAGCAAGTGTCCATTAAGGACTTTACTGCTGACAAGGAGCTTTTCGCCCTCGGCTTCCGCAGATATCGCTTCCTTGGCGAAACAGACGAAAAATATATCCTGTGCTAGGGTTGGCTTCCTCATGGAGGATCATGATGATGTTGAAATTTCTGACAAGGATGAACCTAAGACTTACACTGAAGCAATATTAGAATTTGATTCAGAGAGATGGCGAGAGGCCATGAAATCTGAAATGGACTCGATGTATATCAATCAAGTATGGAACTTGGTTGACTTGCCTGTTGGGGTTAGACCCATTGGATGCAAATGGGTTTTCAAGAAGAAAATTGATGCCGAAGGCAAGGTGCAAACATACAAAGCTAGGCTAGTGGCTAAAGGTTATAGTCAAAGAGAGGGAATTGACTATAGTGACACCTATTCACCAGTTGCAAAACTCAAGTCCATTCGAATTTTGCTTGCGATACCAGCCACGCTCGGCGAGCGTACCAGCCACGCTCGGCGAGCGTACCAGCCACGCTCGGCGAGCGTATCAGCCACGCTCGGCGAGCGTGCCACTTTGCCATGTTTCCTTTTCTTGCTCCAAGATGCTCCCGTTTGCTCCCGTGATTGATCCAAAAGCTCTTTCTTTATTAAAACTTCATCGCGAACCTCCTGGTGACCTTCAAAATTCCGAATTCTTTCTCGATTCCGGTCTCTCAACGACCTGATCTCCTAAATCTCCGATTCCGGGCTCTCAACGACCTGATCTCAACTTTAGAATGGGGCTTCTGTCCTACATGGCTCGGCGGAGCCGAAAGCTTTCTTGAGGGGGATGACCTCGGTCGCCGAGCGTGGCTGGTACGCTCGCCGAGCGTGGCTGGTACGCTCGCCGAGCGTGGCTGGTACGCTCGTCGAGCGTAATTCCGTGACACGGGCTTGCTCCGCACGCTCGCCGAGCGTGGCTGGTACGCTCACCGAGCGTGGCTGGTACGCTCGCCGAGCGTGGCTCGTACGCCAGCCACGCGTGGCTGATACGCTCGCCGAGCGTGGCTGGTACGCTCGCCGAGCGTCGCTGGTACACTCGCCGAGCGTAATTCCCAGCGTGGATGACACGGGCTTGCTCCGCATGCTCGGACGCCACGCTCGCCGAGCGTGGACGCCGAGCGCGGCTACGGGAGTCCTAAATCAGCCCAAATTTGATTGTTTCCTATAAATATCACCCAGGTGTAGTAAATGAGTTGCCCTTTCCCCTTTTTATTATACAGACGAAATTTTCTATAAATATCACCCAGGTGTAAATGAGTTGCCCTTTTCCCCTTTTTATTATACAGACGAAATTTTCGCTAGATGTTCGAGAGAACCTGTTATAAAAATTGCATGAATGCCGTTTAATTTTTGTCTGAACAATTTAATTGCTATCTTCTTTTGTAACCTAGAGTGGCCACTAGAATTACAACTGCACATAGAATAAATTAAGAGAGATCTAATTTGTTCTAGGACACATTCACACACACTTAATCGTTCGCTAAGAGATTAAGCGATACGGTCCTTTCATTCAGCGAACATTCAACTAAGTCTAGAACATGATATAGTGTCTATGCCAATAACTCAGTCTCTGTCTCTCAATCTTTCTAGTTGATCCATAACGATCATATTCGATATCCAAAACGAATATATCTTTGCACTGGCCAATGACTTTATGATCCATCTAGATATGAGAAGTAGAATGTTCTCTCTTAATCTATTATGAGGAATGAATCCTTTCTTGGCTCAACTACTACTCCATATGCTTCATGATGCACCCAACACATGCCGTATCTACCCCGATTGGAGTGCAAGCGTTGGTCATGGTCAAAAGTACATCACTCCGCACATGTAGTACGCATTGACCTCAAGTCGGAGGACTATTACACTACTCTATACGCCTATAATCCTATAGACACATGAATAGAACTTATCAAATGGTTTCTCGGTGGGTATGCCAATATTCTCTAAAATATCTATGTGCCCATCATGAATTACAGGAACTCATAGTCGTGAGATCAACTATACTTTCTAAAAGTATGATGCAGTCCACATACCACCAATCTTATCGCATATCATCAATATCCATTCTTGATGATCATTGACTGGGGCTATTTTAGGACCTTATGTTATATCATTCATATAAGCTCTCACTTACTTATTGACAACATAAATCCAAGGGAACACAATTATGAATAAAACATTGACAATCGAAAACAATCATTCATAAAGTGTAATACCGTGTATATATCAAATATAAAAAAAACTAAATGTGATCAAGTACATATGTCTTTAAAAAAATGATTGTCCCTAGGACATATATACTAACAATCTCCCACTTGGCCTAGTGCCAATCACCAATGCGTCTAACACCTAGATTCTCAAAATGTCTAGTATGTTTCTCGCAGCTCAAAGGTTTGGTGAAGGGATCAGCCAAATTGTCCTCGGTGGAAACACGTTCTATTGCAACCTCTCCTCTTGCTATCTGCTCTCGAATCACATGATAGCGCCTCGACACATGTCCATTCCTCTTGTCGCATCTTGGTTCCTTTGCTTGTGCAACAGCACCAGTATTATCACAATAAATGGTTATTGGATGACTATCATTTGGAACAACCCCTAATTCTTTGAGGAATTCGCGTATCCATACGGCCACTTTAGCTGCTTCTGATGCAGCAATGTACTCGGCTTCTGTTGTCGAATCAGCTGTAGTGTCTTTCTTAGAACTCTTCCAGTCTACTGCTGCTCCATTGAGATTAAAAACATATCCTGATTGTGACTTATAGTTATCCTTATCTGTCATGAAGCTAGCGTCAGAGTAACCAGATGCTATTAGTTTCTCTTGTCCACCATAAACCAAGAAATATTCTTTAGTTCGTCTAAGATACTTAAGAATAGTCTTAACAGCACTCCAATGCCGTTCTCCTGGATTATTTTGATATCGACCAACAATACTAAGCGCATAAGCCACATCTGGCCTAGTACAGATCATAGCATACATGATTGAACCAATTGCAGAAGCATATGGAATCCCTCTCATGCGTTTGATCTCATCATCAGTTGAAGGACTATCCTTCTTTGATAATGATATCCCATGACCCATCGGGAGGAATCCTTTCTTAGATTCTTCCATTTTAAATCGATGTAGTATTTTGTCAATATACGTGGATTGTGAAAGACCTAACATCCTGTTAACTCTGTCTCTATAGATCTTAATCCCAAGGATATAACAGGCTTCACCTAGATCTTTCATCATGAAGATATTGGATAACCATTCTTTCACAGACTTCAATAAGGGGATATCATTCCCTATGAACAGAATGTCATCAACATATATGACCATAAAGACCACGCTATCCTTGTTGCGTTTTGTATACACACACGCATCCTCATTGCTTCTGATGAAGCCAAACGATTTGACCGCTTCATCAAAACGGATATTCCAACTCCTTGAGGCTTGCTTTAGCCCATATATGGATTTCTCCAATTTACATACTGATTTGGGATTTGACTTGGATATAAAACCTTCAGGTTGTACCATGTACACCTCCTCCTTGAGGTTTCCATTATGGAAAGTAGTTTTGACATCCATTTGCCAAATCTCATAATCATAGTATGCTGCTATCGCAAGCAAAATTCGAATGGACTTGAGTTTTGCAACTGGCGAATAGGTGTCACTATAGTCAATTCCCTCTCTTTGACTATAACCTTTAGCCACTAGCCTAACTTTGTATGTTTGCACCTTGCCTTCGGCATCAATTTTCTTCTTGAAAACCCATTTGCATCCAATGGGTCTAACCCCAACAGGCAAGTCAACCAAGTTCCATACTTGATTGATATACATCGAGTCCATTTCAGATTTCATGGCCTCTCGCCATCTCTCTGAATCAATATCTAATATTGCTTCAGTGTAAGTCTTAGGTTCATCCTTGTCAGAAATTTCAACATCATCATGATCCTCCATGAGGAAGCCAACCCTAGTTGGTTCATGACGAATCCTAGTAGACCTACGGAGTTGAATATTTTGCGATTGTTCAGGCTGCTCATTCTGATTGTGAAGAGGTTCTCTTTCATTGGACTGTCCAATGCTCGGAGAATTTTCTGGTGCTACACTTTTAAGTGTTTCCAGAGAAGGAGAAGTAGGTGCGGAAGGAATGACAACCATGTCATTTCTTTCATGCCTAATAGGAACCACTTGCTGGTGCGAGGTGCTTCCTATATTACTCCCACTAGCTGAAGGATATCCTCCTAGAGACATACTTCCGCTTAATCCTCCCACTGAATCCTTGTTTTGACCATCTAACAAGTCTTCATCCTCTATGTTATTTTGTGATTCTTGAATTTCTTCTAGTACTATCTTCTCGCGATTGAATTCCTTGAAGACCAAGTCTTCTTCTAGGAATCGTGCCTGTCTGGAAATAATGATTTTATGTTCCTCAGGATGATAGAAATAGTATCCCCTAGTTTCTTTAGGATACCCCACAAAATAACATCTCTCATTTCTAGCTCCTAACTTATCAGTGTGCAATTTCTTTACATAGGCAGGGCAACCCCACACTTTAATATGTGAAAGAACAGGCTTCTTATTACACCAGGCCAAGGAAAGCTGCAGGATCTCCCGAGGGGGGCTTCGCAAGGGAAGATCGGCTTGGGCTGTCGCCGTGGCACCAACTGGTGGATCCGGAGAAGGGCGGTCCTCAATGATCACCAAGGGGGCATCCTGGCCGACAGCGCCCCCTGTACCCCTCTACGTCTTAGCCGGGGGCTCAACCGCCTTGCTCCCCTTTTTTTTTTGTGGCCCCCTCTGCCACCCCGGCAACTCCCTCCGCAGCAGAGGGCTCCGAAGTCTCCTTTTGGAAGAAGGCTTCCACAGGCGGTTGGACCGAGGGGTCCTTCTTCTGGGCTTGGGCCTTGCCCTTCTTTTTCTTCAGAGTGAAGAGTTTACCAGCGTCCATATTCACACCTGCCAACAAAAAAGGGGGGGTTAGACCGAAGGGAAAGAAAAAAAAGGGAGGAAAACTCCTAAGTACAAAAAAGGAAGCCCTCGGATACTACCTCCTACCAGCACAGTATATTTCTCGTTTGTTTCGCCAAGGAAGTTATATCTGCGGAAGCCGAGGGCGAAAAGCTCCTTGTCAGCAGTAAAGTCCTTAATGGACACTTGCTTCGTACGACCCTCCGGGATCTTGGCTATTATCAAGCCATCCTTCTCCAGAGCAGCACTTCCAACCTTCGGATGCCGACGGAAGCGATCCCGAAGTTCCATCAGAAAGGGGCTCTTGACGATTCTAACGTAGCACCACCGCTCCTTCCAGCCTTTGTTGGACGAGGGCGCTTCTGTGAATAATTTCCACCGGGCTACCTGTTGCAGATTGGCGAAGCCCTCGGCGTTCGCGTGACCCCCTCGGTAGAGGTTGAAGCTCTGAAAAAACAAATCCAGGCTGGGGGTCACCCCTCGAGCCCGGCAGAGATTCAGGAAGCCCGCCACGTAGGAGTGGCTGTTAGGCGTCAACTGGCAGGGGACCAAGCCCACATACCGAATGTACTCCCAAAGGAAGGGGTGCAGGGGGAACCGGAGCCCCATTGATACCGACAGGATATGCACGGCGATGCAACCCTCGGGAGCCCGGGAGAGCACATCATCAGGGCCTGTCGCCACCACCACAGCCGAAGGCCTCACGTGCAGCTGAGTCACGTACATATCTTCCCTGTCAGCTTTCGACCCTATCTCGAGGGCAGCAGTATTCAGCCAGGAGTACCCCTCGGGCACATCTATGGGCTTCCCTTGATCAGCAACAATGCACTTCTTCGGGGGAGCAGTTTTCTTCTTCTCCTGTTTTTTCCCGGGGGCCACTCTTATCGGCGTCGGGTTGAGGGGCCGAGAGCTCCCTGCCTCACCAGCACCCCGAGGGGGAAGAACAGCCACTGTCACCCTCAGCCTCTCCTTCTCTTCCTCCTCCTCTGCAACTTGTACGGCCAGGGCAAGCTCTTCATCCTCCGCCTCTTGCTCGAAGTCCTGGGCTTCGACTTCAGTCACCAACTCCTTCTGCACCTCCATCGCCATCGCGACATCCTCCTGCGCCGAGGGTTGCTCGCTCGAGGACCCCGCGTCCGAGAAGCTCTCCTCTTCCATCGAGGGATCCCTCGATATGTCCTGGGAATCACTTTGGGAAGACATCTTTCCACTGGTTCGAGGGCTCGGAAACACTAAGTGTTCTAGGTTACAACTCCTAGATCTAAGGCCGCTACAGCTAGCTAAGGAGGGAGAAGAACAGATGGGGAACTGACCTTAAAGCAGGAGTTAGATCGAGGGCAGTGTTTCTCTCTCTAGAAAAAATGCGGCAGAGCTTCGCTAACAAATGATCGCACAGGAAGAGTGGTGTCCGGCCATGGGGTATTTATAGGCGCCTGGATCCGGGCTTGGGCCTGGAAACCGGGCCTCCGGTTGAACTGCCATCATTACAAACTGTGGTTTCACCCAATCGGTGACACCCGCCCACGGGCAGCCAACGAGCACACACCACGTGGCAGCCCCCCCCCCCCCCCAACGGCTATATTCTGACGTTAGATATTCCAACGGCTATATCTCCAACGGCTATATTCTGGGAGCTCCCGGCTGCACCAAGCAGCCCACTCCTTCATCAACCAAGGGACTAGCCCCGGGGCCTTTTACTTCACTCTACTTCATCAACAAGAGTCCCCGGGTACACTTACCCAGGGACGCTCCCGGTTTGTGCCCCACACACTACATAACAGATGCCTTCGGGCTCACTCCTTCAGAAGCCCACGGCTTCATAACAGGCCCACCCCTCGGGGATCCCCCCTCAGCACTTTGAGGGCCGGGTAGCCCCCGGGGAATACGCCTCATTGACGGACAGCCTACGGCACACAGGTAACGGGAGTCCTCGGATACCCTCCTCACTGACCAATCAACAAACAGGAAACATTCCGGTAACACTTCACCTACTACTCGCATTCATTACGCCCTCGATCCACAGATTGAGGGACTCCCCTTCGGCACCTCCCAGGATATCAACAACAAGCCTCCAGCTAATCAACACATGAGCCCTCAGAACAAGGAAAGCCTTCGGCATCAGCATTATTCTCCATTTCGAACCAGGGCTTCACATTTTCGATTCATCGTTGGGGGAATTTGGTGCACTCTTTTTCCCTCATTAGGATTTTTTCCCACAGGGTTTTTCCTAATGAGTTTTTTAACGAGGCATCCCCCCAAAATGAAACGAAAAGCGTCAGCCTTCGGCCCAAAACAGCAACGCAACTACTCTACACCTTTTCACCACTTTGCAAGTGCCTCAAAGAGTGGGGGACTGGAGAACCCCCCTCGGGAAAATCACAAAAATCACAAACATGACCCCTCAAGTCCCAACATGTGGGTAACTGAGGGACTGCCCTCGGCAGAATAAACAAACAGCAAACTACCCACAACACCACAAACTACAATGGAACAACGACAGAGGACAAACACGATTACTCCTTTTCCCTCAAGTACCTTTCGGCAAAAGGAGTGAGGGACTCCTGATGGAGTATATGGCCCGGGAACCCCCGGCCCACAGACTCTTACTACTCCAATGAATGCCCAACAGGCCCAGAAAGCACAACAGGCCCAAATCACAGCGCCCAGAGTACCAAGCAGCCCACAATGCGCACCAGGGGTGCTTTCGGCCCCCTGGCCAAAGGGCTAAGACAGGAAAACAAAGTTACTGGGAAAAACGGCGAAAATCAGTAGCCCTCGGCAACTGGAGCCCCCGGCACTAAGGGGGTCCCCGGTACTCAGAGCCCTCGGCTAGTCATCTACTGCCGAAGGCGCCTTTTCCGACATAATATCCGCTCCACATGCGTATGGATCACCGTACCCTGTACAACGTCCCATCCAACAGCCGCATTAAATGCGGCCACATGCGGTTGCCAGCGCCAACCAGTTGAGGTGACCTCTCGGCCAATGGACGCTTGACACGTGTCCCTGTCCGGCATTTATTGCTACTATAAATGGCACCTCGTTTCCCCATTTGTAACCAAGTCACAAGACAATACACACGCTGCATACTTTCTAATATACTTTCTCTCTCTACTTACTTGCTCTGACTTCTCTCTAGTTATTCCCCGTAATAACCCCTCGGATAAGCTACCCCCGTGTACACTATCCATCACCTATACTAACTAAAAAAAATTGGGCTGGGCTGAAGCCCACCCTTGCCCTCAAGTACATCCGCCCCTGGCCGAGCTCGTCTTCTAGTCTTCCGCACTCCGCAATTCAGAGTTCATTCGTAGCTCTGTTTTTCCTATTCGCAGGTCATAGCAAAAAACCTGGGCTAAGTAATACTACTACTAATTTGTTTATTTTTGGGCCTTCTAAAATATTGGGCCATATGCGATCGGTCTGGGTAAACTTGCCCTGGGCCGGCCCTGACAGTAACTACAAGAATATCTAAATGTGACTCTAGTAACTTTAGTGTTTATAATTTTATTCAAATGTTATATCGTAGAGACAATAAAACTTACCCATGGTAAGTTATAGTCACATTTGTGTCCATATATTTTTATTAGTAATATTTTAGGAAAAAAACTTCCCATTTTCATTATGTTACTTGTATACATTACTTTTCTTAAATTTAGATGTTGAATGCTGGTGGGGTATGATTATTGAATTTTTGGAAGTTAAATGTTTTTGTGATTCATATTTAGATTTTACTATCGAGACAAGACTTAATCTTTTGATGTTGATGTGGTCAGAGATTCATAATTTTGAATCTAGACATATATAATTAGTGAATATTAGGTTCAAACGATTGTAATTTTTTGTGATGTTTTAAAAAACTTTATCTGTGGTGCTATTTATTTTTGATTTTTTTTAATTTAGGTGGTCAATTATAAGTAGTTAATCATCATTTTAGGATTTATACTAATTTTGAAGAAAAAGATTTATCTTTTAATAAAACGGTTACCCGCGAGAAAACCGTTACCCGTGGGGAAAACCGTTACCCGCGGATAAAAAATACCCGACGGGTAACGGGGTAGTTTTCGGGGAAAATATTATCAAACAAGGCGGGTACGAGTAATGGTATATCCGACCCCGAACCGCCCCGTTGACATCCCTACCAAGCACCCACACTCCACAATGCCAACTTCCAAACTAGCTAGAGTAACTCATTCTTTCGTGGTTTAAGCGGTGGAAGGGCCATACGTACACCAATTAAAGATAAAAGAGAGAATTCCTTAAATAGGAGTAAAAAAGTTTTGAAATTCCAAAATAGGAGTATCATGTTTTTTATTCCTTGAATAAGAGTAAATTTCTGCCAAGTTTGGCATTACTAGGCTTTAAAACGTGGCATTTTTTTCCAAATTTGGCAGATTACTCCTATTTAGGGAATAAAAAACATTATACTCCTATTTTGGAACTTCAAAACGTTTTTGCTCCTATTTAGAGCAATTTCTAAAGATAAAAATGTTATTCCCACCATTCTTATACTCACCACGTACACCAATTAAAGATTAAAATGCTATTCCCTCCATTCTTATATTCACCATGTTTGTGCAAGACTTTTTCATTGTCTGTGAATCTCGTTCATAGACAAAATATTTTTGGGCAAATTTTGTACAGATAAAATAAGACATCTTTTGTCTGTTAAACCGGATTCACAGACAAAAAAACATTCACAAACATGGTGGGTATAAAGCTGTATACAACAAGAATGATCGATTAAAGATTGAGAGTCAGTTTAATAACACCGAAATGGACTAAATGAGCTGATTCTGTTGAAATTTATGAATTTCTTGTCGAAGTGATTGCATTGATTGATTCTGTTGATTTATGAAAAAATTATATTTAAAATATTTTTTGTTAATAAAATAGGGGAAAAAATTATATGAAAAATAACTAAAATGATCATCAATGGTACGTAACTTCAGCGAATACAATAAGAAGAGTAATTTGAACTTTATTTTTTCTCAGTATATGGCAATTCAGCCCGCGAATTCAAAAACAGCGTGTTTGATAAAAAAATTAGCTAATAAAAAATTCAAAAAATCAAAACAAATGATCTTCAAACTACTCTATCGAGGGGAAGTCGACACCAACTTCTCGAAAGCTCTAGCTCTATACCGTCGGCACGACCGCTGTTTTGGTGTTTGTTATTCTCGTATGGGGTGACGCACTTGACATTTCACTTTTTTTTCACTTTTTCTACGTTACCTAGCACCTAGCTACTACGAAATCTATAAAAACGAAAACTTGCCGCTTTTCTCCTTTTGATTTCATTATAAGAATGAATGGTCCTGCAGGCATTCAAAGAACTTCACAACAAGATAATACTCGATCTTTTACTAACACAACACAGCCACTCTCATTTTTTAGCCATGAAACTGCAATCCTTAATCTTATCATTAGCACTCCTAATTACTTCCACCGAACCGGCTCAAGTGCCATTCTCCTGCGATCGGTCCGACCCGCTCACAGTATCCTTCCGCTTCTGCCAAACCAATCTCTCCATCAGCGACAGAGTGAAAGATCTCGTCTCCAACCTCACTCTCGACGAAAAGATTGCCCAGCTCGTTAGCTCCGCCCCGGCTATTCCGCGACTCGGCGTCCCCGCCTTCGAGTGGTGGTCAGAGGCGTTGCATGGCGTCTCCCACTTCGGCAGGGGGATTTCGTTCAACGGCACCATCAAGGCAGCCACTAGCTTCCCTCAAGTCATTCTTACCGCGGCTTCGTTCCATGAAAATCTTTGGTACCGCATTGGAAAGGTAATCACCGCAACCTTAATTAACCTCATCTTACCCATTTGGCGATTAGAAAAATGCTATAAATACAAACAAACTTAGGGTGTATTTTTTTTTTAATATAAAGGATCAGCTTTTATAATAAAATCCAGAAAAAGATACGTGATAACATTCAAGACATTTATGTCAGCTGTTTGTGAGCCCTGGGAATAGACATGGTCACGTGGAATCAACAACCTCATAAAAAACAATCTGATTCAAACTTGGAACAAATGACTGGGATGGAGGGAGTATAACAATTGATCATAAAGAGACCGATATTGTTAAGCATTCTCGAAACTTAGAGTTTCCTTTTTAATAAAAAAATGGATTCTTATGCTTCATTTATTCATGTATGTAGAGTCTTGTTAGATGAATTACATTTGTTTCATTTATTTATTTAATTATTTCTTATCATATTATACAGAGGAAGTTACTCACAATATGACTAAAACATAGCAGTTTTTCCAAAGTATGATCATATGTTTGATTTTCCTTAAATAGAACTAAATATTACATTTCTACTCCTAATTTAATTATTTTATATAATTAATTGCCCATAGCTCCCTTACTTAATTAAAGTCATTTTATTGGTGGCGGATCAATCCGATGACGATGACGGTGAACTCTGGTGACGGAGGTGGACATGCAGATCTCTAGCGACGATCTACTAGGTGAAAATTCTGACGACCGACAGTGACGTACGGTTCGGATTTAAAATTCTATAGACTTTTTGAAAGTCAATAGAATTCATTCATAAAAAGTCTATGAATTTAAAAGTCCATTGACTTTTTTAAATGTCCATAGATTTAAAAAGTCTACCACAATCCATAGTCAATACACCCCCTTAGAAAAAAGCTTAAAAACAAGTGATATGTTGAGCAATATAATGTTGTCACATGTTTTTTATAAAAAAAATATAAGAGCATATATACTAGCATAAATCTTTTGATTAAGGTTAATTAAGCATTTAAGCTACTCCGTACTCCGCACTTCCGTAGTTGTCATAAAATTACTAGTTTACTACGTACTTTTCTTGAAGTGAATATAAAATAATTAAAGAACTAAAGGTTAGATAAATTTGAACATTTTAAATAGATTTCCATTAAATGAACGAAGTTTATGTGATTAAATATTTTTTTTGAAAGTAGATATAAGTTGATATCACAGCATTCAGATATGGGATATAATGACAAAAAGATCAGTGGCAACTCCAAAGAAGCAATATAACTCGTTATTCCTTGACTGAACGCAAAAGTCACTTTTTATAAGAAATATAGTCTTTAAGGATGTTTTTACTTGGACTGTAATTTGCTGGTCTGGTCTGATCTGGTCTGGTTTGGTCTGGTCTGGTTTCTTTGTATTTTTATAACTATCCAAGTCCGATCTGGTTTGGTCTGGTCTGGTCTGGTCTGGTCTGGGAGGAATTACAGTCCAAGTAAAAACATCATCTATTTATATATAAGAAAAGAAATAGCTCATTAAAATACAAGTATGCCCTTCATTAATCTTATGTGTCCATCTCCCCACAATTTGCTCCTTTGCTATAAAAATGCCATGTGTCAAATTCTAGATTTTGTATTTGGAAAAAGGATAATAAATACCGAGTACTACTTAACATAATAATAACAATAGCATTCTTAGGTTGAGTAGAGATTAAATTTTTGGTGCCAATTGTATAAAAAAATACTCTTTTTTTCAAAGTGGTATAACTTTTTAATTTCTACTTTAATTGTTACAAAAAATATATCAAAATTCATAATTTTTTACGCTCTTTCATATGACACCAATATTTAATATATAAAATTTTAAAAAATTATGAAGGTTTATTATAGATCAATTCATAGATCGATTCATGTTAGGCAACCCCAAATTCAAAGGAAGGGAAGCATTTAATCATTTATATACCAAGAAAAGAAAAGAAACATACGTGGTATCAATTGATGGGTCATATAAATAAAAAAACACCGTTTTATTTAAAGTGTTTTAACTTTTTCATCGTTTATCTAATTTTTATAAAAAGTATATCAAAACTCATATTTTTTTACGATCTTTCATATGACACCAATATTGCATATATAAAATTCTAAAAAAACTGAAATGTTTTTAAACAACCTTCTTCTTTTCCAACCTGATACGGATTATTCCGTATTAAATAAATAAATAATTTATAATATACGACTAAAATAAATATAATGGATAAAAAATATAACCTAATAATTTTTAGTGACTATATTTATGTTTAACATTATATATATCCGCGTGACTATAAGGAAAACGTCTCAAATAAATATTCATGGACAAACAAGTCACTAAATTTGCTACGAGTACACTTCTACAGTCACTTTGATATACTCCATACTATCCTCCGTTTCTTATAGTTGCAACATGGAAATTTTTTATCATTCACATATTCTACTTTAACTATATTTTGTTTGTTCATGTAAGAGAATTATATTTTTTGAAAGTTGTTGTTGAATTCTTTCATTACAAATTTTTATAATTTGATTTTACATACTCCATAGTTTTTACTAATAGTGAATTAAATATAATGACGATCAAAGTTGTACATTGGCAACGTGAAAATAGGAATGTTGCAAATAAAAAAGAACGGAGGAAGTAAAATAAAACATAATTACAATTCCCAAGAGCTAATAACTCACATTTTTTCCAGTATCCTTATTTTTACAATCAGAGTATAAATTAAAAAAGTTATATCAATTCAAAAAATAGATGTTTTTTGAAGTGTTACGTTGTATTTGATATATTTTTTGTAACAACCGAAGTACAAATGAGAATGTTGCAAAACTCTAAAAATGTTTTAAGTGTATTTGCATTGTAATAGTCATGTAAAATAACAATTTATTATTTACTTTTCATTTTTGAAAAAACGTCACAATGTTAATAATAATGTCAATACTATCAAATGTTGGATCACTTTATTGGTAAAAATATGAAAATTCACCTATGAATATCAACGGGGGAAATGATATCATTCAAGAATCATATCACCCTTGAAAGAACGAAAGTTTTGTTGAAAAATGTCAATATTGTTAAAAAATAGCATTATTGGTAAAGTGTGAAAAGTTACATTTGAGTGTTATTTCAACTTTTAAGATTAAAGATTAAAAAACATTATTATTTATAAAGTTATTTATATTCAATCCAAATTTTGACATCTCATAAAAGCAATACTTGATTTTAATAAATAAAGAAATTGAAGTCATTACATTTCTTTTTAACCAAAATCGAAATATACCTTACCATAGTCCCATCAGGAAGATTTACACGCTCATTCTCACTCATTTGTGTGTGTGTTTGACACCTCATGCGAGTAACCGTTACTATTAAAGAATGAAATTATAGACTTCGTCATATATTATATAATGTCCAAACATATATCTGATTGGTTATCCACAATCATGTTCATCATAAATTTCAATTGAGAATCCAAGCCGACCATGATGCAACTCTATCTTTACAACATTATATTTGTTATTGTCTATTATTAGTACAATACACTTCGATCAAATAGGTAGATTTCAACTTCAATATGGTTAGTAATAACATACAATTGAAGTTATAAGTGAAGATAAGATAAATGAAGTAATAATTGAGCGAAATAATTTTCTCTCTCATATGTAGTGTTTTTAGGTATAATAAAGAAGGTATAAGTGAACTAATAATTGAGCAGGAAGAATTTTCTCTCTCATGTGTAGTGCTTTTAGATATAAGAAGATATGCAGACTAATAATTGAGCGGGTGAATTTTCTCTCTCATAGAAAAACACATTTTTTTCTTTGGCACAAAATTAAAACATTGGTTCATTAAAATTCAAAAAATGATTATCAGGTAAATATTAGAGAATTGATTAAATTATACGGAGTAAAAAACAAATTTGTAACCTACAATGTGTAATAGCAAAATCGATATACAAATAATTCACCTAAGAAATAAATCTCTCAAAGTTCAGTGTTTCATTGGATTTACTGAAGCGCAAGAAGAAAAAGTAGAGAGAGAAAAAGAGATGCAAATGAGATAGAAAAGACGAACACAAAAATGAAAGAAAAACAAGAGAGTACAAATGGTAAAAGATAAAATTATAAACATATAGAGAACAACGAAGGAACGATGAAAATGTTCATTTTAAGCCCTTCTACCATTCTCAATCCGTCACTTAACGTTAATCCCTGTACTAAAATACTTTTAGTATAAGGTAAGATAAGTCATCTAACAATACGTAGTATTATTTAACTAATACGTAGTATTTGTTATTTTTAATATTTAATGTATTCACTTTTTAGAATAGTATTGAATTTTAAAATTAATTTAATCATGAAAATTTTCGGGACGGGGGAAGTACTTAATTGGGTGAATCATTACACATTTCTGGAAGATATGGGAGAATTTTCTCTCTCATAATTGAGCGTTTAGGTATAAGATAAGCCAACTAACAATTGAACGAAATAACTTTCTCTCATATGCAGTGGTTTTAAGTATAAGATAAGTCGGCTAACAATTGAGCTTCAAGATTTTCTCTCATATGTGATGCTTTTAAGTATAAGATAAGCCGACTGACATCTGAGTGATAATTTTTTATCTCATATGTAATGCTTTTAGCTATAGAATTCTAGGTATGAGAATATTAGGCCATAATTAAGGAGGCTAACAATTGAGGGAAAAAATTTTCTCTATCATATATGATGCTATTAGGTATAAGATAAACCGCCTAACAATTGAGCAGGAAAACTTTTTGTCTCATATATGGAGTAAAAAACAAATTTTACTCCATATATGATGGTATATGTGAGGGTATGTACTTATTTAGCAAGAAAAATAAAGGAAAATAAAAAGAACAGTAAACATATACCTTTCTGGGCAAAAATGTCGCTACTCCGAGATTCTGGGCGTATGTTTAGTTATCTACTATAGGGGGGCAGTGGTCCTCAAGCCCATGCCACGTGCTGCGGCAAAGCGGTCAGGTTTCGGTACGGTTGGTGGGCCGTGCCGCGTAACGGGGCGTAAAAGCGTATGCGATAGGGTTTCGGTGCGGTGGGCCGTGCCACGTGGACGGGTCGGTAAAAGCGGGTCGCCGGTCGGGTTTCGGTGCGGTGGGTGGGCCGCAATAAGGTATTAGAACTACTTAAAAGCACGACAAATGTTTTTAGGTATTAGAAGATAAACGTGCTAACAATTGAGCGGAAGAACTTTCTCTCTCTTATGTAGTTTTTTAACTATAAGAAAATAAGTCAACTAACAATTGAGTGATAAGGCTTTTTCTCTTATATGTAGTGGTTTTAGGTATAAGAAGATAAACTTGCTAATAATTGAGCGTGAAAATTTTTTCTCTCATATTTAGTGCTTCTAGGTATTATAGAAGATAAACTTGCAACAATTGAGAAGGGTATTGAGGGGAAGATTTTTCTCTTTCACATGTAGTAGTTTTAGGTATTAGACGATAAGTTTGCTAACATTTGAACAGTATTAATTTTGCTTTCTCATATGAGTTCTTTTAAGTATACGATGAGATAAGCCGACAAACAAGTGAGTGAGATATTTTTTTCTTTCATTTGTATCGTTTTTACGTATAAGTAGCTAAAAAGATAAACTTGCTAACAATTGAGAAGAAGAGTTTTCTTCTCATATGTAGCGGCTTTTAATATATGGTAAGACAAGTCATGTAACAATTGAGCAGGATGATTTTTTCTCTCATATGTTGTGCTTTTAAATATAAGAAAGAGTAAGCCATAAGTCGTGTAACAATCGAGCGAGAGATTTTTTCCCTCATAAGTAGTGCTTTTAGGTATAAAATAATCTAGCTAATAATTGAGAGGGGGGATTTTATCTATCATATATAAGATAAGCCGGTTGCAATTGTGCGGTAGAATTTTCTCTCATATGTAATTTTTTAGGTATTAGAAGACAAGCATGCTAACAAGCTAACATATAAATTTTTTCTGTCATACATAGTTATTTTAGATATAAGGTAAATCGGCTAACAATGGAGGGGAATAATTCCCTCTCTCATATGTAGTACTTTTAGATATAGGGTTAGCCGGCTAATGATTGAGTGAGAGGACCTTCTATCTCATATGTCAGGGTTTTAGGTATAAATAAAAAGATAATAACTGCTAATAATTGAGCGGGAGAACTTTGTCTCTCATTTGTAGTTCTTTTTAAGTATATAAGATAGTCTAGCTAACAATTGAAGGGCTAAATTTTCTCTCCCATATGTAGTGCTTTTAAATATAGCAAGATAAGTTTGCTAATAATTGAGCAGGAGAACTTTCTCTCATATGTAGTGCCATTAGGTATATTACAAGATAAACTTGCTAATAATTGAGTAGGGAAATACTCATATATGTAGTTCTTATAAGTATAAGATAAGTCGGCTAACAATTAAGTAGTATAATTTTTTTCTCATACATAGTGCTTTTAGTTAAAAGTTAATCCGGGTAACAACTGGGTGAAATAATTTCCTCTCATATATGGTTCGTTTTTATATAAGATAAGTCGACTAAGAATTGAATAAGATAATTTTCTCTCTCATATGCTAGCACTAATTTATCTAATGAGTAACAAGTTCTTATTTAACTAATACGTAGTATTCGTTAATTTTAATATTTATTGTATTCACTTTTTAGAATAGTATTGAATTTTAAAATAATTTAATCGTGAGAATTAATAAGTAGCATATTCTAATGAGTGGCACTAATAAATTTTTCTGATATACTCTTCATTGAATATTTAACTCTTTATTGTATGAGCCCATACCTAATACCACAAGACTTATGGTATTAGCTTATTGTACTCTTATTTTTTGAAAATGTAGAATTCTACAACGTTATTTTTGTTTTAACATTTAATTAGATAATGAGTAAAAATATGTGCACGAACTGCTCTTTCCCGTGCGTATGCACGGGTACTTTACTAGTTAGATATCAAAAACTAATATCAAATGAATATCAAAATATATACTGACATATTTATTTATTATTAAGACTTATATATTTATATTGAATTGAAGGCAATTGGGCAAGAGGGTCGAGCAATGTACAATGAAGGGCAAACAAAAGGGTTGACATTCTGGGCACCAAACATCAATATATTCAGAGATCCACGATGGGGGAGAGGTCAAGAAACACCCGGTGAAGACCCGAAAACGGCGGGGAAGTATGCGGTAGCGTATGTAAGAGGAGTTCAAGGCGACGATTTCCAAGGCGGGAAGACGGGGAATCATCTTCAAGCCTCTGCTTGTTGCAAACACTTCGCTGCATATGATTTGGAGAACTGGAATGGCAATCTGCGTTTTGGATTTAATGCTAGTGTAAGCAAGCTAAGTGTACCACACCATTTTCTTAATGTATACTCCGTATATGATTTCTTCATTTGAATTGCTATATTTTTAAAATGACATATTTAAAAATTTTACACTATTCACATGTTCTACTTTGACTACATTTTATTTATTGATGTATTAATATATTTTTTTGAAAAATATATTCTTAAATTTGTCTCATTGTAAATTTTTAAAAACTATTTTTTTTTAATTTTTTTACTAATAGAGAATTATATATATTAATGGTCAAAGTTGTGTCTCTACAAGTGTGAAATGTTGACTGTTGCACTTACTTAAGAACGGGGGAAGTACATTTTATTCATAAAAGAATGTGACATTTTAAATGTACGTACTATAGTAATAACATGTACTAATGACTTTTTTAATGTTCAATATTTACATTTAATTAAGTGGTCATGATGTCATACTCATAGTAACACGAGTCATATTTTTATTAATTAATTCTTTTGAGTAACTTCTTGGAAAAACTCCTCCAATAAATTAATAGTTAAAAACTTGATTTGAAAAATAGTACGTGGTAAGTACTATTTTATGAAAAAAAGTACTCCGCACTACTGATATAAAATTTTAAGAAATTAATCTTCTTATAGAACTGGATAAAAACAAAAAATTATTTTATGGTAAAAGTTTTACTTTGTTATCTTATACAAAATTAATTTGTATCCCTTATAAAAGAAAGTATTCAAATTCATAAAAATTAATTATAATCTTGCTACAAAAATACGTTTTAACATTTTGTTACAATTTTTTAAAATGTCATTCTTTGGTATTGTTTTAATTTAATAGATTGAAATTTTGGATGATCTAACATTATACAGAAAACGTGAATTGAACTATTGGAGTACATTTTATAGTCTAAACAATACCAAAAATTGATATTCGTCCTGTTACAACACAAGTTTATACATGGTGGTGGCAAACTGGATGGCAACCATGCACAAATATAAGTTAATTTAGGTTTTAACATATTTTTTTAGGTTAACAGTCCAAATATTACGAAAATTGCACAATTAAGAAACTAACTTCAATCTTACTTATTAGATAATTTCAATATGAAAATAGCTAAAATTGTTTTTTTCCAATAAAATTGCTAAAATTTATTATTACACAATTTTGCACTGGAAATAAAAAATTATGTATTTGGTTAAAAGAATTGATAGGAAAGTTCCTGCAACAGGAGTAAACATGTTTCAGAATTCTAAAATAGGATTGATATGTCTTTTTCCCGAAATAAGAGTAACATGATAGTATTTATTGTCACCTTGCAATCATCTGCCAAATAGTTGCATTACTAGGCATTAAACATGACAATATTTACTATTACTAATGACATTATTTTTCAATCATAGCAGTACCGATTCTTATTTCAAAAAGAAAAATATAAAATTAAATAATTCCAAACTTGTTTACGGGAAATCTTCCAAAATTAAATCACAAAGAGATAAGTCAAAGTAGCGGTTAATTATCCGGATCCCATCTCAACCAAACCGGACCTACATAAAGTAGAATAGACTTGGATAATACTCCGTAGTAAAAAACGCCGCATAATAATGATTCTTTACTAAAACCAACTTAAATAGATCTGATAACACCATGTAAATAAATTCAGTTTAAGTAAAACATCTTAAAATATACCCTAATAAATTCAGGTATACCAATAACCTATTCATTGAAAAGTTTAATTTCTTTGTAATACATATTTCAAAAAACATTTTGATTAATTAGAGACGTTTAAAAAAAGGGAAATTGTTCTAATTAAATAGGATTAAAACGTTTGCGTATTCCAAAATAGGACCATTATATTTTTATACCTAAATAGGAGTAAATACTATCATGTTTTGGTAGTACCAAACTTTAAACTTGGCAGTATTTTTCAAACTTGGCAGTAATTACTCCTTTTAGGGAATAAAACATGACAATCCTGGACTAATTACTCCTTTTTAGGGAATACTAAAATATGGTTTTATTCCTATTTCGGGAATTCTCCCTTAAAAAAATGCAATCGTCTAGAGAAGTCGAGGCCTAATTACTTGAACTTGTACTCTCTCCTTAGGTGAAGGAAGAAGTATGTATTTAATGAGTCGGGTTCCGAGCGGAACGTAGTGTTCCAGACCCGAACCCAAATGATCCAGACTCAGACCCGGGTCTGAAAATTTGCACCCATACCTGGACTGACACACTCTACCACTTCAAATGATGATGATGACTTTATAACTGTTAATATGATGTACTTCTTATATTAATGTGTAGGTGACTAAACAAGATTTAGCCGATACATATCAACCACCATTCCAGAGTTGCATACAGAAAGCCCAAGCAAGCGGAATAATGTGTTCTTATAACAGTGTGAATGGGGTCCCTAGTTGTGCTAATCAAGAATTTCTTAACATAACTGCGCGTCAGCAATGGGGGTTTAATGGGTATGAAAATATATCAATGAACCTCTTTTTATTGCCCTCTTATTATTACACATATAAAAGCTTTCATATACTTTGGCATATTTAGGTATATTGCCTCAGATTGTGATGCTGTAGAAAATGTTTTAAAAGACCACAAGTATACAAAAACTCCAGAAGAAACTGTAGCTGTTGTGCTCAATGCAGGTATAATTGATGCAGTGATGGCCACATTGACTACAATTACTGATTTGTGATGTGTTTTAGCAATGACAATATAGTCATACTTTTACCTTTCTTGATTGAAGTAGTTGAAATTGATACTTACCTTTCCAGAGATATTTACTTTGTCCGCCCCCAAGTCAGCTCATTCTTCCGCTTTAAGCAGTCTTTTTGTCTATCTATAAAAAGATGTTATCTTTTTTTGTGAACAAAAAATACCATACAGGGATGGATGTCGATTGCGGGAAATTTTTGAGTCAATATACCAAATCAGCAGTAACACAGAAGCTAGTTTCGCAAGGTCAAATTGACAGAGCTCTACACAACCTATTCAGCACTCGTATGAGATTGGGATTGTTTGCTGGAAACCCCAAAGACCTCCTTTATGGTGGCATTCCTCCAACCAACGTTTGCAGTCAAGAACACCAGAGTTTAGCTCTAGAGGCAGCAAGAAAAGGCATCGTTTTGCTGAAAAATGATCATAAACTGCTTCCTCTGTCAAAGAACAAGAGTATGTCCCTCGCCATTATAGGGCCTAATGGAAATAAGGCAAATGTTCTTCAGGGAAATTACTTTGGCCCGGCATGCAAATCTGTTGAAATACTTAGAGCCATGCAGAGTTACGTTGATTACCCTTCGTTTCTTGAAGGCTGCGTTGATGGAGTGAATTGTACTTCTGCTACAATAGATGAAGCTGTAAAGTTGGCCGAAAAATCCGATCAGGTGGTCCTAGTAATGGGATTGAGTCAGAGGCAAGAAAGGGAAGAGGTAGATCGTGTGCACTTGGAGCTTCCAGGGGATCAAGAGCTTCTCATTACAGATGTTGCTAATGCTGCAAAGAAGCCTGTCATATTGGTGTTGGTTTGTGGCGGTCCAGTTGATATTACCTTTGCTAAATCACACCCGAATATCAGCAGCATTTTATGGGCTGGTTATCCGGGTGAAGCGGGAGGCCCTGCGCTTGCAGAGATTATATTTGGTGATCACAACCCTGGTAAGAATTTTCTTAACCTCAAACAATGACTGATCTATTTAAAGAAATGAATCAAATGATATACTCCGTATATTTTAGTTCTATTTATATAATGCTCCTCGCACTAGTGGAAAGTCGGCTTTGAATGGCTTTAATATCGTTCTGTGCCCGACTTTGTATTAGTACTTATTAAAAGTGGAGGCTTTTCGTGTCGGGTTTCAGAACCGTTATTAAATGTTAGACTCTTTAATAACTGGTCAATCGTAACCGATATTAGTAACAATTCATGTCAGTTGTTTCAGAACCGTTACAAAAAGTATTACCCCGTGGTGGAGCCATGGCGGGGCTGTAGGGGTCATTGGTCTATCTAATTCTTTCCGGCGCCCCTTAGAAATATTTCTGGCTCTGTCACAAATCTTCGATATAAACAAGTCTCATTTTGTTTATGAAATGCACTTGCAGGAGGAAAGTTACCTATGACATGGTACCCTAAAAATTACACTAATGTTGCAATGACAGACATGAATATGAGGGCCAATAAGTCTAGAGGGTACCCAGGGCGTACATATAGGTTCTACAAAGGTCCTACAGTTTTCAACTTTGGCGACGGTCTTAGCTACTCAACCTATGCTTATGAATTCACTTCCACTACACCAACCATGGTAAACTTGACCCAGCTGTCAAGTGTAAAAACATCTATGGGATTCAATTCTTTCAAATACATATCAGTGGATGATATTGACAAAGAGACATGTGAGAAAACAAAGTTTTCAGTCACTGTTGGAGTTCAAAACTCTTGGGAAATGGATGGAACTCACCCAGTGCTACTTTTCATGAAGCCTACCACAGAGAAAGATGGAAACCCAATGAAACAGTTGGTTGGGTTTCAAAGTGTAAACCTAAAAGCTGGTGAAAGGCATGAAGTTCACTTTGAACTCAACCCTTGTCAAGATCTCAGCACTGCCAATAAGGATGGGTTGATGGTGATTGAAGAGGGCTCTCGGCGTTTAGTAGTTGGAAATATAGATCACGCTATTAACATAGTTTTTTGAATGGTACTCCTCTATCCCTTAAAATGTTGTCATGTTTTCTTTTTTGGTTGTCCCAAAAGCTTTGTCACTTTTCCTTGTAATCAATCGCACGTTTTTAATTTATTATTTTCCATGCCGGTCAAACTTTGATATTTTGTTTGTTGTAACTTGTTCAACTTTTATTTTTAGTTTAAAGTTTAAACAGTGTGGAATGCTTCCTCTTCATTTGATGTACCACAACTTATGTGTAATTTTGGAGGGATTTAAAGCTTCTTTAGACCCTAAAAGCTGCTGAGAAGTGAGAACCCAATGAAGGATTTGAGCATCTGTCACCTTCCCTTAAGAAAAGCTGAGGGGTATTTTTTTTGAAATAGTGCAATAATAATACCCCTTCCACATAGTATATTCTCCCATGGATCGACTTTGATCAAGTCTATATCGTTCCATTTGATTTCCATGTACTGGGGGAGAGAAGCAGCTATGGCATGTGTGTTACATGTTTGTCACTTAGTGTGAGGATTCTTGGTGTATGTATGTACATGATTAAAAAAATAGAAGGGCTGAATGATTAAAAAGAAAGAAATTGCTTAAAATAGATGTATGAGTAAAATGTACTCGTCCCGTAGAAAGGTTCCCGCCTTACTTTTTTAGACATCCCCTATAAAGGTTCTCATATCTATTTTAGAAAACGATTAACAATCTTAAATGAGTATTTAATCATTAAATATTAAAAATAATACATTTATAACATCGCAATAATCAATACTAACTCTATTACATATGTGCGGTCTTTCTCTCGCTTATCGAGAGCTAGGGTTTTTCTCTCGCGTGTCAAGAGCGGTGCAATGTCACACTTCTGCGGATCGGTTTTTCTTTTGCATTTTGATCAAGTGCAAGTTCAAGAAAGGATAATCATGACTTCTATGGATCATCTAAAGCGACGTTGTCACATTCCAGCAATTGAGGAAGAAGTCAAAGGGTTGGTTTTGGGCGGATAAACATGGCTTGAGGGTGGTGGCGGTAGTGGAGGCGGCACGGACGACGAGCAGACAAGAGTGGTGAAAGGCTAAGAAAGGGAGAGCACAGATCGGCGGTTCGTCCCGCTCCTCAACCGTCGCCTTGGAGTGATCAAGAAAACTGGCAAGAAGGAGTTCCGAGTATTTATTAGTTATTTTACTTTTAATGATTTTATTTTCGTGTTATGTTTCTTTATGTTGCTCTGTTTTTTGTTGATGTCTTTAGTTTAGGTCTACAATAAGATGGACAATTCTGCTAGATATTATGTCATTAGAAGGATCTATATATATGGTCAGTGATTGTTGTGTCACACATGTTGGGTGATTAGCGATTCATATTGCTCTTTTAGGGGGTGATCATTTCTATGTTTAGCTGTAGGATTGATAGTGCTAGTTGATTTTGTTGTAACGATCTGAATCCTAATGATATTAATATAAACGGATTTCAAAAATACTAACTCCATTATATTGCATACATATTACAATTGTTTCTCAAAATATACTCATCATCATTACCCCCCAATGCCGCGAAGGCTCCCACCTACGGCGGAGTAAGGGGGTTTCTCAAAATATATTCGAATTACCTTATTTAACTATTTTCTAAATAAACGTGTCATTTTTCCATGAGAACTTTTCAACGGGGTGACATATGTTTTCTTCCCTAAGTGGAGCTATTTAATGTTATTAAAAATAAAAGAATAAAACATTCCTTGAATAGTTGGTTGAGGTTTATAAAATGTGCAGTTGAGATTTGTGCAGAGAAGAATATATATGATTAAAAAATTGTGTCTCACATTTTTTGAAAATGTGTTATTGAAGTTCATGCACATGAGAGAAATTAGTAAAACTCTAAATTAGTTAATTTAATAAGAAAGTGACAAAATTTTTCAAAAATTAAAAAGGAAAGTTATAAAGTCTAATGGGACTTGCACATGATTTTATATTACCATCAAATTTATAGCTAAAATTAACACACGCAGGAAAGGTCGTATATGAGGGCGTGCAAGAAGTGCTACCACACAAGGCCTCTCGATTCAGAAGACTCAAAATTTTAAATATAGTCCACATAATATACAAAATCCTTATTTATTTGAATAAAGATTCCTATCTTAGTATTTTTTAAAACAAACATTAAATAGTACTACGTAATACTTATATGTAATTAAAATGAAATTGTTAATTACAAATGTGCAATCTCTTTATTACATAAGGCTTAGTTACAGTAATTAGCACAAAGCCCTCTTACAATTTGGTACGAGCTTGCATACGACTTTCTCTTTCATACTTTATCATTACTTTACGCCTTTTAATATATTCTCTTTCCTACTTTTTCATTTACTTTACACCTCTATAGTACTCCTACTATTTTCTTCTTAAAAACCACGAAAACCTAAGAAGACTATTATTTTAAAATGATGGAAATATTAGGACACGTTTACTGATAGAGATATTTTCTAGTTTTTCAGAAAATCGGAAAACTGGAAAACTGGAAAAAGAAAAACAGAAGACGTGTTTACTAAAGAAAATTGCTGGAAAACTAGAGAAAGGAAAACAGAAAAACTTATTTACCAAATCGTTTTCCAAAACGAAACAAAAATGAGATATATCTCTCTTTTCCTTAATGCATTGGAGAAGTGACTTTTACTAAACGTTAATGCTGCAGTGCCGCTACAACGAATTTGCATATTTACACCTAGTTAACATGATACCGTCATGTTTGAAAATGGAACCGTACCGTACGGAGTTAGGTCTAAGACCGAACTGAACCGAACTATTTCAATAGTCACGGTACGGGTACAAGTTCAGTAAAATATTGGATCGGACCATGTCCACCTCTAGATTATCTTACCCCCCCCCCCCCCCCCCCCCCCCCCCCTTTTATTTCCGGTGGGCGTAGCTCAACTGGTAGGAAGGGAGTGCCACAAGGGTTAGGTCCCGGGTTCGAATCCCGGCAACTGCGATGAGGGGTTACTATGCTAAAAAATGCATAGGGCCTCTGTAAGTACCGGGGACAGAGCCTCACTCTCTATCTGTTAGATTGGGATTATAGTCCAATTTACATCCTCCCAACGTACTGTCCGGTCGGGGTTGGGGGGCCCTCAGGGATGGGGTGTCATCCTTTTTTTCTTACCCCCTTTTATTCTACTTTTATATACTTTTCCCACCTTTTGCCACCTTTTTATTAACTTTTCTATACGTTCCACACTTTTTGACAATACAACGATACATGGAGTAGAATTTACGTCCATACGACTTTAAGGATTTTACATACGTCCAATGCTAATAAAAATAAGAGAAATACTTAGTGTACATATATTGTACACAAACTGTACACCATATAAAAGCTCCAATTTATTTCTACCCATTTCCTTTTTTTTTATTTACCCCTTCCAACCCGACCCCTCTCTTTCCCAACCCCTTTTCCATCTTCGAAGAAGTCTCGTACACCTCTTCTCCTCCCTCGCCCCCAGCCTGTATTCGTCTTCTCTTTTTTTTTTCTTTTTTGTCCACCATTTGACTATTTCCCTTATATCTTCTAATTTAGTTCGCATATATAATATTGTGATGAAGTATTCTCTCTATAATGGACCATTTTTTTAAAAGTATTATTAATGAGGTAATAATATATTCCAATTTTTCTTGTGCATCCATGAGATTTATTTAGTTTTCCTGATTATATATATATTTGTATCTTAAGCATTAAACAATTGACTATTTTGTTCTATTGTAAGATAATGTGGTGTTAACTATTGAAATTTTAGTCCAATTACTCTATTTAATTCAATGCTCATAACATGTTTGTTTAAATGACTCAATGAATTATTTGTTTAAATGCAAGATTTTTTATCTCTTTCCTTTATTTATTAGTTTTAGATTCTAGTTTTCTGTTTTTTCGGTGTAAATTAGAGTATATGGTGATTTTTTATTTATTATGAATTTGCCAATTTGTTATTGAAATTTTAGTTTCTAAATTTGTTGTGCATGAATGAATGACTCTAAATATGCTACATGAAGGAGTGGAGCCAACCATTTTTTAATCATGTTCTTATATTAAAAGTGATGTATTTAGATAAAGGGTGTCTTTTTCTTGATTTTCATGCACATCTTATCATAGCAACACTCATACATTCAGAGCGAAAATAATAATTAAGGTCCATTGAAACGTTGAATTTAAGATTTTTCCTATGACCTTAGGAAATAATTATGTCTTAGAACTTCATTTTTTGTATATATGTGTGGATAGTAATGATACTTTGCACTTCGCAAGAAAGTATCACATGAAATGTTTTTGGCATGCCCGTCTATTAATTAGTTAATTTGTTTTTCTTTGAATTTGCTTCAACATAGGGCTTTGTTGGGATGACTCAATAAAATTTTTGTTCATATCCAAGACATTTTCTTCCCTTTTTTGTTAATTATCTTTAGTTTCTTCTTTACCAGTTTTACAATTCTTATTAGTAGCATCCTACTATGGCCTCTTTCCAACTTAAAGTAGAGAAAACAAATTGGTCTATGTCAATAAAGAGCATTATATTTCAATTTTTTTCTTATATTAAGAAACATTTTCTTTGTGATGCAGGTGTACATTATTTTCCAACACACGTTGCAAAATAGTTAAGAGCATATATGGTCTCTTTTTACTTAAGACTTCATACACATGTAGTTTTGTTTGTGACCACACAAAATGGAAGATGGTTTTCTAAGCTATTCCAGGAAGTTGATTGCATCCACATTCAAATTATGCTCTTCACTATGACTTTAAATTAAAGTATACATATTATATTGTATTTATTTAATGAGTGCAGTAAAAGCTTTCTTTTTGGTATGATTTAGCATCGTTCTTATCAGTTTTGTAATATTATAATAATCATTGTTTGAAAACTTTGTTATAATCATTATCTCTACGTAGCTATTTCTATATCTCATATGAGTTTTGCAGACATGGGATCAACAAGAAATTTGACAAACTTATTGGTCCTTGCAATTGACAAGGTATGGCGAAAGGAACATGATGGTCTTGTGAAGATGATGGTCTTATGAAGAAGAATGCCAACTAATTAATATAGATTAGTCAGCATTTGAATGTTGGAATGTGTTGACATTTGGTCTGTAAATGATAATGCTTGTTTTTTTAGATTAGTTGGCATTGAGATTTGAGATGTTGGAGTGTATATGACATTTGAGTTGTAAATGATAATGCTTGTTCACTTGACAGATTAACTTGTTTCAGTGGTTATTGTTTGTAACCAGACACTTCAAGTCGTGTTCAGAGACAACTCCAATTAGCACATTTGCCTATTCCAGTGGATATTGCCTGTGGGCGGACACTTCAGGCAACGTTCATATACTTTCACCAGCCCAACTTAGTGGCTATTGTTTGTGGCCAGATACTTCAGGCAACGTTCACATACACTTTCACTTAGTACATTAGGTCCGTTCAAGTGGCTATTGTCTTTGACCAGGCAGTTCATGTCTGCTTCACAGGCAAATCCACTAATGTACTAGATCAAAATGTCTGTGAACCTGCTATGAAGTGTCTGATCACAAACAATAGCCACTTAAATGGGCTAATGCGCTAAGTGAAATTGTCTGTGGGCCCGACATGAAATGTCCGACTACATGCAATAGCCACCGGAATGAGTAAATGTGCTAATTGGAATTGTTTGTGAACGTGAATCTGCCAAGTGAATCTGCCAAGTGAATTTATTTAAGCGAGATTCTTAATTTCATAAACTATTGTTCATATATAATAGAGAATCAAGTATGAAAAAAAATTAGGTAAGTTTCTTTTTCTCACAAACCGTTTTTATTTGGGCATATTAACATAACATGTGTATAGGATAATTCAAAGTTAGTTCCAACCGAGATCATGTACAATCTTTTAGCTATTTCACAAGATATTTAACACTTTCATGATTTACATCTATTTTTTATTTTTGGGTGGAGTGAAAATGGTGGAGAAATTAGAGGAAAAAAGATGAAGAAGCGGTGAAGAGACGAGAGAAAGAAAGTGATGGGTGGGAAGGGGAAGGTGTTGTGCCTAGCCCCCAAAGAGAAGAAAAAGAGAGAGGGTGATAAAAAAGTGATGGCGAAAGAAAGGTAAAAAAATGAAAGGGGGATGGTAAAAACCAAAAAGGATATTTATATGTCTATGTACAAGTTGTGTACAAGTCATGTACTCCTAGTCTATATAATATAGTAAAACACAAAAGTCCCAAGGAGGGAGGACAAGGGGTGTTGGACGGGAAAAAACGTTTCTAAAAAATAGATGGCACACAGGCCTTAGAATACTGAATACTAAAAGCTTTATAATAAGTGCAATAAAAGCTTTATTGAGTAAAACAATAATAAGTGCTAGAACAACAATAAATGCTAGAGCAATAATTGAAGTAACTTTTTGAGTTCCGAAGAGTATAAAAAATGGAAGTGACTTTTAGAATCTCACTAAAACACAATTTTTTAAATGGGAATTTTACTCCATAATTTATTGGACCGAGCTTCAAAATGACTTAGAATAGATGGGACCGAGCTTTAAATGGGAAAAAACGTTTCTTCAATATGACCGAGCTTTGAATGGAAAAAAACTTCTAATATAAATAGCCCATCGAGTGACACCACCAAACCAACCTTTTTTGCCAACAAGTGTTCTATGCTAGCCAAGCAACTATTGTCGACGTATCATTTTTTCCTTAAGTTCTTTTTTCACTCTTCCAATCAAATTAATCTCTTCCGAGTGAAGTGCTGTTTGCGGCCAATTATTCATACAATTCAGATAATTTGGCTTAGATTTTTTTTGCTTGAATATGTCTCCAACGTTTGGTTTGGTGAAGGATATTACGCCTAGGGACACGCATTGGGCACTTCGTCTGCGTTTGCTTTGTGTGTACGACAACATAAGTGACACAGGTGACATTAGAGGATTGGAATGTGTATTCCATGATAATGAGGTAATAATTCCATTCTTTATTTGAATATTATTATTTATTTGTGAAGTTTGTCCATCTAATGAAGTTGATAATTTGTATTCGTTGTAGGGTGCTCGAATCCATGCAACAATAAGGATCGCACAGATGGCTAAATATAGACAAATTCTTAAGGAGCGATGTTTGTATGTTGTCCGTCATTTCATTGTTGCGAATGATGGAAAGAAGTGTAAGACAACGGATAATAAATTTAAGATGATATTTTATGAAAAGACAGAGGTTATCAATTATGATGATGATGCATTTCCTAACCATGTGTATAAGTTCAAGAGATTTGAATCATTGTTGAATGTGAGAATAATAAATGAGACTGAGCTTTTTGGTGAGTACACTACTGTTAAAATTCATGTTTTTGATTTTATGGTATAATAAAAACTTCGTAATAATGTTGTGTGCAAAAAAACTGGATGCTATTGGACAAGTTGTTTCAAAGCAGGCGGTTCGAGAAGTGATTCATAATGGTCGTCGTCATAGGTTGATAGAAGTCGCTTTGCAAGATACAAGGTTCCCTAATTTTTATTCTGAAGTTTATTTTTTTAGTGCATGTTTTCTACTTGGCACATATATATAATTGTAAGTGGTGTGAAATGATACAGGTTGAATCAATTGTCATGCACGTTTTGGGATGACTTTGTTGATCAAATTCTTCCCTATATAGGCGATGATCAGACTGAACCAGTCATTGTGACTTTACAGTTTTGTGACGCAGGAATATTCAGAGGTTAGTATGTTATAGATGATTCATATTTTTTTGTTCCCATTCGTTAGTTAAAATAAAAATTGGATTAATGGTCGTCTATGTGCATATGAAGAACCAAAAATATCAAGCAACTACAATGTCACGCGTGTTGTCATCAATGGAGATGATGTTGAATTTGAAAAGTTCAAGAACAGGTTTGAAAATTTATCCAGATCTCCTTTATGGTTAGTTATAGTGATATAACTATAGCATGTTGGGTGTTTAAATAGCTTGCAGGAAGTGAATATACTCACTCAGCTGATACGCACTATTTCAGTAACTACAGACAAACAAATGAGCATTTCTGAGGATCTTGACGGTTTGAAGCAACCACTTAAAACAATAGAAGAACTGTACGAGACTCGAGATGTAATTTTAAGACCATTATAGTTGTGGGTGATTGATGTTTACAGCATTGCATTATTAGAGTTGTTTAAAGAGATGAACATAAATGATTTCAGATTGGAAGGTTTTAGATTTATGCCAAGGTCGTGGCAATTGAAAGCGATAAAAATTGATGGTATCTTTCGTGCACTAAATGCCGCAAGAAACTGGAAAAACCCAGTTCAAAATTTTACAGCACCAAATGCCGCAAACCTTATTTTGATGGGATTCCAAGGTGATAATAATTTTCAATATAAATATTTTATAAACTATGATCGATTTAAATACCCAAAAAAAAAACAGAAAATTAACAAAAACATAATGTTGTCAAAGCTAATACGTGAATGCAATAGGTATAAAGTAGTAAACCGAGTGATTGACTCCACTGGAAATGCACCTTTACTCATTTGGGATAACGTTGGGCAAGAAATGTTTGGAAATGATGTGGTTGATTGTCAAAACATGATGTTAAGCGTAAGTGTCATTCGTTTTTTTACTGAATTTTAGTTGTAAATTAGTTACTACAGCTGTTTAGCTGGATTGTAATTAATTGTTATCAGAGTGGATGTGAGAAGAGTTATGTTCCAGCTGAGATAGAGACGATTGTAGATGTGTCAATGTTGTTCAAGGTTCAGATTAGGGAGGAACAAATTGGAAACTACAATTCAGCTTTCAGTGTGATGAAATTCACAAGAGATGAAGTTCTTGTTGAGAAATTCAATGTTAACAGGGATGATGGTCAGGTTCACCACTGAGTTTAGATTTATTAATTTTCAAATTATTTAATTATTAGTATAAATGTAAAATAATTTTTATAAAGTTTGGAGGGAATAAAAAATCTATTTATCTTATATAGGAATCTGATTTCATATCCAAGATGCACATGTTGAGTCTCACTGTGAGAAGATAATTATAGAATTGACATTAGTTATTTTGATTACATCTTTGTAAAATTATAGAAGTTGAGTTATAATAATCATTTTGATGTGAGTTTTAGCTTATGCGATGGTGTAGGCATATTCTTCACAAGGTGAAGTTACTACTCCTGATGACGGAAAAGCCAACAACGAAGAGCACAAGAATGCGAGCACTGGAGAAAGATTGAAGAGGGATTTGATTAGGGATTCCTCATGCATCTCTTCATTGAATAATATGAGAAAGATTGTCAAATTGAAGAAATGAGATGATATTTCTCTTATGATTTTAATAATAAAAACTATGTTTTATTTGCACCATGTTTTGGACAATGATTTTGTTGTGCTGGTGGAAGCATTTGATGGGTTGGGAAATTGTATTTGTTGTTGTTGCATGTTTTGTTTGACCTCTATGTTTTGTAAGAACCGAATGTTTTTGTTTGAACTGAATGTTGTTTGATTTGAACTCATTTATTTATGCTATGATATGGGCTTTGTTTTGAATGATAATTTGTGTCTATTTATTTTGGCGAAATGCTCAGGGCTTTGTGGTTTCCAGGTATATCATTTCAAATTCTTTTATGTTATTAGATTTTTCATCAGGATATTACTCTTTGCTATTTTTGTGTATAAGGATATTTGAGAACTGGAGTGCAGGGGAGGCAAATAATAGACGAAGAGACAAATACAGTTATATGTTGGATTCTTTTATGGCAAATTTTTTTTTTGGATTAGTCTTAAAAAAACCGGTTTTCAGTCATGGCCAATATGTTGCGCTTTCACATGTCACTAATCCTGCGGGTTTGAAAATAGTTATATGTGATGCGGATGGAAAAATTACCAATGTAACAACGAACGTTGTATTTAAAAAAATGTTCCGAAATTTGTAAGACATTTTGTTTTCAAATTCTATAAATATTCATTTATATTTATATTGAGCTTACTACTTCCATCATATTCTTAAGTATGTACAAAAAGTTATTAAATTTTTAAAATTGTGTCACTATTTTTTTTTGACTTACGTCATATATCTTTGAATACGATTATTCCCCGTGAATCGCACACGTAGAATACTAGTATTTTTGTAAAAATAATACTTCCTCTATTGAGTACATATTTATTTATTTATTTACTTCAATCATTGTGAAGTTTTGAATCATTTGACACGTTTCTATATTTAAGAATTTGGTGACACCTATTCATATCCTTTATTATACTTTTTGACATTTTTCTTTTTTTTATGTTTAACACATTTTATACTTTTACTTTTATTATTCTCTAGTTTTTTATGAGTGATTATTTTCTAGTTTTAAAGCTCATACAAATCAGTTAAACTAGAAAATTAATCCTTTGAAAAACATAGATAATATGTTATCGAGCTCTATTTTTGTTTACATAAATAATCACTACCTTAATACACCAAATTAAGCCCCTCATCTTAGAGGAGTTTTAGCCATGAGACTCCTGCACAGCTTAATCTTGTCATTAGCACTCCTAATTACTTCCACCCAACCCGCTCAACTGCCCTTCTCCTGCGACGGGTCTGACCCGCACACAAAATCCTTCCGCTTCTGCCGAACGGATCTCTCCATCAGCGACAGAGTGAAAGATCTCGTCTCTCAACTCACTCTCGACGAAAAGATTGCCCAGCTCGTTAGCTCCGCCCCGGCTATTCCGCGAATCGGCGTCCCCGCCTTCGAGTGGTGGTCAGAGGCTTTGCACGGCGTCTCCGGCTTTGGGAAGGGGATTTCGTTCGACGGCACCATCAAATCAGCCACCAGCTTCCCTCAAGTCATTCTCACCGCCGCTTCGTTCGATGAATACCTTTGGTACCGCATTGGAAAGGTAATTGCTTTTGAGACATTTTTCATTCACAATTTTTCCCCCCTCGACAGCAACTTCAAATTTTAATTTAGTCCATTTTTACTAAACACAACTTGTAGTTTATTAAAATAATGGGTTGATTGAAGGCAATTGGGAAAGAGGCTAGAGCACTCTACAATGCAGGCCAAACAACAGGGTTGACATTCTGGGCACCAAACATCAATATATTCAGAGACCCACGGTGGGGGAGAGGTCAAGAAACACCAGGTGAAGACCCGGAAGTGACGGGGAAGTATGCCGTGGCATATGTACGAGGAGTACAAGGCGATAGCTTTGATGGGAAGGTTGCGGCGGATTATCTTCAAGCTTCTGCTTGCTGCAAACACTTTGCTGCCTATGATTTGGAGAACTGGAATGGTAATCTGCGTTATGGATTTGATGCCATTGTAAGTTTACTAGACATTTTCTTAAATGAGTGTTTATTTAGGTGGTTTTCAGTTTTCTAATGTGTGTTTGTGCATTTCGTAGAGATCATTTAGGTCCTGTTTGGTTGGAGGGTTTGGGAGGGGAGGGAAGGAAATTAGGGGATTTGTGTGTTTGGTTAAAGGAAATAGGGGGGAAGGGGAGGAAAGTGGAAGACTTTCAAAATCCTTCACTTCCTCCCATTCTAAATCCCCAAATCGGGGTATTTCGGAGGAAACGGGTTGATAACCACAAACTATCCATCTCCTACGTGAATGAACAAAACGTTATAATATAAAAAGGTAAAAAATAAAAAAATTTGAAAAATTTAAAAATTTAAAAATTTAAAAATGTAAAGATTAAAAATTTAAAAATTTAAAAATTTTAAAAATTAAAAAATTTAAGAATTATAAATTAAAATTTTTAAAAATTAAAAATAAAAAATTAAAAAATAAAAATAAAAAAATTAAAATTCCAAACTGAAAAATGAAAATTATAAAATTAAAAAAGTAAAAAGTCAAATAAAATAAAATTATGACTCATGACCATAGGAGTAATATTCACAATAGTTAGACATGTATCTATTTTTTAAAGTAAGCTATCAAATAAAAGTAAATTGCGAAAATATTTTCATTAAACCTTTCCTCCTATTTCCTCCAACCAAATACAATTTTTTATCAAAATCCTTCCTTCCTCTTCCCTTCCCTTCTTGACTCTCCCCTTCCCTCCCCTCCTTTGAACCAAACAAGGCCTTAATGGTTTCTTTTTATCCTATAATGAGTATTTAATTTTTTAATTTTTTGAGAAATGATTCAAGGTAATGGCTCCTACGGGCTACGTATAAACCTGAAGGGATTCGGATGAATGGTTCTTTTATTTTTTGAGCAAAACAATGGCTTTCCTTTTTTACTTGAGAAGATTAAAGAATAGTTTACATTTTGAAATAATAGTTTACAAATTTTCTTGATTGAGAAGCCAAGTTTTATCATATCTGTTACTGAGTACTATTGTAATTTGTAACCATCTTGCGTTCAATTGCAGTTTGAGGAGACTAGCTAATTTTTTTATGTGTTACAGAAATTTGCATGCAAAACTAATTAACTACAAAAGATCTAGCAAGTATTATCAAGTATTTCAAAATATATTTTAAATAAATTACCTCAAATAGAAGTAATACGTCAAAATAAGATTCATTTTTTAAATCTTCTAGCGTTTAAGGGTTAGGATGTTTTTACTTAGACTGAAATTTTCTGATCTGGTCTGATAAATGTATGATCTCTGTATATTTTATAATTATCTAAGTCAAAATAGTCGAAGTCCGATCTGACATTTTAATAACATTTTAATATGACTTTTTTCCTAAAAACTATTTTAATGCGTTTTTCCTTTTCTTTGAAAAACTTTAAGAACGGAGTATATTCTTGCCATCATAATAGGTGGTTCGTTTTTCAATGACCGATAAAGTATGGAGTATGTGCATATGTCGTTGGTTTTTCTAAAATTTCAAGATTCCATCTACTACAATGATGTGGAATCACTACTTGCCTAAAGTAAAAAAAAAACTGACCTGTTTTTATTTGGGTCATTTTTTACGCAGTCTAAATTCTAACAGAGAGACCATATTTCTTGTTTTCGGGTTGATCCACTTTTACTAGTTTGAGAGCTGGTCAACTGGGTCAAGTAACACTGAATCGAGTAAATCCGTTAAAATTGATGAAATTCTAGATGATACAAGTTACTACGTAGTAGTAAAATACACATAATCCCATTCCATTACTAGAATACACTTAAACATAAACAAGTCAAAAAAATACAAGTTGAAGGGTCAAATAGGTCCTTGTATCTGTGTTTGTAATGTTCAAATCACCCCTGATCTAAAAAAATTCCAATTGCCACCATTATCAATATCGTCATCATTATCATTACCCTACTGCCGCAAAGGCTCTCACCTATGGTGGACTAAGGAGAGGTCGGATGTACGCAGTCTTGCCCCTATACTATAGCACAGAAAGATTGTTTCTGGATGACCCATTGTGAAAATCGCTTCTAAAATTGCATGGACTGACTGTTGGTTCATAAAAAAGAAACGCAAATAGTTTAATGAGGCAGTTTGCTTTATTCCAAAAAAGTGAGTTTTTGGCTCCATTGCAAATGATGGAGTTCCAATTGGTACCCTGAACTGGAAAAAAAGTTTCAAATTTGACTATTTGCAGGTAACCATCTGGTTAGCGCCACGTCGTAATGTGTCAACTATGCATATGAGGTGGCAACTCAATGCATCAAATAAGCCACTAAACTCGATCGAATTGTTCAATTCAATCCCTCAACCATTAAAAAGTGTCAAAGTTATGAAAAATAAAAAATATTCAAATATAGCACAAAACAGAAGTCGAAAATATAAAATATAAACTTAAAGAAATTCTTTAACTTTATTTCCATGTTTTAGATAAGAAAATAAACAATACTATATTTAAATTTGTATTTTATGTAATAATATGCTGTAATATAAACATATTTTTAGGTTTTTCGTTAGATGGTTTGTATTATGTTTATTTTTCCATTTTGTATTTTTAATTTGTCTAAAAAATAGATGAAAAATATAGTACGTATTATTTTGGTATAATTAGATATTAAATGTAATTTAATTACATGTAATTATATTTTTTTGAAGTATACTAATTATACTTTTTTATATTTATATAAGTAAAAAAAGGCATATGGAAGATTTAATTCTATACTTTGTACTAATTATTTAGAACATAAAAATTTTATACTATATAAGAAGTAAAATATAAAAATAGTAATTACATATTTTTATTATTTAATTAATATATATGTATATATTTAAATTATACTCCCTCCATCCTTCTAAGATTGTCTCAGATCATATTCACTTGGTCAACACAAATCACTCTTAATCTCTTATTTTATATGTCAATTTTTTATCAAATTTGATTATGATTTTTGCGACTTTGAATTGCTTTTTATTTTGTATTTGTATTTTCTATTTTTTATTTATGTTTTTCCTGATTTTGATACTTTTTGACAGTTGAGAGGTAAATTGAACAATTCAGACGGGTTTAGGGGCTTATTTGACCCGATGAGTTGACACATGCACAATTGGCACATTATACTGTGGGGGCAGCTGCCCCCTCTCAACCCCCACCCAACCCCTATATATACACATATATATTTTTGTGTACGGAAAATATCCTATCCAGTCAGACCGCCGTTTAGGGCGGTTCTCGGTGGAATTTTTTAATGAATGTTTTTGAGCATGTTCCTCATCAAGTCTAATTTATCCACCAAACTTTCAGCTAAAAATTTAATCGGGAAGGCATTGAAATAAATATTTGAAAGTAACTGTGTTTTATATGTATATTTTGGTGCACTTATCTTCAAAAAATTATTTGACTATATTCCCGATCAAATTGTTAGCTATTTTTTTGTGGACAAACTAGACTTGATGAAGAACATGTTTAAAAAATTTTATCAAAAAATTCCTTCGACCTTCAGGAACTGCCCCAAACGGCCTCCGGCCGGAGGGTCCTGTCCCTCCGAATGGACACGATCATTCCTCTTTTTATATATGTTCACATTATCACATATATGTGTTTAAGTTATATATTATACTTAATTATCCGTTTTGTTACCAATTGTGATGTTGGTGGAATGGTGGAACAGATGCACCGTTAGCCTAGGGACGGGCGGACGGCTATTGTTTTTTTGTTCCATCTCATCTCTTACGGACTTAAACTTCCCAATCTTTTGCTTAATTTTGGATACTTTTGTTTGGATTTAGTCTTAATCTTTTATTTCAACTAGTATATTACCCGTACGATGCACGGGACAAAAATTAATATAATTTGCGTATGCTATTTTATAAATATAATTTAGATGCTAACTAATGAATAATACGGAGTAGTAGATTTATTTTAGAGAAAATTATAATATATGGGCATATATAAATTGATATATTAAATATTGAACACAATAATAAAACTAAAGAACAATGCTAACACAAAGAATTACACATTTTGAATATTTTGTATACGATATATATTGTGATACTACTTGAATTGACATGCATATATGTATATTAATAATTTGATCATCGTTATTGTGTGATGCAGTAGTGCTAATAAGAACTTCTATGACATGCATATCCATCTCGTTCGTAACACTTGTGATTTGCACTGAAGATCTCAATCGATATATAAAGTTATGATTTCTTATTTATGATTTTTAACTAATAAAAAAAAAGGAGATTAGTAAAGAGTAAAAAAGTGTCAACAGTTAGTACTAAGGTGTTACAATAAATGCAACCCTGTCTCAAAATTATTACCAGTATTATTTTAAATTGTTTTTTGGAATAATCAATAGTCTATGTTTTCGTTTCAACGTTTAAATTTTGCTTTAATATAATAAAAAATATGAACACAATCAATTGTGCTCTTGTATAGAACCAAATATAAACAATAAACCTGAAATGATTTCATTGGTGTAGCGCCAGTTTCCAATGACTGTAATGGGCTATAGCTTTGTCAATGTAACCTCCACTCCACACCATCAATTGCAGCCTCCAGTTTTGGCATACCTCCAGAACCGTGGGCGCTGTTTTTATTAGTATTTGCATAAATTCCATTTGAAGTTTCCACTTTCAAATGGCAAATAAACATAAAAACTCTCACTATCGTGGTCGATCCGAGGAGATCCTAAGTAGGTTTTTAAACATCCTATATAGATATATACTGCAGTGCGGTAGGTTTAATTACGTGGGTTCATGTGCATGGTGTTAGATAACTGCTATTGAGTAGAAATTGAGGGAACTCACCGATGGTTGAAATGATACGTGCTCTGCGGGCTGCTCTAGTGCTTATGGCAGTTATCCGATATCTTGTAAATTAAAATATATCATTTTTCTAGAATTTGCTAAAATTTGTCATGTGGGTCGCATGTTTTTAACATGGGCGGGAACAGTTAATGCAAGACGGTCGAGTTGTTATATATATAAAGATTGCAATGTAAATTACTGGGTATTAACAAAATTTTCCTAAATGTACAAATTATATGATTAATATTTCTTACTTCCTCCATCCTGAATTGATTAGCAATTTCTAATGTATAAGGTTTGATGACCAACAACAACAACAACATCCGAGCCTTAATCCCAAAAGAATTTGGGATCGGCTAACATGAATCAATTCTTTGCAATTATCTTTACGATTAGTTAAATCAATTCTAATAGTTAAAAGTTACATATTTGGAACCTACAATGAAATTTCTATAAAATCGCAAAATCCAGATTAGAACATAATAAAGAAATTATATGGTAAATAAAAAAATAAAATGAAATTGTGTTAACTATGAGAGTTTAACTTTGCAAATCTTTGAGGTGGAAGGAGTACTATTAATGTGAAGTTACATGAACAATAAAAAGTATTTCTTAAATGGAATGTAACAATATTTTTGAATGACAAGAATAGTAAAATGCGTATTTGTGAAATACATATTTGTGAAATACGTATCATAGTGATTTTCATATTTTATAATTGACCTCACTCAAACAAAATCCTGGATACGCCAGTGCCGGATGACGTGGCTCTGAACGGATGGTTACTTGCAAATTGTCAAATTTGAATCTTTTTATGCGGTTGAGGGTGCCAATGGAAGCTTTTTTAAATTCAGGGGGCGATTCAGGGGGCGAATTGATCATTTTTTACCACAACAACATTCAAACCTTAGTCCCAAAAGATTTTGGGGTTGGTTAACGTGAATCGATACATGATGACATTTTTACCTTGTAGCCAAAAATAGACTCCTAATAAATTACACTGTACCAATGAACTCATCTATAAAAAGTTTTAAAATATTTTTTTCTATTTTAAAAAACACATCCATTAACTAGTTTTGAATAGAATGAACACACACCAGGTTTGTATTTTTTTCAGAATTCATTAAACTTCAATTTACTAACACGTGATGAAAATGCAGCATTGCCTTTAGTGAAATTAAGGCCCAAAAACTAATAACGATGCTCTTAAACTGATGGAAAAAAGTCACAATTGATTGTTATTATAACTATATTTTCCCTTGAGCTAGTTTTGGAATGGCACAGACTATTTTCATATTATAATTTTATTTGTATGAGAAAAACTAATTACTTTTTAAATATGGAAGTAAGAACAAGGTAATAATTGTTAATTACTTGACATGATAAATTGATAATTAAGTGCTATTCTATTGTGATGTGATGTATATGTATGTACGTATAGGTGACCCAACAAGATTTAAAGGATACATATCAGCCACCATTCCAGAGTTGCATACAAAAAGCTAAAGCAAGCGGAATAATGTGTGCTTATAACAGTGTGAATGGGGTCCCTAGTTGTGCTAATCAAGATTTACTTGACAAAACTGCGCGTCAGCAATGGGGTTTTAGTGGGTATGAAATATATCAATGAACCTTTTTTTATTACCCTCTTATTATTACTCATATGAAAGCTTCCATATACTTTGGCATATTTAGGTATGTTGCCTCAGATTGTGATGCAGTGGGAAATGTTTTTAAGGACCACAAATATACAAAAACACCCGAAGAAACTGTAGCAGATGTACTCACTGCAGGTATAATTGGATTTCTTGCGTCCATTAATTCAAAGAACTCAAAATATAATACTCCGTAATATAGAGCTTGTTGGGTAGTCTTACTTTTTGAGAAAATGACAAATATATGCCTAAAATAAAAGTAAGGGGAAATTTTATTTCCAATGCGTCTACATTAGAAATTTTCATTCATACCGATTGTGGTGGCCATATTGATGTTTACTTTTATACTACAATGACTTGTGTGGTTGTGTTTTTGCAATGACAGTACAATTGATCATTTGGTATGAGTTTTGTTTTACCTATAGTGGAAAATTCCTTATTTTTTGCTGAAGTAGCTGAAATTGATACTTAAATCATTAAAAAACTATTTTCATTCCAGAGATTTTGCTTTTTTGGCCGCCACTTCAGCCCATTCAGTTACTTGAACCAATCTTTTTTGTCTATAAAAAGTTCTTATCTTTATTTTTTGTGAACAAAAATACTATACAGGGATGGATGTCAACTGTGGGTCATTTTTGAGTCGATATACAAAATCAGCAGTAATGCAGAAAAGAGTTTCGATGGACCAAATAGACAGAGCTCTACACAACCTATTTAGCATACGTATGAGATTGGGATTGTTTGATGGAAACCCCAAAGACCTCCTTTATGGTGACATTCCTCCAAGTTACGTTTGCAGTCAAGAACACCAGAGTTTAGCTCTAGAGGCAGCAAGAAAAGGCATTGTCTTACTAAAAAATGATCATAAACTGCTTCCTTTGTCAAAGAACAAGAGTATGTCCCTCGCTATTATAGGGCCTAATGGAAATAACGCAAACGTCCTTCAAGGAAGTTACTTTGGCCCCGCATGCAATCCTGTTGAAATATTTAAAGTCATGCAGAGTTACGTTGGTTACGCTTCGTTTCTAGAAGGTTGCATTGATGGAGTGAATTGTACTGCTACAATAGATGAATCGCTAAATTTGGCCAAAAATTCTGATCAGGTGGTCCTAGTAATGGGATTGAGTCAGAGTCGAGAAAGGGAAGAGGTAGATCGTGTGCACTTGGAGCTTCCAGGGAAGCAAGAGCTTCTCATTACGAATGTCGCTAAAGCTACAAAGAAGCCTGTCATATTGGTGTTGGTTTGTGGCAGTCCGGTTGATATTACTTTTGCTAAATTAGACCCTAATATCGGCAGCATTTTATGGGCTGGTTATCCGGGCGAAGCAGGAGGCCTTGCGCTTGCAGAGATTATATTTGGCGAGCACAACCCTGGTAAGAATTTTCTTAATCCCAAACAATGACAGATCTGTTTAAAGAAATGCTGAACTCTGTATATTTTAGGACTATATATATAATCATCCTCACCACGGGTCATCCGGAAACGGTCTCTGTACTTTAGTACAGCCTTTGCGGCGCTAGGGTAATGATGATGATGATATATAATCCTCCTGTGGTAAAGTCGGGGAGGTGCTGGAGGGGGCATTGGCCTCTAATTTTTTCTAGAGCCCCTTATAAATAATTCTAGCTCCACCACTAATCTTCAGTATAAACAAGTCTCTTTTTGTTTATGTAATGTACTTGCAGGAGGAAAGTTACCAATGACATGGTACCCTAAGGATTACATTAAGGTTGCAATGACAGATATGAATATGCGGTCTGATACATCTAGAGGGTACCCAGGGCGTACATATAGGTTCTACAAAGGTCATACAGTTTTCAACTTTGGCGACGGTCTTAGCTACTCAACCTATGCTTATGAGTTCACTTCCACTACACCAACCATGGTAAACTTGACCCAGCTGTTAAGTGTAAAAACATCTATGGGATTCGATTCTGTCAATTACATGTCAGTGGATGATATTGAAGGAGAGACATGTGAGAAGGCAAAGTTTTCTGTCACTGTCGGAGTTCAAAACTCTTTGGAAATGGATGGAACTCACCCAGTGCTGCTTTTCATGAAGCCGACTGAACGGAAAGATAATGGATATCCAGTGAAACAGCTGGTGGGGTTTCAAAGTGTAAACTTAAAAGCAGGTGAACGGGAGGAAGTTGTATTTGAACTCAACCCTTGTCACCATCTCAGCACCGCAAATAAGGATGGATTGATGGTGATTGAAGAGGGGACTAAGGATTTAGTTGTTGGAAACACAGAACACATTGTTAACATAGTTCTTTGAATCCTATTGAATATTGACTTATCTTTATTGATGAAATTGTGGTTTTTCGTTTTTAGTGTCTTCACTTCTCGTGATATACACCTGCCTTTATTTCATGTTAAAAACATGCTTTGAGTTTAATTTATACTAGATTCTTTACCCGTGCGTTGCACGGGATGATTAATTTATATTTTAAATTATGTCATTAGATGATGGTGGGAACCTAACGAATAGTTCGAACAACTCGGTTTAAATCTGTTGAAAATTTGTTATAAATTCTTGAGAGCATATGGTTAGTTTGGTGAAATTGGGTTCACCTTGTACTAATAAAAAAATTGTCATTTGATGTGACCTATAAGTCACAAATGGAAACTGTCATGTGTAACAATGATTAATTAATTACAATATTAATATGCAGTTAAATACATAATTAAACAGTGCATTAATTGTTTGACCGTTACTTTTTCTAGATAGCAGGTCAAATGCTTGAGCTTCCTCTCCGCCGGGCTAGCAAGCAGGCTCCCGGCTGGATTGGTAGGCAGGCTCCCTGTTGGCGGATTGTAAAAGATGTATGCATGGTTGGAGAACTCCTTTATGGAGTATTGACGAACCAGGGAGAAGAAAGTAGGAAAAAGAAAAAGAAAAGAAAAGAAAGAATAAATTCACACACGTGTAGCCACGTGTCACCACGTGTGAACATTTACTTGGTAATCACTTGGTTACCTCATAGAAAGCTAATTTGAACGTTTTCCAAAGCTCAGGGTTTAATTAGTGTTTTTGGAGTTCAGTGGGTTAATAACATTTTCGATATAATACAAAGGCTTATTTGACATATTTCCATACTTTGTTTTATTTTAGAATTGTGCATATTTGGGATTGGAGTTAGGGTATGAACATTACAAATTCATAGATAAAAAAGGCATTTTCTTGTTTTTTTTAAAGGATATATTAGTCCATAATTTGGAAAAGGCTAAATGTGTTTTACTAAAGTACCCATCTCATTATGCGATGAGATAGCTCACACTGATCTGCTTGCCCTACGCTCCAGTGACCAATTGTCAACGACCACCATTGGTCACACTAACCATTGTCGGACAATGGTCACTGCCAACAAGTGACCACCGCCGACAACCATCAACGTCTGCCAATTGTCAATGAACTATTTTTACTGGCGAACCACCACTCTAGTGATCCGCCTTTGATGACCGCCATAGTGGCCCATCGTCTCAGTAATCAACGACCAGTGATTTTGACCACATAGTGACCAGTCTGCAACACATCATCCCTTGAGCACTACCCCCAACCTTTCCCCTTCAACCACGACCCCTTGTAATAACAATGATCAATAACTACATTACATCATGAAAGAGATTATATTCACTCCATAGTTACTAATAACATCAGTTAATCCAACATAGCAGTCACTATAGTAATACACCGGCATAAACAGCATATGCAACAAAAAGGTAATGCCTTAATTAATTTTTAGTGGCCACGTTGCCCCAAATTTTATCAGTCTTCATAATTACTACGTAGTACAAAACAATTCACTAGCGAACAGTTGTTATTACTAAAAAATAACAACTGGTTCAAAAGTATACTCCTTTAATCCCATGAAATTTTGTCATAATGACTTTTCTTAAACAATTTGCATTATGACTAAGAGTTACTATATTTGTGTGAGATTTAGGTTATGTTTGGCAGGGATAAGTCTCTAGCTTCTAGCTTTTGTACTGTTCAAAAAGTTTCTAAAAGATTTTAGTTATATGTTTGGCATTACAATTTTTAAGAGCTTTTCAAAAATTAAAAGATCTTTTTTGAGATGCTACAGGGAGTAACATCTCGAAAAAGCCCGTGACTTTTAGTATTAATTAGTCCTAACAGCTTGTATATCAAACTTGACTAAATCAAACAGTCAGCTTTTTACCAAACATCTACCACCTTCTCTTTAAGATCTTTTTCAGTTACTAAAAGCTAACAGTTATTAAAAAGTTCACAAAAGTATCTTTTCAGCTAGTTGTGCCAAACATACCCTTATAAATTTCATATGTTTATGACTGTATTTTTAACGATGAACATTTCCATATAAATTTCATCTTTTAGGCATGGTTTGCATTTAGCGGTTAGCAGATTATGTTACCATGTTGTTAATAGCAGATTCAGTCAGCGAGTTTGACGAGCGGAATAAGTTGACAGATTGTAAAAGATGTTTGGTAATTTAGTCCTTTGACCGTATCTATTAGTAGGTAATGCCCTTGATAGAGTATACTCTGTATTATATTGGTCTCGCGGTCCGATGATTATTGGGTCGGACAACGAGCTAGATACAACGATAGACAGTGTAATTGTATATTACTCCCTCCGTTCCCAAAAATTCTTTCCGGTTTGACCCGGACCGCTTTTTAATGCAAGGCTAAAAAGCCTTTGACTTTCCAATTAAACCCTTGGAGGGTTGGCCGAAAAGGGGAGGGGTAAAAATAAAGTTACTCCTATGAAGAATGATTAAATAAAGTGGGATGTGATAGATGTGATCAAAAAGGTGAATAGTACACCCCAAGTAAAATTTTCGATTACAACTTCCCTCCTATTTTTGGAGGGACTTTCAAATGTTTTCTTCTACAAATACTCCCATTTCCCCATTGTTTTTCCAACCTCCCATTACAGCACTCAACACTTCACACACACGCACACAATAAATGTGAGCATTTCTTCTTCCATAAATGGTAGCTGCCATAAATGTTGATTCCCCTTCACCTTCCATTAATGCTCCTCTTTCATCTTCTTCACCAACCAACCTGAAGACAATAACAAATGAGGGTGAGTCAGAAGAAGCAGTCAGCAACAACAAAAGTAGGAGTCTGTCAAATGTGGAAAGGGACACTATCATGAATCAAATCCTACTCAGTGCAAAAACAGATTGTTTTGGGGCGTTGGTAGCTCAGAAAGGTGTGTTCAGTAAATTGGGAACTGAATTTAAAGTTTCCAGAAGATCCATTTCAAGCATATGGGCGACTGCCAAAAAACAACTTCAGAAAGGGCACCCGGTGGATGTAAGCAGTAGGTGGGCTGGTAATTCAGGAAGGGAAAGAATTGAAGTGGATATAAGCTCCATCTCTACAATTCCACTGTATAAAAGGACCAATATGATGGCACTAGCTGCTGCCACAGGCATTTCAAAGACAACTTTGCACAAATGTTTGAAAAAAGGTATGCTTAGAAGTCACACAAATGCTATTAAGCCTTTCTTAACAGATGAAAACAAAGTTTCCAGAGTACAGTTCTGTTACAACCAAGTTGACAAGTCAAATCCAGGTAAGCCAACATTCCATAATTTTCAAAATTTGATACACATTGATGAAAAATGGTTTTTCATGTCAAAAACTTCTCAGAGGTACTACATGTCTTTGGATGAGGAGGACCCTCATAGGGTGTGCAAGTCAAAGAGGTTCATAACTAAGGTCATGTCCCTAGGAGTAGTAGGCAGACCTCTATTTTCAGACACTGGTGAAGTACTTTGGGATGGTAAGGTAGGCATATTTCCCTTCATTCAAAAGGTAGCAGCCAAAAGGAGAAGCAAAAATAGAGATGCAGGGGTGATGGAAACAAAACCTATAGGTAGCATCACAAAGGAAGTGTTCAAAGACATGTTAATCAACACTGTGTTACCAGCAATTAAGGCAAAGTGGCCAGACTGCTTAAGCAAGGATATTGTTATCCAACAGGATAATGCAAGGCCACACATTTTAGGGTCAGATGCAGACTACATGGCAGCATCCCAAGAAGATGGTTTCAATATAAGCCTGACTCAACAACCCTCCAATTCCCCAGATCTTAACATACTAGACCTCTATTTTTCAGGGCAATACAGTCATTGAAAGATCAAAAAGCACCCAGAAATGTTGATGAACTATTACATGCAGTTAATGAAGCTTTCTATGAGCTTTCACCCATCACTTTGAACAAGGTTTGGTTAAGCTATCAATATGTCATGGTAGAAGTTATGAAGGTGGAAGGGGGGAACAATTACAAGCTGCCACACAAGGGAAGGGATAGAATGATCAGAGAAGGGAGGTTGCCCATTTCTATTGAGGTAGATGTTGGACTGCTAGAAGCCATAGGAGGCTTCTTGTCCCAACATCCAACCTCTTCTACAAGCATATAGGAGGAAAGTAATGTGCATTTCATACTTGAAGAGGATGAAGATGTGCAGTAGGTTGCAAAAATATTTTGGGTTATTTTGTATAGGCCTTTTTTGTCATTTTTTACAGACCTTTAGAGTCTGCAAGATGAAGTGTGTACATGTAAAGCCAACAGACTCATAGGAGTAGCTAGCCCTATATGTAGGAGAGGCTTAGATTTTTTTCATTTTGTAGAGACCTGTTTTGTGGCCCTAACATTTTGTATGGTCAGATTTAAGTATTCGGCATACCAGCCTCTTACAAAGCTCAGACCTATTTGGTCATCACAGCACCCATACAAGTAAAGCTCAGACCTATTTGGTCATCACAGCACCCATACAAGTAAAGCTCAGACCTATTTGGTCATCACAGCACCCATACAAGTAAAGCTCAGACATATTTGTTCATCACAGTCCTCATACAGGCATTGATCAGACATATATGGTCAAAACAACACCCATACAAGCATTGGTCAGGCCTATTTGGTCATCACAGCCCTCATACAAGCATTGATCAGACCTATATGGACAACACAACACCCATACAAGCATTTGTCAGTCCTATATGTTCATCACAACACCCATACAAGCAAAGCTCAGACATATTTGGTCATCATTGCACACAAACATTCCATAACCAGCCCACACATTTATCATTACCAATCAAACATCACACTTTCTTTAAGCAGCCAACATTTTGTTCTTTACAAACAATTTCAGAAAAAAGAAGCACCATATTTTCATCATCGCTTCACCAAAACAAACATTGCACTACACACACAACGTATATGTAAGCCAAGGCAGACAAGCAAGTGCACAACAATAGCCATACACGATGTCACACACAGACAAACAAGATAGAGGAGTCAAACATAGGAAAAGAGATTAAGAGAGTAACTCCCCTGATTGGGAAAGAAGTCATACATCCACGTCCCACATCCTAGATTCCCAGCCGGGTAGGATGAGCTTTAGGAAGGCTTCTAAACGAGGACTTTTGCGTATTGGGTGCATTTCAACCTCTTTCCGCCTTTTCTCCTTAGCCTCTTTCCGCCTTTTCTCCTCCTCTTCACTGTCTGGAACCACTAGCTCCATCGGACCTTCATCGTCCCCATACGATGCCTCTTCGGTGTCCAGAACCACAAGGTCCACCGAAGTTTTACCGTGGTCCACATCGAGGTCATCATCTGGATCGACTTCACTATCCGGCACCATCAGGACGCCCATGCAAGCATAGTATGGACCTTGATCTTCACATAGGGTTTCAGAGCTTGATTCTAGATCCATGGAGGTCGAATGTTAGGTTTACGGATTTGAATCAAGAACAGACGATTAGATCAACAAAATAAGCTAGGGTTGTTGTGGATTTTGGTTCAGAGAAGGAGGGGAGGCGATGCATCGGACACAAAGGGATGAGAGGATGAGGGGAGGCGGTGCATCGCAACTGTGAGAGACAAGGAGAGATGGGGTTAGATAATGCGAGAGAGAGAATGGAACGAGAAAAGTAGGGTAGAGTGTAAGAGGGAAATAGAAAAGTGAGGAGGGTAAATATTTTAAGGGGTAAGATAGGTTTTTTAGTAGTAGGAAGTTTCCTTATTTAGTAAGTGGGAAGTATTTTTGGGAACAGCCCAAAATAGAAAGTGGGAAGAATTTTCGGGAATGGAGGGAGTATTATTATTATTATTATTATTTCTATTATTATCATTATTAGTATTATATTGTTATTATTGTTTTTGTTGTTATTATTATTTTATTATTTTAGATCAATATTTATATTATCAACTTTATGTAACTGGAACTATTGGGCAAATATTAGGGGCCCAGATTTCCCCTCTAAATAGACCACTAGGGTCATTTAACTTAAGACACAACATTCATTCATATATTATACACTTTATCTCTTTTTAACTCATTCTCTCTATATTCTATACAACACTTTATTGCAATAGTCCAAAATGTCTTTATTTGTGGTGTTTTTATTTTAGTTGTTCCATCTAAAAATGTTAGAGCTGAACAACTATCTATAAAACAACATTTTCAATTATTGAAAACCCTAAAAATCATCTAAAATCGCTATTTTTTTATTAAACATCACTTTCCAAACGGTCCTCTAAGCAATTTCACATTTAAAATTTGACACATAAAAAACTCAAGAGCATGTGTATAACTATATCATTAAATTCGTAACCGAGACTAATCCACACTATCTGAACTCATAATATTGTATCAAAAAATCTGTTTGTACTCACTTTTGTATCCAACCTCCTATTTTGCCTGTGCACACAGACAATTCGTTAAGAAGAAGGAAGCATTTTGTCTGTGTTTGTCTGTATGTGCACAGACAAAATAAAGAATGAGTACAAATGTGTGTACAAAAGTGGGAAATATGTCTGTGTTTGAGATTTCTAATAAGGAGTATGTGATTACACTAAATAGTCCGATCTTGCGATAAGCTGAAGTGTCAGACTGAGTTTCCAGTTCATGGTGGGACATAACATACCCTTCCAAGAAGATACATGTTTCATTGGTTCCCATTTCTTAGTAAGTTACATACTTTCATACGAGTACATTTTTTTAGAAATTCGTCGTAAGTCCACATCCTTATCATTGGATATTTGTTCTTAGCCTTATGTTTATCAAATTATCGTTCAAATATATTCTCGGATAGTAAAAATTGCTATCAACCATTTACATTGAAATAGCTACGGACGCAGGAATTTCCGAGAGGTGGTAGTATAAAAAATACATTCAAATACATACATATATAAAGAGAGAAAGAGAGAGTGACAGCCTCTATGAGGGACTTGCCCGTGGAATTGAAGTTTTTGATAAAAAAAATTGAGCATGTTTTTCATCAGATCTATTTTATCTCCATCAAATTATTCAGACAATGAGTTTTGCATATATATAAACAGCGCAATGTTTTTTAGTTACACATTAGACTAACTTCCCGATTGAATTTTTAGCTGAAATTTGGTGGGTATAAAGTAGACTTGATGAAGAACATGCTCAAAACTTTCATCAAAAGATTCCAGCGGGAAAACCCTCAAACAGGCTCGGCCCGACAGAGGGTCCTGCCAGGCTGGCCTGACAAGAACGGCTCTCTCTCTGTGTGTGTGTATCGGGGTAATTCTTAGTGACTGCAGTCATGTTCGATTTTTATATTATAATGACTATAAAATATACTTAGTAATTTTAATCACATTTTTGTTCATAAATTTTATAGTGGTAATATTTTCGAAAAAAACTCAAATTATATTTACACGTTTTACAAATGTATTTAAATCATTTACCACTCATTTTTATGAGAATTTATGTGCAATTAACGCCACCTTTCCTTTTGAACTAACCTTTTTATTATAGTTCAATTTTAACCACTCGCTTATCAAAGAAAAGAGATTAAAAACAATAAGGTTAACAATATCAAATTTTCAATTCAAAGTTCAGTTATTTTTTCACCATGTAAATGGACTTCGAATAAAAATTACAGGAATTAAAATAAAATATATGAAAAGGAAAATGGCTCGGCAAGAAAAATGTTATACTGATCGAATTTCATTTGAATGAGGGGAGACAAAATACTTTCAAAAATGAGATAAAAGTGCTTAGCTTGCAATTTTGGTTGATTTAGACCTTCAATCAAATAATCCCAGCGTCTAACTACGGAAGAAATTAAAAGATGATCTTAACGAACGGATGGAGTGCGACTGTGCGACATAAAATATGTGGTAGACCCGTCCTTCTTTAAGCACCGTTCAAGTTTAATACGGTACTTCTATCGTTTTTCCACGACGCACGACAATTTACAAATTTTGGTGTTGCTCGGAAAATGACCCGGTTTTTTATACTCCATAATATTTATCAACTTTAAACCTTTCAATTAATGATTTTCTCATACCTAATGTGCTTAATGTGAGAATTTGAGAAAAGGTACTCCAATAGGAGTCCTGACCTGTATATATAATAAAAGAGTTCAACACAAACTAGGAAACAATATTCCTAATAATATTCTATTACACCTTCTCAAATTGTGCGGGAGATACAACACGCAAGTTGTCCTTTAAAAAGTGAAACTGATGACTAGAAAGGCTTTTAGTAAAAATATCAGCTAACTGCAGTTGTGTAGGGGTGCACTTCACAACTAAATCTCCATGCGCCACACGTTCTCTGAAAAAATGATAATCTATCTGGATATGCTTGCTACGAGCATGTTGAACTGGATTTGCAGTCAAATATGAAGCAAAGATGTTATCACAAAAAAGCTTAGCTGGAACTGAAACTAGAAAACCGAGCTCAAAAAGAACAGAATGAATATGCAATGTATCCTGAACAGTATATGCAACTGCACGATACTCTGCTTCGGTAGAGGACTTGGATACAGTAGGCTGCTTTTTGGATTTCCACGAGACCAGGTTGGGACCCAAAAATACAGCATAGCCAGTCGTGAACGAGATGTATCTGGACAGCCTGCCCAATCTGCATCTGAATAGGCAATAACACATGTTGTCTTTGTAGTCGGCTGAAGCCATAATCCATGATCCAGTGTCCCCTGCAAGTATCTAAAAATACGCTTGACTGCAAACAGATGAGTAGAAAGAGGAGCATGCATAAACTGAGACACTAAATGTACATCATAGGTAATATCAGGTCGTGTCAAAGTTAAATATTGTAATGCACCAACCATACTTCTATACTCGGTGGCATCTGCAAGAAGCTCCCCATCATTAAGGGATAGAGAAGTGTGAGTAGCAAGCGGTGTACGAACAGATTTAACAGTGTGGAGATGAAAACGAGAGAGAAGGTCAGAAACATATTTATGTTGAGATAGAAATAATCCTTTAGCGGATCGTAGAGCCTAGACTCCCAGAAAATAGTGAAGATCACCCAAATCTTTCATAGCAAAATGTGTAGCAACAAGTTGAATAAAGGAATTAATGACAGCGGAAGAATTGCCAGTAATAATTATGTCATCGACATATAATAATAAATAAATAACATTGTTATTTTGACGATAAATGAATAATAAATTATCAGACTTGCTGCAAGAAAAATGATGAGATAACAGAAAATTACTAAAACGTTGAAACCATGCCCTCGGGGCTTGCTTAAGACCATAAATGACCTTTCGCAATCTACATAAATGATTAGGAAACAAAGGATGGATGAAACCCTGAGGCTGACGCATATAAACTTCCTCTGTGAGGTGTCCATGCAAGAAGGCATTCTTGACATCCAATTGACGAATGACCCACCCAAAAGAGACAACTAATGTAAGAACAATACGAACATTGGTGGGTTTGATGACTGGACTAAAAGTTTCAGAAAAATACACACCTGCCTGTTGATTAAAACCTTGAGCAACCAGACGTGCTTTATGGCGCTCAATGGAACCATCAGAATTATACTTAGTCTTATAAATACACTTAGAGCCCACTACATTTTTAGTATTATCAAACAACACTAAATCCCAAGTTTGATTAGAAATAAGAGCATTAAATTCCTCAGCCATTGTCGCACGCCATTTTAACTGTTTATTAGCCTCGGAAAAACATGAAGGATCAGCTAATAAAACAACCGTGTTTAAATTAAAAATGGTTTTTGGTTTAAAAATTCCCAACTTCGCTCTCGTCTGCATGGGATGATTATTTACTATGGGTCCGTGGCTAACATGTAGCGGCTGCAATGCAGGCGTGGGTATGGCAGACGGAGGCTCAGGGAGGAGTGGCTGGAGGTGAACTCGGTGGGGCAGTGGGATGGACGGTTGAAGGACTGGGGTAGGGATGGCTTGTGGTTCAATCAGTGGGGCATTGGGCTGGACAAGGGAGTGGCAATGCACGGATGGTGATGGAGAGGTCAAGGTTGGAGTGGAATTTTGAGGTATATCATGGGCAGCGGGTTCAAGGAGGGGAGTGGGTTGGGGAAGATGGGAATTGGAGTTGATGTTGGTGAGAGTAATGTCATTAGTAGAAGGAGAGATAGGGGTAGTGTTATTCGTAAAACAAGACAATGCGGCATATGGAAAAATGTTTTCATGAAAACGAACATGTCTACTCATATAAACTTTACCAGACTTGGGCTCAAAACAACGATATCCTTTGTAACCCGCATGCATAGCCAAGAAAAACACATTGGATGGAGCGAGGAGAAAGTTTATTAGAAGAAGCAGAAAAATTCGGATAACAAGCACACCCAAAAACACGTAATAAACTATAGTCAGGAGGTTTTTGAAAAAGAATATCATATGGAGAAACGCCATTAAGAGTCGGAGTAGGAAGCCTATTAATTATATATGCAGCTGTAAAAATAGCATCAACCCAAAAGGTGCTAGGAACAGAGGCTGTAAGGAGCATAGTCCTAGCAAATTCTAAAAGATGACGATGTTTGCGTTCAGCAACACCGTTTTGTTGAGGAGTATTTGGGCAAGACTTTTGAAAATAAATGTCATTTTCAGCAAAAAATTGTTGCATATGAGAATTAACAAACGCATCTCCTCCATCACTTTGAAAATAAACAAATTTTCAACTAAAGTTTTAAATAGAAGAAACTGATGAAAAACATCATGTTTAGCACGCAATGGATATATCCATGTAAACCGAGAAAAATCATCAATAAATCACACGTAATATTTAAAGCCTAAATTAGATAAAACATGTGATTGCCAAACATCAGAATGAATTAATTGTAATGGTGCAAAAGAATTATGGCTAGCATCCGAAAAAGGTAATCGTTGAGATTTACCCAAGTGACAAGAAATACAATCATGTTCAAAAGTAGATGAACTAGAAATAAGTTTTCTACGAAGTAACAAGCGTAAAATAGTTTCACCACAATGTCCTAATCTACGATGCCACACAGGGCCATAAGAGGTGATGGAAGCTAAAGCTAAAGGTGCATATGGAGTGAGGCTGATGGGGTAGAGATGACCATTATGACGTGGTTGAAGAAGAACTGCCCCCGAGATTTTGTCCTTAACAAAAAAAATAGTTTTTATCAAAAACAGCAACACAGTTGTTATCAGCACATAATTTTTGAATGGAAATTAAATTAAATTTAATCCGAGGCACATGAAAAACAGATTTCAAAGACAACGGGCGACTGGGTGTACTTAATGTAATATTTCCAATATTAGCAATGGGAAGTGTAGTACCATTCGCAACACTAACAGTCATGGAGTCAGAGTAAGGGAATTTATTTGACAAAATACATTCTGAAGATGTCATGTGAGCAGAAGCACCCGAGTCCGGATATCATAGAGCATCGTTTGATTCCCCACTTGGAGTAATCAAGGCAGGTGCAGAGGCCTGTGAAAAGCGAGACGGACAGTGCATCGCAGAGTGACCTGCAAAGAAACATATTTGACATACAACTGGGGGAGGGACAGAACCAAGAATACCCTCAGCTGATGGGAAATCTGCAGAATTACAATGAGTACCAGAAGTAGATTTAGCATGAATATTTAAAATGGACAAGACAGATTTACCAGATGCATTATTTGGAGGTCTCGGTGCATACACACCCCCTGCAGGTCTCGGCCCCGGCTGGTGGTACTGCGCCTGAGGTGCTGGCAGTGCATAGGGCTGCTACTGCTGATGTCGTCTTCCCCCGCGGCCCCCGCGGTCTCATCCACCTCTGCCACGTCCTCCGCGTCCACGGTAAGCAGCCGCCTGACCCGGCTGCCCAGCCCCCACTTGAGCCCCAAATGCTTGGTGAGGAGAAGAAATTTCATGGGACTGCTGGTGCAAGAGGTGCTGCTCCGCTTCCATGTGGCGTGGGTGGAGAACGTCAGGGGGAAAACTCTCAGGAAACATAGAGATGGTGCCCGTAACAAATTGATACTCAGGGCCTAATCCAAGGAGCGTGCTTTTTAATAATTCTCTATCAGTCACAGGTGAGTTAATCGCTGCTAAAGCATCTGCCAGAATTTTAAGTTCACGTAAATAATGCTCCATGGATTGATTTGACTTCTTTTTAGTATTAGACAATAAACGTTTGAGTTCCATGGCTCTGGGTAAATTGGCAGACATAAATCGTGATTGTAACCGCTCCCATATACCAAATGAATGTTTAAGATCATGAACATCAGTTAATACGTCGCGAGAAAGAGTAGCAAACAACCAAGATCTAATCGTTTGATCCACTCGGAGCCAATGATAATAGTCCGTATTAACGATTTGTTGATTATTAAAATTCATTGTGTGCGCCAAGTGAGATAGTCCTCAACTGCTTTAAGTTTAATGGTGACAATTTGGCTAACATTAGCTATGCCATGGGAGACGGACTGTGCCAAGGCAGCCATAGGAGAGCCAAAAAGCGGGTTATCGTGTGTAGGCCGGATGATCCTAGGCGAAGCAGCAAAGGAAGGGACGAAGAACTGTGTGCTGACCTGCGGCTGCGGATGTGGTGTTTCCGGAGATGATTGCGCCAGAACTTGCTGCCATAAACTAGGAGGAGGCTGAACCGGAGCAGGCTGCGAGGGGAATGAAGGCGGCATATTGTTAAAAAGGCTGAAGGTGCTCGGCATAGTCCAAGAAGAAGAGAACTGCTCTGGAATTGAATGCACCACAGAGGAGGAAACTGGATGCGGCATCGTGGAGGAGATGGCGCCGGTGGAGGAAGTGGCCGTGACAGCAGCGTCATCGGAAGAGGAGAGCTAGCCTAGGTGCTGCGTTGAAGAGCAGTCGGTGGAGGCCGGCCATAGCCGCAGATCGAAGAAGGAGGGCTGCGGCGTAAGATTGTAGGGGAGAGAGGTTGCGGCGTAAAATTTTAGGAGAGAGTAGCAGCCAGAAAAAAAATTGGAAACCTAAGCTACTCATACCATGTGAGAATTTTAGAAAAGGTACTCCAATAGGAGTCCTGGCCTGTATATATATAATAAAAGAGTTCAACACAAACTAGGAAACAATATTCCTAATAATATTCTATTACTTACAACTCCAGGTAAAGAAGTAGTTCATTCTTCCTTGTTGTGCCGACTGTTGCGGTCAAGAGAATTGACGGAGGAGGTGCGGATCGATTGTTGTTGCTTGCTCGGTGGAGACATGGGTGTTGGTGAAGGAGCTGTCAATCTGTATGCTGGTCGCTAGAGTTGATAGGACGAGAATCATGCATGATGTTGTCATGTTGTGACTGTGAGAATAATGGAATGGCTTACCCAATATGGTAGCCCTGAGTGTATATTATATAGAGAAGTGTTTAGAGTACATTAAGAAACATAATATAAAAGGAATCCTAATACAAGGAAACTTCTAAATAATAAATACTCTATTACACCCACTCAATCTGTGCAGGGAAAACAACGTGCAGATTGTCTCTAAGAAAAATAAATCGTTGAGGAGATAAGCACTTGGTGAAGATATCAGCTAGCTGAAACTGTGTAGGAAGATAGCGTACTACAAGGTCTCCATGAGAAACACGCTCCCTGACAGAATGATAATCAATGCTGATGTGTTTGTTGCGTGTATGCTGAATAGGATCAGTGGATAAATATGAAGTAGATACATTATCGCACAACAACCGAACTGGCTCACGTATAGGTACCCCTAACTCGAACAAAATGGACCGGATGTGTAGTGTATCTTGAACTGTGTAAGCAATGGCCTTGTACTCTGCTTCTATAGAATAACGTGAAACAGTGGGCTGCTTCTTGGATTTCCAGGAAATCAAATTAGGACCCAAGAAAATAGCAAAACCAGATGTGGATTGGCTACTATCAGGACACCCGGCCCAATCAGCATCAGAATAAGCCTGAACAGTGGGTGAGAAGCGATTGGGCTGAAGTAGTAGGCCATGAGCTGGAGTGCCTTGGAGGTACCTGAAAATACGCTTAACAGCCAAAATATGTGAAGTACGGGGAGCATGCATAAAATGGGAAACTATGTGAACAACAAAAGTAATATCAGGTCGAGTCATAGTCAAATACTGTAAAGCACCTATCATACTTCTGTATTCCGTAGGATCTGCAAGAAGTTCACCATCAGTGAGAGATAACTTGGTTCTGGAAGGGAGTGGGGTGCGTACAGGTTTAAGAGTATGAAGATGAAACCGAGTTAGGAGATCAGACACATATTTTTGCTGAGATAAAAACAAACCATTAGGGAGACGCACAACTTGGACACCCAGGAAAAAATGTAAATCCCCTAAATCCTTCATAGCAAAATATCGGCCAAGTAAATCAGTTCTCAGATCCCAAGAGGACCAATTTGAACATGTATTTTGGGTTACAATTTTCAGCTTGTTAATTATTAACATAAATTTTATGTTATACAGAGTATTAAAAATGACTATAGTGTTTGTAAATGTGTTTATGAGTATTAAATGTCCATTTTAGATTCACATAAAAGTTGATTATAGATACGAGATCACAAATCATGATACTCAATCGCAGGATTCTAATACTTAATAACTGAGGTTTTGTGCTCACTAAAAATGTCTTGATGCTCAACGAACAAAACTTATAACTTTCATATCAATGTTCATCTTGTAAGTTACATATCTTCATTTGTATAGGGTTGATGTTCATTAAAAATTCATTAATGCTCATTTAACAGAAATCGTGATTTCCATCAATCTCAATACAGGAGATTTGATGTTTAATGAAAATGTCGTGATATTCAACTAACAAACCTTACGATTTTCATATCAATGTGCATTTTATAAGTTACGTATGCTTATCTGGTATTGATCTTATGCTCATTTTCTAAATGTCATATCAATGCATTTTTTAAAAGTACTATTTTACATTAAATACACATTGAAATTCATAGCAGTTGATTATAAATATAATTTAATAAGTTCTTATAAAAGAAAAAAATACAAAAAGAAAGTGAATTAGAAGTTATGAAGCAGAAATCACGATTCTGAATATTAGACTCCTAATACTCAACATAATAAGTCTGATGCTCATTAAAAGTTCATTAATGCTCATTTATCAGAAACCGTGATTTAAATAGTGGAGGTTTGATTCTCAATTAAAATGTCATGATGTTTAACTAACAAACCTTAGGATTTTCATATCAATGTGTACTTTGTAAGTTATGTATGCTCATTTGGTACTGATGTTATGCTCTTTTTTAACATGTCATATTAATGCATATTTCAAAAGTATCATCTTACATTAGACTCGCATATTCAAATTAATAGGAGTGGATTATAGATTAAATTTAATAAATTTTTGTAAAAGAAAAAGAATTAGAAAATATGAAGCAGAGATCGTGATACTCATTGTTAGACTCCTAATACTTAATAAAATAGGTCAGATGCTCACTAAAAGTACATTATTGCTCATTTAGCGAAGCTGTGATTTTTCGCTTAAATTACAAAAATGTCACCAAAAAAATAGGCATGTCTTAGTTATTAGGCTGTCTTCCTTAGTTGGGTCGGGTGTACATACACCCGGATGTATGATATAGGAGGTGTTTCAGTCAAAAAGTGACAATTTTATTCTTTTAGCATTTTCAATAAATTGAAATGTTGTTTGGTAAGTAGCTATTCGGCTCTAATATTTTTGAACGGAATCGCTGAAATGGAAACGCTGCAAATAGGAGAGTGTTGGGTTAACGGTTTGAAATATGCATTTTCCAATAATTGTTATGGTCAAACAACTAAATTACAAATGCAAACATCTTCTACCAACCTACCAACTTATTCCGCTAGTCAAACCCGCTGACTAAATCCGCCGTTGACAGTCTGCTAACATTATCCGCTAGCCACTGTATGCCAAACATGCCCTTTACATGTAATACTCTATCCGTTTTTATAACTTTTCATATTTGACTCATGAAAGACGCGTAGAGAAATATAGTAGAAACTATGTGGTTGAAGTTTGTGTAAAGAAGAAAGAATTAACAGGAATCAAATTTCTTTTTAAAAGTGGCAAAATTAGTGAGACATGTTACAATATATTTAGTACTCCGTATTTATTAATATTCTATTATAGGTAATTTGATTGGGGTTATATATTATTAATAGAGTTCATGTAGTCGTGGACTTGTAATTGGTTCATTGATTGGCTGAACATGTGTTTAAGGCTATCTAGGATTAGGGATCTCCAATTCTCCCATGTGTGTCATGGACTTGTAATTGTTCCAATTCTCCTATCTAAGAGATCACTCTGCGTGTCAAAAATCTCACAAGGAAAGAGGCTAGAGGGGATAAATGATTTATTTTTATTCATTCATTTAGCATAGATTCGGATATTCCTAAATCTTGATCTATGTGTATATAATTATGTACTTGTATGATTATGTAATCTCAATCTGAAATTTAATCTTACAAGACAACCAAAAAGGTATGTTTTTTTATATTTTAAATTATTGTTAGTTTGTATTCTCTTAATCTCAGTTTAATCTTTTGCCTTAGTTTGAACGGGAATTGTTCACATAAAAGTTAAATATTAATTAGTACCCCCGTCCCGGCCACTAACATTGACACATGAGATGTCAGCATGGTTATTAAGAAAAGTGAGTTTATGTGGTTAACATTAAATTGATAAAGTAAGAATTAAAAAAGAAGGATTTAGAACCGCACAAATTTTACCAGTTTGGTTGATGGATAGTCTACCCGGGGGTATATATCCGAAGGGTTATTACGGGGAATAACTTAGAGAGAAGTCAGAGCAAGTAAGTAAAAGTAGAGAGAGAGTGTATTCAGTATGAATGCCGTTTTCAGCGTGGTTACAAATGAGGAAATGGGGTGCTATTTATAGTAGCAATAAATGTCGGGCAGGGACACGTGTCAAGCGCTCATTGGCCGAGGGGTCACCTCAACTGGTTGGCACTGGCAGCCGCATGTGGCCGCATTTAATGCGGCTGTTGGACGGGACGTCTGTGCGGGGTACGGTGATCTGTACGCATGTGAGGCGGATATCTTGTCGAGTGAGATGCCTTCGGCTATAGAGCAGTAGCCGAGGGCTCTTCCACCCGATGGCACCCTGGTGCCGAGGGCTCACAGTGCCGAGGGCTACTGTTTTCGCCGTTTTCTCCCAGTTTCTTAATTTGTTTGAGAAACCCGTTCCGTGAGGATTTAGAGCCTCCGGCCAGGGGGGCGAAGGCACCCCTGGCGCGTAGTGCGGGCTGCTTGGTACTCTGGGCGCTGTGATTTGGGCCTGCTGGGCCTTCTGGGCCTGTTGGGCCTTCGCTGGAGTAGTAGGAGTCTGTGGGCCGGGGGTTCCCGGGCCATATACTCCATCAGGAGTCCCTCACTCCTTTTGCCGAAAGGTACTTGAGGGAAAAGGAGTAATTTGTGCTTGCCCTTTGATGTTGTCCCGTCATGATCTCTGAAGTTGGTGAGGAGTTGTTGCTTTTATGTCCCTGCCGAAGGCAGTCCCTCAGTTACCCACATGTCGGGACTTGAGGGATTGCCTTGTCGTTTGTTGGAATTTCACAGATTTTGTAATTTAATGATTTTCCCGAGGGGGTCCTCCAGTCCCCCACTCCTTGAGGCACTTGTAAAATGGTGAAAAGGAGTAAAGTAGTTACGTTGCTGTTGTGGGCCGAAGGCTGACGCTTTTCGTTTCATTTTGGGGGGATGCCTCGTTAAAAACCTCATTAGGAAAAACCCTTTGGGAAAAAATCCTAATGAGGGAAAAAGAGTGCACCGAATTCCCCCAATGATGAATCGAAAATGTCAAACCTTGGTAAAAAAAAATGGAGAATGACGGGAATGCCGAAGGCTCTCTCTTCTGAGGACTCCTGTGTTGATTAGCCGAAGGCTTGCTGTTGATGTCCTGGTGGCGCCGAAGGGGAGCCCCTCAATTCGGGGATCGAGGGCCTGCTGGATGAGGGCGGCAATGGAGTTGTTACCGGGGGGTCCACTGTTTGTTTATTAGTTGGTGATGAAGATACCCGAGGGCTCCCATTACCTGTGTGCCATGGGTCATCCGTCAATGAGGCAACTCCCCGGGGGCTACCCGGTTTTGCAGTGCTGAGGGGGAATCCCCGAGGGGTGCCCTGATATGAAACCCTGGGTTTCTGAAGGAGTGATCCCGAAGGCGTCTGTTATGTGCTGTGTGGGGCACAACCCGGGGGCACTTCTGAGTGAGTGTACCCGGAGGCTATCCTTGATGAAGTGGAGTGAAGTAGAAAACCCGAGGGCTTCCACAATATAGCCGTTGGAAATATAGCCGTTGGAATATGTAACGACAGGATATAGCTGTTGGGGGGGGGGGGGTGGCACACGTGGCGTGTGATGGCTGGCTGTTCGTGGGCGGCGTCACCGGTTGGGTGAAACGACAGTGTGTAATGATGACGGTCCGTCCGGAGGCCCGGTTTCCGGGCCCAAGCCCGGATTCCAGTGCCTATAAATACCCCAAGGCCAGAGCCATTTCCCCTTGTGCGATCATTTGTCTTAGCGAAGCTCTGCCCAAAATTCTAGTGAGAGAAACTCAGGCCTTCGGTCAAAACTTCTGCTTTCAAGGTCAGTGCCCGCTTTCCCTTCACCTCTTAGCTACCTGTACTGTGCCCTTAGGTTAGGAGATAGAAAATTTAGAAAACACTAGCGTCTACGAGCCTTCGAACTAGAGTCAGCATGTCGTCCCAGAGTGATTCTCAAGATATCTCGGGGGCGCCCTCGGTGGAGGATGAAGTCCTCTCGGACGTGGAGTCCTCAAGTGCAGAGTCCTCGGTGGGACAGGATGCCGTCGTTGCCCTGGAGTTGCAGAAAGCCCTCGTAGCTGAGGCGGAAGCCGAGGGCTTTGAGCAAGAATGTGAGGACGAAGAGTTGGCCCTCGCCTGGCAAGCAGCTGAAGAGGAGGCACAAAGAGAAAGCGAGAGGGTCACCGTTGCTGTGCTCCCCCCTCGGGGTGCCGGGGAGGCCAGCACCTCTCGGCCGCTGAATGCGGTCCCCATCCGGGTGGCCCCCGGAAAGAAGAAGGCCAAGGCCGTTGTTCCCAAGAAGAAGGGCAGCGTAGCAGATCAAGGGAAGCCCCTCGATATGCCCGAGGGGTACTCCTATCTCAACACCGCCGCATTGGAGATCAAGTCGAAGGTTGATGCGGCGGACATCTATGTCACCCAGCTTCACGTGGGCCCCTCGGCCACCGTGGTGACACCGGGTCCGGATGACGTTCTCTCCCGGGCTCCCGAGGGCTGCATTGCGGTGCACGTCCTCTCAGTATCCATGGGGCTCCGCTTCCCCCTGCACCCCTTCCTCCGGGAGTATCTTCGGTTCGTGGGTCTGGTTCCCTGCCAGCTGACCCCGAACAGCCATTCTTATATCACTGGCTTCCTTCAGCTTTGCAAGTCCCGGGGGGTGACGCCTAGCCTGGACCTCTTCTTCCAGAGCTTCAACCTATGCCGGGGGGGGGGGGGGGCACGCGAATGCCGAGGGATTCGCCAATCTGCAGCAGGTGTCCGTGTTCAAACTCTTCACTGAGGCGCCCTCCTCGAACAAGGGGTGGAGGGACCGCTGGTGCTATGTGAAGCTAGCCGAGAGCCCCTTCCCGAGGGAGCTGCGTGACCGCTTCAGGAGGCACGAGAAGAGGAGGAGCGCCGCCCTCGAGAAAGATGGCAGGATTCTGGCCATGATCCCGGAGGGCCGGGACAAGAATATCTCCATCAAGGATTGCACCAAAGAAGCAGATCTCTACACACTCGGGTTCCGGCGGTACCGGTTCCTGGGGGAAACTGATGAGAAGTTCCCAGTGTTTGAGGGAGCCTCCGGAGGTAGTAGCTGAGGGCATTCTCACCCTCATATCTTAGCACGTTTGTTCATTTGCTTTGTTAATTCTTTATGCCACTTAGTAGTGACCCCTCGATCCTAACCCCTCATCATTTTTTTTTTGCAGGTGTTCCAGTAAGTATGATGAACGTCAAAGGTCTTGCCCGACTCAAGAACAAACCGGCCAAGGATCCGAAGGGGCCGGACGCTGGTGGCCAAAAGCCCGTCGGTGCGCCTCCCAAAAAGCCCGAGGGCGATGCTGCTGCGGCAAAGAGAAAGCCGTCGGCAAAGGAGCCCCCCCAAGCCCCCAAAAAGTTGAAGAAGGGGGACGCCGCGAAGGATGACCCCCCGGTGGTGATTGTAGATGACCCTCCGGAGATGCCGATGGCGCAGGCGCCGAGGGGTGTCCGGGAGCCATCTCTCGAGGTCCTCACGCTCTCCCTTCCGGCTGGCACGGCCGTGTTGAATGGCACGGCTGACCCGAGGGCGCTCCTGAGAGGTATAACTCTCGATATCGACAGGGCAGCTCTCGGGGCCGATGATGATCAAGCCCTTGAAGACAGGATCCTCCGGTCTTCCCTCACGGTGAGTTCACTATAGTTTGTCTTTCTGTTTCCCACTTTGAACTAAGAAATCACGTTGGGCCCTGACAACCCGTTTATCTTTGCAGACTTGCGTTGCCCTCGGGGAGCAGTTCCGACGGCTGGAGGAATGGCGTCTCCACAAAGCTGGGCAAGACGCCAAGATGAAGGAGCTGATCCTTAGGGACTCCCAGGCCACGAAGCTGATGGCCCAGCTTGAAGAGGACCTCCAGCTTGCGAGGGCGGAGGCCGGGAGGCTCCGGGAGGAGAAGGCAGAAGCTGAGGCGGCCGCTGCGGAGGCCGCAAGGAGAGCAGCCGAGGAGGCCGAGGCCATCAAGGCGAAGGCTGTCGCCACAGCCCGGGAGGAGGCCATCTCCGGGTTCCTGGACGGGGGGTGGAAGACCGAGGGGCACAAGGCATGGCTGTCCTCGGTTGTTGAGGCCTCGGTTGATGAATGGTCCGAGGGCCCGGGGGAGGAGTGGATGGCCCGGAAGGGTAAGCAGTATTATGATGGGGGTGAGTTCTTCACTCAAGCCCTCATCTACCGGAGGATGGCCCGCCATCTGAAGATTGAGCCGAAGGACTTTGACCCGGCGGCGTACGGGCTCCCCCCCTGCAGCCAGACATCCGTGTTCCTCTCCCCCTGATGTCGAGAGGCCAGACCTGGAGGATTCCGAGCTCCGGAGGGAAGCCGAGGGCGACGATCCTGAGGCCGATGTAGAAGTCACCTCGAAGCCATCGGGGGAGGCGGCCCCCAGGAATGACATTATTTGATATGTACTCTGTACTTTGAACAATTTTGTAATAGCCACATTAGCACGTTTTCGGCCTCGGCCTAACATTGTAATAACTATATTTACTCCTTGTTGTGATGAATGATTGAATGCCTTCGGGCTTTGTATCTATGGCCTCTTTTTTTTCTAATTCCTTCCCTCTTGAATGTATGCCTTCGGTATGTTTGAATGTATGCCTTCGCTCCTTTGAATGTATATTTTAGGACTTAGAGTATTTTCTGATTGTAGCTAGCCCTTGGAAGCCTTCGGTAGTTGGGCATCCTCTGCTGGACATACAACCGAGGGTTCAGCAATAATTAGGACTTAGAAAATTTTTCTAAGTGCAGCACAGCATGGGTCCTTCGGGTGTTTGTAGTAACCCAATTCCTAGGACTTAGAAAAATTTCGAAGTGTAGATTTTCCCTTGTGAGCCTTCGGGAAATGGGATCCCTTCCTGATGTGTGAATCTTGGACCGAGGGCCCAATGTTCAGGACTTAGAAAATCTTTGCAAGTGTAGTATGTCATGTAGCCTTCGGCTACTGTGGACCCCCAACTGAAATCTTGATCAGGCCGGGGGCCAATTCTTTAGGACTTAGAAAATTCTCTTCAGTGTTATTCCTTGTATATTGTAGCCCTCGATTGATAGGTAGCCTTCGGCTATTGGGTCCCTCCATAAGTTGAGGGTGAAATATGTAGGACTTAGAAAGATTTCTAAGTGCAGTTTTTCCCTTGGGAGCCTTCGGGAGATGGCATCCCTTCTTGATGTAAGAGTAGTTGACCGGGGGGAAAATACGTAGGACTTAGAAAATATTCCAAGTGTAGATCTTCCCTTGGGAGCCTTCGGGAGATGGCATCCCTTCTTGATGTAAGAGTAGTTGACCGGGGGGAAGATATGTAGGACTTAGAAAATATTCTAAGTGTAGATTTCCCCTTGGGAGCCTTCGGGAGATGGCATCCCTTCTTGATGTAAGAGTAGTTGACCGGGGAAAAACATGTAGGACTTAGAAAATATTCTAAGTGTAGATTTTCCCTTGGGAGCCTTCGGGAGATGGCATCCCTTCTGATTCCACATCACTTTGCGAGATGCCCGGGAGCTGCTCATTTAGGGCCGAATATTTTTTAAGCGTTGCTGTATTGCCTGGCCTTCGGGTACTATATTCCCCTGGCAGTAATATTGATTGGGCCGGGGGCCCAATCTTTAGGACTTAGAATTTTTTCAAGTGCTGCTTCCTTGTGTAGCCTTCGGGTGATAGGTGCCCTCTGACCCTACATTACTTTGCGTAAATTGATGTTGAATCCTGTTGTTGTGAAGAAAACCAATGAGGAGTGTGTGCCCTCGGCATACACTCTGAAGAGTCGTAGAGTTTGATTCAGCCAGTTGTGTCCCTTGTGATGGGGTAGGGGCCCTCGGTATTAATGTATAACAGCTGCCTTCGGTACATATTTGAAGGTACCGTCTTAGTGTACTTTGGATAGTCCAGTCCCTTTGTATTGTTGAAGCCTTCGGTGTTTGTGTGACCGGAGGTGACTGGGCAGTGAACTTAGCCGTTCCTTGCTGCTATTTGTTCGAGTAGTATCCTTCGGGAAATAGGAGCCTTCAGTTACCGGAGGTGTTCCCGTGGGGAGGCCTCGGCATGTTGTGATCTTGTTGGAGTGTACTCTTTGATTTCTCGCTGAGTCTACTCCCCTTCACCCCCCCCCCCTTTTTTTTTTGGTTGGTGGTGAAGGGAAGGCATCAAGAAACTTGGTTTCTTGGTAAGGCTGGGCCTATTAGGAGACCATCAGAATACACCAATGGCTCTCCTCCCTCGGGTTAACCTTCCGAGTTCCGAGGGGATCGAGGGACGTTTCCTGGGCACAAGATATGGTGGTCCGTAACCTGCCTCCCCTTGGGGGATGGCGCGGAAAGCGCCTCATTTTTGAAAGTCGTCCCCTCGGCGCTAGACATAGTCCGTGGCCTGCCACACCCTTGGGGTGGTGGCGCGGGGAGCGTTTCGGTTTGGAAGTCGAATCCTGGGCATTTCTCATGCCTGTCATACCCTGGGGGTAGTGGCGCGGATAGCATTCCGTTTTTAAAAGTCGAATCCTGGGCATTTCTCATGCCTGTCATACCCTGGGGGTAGTGACGCGGAAAGCGTTTCAAGGAAGGGTTTTCATTTGCACAACTAGTTGCAAATGGCCGGGGGCACTACGTGCCGCCGGCACCGATGGTGGCGCCTTCGGTATATGCTTCCTCGTGGGGTACGGCTTTTAGAAACAACACTTGGTGTTAGTTTCGATGTGTAGCCCCCGGTACTTGGTACCGAGGGGTCTTCTGTAGGAACACTTGGTGTTCTCTTTCGTTGTAGTTGATGTAGGCGTCTACCCTCGGTACTTGGTACCGAAGGGTCTCCAAATGAAACACTTGGTGTTTCCCAACAGATGTTTGGAAGTTGATAGGAGAGCATATCCCTGGCACTGGGTGCCGAGGGGTCTTCTTTGAAACATTTGGTGTTTTTTCTTCGTTTCAATGTTTGATGATGGAGGTGTACCCTCGGCACTGGGTGTCGAAGGGTCTTCTGTAGGAACACTTGGTGTTCTCGTCTTTTTCTTTTTTGATGTTGAAGGTGGGAATGTACCCTCGGCCCTGGGTTCCGAAGGGAAATGAAACACATGGCGTTCCTTGTTGTTGGTGATAGGAGTTCCCTCCCTCGGTACTTGGTACCGAGGGGTCTTGACTGAAAACACGTGGGGTTTTCACCGTTGTTGTAGGTGTTGATGGTGTCCGCCCTCGGCACTTGGTGCCGGAGGGGGTTCTTCTCGTGGTGAGGCCGGGGGCCTGTAGTCAGTATGAGGGCTTGATGTCTTGAATGTATCTTCATTCTTCGAAATTGGAGGCCTTAGGCCATAGGATAGTACATTTACTAGTTATGAGGGCTTGGCCGCCCTTACATTATTGATAAAATTTAACTAAATGGTGTACATTCCAATGCCTAGGGACTTCTTTCCCGTTGGGGCGTTTGAGCTTGTAGGTCCCAGGTTTGATGATGGCTGCTATGATGTAGGGGCCTTCGAATTTTGGTGCCATTTTTCCTCCCTCGGTTGGTTGGCTGGCTTCCCTCCTCCGGAGGACATAGTCCCCCACTTGAAATTCTCGGGTGCGAACTTTGGTGTCGATGTAGCTTTTAGCTTGCCTTCGGTAATTTTCTGCCCGGATAAAGGCCTGCTCCCGGCGTTCTGAAATGAGGTGGAGGTCGAGGGCCATGTTGCTGTCGTTGACCTCGGGGTCATATTGGATCACCCTTCGGGTAGGAAGGGTGACTTCCGTAGGAGCTTTGGCTTCAAAACCGTAGCAGAGGGAGAAGGGTGTTTCTCCTGTTGCTCGCCGAGGGGTGGTGCGGTAGGCCCAAAGGATGTTGTGGAGTTCTTCCACCCAGCCACCACCCTCGGCCTCCAGCTTCTTTTTGAGGCCCTCGAGCAAGGTCCGGTTGGCGTTCTCTACTTGCCCGTTGCCTTGAGGGTAGGCAACGGAGGAGAAGGTGTGTTTGATGCCCCATGCCTCCAGAAGGGCACAAAAGGGGGCTGCCTCAAATTGTGTCCCATTGTCGGAGATGATCTGCTGGGGGACGCCAAACCTTGTGAGGATGTTCTTGAGGACGAAGTGACGACACTTCGCCTCTGTGATGCTGGCGAGGGGTTCAGCCTCCACCCACTTGGTAAAATAGTCGACGGCCACAATGATGTATCTGTTGTTGGAGGTACCCCTCGGCAGAGGGCCCACAAGGTCTATCCCCCATCGAGAAAATGGGACAGAGGTGCTGATGGGGGCATAGTTGACCGCTGGCCTGTCGGGAGCTTTCTGGAAATGTTGACATGCGGTGCACCTCCGGGCAAGGTCAGCACAATCCCTGTCCATGGTTGGCCAGAAGTAGCCCTGGAGAATGAGCCTTCGGGACATGGAGAAGGGTCCCTGGTGAGCTGAGCAAGTGCCACTGTGCACTTCCTCCATTACGACCTCGGCTTCATCTGGATGAAGGCACCGAAGTAGCGTGCCATTGTAAGATCGTTTGTAGAGCCTTCCATCTTCGATGGTGTAGCTAGGAGCCCTCAACTTTGCCAGTTTAGCGCGAGCCTCATTCTCGGGTAGCTGCCCTGTGGAGATGAAGGTGGTGATATCTGAGATCCAATCCTCTTGACGTTGTTGTATGTTCATAACGGAGCTTGCATGGATGCTTGAGAGGCTGAGTTCCTCGATTTTGGCAATTTTGGAGATGTGCTCGGGGGAGTCGGCCGAGAGCTTAGATAATATGTCGGCCTCGGAGTTCTGAGCCCTCGGTATTTGAGTGAGGGAGTGTGCCTCAAATACCTTAAGCAACTCCTTGGCCGCTTCCTTGTACTGTTTCATTCTCCCCTCCTTGGCCTCATATTCTTCGGAGATTTGGCCAACGACCAACTTGGAGTTGCATTTGATGTGGATCTGCCGAGCCCTCATGTTGCCAGCCAGCCGAAGGCCACATAGGAGGGCCTCATATTCGGCCTCATTGTTGGAGACCTTGAAGGAGAAGCGGATTGCATAGTAGGCCCTGAAGCCCTCGGGAGTAATGAGGACTACCCCTCCCCCGCATGCTTTGGTCGCGGAGGAGCCGTCAGTGTAGAGGGTCCACCAGTCGTCCGAGGTAGCCGAGGGCTCCCCGTCCGTGGCTGCCCTTGCGGTACATTCCGTCACAAAGTCCGCCAGGGCTTGGCCCTTGATGGCAGGCCTTGGACGGATGTCAATGTTGTACTGGCTCAAGAAGATAGCCCATTTCACCATGCGGGAGGAGCTGGTGGGGCTCCTCATGAGGGCGCCGAGGGGTTGATGGGTGAGGACCTGAACCGGGTGAGCCTGAAAGTAGTGGCCCAACTTCTTGACAGTCCAAACGATGGCTGACACCGTTTTTTCCACTGGGGAGTACCTGAGCTCGGCCTCCCTTAGGGTCTTGCTAACGTAGAAAATGGCATGTTGGATGTCGTCTTCCTCCCGGATGAGCACAGAGCTGATGGCCGCCGGGCTAACCCCAAGGTAGAGGTAGAGGGTCTCCCCTACCTTGGGTTTGGAGAGCACAGGAGGTGAAGACAGATATCGTTTGAGCTCGTCGAAAGCCCCCTGGCATTCTGGAGTCCATAGAAAGCCAACCGTCTTCCTCATGATCTGGAAGAAGGGTAGAGACTTCTCCGCCGATTTAGATAGAAAGCGGTTGAGGGCTGCCAGGCGGCCCGTCAACCGTTGAACTTCCTTCACGTTGCGTGGGGGCTCCATGTTGATGATGGCCTGGATCTTCTCGGGATTGGCCTCAATACCCCTTCGGCTCACCATGTAGCCCAAGAATTTGCCTCCTTGGACGCCAAAGGTGCACTTCTTCGGGTTTAGCCGAAGGTTGAATTTTTGCATGATGGCGAAGATTTCTCGGAGGTCGTCAGCATGGCTGGAAGATTGTTTGCTTTTGACGATCATGTCGTCAACATAGGCCTCCATGGTGCGCCCTAGGACGGCTTGAAAGACCCGGGCCACCATCCGGGTGTAGGTGGCCCCTGAGTTCTTTAGGCCGAAGGCCATGACTAGGTAGCAGAAGATGCCCTCGGGAGTCATGAAGGCAGTTTTTTCGGCGTCTTCCTCGTGCATAAAAATTTGGTGATACCCTCGGAAGGCATCGAGGAAGGACATGATCTCACACCATGCGGTCTCATCCACTAGTTGATCAATATTTGGTAGAGGGAACGGGTCCATAGGGCACGCCTTGTTGAGATCGGTGTAGTCCACGCACATGCGGAAGGTAGGGGGCTTCTGTGCGAGGACTACATTCGCCAGCCATGAGGGATATTTCACCTCCTTGATGTGCTTAATGGAGAGGAGCATGGCGACCTCCTTCTTCACAAATTCCCTCCTCTCGGCGGAGAGGGGTCTTCTTCGTTGTTGTACTGCCTTTGCCGAAGGGTCCACCGAGAGGCGGTGGGTGATGACCCTTCGGCTAATTCCCGGCATGTCCTCCGGCCCCCATGCAAAGACAGTGGAGTAGGCGCGGAGGGCGTCGGTGATACCGGTCTTCAAATCTTCAGGGAGCTGGGCTCCAATCTTCACGACTCTCTCCGGCTGGGCCGGATCGAGCGCGAAGTCTTCTACGTCCTCGGCTGGTTCAGCCCTCGGCCTTTTCTCTTCTTGGTCGATGGTTCCGGTGATGGTGTCAACACGGAATTCCGTCTTGCTTACCTTCTTGGTGACCTGAAGATAGCAGGCGCGGGCAATTTTCTGGTTCCCCCGGGAGTAGCCAATGCCCCCCTCGGCGGGAAACTTGAGGCAGAGGTGCCTCATGGAGATGATGGCTTCGAGGTCCTCGAGGGCTGGCCGGCCGAGGATGATGTTGTGGGCGCAGTCAATGTTGACGACGACGAACTCCACCTCGAGCTGGGCTCTATGGAGCCCGTCGCCGAAGATCACCGGGAGGGTTATTACCCCCTCGGAATCAATAGTGTCGTCGGTGAAGCCGGCAAGAGGGGTCTTATGGGCCGAAGGGACCCCCTCTCAAGATGCAGCTCTCTGAAGGTGCTGAGGTACATTACATTGACGGAGCTGCCCGTGTCAATGTAAGTTCGGTGAATGATGGTGTCGCTTATCTCCGTCCGAATTACCAAGGCATCCCTGTGAGGAGAAGAAGTAGGGGGGAGATCTGCGTTGGTGAAGGTGATGGGTTCCTCCCTCAGTCGCTTTACCGGGGGCATATGAGTGACTTCCCCTACGTAAAGTGATTGAGCCCACTTCTTTCGCTGGCTGGTGGAATCGCCCCCTGTATTGCCACCGGTGATCATGAGGATGTGGCGTTTCTTCTCCTGGTAGTGGGGGTACTCCTCTTCCTCTTCTTCCAAGTTTCCGATCTCCCTCTTCTTGCCGAGGGGGATGGTGTTCGGATTTACCCAGGCATTTACCTTCGTATGGTGCCCTCGGGGAGGTCCCTGATGAGAAGGTCCCTCCTGCCGAGGGCTCTGGACAAATTGGGACAGGTGCCCCGCCTGTATTAATCTCTCGATGGCCGTCTTCAGCTGATGGCAGTCATCGGTCTTGTGCCCCTGGTGCCGATGGAAGCGACAGTAGGGGAACTGAGGGTTGATAGCGTGTACCTCCGGGGGTGCGCGAGAGTCGCGCTCAACGAGGCCCCTCTCCTCGGCAAAATCGAGGATGATGCTGACGGGGTGCGTCAATGGTGTCCGAGGGCGGTCCAGGAGAATGGGCTGGGCCCAAGTCTTAGGGTTGCTCTTATAACCTCCCCCGGGCTTGGCTTGGCCTTGCCGAGGGCGTTCATCAGAGGGTCCCGAAGTCTTGGGGTGATTTGGAGGAGCCCCCGGCCCTCGGTTATGCTTGTTGTCAGCCCTCGGGGGCTGCTGGTCCGGATGCTGGTGATACTTCTCCACCTCCTCGGCCTCAGCATATCGATCCCCCCGCTGCAAAGCCCTTATGTAGTCGCGGGGGGGTTCAATGATGAGGCTCCTTGAAAAGTTGCCGGTGCGGAGGACGGTTTGTAGGAGGGCCAGGAGGGTCCCGTCATTAGCACCGTCGACCTTGTCGGCCTCCGTCCTCCAGCGCTCTAGGAAGTCCCGAAGGGTCTCATCCCTCTTCTGGCGTATTGTTAGGAGGTGGGAGAAGTGCTTCCTTGTGCGACGCCTCCCGGCAAATTGTGTCAAGAATCGCTGGGCGAGTTCTTGCCATGAATCAATACAGCCCTCGGGCAGCCTGTTGAACCATTCGTATGCCGGCCCCTCTAAGGTGGAGAGGAACCAACGACACAAATATTCATCCGACGCCCCTACCATCATCATGCTGTTCTGGTACTTGCTGTAATGTTCCTGGGGGTCCGTTTTTCCGTTGTAGGGCTGTATATGTTGCCCTCGGTATTTTTCCGGGATCCGGGCCGCCAATACCCTTGGGGTAAATGGCGTCCGAGTCCGGAGCTGGATGACGGGTTCCCCGGAGCCCTCGGCCACCTTCTTCTGTAATTCCTCCATTTTGGCCATGATGGCCTCGTATTTGAGATCCGAATGAGGGGTGGAGGTGGTGGCGTGAGCTTTGTTGGACTCCATCTCGTCAAGCCGGCGTTGGAGGGCCGCAATAATCTCGTCCCGGGGATCCTTCGGGAGGGTCTCCGCCCCCTGCGAACGAACCCGGGCCGAGTGGGCCTGGTTGATTTGGTGCCGAGCATCATCGGCATGAAGGGGTGCCTTGCCTTTGTCCCGAGGGGGACGCTCCTCGTCTGCCCTCGAAACATATCCTCCGCTTTCCTGGGGCCTTTGGAGTGCTTTCCCCCCGAGGCGGTCTTGGACCCCTCGGCGGCCTGGCCCTCCTCTGAGCCGGTTGAGGGCGGAAGTACGGGGCCTTTCCCTGTTGTCATTATGGCGGTCCCGGGACTGAACTTCCTGGGAGGACGTATCTTGGGCCACCACCCCTTCGTCGTTTCTCACCCGAGGGGTGGGATTTCCGAAGGGGTGTGGCAGAGGGGGAAGTATGATATTTTCCCCGATCTGAGGGTGAGCTGGAGCCAGGGTGCCGAAGGCACCCGGGTTCTGGGTGAGCGTCTGGATGAAGGCGGAGAGCGCCGATTGCACGTCGATGGTGAGAACCGGAGGGCTGACTTGGTCATCGCTCCGGTTTTTCTTCTTGGCCTCGATGCCGAGGCGGGCATCGGGGGCATTTTGTTGGATCTGAAGGCGTAGGTCGACAGCCGCCTGTTCCAGCCCAACGATGACACCGCCCTCGGGAGCCCTGTGAGAGGCTTCGGGGGCGTTGACGTCGTCGAGGGCCAGGTTCTTGTCTTCTACGTTCTTTGAGTTGGCACGTGTTGTCCTCACCATTTTGATAGAGGGCTAGTGTTTTGTGTTTGGTCGAGGGGGAGGGTCTCTTACTTGATTGTTCGACCTCTCAACGAGAGCACCAAATGATGGATAGTCTACCCGGGGGTATATATCCGAAGGGTTATTACGGGGAATAACTTAGAGAGAAGTCAGAGCAAGTAAGTAAAAGTAGAGAGAGAGTGTATTCAGTATGAATGCCGTTTTCAGCGTGGTTACAAATGAGGAAATGGGGTGCTATTTATAGTAGCAATAAATGCCGGGCAGGGACACGTGTCAAGCGCTCATTGGCCGAGGGGTCACCTCAACTGGTTGGCGCTGACAGCCGCATGTGGCCGCATTTAATGCGGCTGTTGGACGGGACGTCTGTGCGGGGTACGGTGATCTGTACGCATGTGAGGCGGATATCTTGTCGAGTGAGATGCCTTCGGCTATAGAGCAGTAGCCGAGGGCTCTTCCACCCGATGGCACCCTGGTGCCGAGGGCTCACAGTGCCGAGGGCTACTGTTTTCGCCGTTTTCTCCCAGTTTCTTAATTTGTTTGAGAAACCCGTTCCGTGAGGATTTAGAGCCTCCGGCCAGGGGGCCGAAGGCACCCCTGGCGCGTAGTGCGGGCTGCTTGATACTCTGGGCGCTGTGATTTGGGCCTGCTGGGCCTTCTGGGCCTGTTGGGCCTTCGCTGGAGTAGTAGGAGTCTGTGGCCGGGGGTTCCCGGGCCATATACTCCATCATTGGTATTAAACAAACTTAGTGGGACAGATAAAAAAGGAAGGATGCAACAATTTTAGCTAGACAGAGGGAGACTACCTTCCATTTTTTAGTTGCAATATGTTAAATTTCACATTACTCGCATGTTTTACTTTGACTATATTTTATTTATATATTTGTGAGATTTAAAAAAAGTTGTTCAATTTATTTCATTATAAATTTTCCCACCCTAATGTTTAAATCTTGAATAATATAGAATAAAATTTATTGATAGTCAAATATGTGTGTCGATGAATGTACAAAGTGGACCGTTACAACTAAAAATATTTTTGGGAGTGAGGGAATACGGTTGTGTCACTATTGACTTACGAAGTACTTTCATCCTGCATTGAATTTTATTAAATCCCTTGATTTATTCATTTAACTGTCAAAAGATTTTGCAAATTACATTTACAATAAAAAATTGTAATTAAATGTATTTCTCTCTCCTCCAAAAATATTAATTACATGATTTTACTTTACTTTATATCTCTATATTATTTTATGTGAAAATTAAATTTTACCCAAGCTTATGGAGGCAAATTAAAGTAGTGTAATAAAAGAATAAATGTCAAAAATGCCTTCTGCATGTATGTATAAACTATAAATACAAGTTAGAATCGCGATAGCTTAAGTGGTTGAATGGCGAGAAAATTGGATGAATGACCGAGGTTCAAAAGCTCGAAACTTGGGTAGATGTGTGAGCGCGTGAGAACCCTTGAGGTTGATAATTCAAACGTTTTGGAATATAAATATAGGTTAAATCAATCTCTCTTTTCGCCATCACCTTTACAAATAAATAAAGGTAGCCGAAGCATAGAAAGAAAAGAAAGACACAAAAAGGAAGAAGGGAAAATGGCCAAAGCAAAAGTCTTCTTCTTCATCATCTTGGTGGCTGTAGCTTTCTTAGATCTGCTTTGTTTATCAATAGTAAGAAGCGATGCCGCAGGTTCATCCGTTAAGTTTCTTCCGGGATTCGACGGCCCTCTGCCGTTCCAACTTGAAACCGGGTCTGCTCTCTTCCCATATCATCCTCTTTTTCCCAATTATCTGATATCCTTCTTATTTCTATGTATATACTTCCTTTGTATTTTAATGTTCACTACGTTAGATTGAATATATTATTTAAGGAGTAAACTAGTAGCGATAGTAAATAATGTAGAAAAACTAGGAGAGTGTATAAAAGAATGAAAGAGAAATAAAAAATAGATAAAGTAAGGGTAGTTGAATATTTTATAAATGGTAAACTTATCAAAAATGAAAATGTATGAAATTTCTAAATACAAACCAAAAAGGAAAGTATAGGGAACTTTTAAATAAGAATAGAATGAATTATGAAACTTCTTCATCACAGTAAGCGCTTAGTTGGTAAAAAAAAGTAAGGAGTACTATTTCCATCTCTCACACACATGAAGAAGTCGTGTGGTTATTAAGAATAACGGATTTATGTACGGAGTATTTGTTATAGAATTGATTAAGTAAAAATGATTTAATACTATTCAAATTTCACCAAATTTGATTTGAGACAATCTTAATAGGACATAAGAAGTTTTTTTTGAATATAAAGAATCAGCTTTTTATATTAAAATTGAGACAAAATAGATGATAACATCCGGACAGTTATGACAGATTCGATTGTGAGTCATGGAAATAGACATAGAATCAGTAACCTCATACAAAGCAATCCGATTCGCTAAACACGAAACGAACAATTTAAAGTCCCAAACAATCGGGACTGAAATATTGTCTACCAAACGTACTCCGGAATTCCAAATTTTCAAACCAAACCTACTCAAACTAAAATAAAAAAAAGTATTACTAATGAAAAAGTAAAATTGAAATAAAGTCTTTACACTTACATGATTAGCTAGACACGATACTACAATAACTTGTAATGATATTTTTATAAATAAAGTTTATTTCAGAAATAATTTTGAAAAGTCTAAATATATTTATGTTACAAATTTCAATAAGTGATGTACTAGAATATTTATTCAAGACAAATAATATAACGATTCTGTAATTTAAAACTTCGCAAAAACTATGATTAAGGTCATACATGAAAGAGTTGGCAAATTATTATGTTGACTCTAAATTCAAATAAGATAATTTGTAACATAAAAAACTAGATAGTCATTCTTTCATGCGAGAAAACTATCCAGTACCTACACATGTAATATTTGATGAATTTATTATTGTAGTATTACTTTATTATTTAGCTATATCAAAAATTGTTATCAATAAATTCCTTGAGATAATTTTTAACATAAAAAACTAGATAGTCATTCTTTTCGTGTGAGAAAACTATCTAGCACCAACTATGAGAAAAATATACAATAGTAGTATTTTAAAGAGTAAATTCTCTAAATAGGAGTACAAAAATTTTGAAATTCCAAAATATGAGTATCATGTTTTTATTTCCTAAATAGGAGTAAATTTCTGTCAACTTTGGCAATACTAGGCTTTTAAACATGACGTTTTTTTTCAAACTTGGCAGATTACTCATATTTAAGGAATAAAAAACATGATACTCCTATTTTGGAATTTCAAAACGTTTTTACTCATATTTAGGACAATTTCTATATTTTAAATGGAACATGACGTTAGATAATACCTGAACTAATGAACTATCACCTATTATTAATGGTAAAACAAACTATAGAAATAATTAATTCATTCCCAACTATTCAACTATATGTACAAAGTCATGTGTGTAGGAGATCAAATACAAACAAAATTCCGGAAATTAGTGACGGAATTCTATGGCTGAAAATGGTCAGCCGCTATTTAATTAGTGTCGATAATTAGACGGGGATTAATATCCGCCGGTGTTTAATGGCGAACGATTTCACCACTAAATTTCGTCAGTGTACAACGGGAAATTATTTTGTGCATGTACGGTGGTATTTTGGTATAAAAACCAAAAAGTTGGCTCAAATAATTGTAAAAATTTACAATCATATTATGAATTCTTGTTGTGGTTTGAGCTTTTTACTTTTCAACCAGACAGAATAATCATTTTAGTGATTTTACTATCTTCCAAGAAGGCAAGAATGAGACGTCTCTTATTTTCAACCACACACACACATTATAATTTACGGAGTACCGCCTCCGTCCCATAATTTACTTCCGTAGTACAAATGACACACAAATTAAGAAATTACGTTTTATGTGGTGGAGAGTTGTGCAAAGTAGAGAGAAATGTGTAAGAATTGTTGTGAACCACAAACTCTTTACCAAAAAGGGAAATGGATGTTCTTTTTTGGACGGACGAAAAGGGAAAGTTGGAAGTATTTTCAAAGGAGTCAGTATAAATTTATGAAGAAAACTAATAGTTTTCACACACTATCTTAGACATGTATGTGAACCGTCATTTTTTGTATGTGAATGACTTGTCCACCGACAATGCATGTTTTGTCTACAATTAAATTTTTTGTTTTCAAATTTCCGTGTCTAGCGTAAACAACTTATTTTCATTCCGCTGACTTTAATTGCTTTCTAAGCAAATGTATAAGAAAATGATTATTTCACGGGTTAGCAAGCGTTTTTTGGAAGAAGTATTTTTTATTAAAATAATAGCGTTTTGGAAGCGTTTTTGGAATGTTTTATTAACTTGTTATGCTGGTTTAGTAAGACATGCTTAGTAACATATGATTCATTTATTAAAATAGCACAATAGTTCTATTTTAAAATGCCAATTATAACTCTTCAGAACATTGCCCCTTTACTCGCAGGGGTTGAGATATGTACTCCCTCCGTCTCATAATTAACTTCGGTTTTGACTGGACACGGGGATTAAGATAGTGTGACTTGTGTGGTGGGGAGTTGTGCAGAGGAGAGAGAAATGTATAAGAATAATTGTAAACCACATATTATTTATCAAAAAAGAAAAGAAGAGATAAATTTGGGACGGACCAAAAAGAAAATAATGAAGATAATTTCGGGACGGAGAGAGTATGTAGTACGGAGATGTGGTAGGGGCCGAGGTGGGGATTGGGTAGACTCGGGTAAGTGTTATGAATGTGCCCATGTTTAAAATGCCAATGTAGTACGGAGATGTGGTTGAGATATGTAACCTTTTTTTAGGCAAGTGTTATGAATGTGCGGTGAGGGTAGACTTAGGTAGGTGTCATGGGGTTATTGGGTGGGAAAACAGTGCTCCACTGACTTTCATAAAAAAGGATGACACCCCATCCCTGAGGGCCACCCAATCCCAACCGAACGGTACGTTAGGAGGATGTAAATTGGACTATAATCCCAATCTGACAGATAGAGAGTGGAGCTCTGTCTCCGGTACTTGCAGAGGCCTTATGCATTTTTAGCATAGTAACCCCTCATCGCAGTTACCGGGATTCGAACCCGGGACCTAACCCTTGTGGCACTCCCTTGCTACCAGTTGAACTACGCTCACCGATTCCACTGACTCTCATTGTGAGATGCATTGAGGAGTCTATTTATCCATCCGTGGGGGTCCCTCCACATCGATCGGACAATTAGATGAGAGGATGTATATTTGACTTTAATCACAAGATGACAGATAGAGAGTGAGTCCTGCAGAGGCCCTATACATTTTAGCATAGTAACCTCTCATCGCAATTGACGGGATTCGTGTTACTTACTAAAACATGGAGGCAGAGTGCTTAATTCCTAAACAACACTATAACTCTATAAGGTACGTACTAGTATAAAAGTGTTTACAAACAGAGACTTATCTAAACAGTGAAATCAACCAATGTAAAGATATTCTAATATTCCTTAATCATGCAATATTATAAATTATACTCCCTAATTTATTTTTCTCTTCAACTTGTCGTTTTCCTAAAGAACAAATTTTGATCAGGTATATTGGTGTGGGAGAGTCTGAAGACGTACAACTCTTTTACTATTTCGTCAAGTCAGAGTCCGACCCTAAATTCGACCCTCTCTTTCTTTGGCTCAACGGGGGACCTGGTTGCTCCGCCCTTTCTGGCCTAATCTATGAGATCGGTAACCTCTTCATTCAACGAGTACCTTGTCATTTTTTATTTTTTAATTATTTTTAAAAAATTGTCATTTTCACTTTTAATCAATTGATTCGTGGTTCCTGAAGGAACTAGGTCACTGAACTCGTACAAAGAATATTTTTGAGTAAATTTCTACAAAAAACTCTTTACCTCAAAAATTAAATCATTTTTTAACTTTGGGTGGCCTGGTTAGGACCTAGTTGACCTCCCTTAGATCCACCCATGGTTTTCAATTATTTATGTCTCTTCTGCACAAACTTTAAACACGTAGTTTTGTTTTGTTACTTCCGGTGTCGATCAATTATTAAGGGAGGTAGTACTACGGTCTACACTTTTTTTATGCAACAAGTCTACACTTCATTGAAAATATTAGTAAATATGGAGTAAAAGGTATTTATAAAAATATGACTAAAATTTGTGTGAGAATAATGTATGATCACTTAAGTGTAAAAATTAACCATACTTATTATGATTAAAGCTATATTTATATTCAGATGTCAAGTTTTTTCCAAAAAAAAAATCATTATTTTAGTGGTAAATTTATACTAAGGTGGTTTATATATAGGTCACGTTTTTTTATATAGGTCCCATGACATTTGCACCGCTGGAGTATAATGGAAGCCTCCCCACATTGATTTCACACCCATATTCCTGGACAAAGGTAAATGATCACTCCCACATGGAGTACGAAGTACTACATTTTCTGTGTTATACCAAAAATTATTATCTCCGTCCCAAAATAATTGTCCTGATTTAACCTTCACACAGATTAAGAAAGTGAAGTTGATTTCACACCGTAGCGACACTATTTGGCACCGTAGCAACACTGTTTGGCACTGTAGTGACACTGTTTGGCACTGTTTGACACTGTTTTGTATAGATTTGTTTACCAAATAAGGAAATGAGATAATTATTTCGGGACGGATCGAAAAGGAAAGCAGGACAATTATTTCGGGACGGAGGGAGTACATCATTTACGATCACACATTAGGGGTGTAGTAAAAATGAGCTACATTTTGGGGTACCTTTAACATTTGTGACAAAACTATTGCTCTTTCTTCGGACTAGACTTTGTTTGTTATTATTCGTGTAATTAACATAACTATTTTTGTTTCTAATTTTGAGTATCACTCTATTATCCAATTCAGATATAAGTCTTGCAATTCTACTGTTAGAAAGATGGACAAAAATGTAAAAAGCGAGTATCATTTATTGTCATTCTTTAATCTTTGTGCCGGTCAAAGTTTGCAATTCAATTCGGGACAGAAAGGGTAATTCATTTTATTCTCTCAATCGTAATTAGCAATGTCCAATCATAGAAAAGGACTAGGGAGCATTATTAGTTGTGCATTCAATTTCCATTATTGTTTTTGCGTAATTTGGTTGTACGTAGTAGTGTGGGTGGTGTGCACCTTTTTGACGGTGGACCACGTTTGATTTGGTTTGATTTGGTGTTAGGTGGCAAACATAGTTTTTCTGGACTTACCGGTAGGTACAGGATTCTCTTATGCAACCACGGAAACTGCTCATCAGTCAAATCCTTCTAAGGCTTGCCAACACGCACATGAATTTCTCCTAAAGGTCTAATTACATACATGTGCCTTTAAATTTCTACTTTCCTCATGTATAAAAAAATATTACCTCCCTCCCGGAATTATCTCCTTATTTGACTGGGCACGGGTTTTAAGATGGTAGAAAATGTGTGGTGGAGAGTTGTGCAGAGAAAGAGAAATGTGTAAGAATGATTGTCAATCACAAATTCTTTGCCAAAAAAAGAAAAAGGAGATATTTGGGACGGATCGAAAAGGAAAGAATGAAGATAATTCCGGGACGGAGGTAGTATATGAGGTGAAGAATTGTGCAGACAAAAGAAATATACTCTCTCTCCGTCCCCAAAAGATTGTCCTAATTTGACTTCACACATATTAGGGAAATGAATTTGCCGAAGGGTAAATTTTGTTGTACAGTTCACTGTTTAACACTGTTTTGACACTGTTTGAAACTATTTTGCACTGTTTGATGAAAAATTGTTTACCAAATAAGGAAGTTAAAGAAGTAGGACATTCATTCATTTAGGAACTTCCATTTAGAGAAAGTAGGACATTCTTTCGGAGATGGAGGGAGTATAAGAATGAGTAATGATGTCGTGAATCATAAACAATCATACTTGTTTTTGGACAGACGAAAATGAAAGGTTGAAATATAATTAGAGACGGGGGAGTAATATCTATAAACAATCATGCTCTTCTAACATGTTAAATTTTAAAATATTTATGATGATATCATGGCATTTTTGTTTTTAAAATTCACTTCATTTATCGATTTTATTAGATCAATGGTCACGATTAACTCTTATTTTCACCTACAAGTCAGTTTTATTTGATTCAAATGAGAATATGATCTAAATAAAGGGAGAAATGAGAATGAATCTGAAACGATGAATTTGAAAATTGTGCATCATCACAAACTCAAGGGTGCATGACATGCATGGAAAAATTCTGTGACATTTTTGTAAATAAAGTGAATATTTTATGATATTGCGAATCAATGATCCGCAAGGGGGATCTATGTACATGCTATGGTAGGCTGAAACACAGGGCAACTTAGAAATTTTTCAGTTTTTTTAGTGTAAATTTTTTCATTTTTCACATTTAGCTCATCTCACTACTATTTAAGCCTAGTATAATTCTTATTCAGCCGAGGACATCTCAGATTCCTCGATCCGTCCCTGTTGATCCAGGGCGTCCATTGTTTTTCATCATTCTCATTTTTCCTAGGAAAACCATTTTCATCCGGACTCTACATTTATGGGTATATATAATATATGGGTGGCATGGATATTATCTGTATATTGCATTTTATGGAAATCAATATTTGTGCAGTGGCTAAATGATCATCAAGAGTTTATTTCTAATCCGTTCTATGTTGCGGGTGACTCCTATTCAGGCCAACTTATTCCTATCATCGGTCAAATTATCTCACAAGGAAAGTGTCAACTCTACATTCTCATTCATTCATTCATTTATATGATAGCGATTAGAGTATAATAAGTTTAGCAGATGTAAAATTATACGTCAGTCCTATTATAGGAACCACAGTTCGAGTTTTTATCATTTTTAAAAAAGGACAATTAACCGAAAGGGTCTAAATTGACTTTAATCACCAGCTGACAGATAGCGATAGAGACTGATTCAAGTATTTGGAGTGGCCTTATGTGTTTTTACATAGTCGCCTCTCATCGCAATTGCAGAGATTCGAACCTGAGACTTATGAGTTACACCCTCTGGCGAATTTTTATCATTTTTAGGAATCGTGGGATGACTAGTTAATTAATTTAATAACAGTTCCACAGTTTCTATAATTATTGTAAAAAGATACTTCTCTTTGTGTCCCAATTTAATTTACAAAATTTCTTATTTTAATTGTCCCAAAATTATTTTTCATTTTCCTATTAAAAGTAAGAAAACAAGATATATATGTGTATCCACAGTTTATTTTTAGGATTTTCATTTATAAATCTAAATAAATAAAATATTAATGTCTATTTTGTTTTTTCTTGATTTTTGACACTGCATCATTTCATGACTTTAACTTATTATATTTGTTTTTATAATTATTTGGAGAAAAGTACATTTATATTCAAGTGATGTAACTACCTAAGATAATAGATAATGCATACTCCCTCCGTCCTAATTTACTTAGCAAAGATGGTAAATTTTGACCGATTAGTTAAACTAATATATTTATGCAAAATTTAATAATTTTATTCCTTTTATGATAGTATTTTTAACAAAGAACATTTTGATATCATTTTCATATTATTAATATTTTCTCTATATAAACATATAATCGGTCAAAGTTAGACTCCATTGACTCTATATAGTTAGATTACAATGCGCGGGTGGGGTGGATCTGCCTCGCACGGAGCGAGTCACGACCAACATCTAGTGACCCATGTGGGTCACGAGGTGGGTTGGATTGACTTAGCGATGTCGTGGGACATGTTTGTGTTTTACGCTATCCGGCCTATCCCGACTTATTGTCATTGTACTATAAGAACATCTCCAATGACTAATATAAAGGTCTTAGGAGCTGTTCTGTTCATATTATTGTGATTGTTTATTCTTATTTTATTCATATTAGATTAGAGAAAATCTTATTAAGAGCATCTCCAATGATTAACATAAAAGACTTAGGAGTTGCTCGGTTCGAGTGATGTATTGCGTTTGTCATATTTACAACGTTAAAATGTGCTTTAACCATATGATATTTAGAAATATTGACATATACGGAGTATATGTTTAAAATAAACATTATTTACAAAATGTGACCTAACGTAACTTGTAAATATAGTGACTATAGTAGCAACTTTGTCACAATAGCTTATGTTCAATTTTTACACTTAATAGACTATGAGACTATATTATGGTAACTATTAGTCATACTTTTGCAAATAAGTTTTATTTTCGTAATATTTTAAAAAAAACTGATATCTATCTCATGTTTTCATTTGTCATAAATTTAAAATTGCATGATTAAATAGTTATGCATTGGAACAATTATATTAACACAATTTGTCTTAAATAGGAGTAAAATTGTTTATGAATTCCAAAACAAGGCATCTATATTTTTATTTTCTAAATATGAGTAATTAATGTCATGTTTTGATATATTAGGTTTTAAACTTGACAATATTTTTCAAACTTAGCCGCAATTGTTCTATTTGTGAGCAAAAACACAATACTCCTATTTTGGAATTTAAAAACATTTTTATTTTGAGAATTTTTTCTAATGTTAATCATGGAAACTTTTGTTAAAGAGAAATGAATTTGATTTGGAAAGGTGCATTAAAGATAGCTTATTGGATGTGCTCTCACTACTTCATCATTTTGATAATGCAGGGAACGAATATGGAATTAGTCCCCAAATCAATATGAAGGTTAGCAATTGGGCTCTACATATCGCATGCGTATAAGAATACATCATAATAATCCCCCAAGCCAATTTATAACATTATGAACTTGTTTGATAATACTGAAATTGACTGAATCATTCAATCTGTCCAAATCAATTAAATGTGGGCTGAAATTGTTAAATTGGCTAAATGTGGTGAATTGTGAAAAGTAATTAAAATCTATTTTAATTACAATAAAATAAATAAAACTTTATACTCCATATGAAAAATAGTTAAAATGGTCCTCCTTAGTAATTTCAACCAGAAAAATAACTTCAACAATAGTAAAATACACATCAAACAAATCTTCACATATGAAACCAAATTTAAACAGGTTAGACCGAATCTAAAAACTTCAATCCAATGCAAAACATTCTAAGATATTTTCACTTGGACTAGTTTCAGTCTTAACTGGACCATATGAGATCAGACCATGGGCATATTTTACCAGACTTGAATATATCAGACCAGAACAAATAGACTTAGATAACACTCCCTTTGCCTCGCTAAAATGGTCTCATCTTTCTTTTTTTATCTTTCTACTAAGAGAGTCTCGCATTTATTAACACAAACCATACAAAATAGATGGAGACAATTTCTAATTAACCATTGAGCTATCTCATTATACAATAGGTATTAGGGAAATGTATAATTTAGAAGCAGTTGTAGTGTCTTTTAAAACTCTGTCATCTTTGAAACTTTAACCAACTAATATTTGTATTTGATTGATTTATTGATATGAAAATGTTTTTTTTTTCATTTATATAAAACATGCTCACCAATCTATAGCAAAATATAGAGCCCGTTTAGCAATACCCAAATCGACTGTATTGGTTGATTCTGTTGAAATTTATGAAGTTCTAGGTGAAGTGATTGGATTGACTGATTGTGCTGATTTATGAAAAGATTATATTTAAAATATATTTTATTAATAAAATAAAGAAAAAGTTATATGATGAAAAAACAGCTAAAATGATCTTCGACCAATACAACTAGAAAAGTAATTCAAACCTTACTTTTTCTTATCATTACACAATTCAACACACGCAATAAAAAATCACGTGTTTGATGAAAAAGTTGGCTGATAAGTCGAAAAACTAGATCACTAAACGGGTTCATAATGAGTGTTCTTTCATTTTTAATGCAGGGCTATATACTTGGTAATCCATTAACGTTTCCGCTAGAAGCTAATTACAAGTTCCCATTCGCACATGGAATGGGGCTTATTTCTGACGAGCTTTTCACGGTAAATAAGCTTTTATTTGATCTATGTACTATGAAAAAATTACCATATTTGTATACAATGACTGATCGGCTTACGCTTCATGTCTCAACAGTCACTGGAGAAGAATTGTGAGGGAGAATCATATTTAAACATAAACCCAGAAAACGTGAAGTGTTACAACAATTATGAAAGATTCAACCAGGTAAACTAAACAAATTATTTTAAGGAATTGCTTTAAATGAGAGTAAAAATAATGTGATATTTTTGTTATCTAAATAAGAGTAATTACTGACATGTTTATCCTCTTAATGTTTCTAAGTCATACATTGTTCTTACTTTGGGTGATTTCTTATTTAGTTGACTACCAAAGTAAATGAGGATCAGATCTTAGAGGCTCAATGCAAAGAAAGCAATTTGTTGATGCCCATCCAAAAGGAGTTTGGCCGATCAAGGTTACTCGTTGAGAAGTCTAAAAATATCATCGGTCTTGATGCACTTCCTTTGGTGAAATGTCGGGTACATGTCACACTATATGTATTACCAAAATTATGTACTATATTAAGAACATCTTCAATGCAACAATGTGTACGATGCACATGAGGCATGAGAGGTAGATACAAAACAACAAATCATTCACATTTCTCTCTTTCTTTACATTGTTTTCTATAATTTCGATAATTTTTTCACAATAACGTTAACCACAATGTCTACATCTAGACACCCGACTTGACATTATATTGTGGATAAAAAATTATCAAAAACATATAAAATCTTTCAAATAAGAAGATATATATATATATTACTCATTAATATTTATGTATCTCTCTCACAGCACATGTGCACCGTACACATTGTGACATTAGATATACTCTAAGTTGATTTTCTTTGTTTTGGTGTTAACATTGGACGATTATCTTTTAAAATTATATACCGATATTTATATTTAAAATTGATATTAAGGAATTAGCCCAAATAGGAATAAAACATACTAAAAATTCTTAACTAGGTGTGTGTTTTTATTCCCTATATAAGACTCAATATTAGTAATAATATACCCTTCTTATATTAATATAATAATTTAAAAATCTTAATTATTTTACTAAATTAGCTCATGCTAGCAATCGAAGGAATGGACTTCACCACCAACTTTAATATCTATACATAAAAGACCTTCATTAATGAAGAGATGTTCTCCAATACTGTTCCTACTGAAAAATGGTAAAGTTCATACTACAAAGCCCATAAGGGCAGATAAAGTAATGTGTTTAATGTAGTGTGCACATATCTTAAAAATAAATACTATCTCTATCCTAAATTAATAGTGGTGTTTTGTTTGGACCCGTGGAATAAGAAAATGAGATAAATACATAAAGTATTCTTTGCTTTAAGTACTGTAGCAGTGAAAAAGTAAATAAAAATGTAATGACAAAGTTGTAGGTTTAAGTAAAAGGGATAGTAAAGTATGAATGATAGGTATGATAGTCTGCCAAAAAGGAATCTAACCTTTATCATTGGACAATACAAAATGGAAATATGTAACAATTATTTCGGGATGGATGAAGTAGATAACAAGATGATGGTAGAGACACTACTAAGGAGATAGTATTGGGATCTTTTTGGTAAAATTTGATCTGGCTAAATTGGTTAAATTTACTCAAATGCTTAAATTGCGGTTGAAATCGCTGAATTACGAAAAATATTTAAAATATTTTTTTTTTGCTAAAAAAGAAAAAACTATACAAAAAGCCATAATAATTCTCTTTGGTAAATTTAAGCATAAAAGTAACTACATCTCTATTTATATGGATTATTACATAATGTACCGCGTGAAATAAAAAATTATGGTTTGATAACAAAGTAGATTAATAAGACATAAAGTTTAAAAGATTACCAAGTGGGCCCTTGTTGTTATTATTGTTAGTGTTGTTATTATTGTACCATAACTATAAATTGTGTTGCAAAGTTCAGTCCGATTGGTATATTTTGTCCAAGTATTGGGCTAATGACGAAAGCGTTAGAGATGCACTCCATGTAAGAAAGGTACGGCTCTCTTCACCTTAAACCAATGTCAATGTTCAAAAAACAAGGACTTCAGCTTACTTGTGTGTGTGTGTGGGCGTGTGTGTGTGTGGGCGTGTGTGTGTGTGGTATAAGTAGTATATTGGGGAATATAATTAAGGACTTCACCTTGCTTCACCTTCCTAAAGTGAGTGCTAAATTAGTAATTGTTTATTGGTCTATAAGTCTATTGTAAATTCTCATAATGATGATAATTTTTGTTTGATAATATATAGATTGAGAGCACGAAAGAAAAGTGTTGATTAATTAGCACTCTCTCCAGGAGAATCCAGTTCCTAGAACTCCTTAGTAATGTTAACATTTTTCCTTTTAGTTGAGCCATATAGAACATGGTTCACACTTTGTATTTCTTATGGATTGATGAAAATATGAGAAATATCAAATATGGATGGTGATTAATGAATGGCTGCAGGGTTCTCTTCAGGAGTGGAGTAGATGCAACAAAGATTTGGATTATGTATTCACAAGAGATGACGTGATTCCATATCATCTAAACCTTAGCATTAAAGGCTATAGATCACTTGTTTACAGGTTTGAATGAAACATGCTAGCTCATCCCTTTTAACAAAAATAATTTTGTAGTTAATATTTTTTCTATTTTTTTAAAATATCAATCATACACCCTGTTGTGATAGTTGACTATTTTTTCAACATTTTCATTTAGCGGAGATCATGACTTTGTCATACCCTTCCTTTCAACACAAGCATGGATACGATCTCTAAACTATTCTATTATTGATGAGTGGCGACCATGGATGGTTGATGACCAAATTGCAGGGTAAGACAATAATGCCTATCTTTCTCACGTGTCATTTCCGATTCTCATTTTTTGTTACGAAAATTTATCACTTTCTTTTTAAAATTCGTGATTCGGTTTATTTTTTCCTGCACAAACTTGAATGATACACTTTTTATTTCCTTATTTCACATGAAAGTTAAAACATGTTACCTCAAATGGATCAAGATGTTCAGTATCCATTTTCCTAATTCTACACGCACAAACATACACATATAATTCTATAATTAACTCCATATCAGTGTAATTAATGAACTGTTGATTTATGATGTGTACACTAATTGTTGAATAATTAATACAGGTACACAAGAAGCTATTCAAATAAAATGACATTTGCAACAGTAAAGGGAGGTGGCCATACTGCACCTGAGTATAAACCCAATGAGTGTCTCAAAATGTTGAGAAGGTGGCTTTCTTATAGATTACTTTGATTGTTGTAAAAATGATACTTCCGTCGTCCCAAATTGCAAGATACATTTACTATTCACTTGGTCAACATAAATCACTCTTAATCTTTTACTTTATATATCAAAAGTTTATGAAATTTGAATTATTTTTTGCAGGGTTTGTAGCGGTTTTAATGTAGTTTCTGAATATGTAAATTTTATTTTCTAAAACTAGTTTGAGTGTTGACAGGGATCAATTTACTTTCTCGTCAATCAAACATCGTAAACCGTAAAATGTCTTACAAATTGAGTCGGAAGGAGTATATGGTACATAATCATGTAACATATGAGACTCTATCGAGTACATTAAAGTATATCATCAAATAAAATCGATGTTTGGCCTAAATCCCAGCAAGATACAAAGTTGTCTTTCCCCCTTCTTTATTTGTTTTCTTCTATGGTGAAAGCTACTAAAGACCACTAGCTATAGCCGAAGCAAACAAAAGCTCCATAACAGGGAAGAGGAAACTTGTAGTTGATGAGAGCTTTGAATTTGAAGTACCTCAAGCCTGGTTGGAATCATCCCAAGATATTCCAACCACATCTCAAAAAAATAGGCTGGGGAAAAACACCCAAGTTATTAACTCAATTCCTGATCCATATTATTTGTATAACAACTGTCATATATGTGCTTTGTATATAATAATCCTAAAAGGTCGCAATATTTAAGTATGAAAATTATTGTTTTAGGAAATGTAATATAAATAAATAAGATAGGCTCACCTTGTTCAACAATTTCCTGTCTTCTAAACTTTTGACAACAAAATTTTATATCAAATGTTTAGTAAAAAACAAACAAGTTTCTTCTAATATTCGGTTTGGCTTCAACTAAAAATCCATTCAACCTAGTCTAATTAGATACACATACAATCATGAAATTTTATTAAATCTTATTTGATTAGTTTTTGGTCACCCTAGATTCTTGCACAATGTATAAATAGCGAGAAGTGATACTTTAGGTAAATATGGCGAAATAGTTAAGTAATTGATTTGTAATACATTCACCATATTTAACTATTTCACGGAATCTAGGGCAACCATGTATCTAATGGTTGCAATTTAATCATGTAACATATGAGACTCTATCGAGTACATTAAAGTATATCATCAAATAAAATCGATATAGCCTAGTTATTGGTATAATTACACATATTTTTGTGCAATTAATTCAGTGATATAGTTTGTTGGTGTTAATTCCCTCGATTCAAAAATCATATACAATTTTCTGGGAGCATTCAAATGGATTATATGGCGCAAGGAATTAAGAAAAAAGAAGAAGATGATACATGCAAAACTTAAATTCCGTGAATGAGGCTCCAGATTCTTGATCCACTACTTACAACACATTAAAATTTAGCCCTTATAATTCATTTTCATACTTATGATTTATTGATTTAATCACTCATCCACACACTTACTATAATGAAAGAGGTATGAATGCTCTCTAACAAATGCAAGAACCAACCCATCAAATTAAATGAAGTAATGAAAGGGTATTTATAATTGTAAAAGTTGGTTGAGGGTAGTTATGGGTTAGGGGTGGATCGATCACCAGTCTTGGACCAGCCCGGCCTGGTTGGCAGCGGTAATGAGATCGATCGAGAGACCGGTTTCCCGAGGATAGACCAGAACCGGTACCCCCAATTTGTATTACCTGGTCCGAGATTCCAAATATGTGACTGAAATCGGCCGGTTTCAGTCACGGTCAGGTCGATCAATAACGACTACTTTCTATTTTTTTCTATTGGCTGGCCACCCAATGGCTCTTTGGAGCCAACCAGCTCCCAAATGACTCTTTTGACCATTGGGGCTGGGGTGGGGGTGGGAGAACTATGAAAACCTCTTATTCTTCCCATTTTTCATACACTTTAATTATCTTAATATCATATCTTCCTCTACAAATCTTATATTATACACTCATACTCATCTCTTATATTCTTTTTTTATCTTTGTTATTGAGTCTTAACTCTTATAATGTTATGCACTCAAATAATTTTTTTTTCTCCAATTATCATGCTATTCAAATGTTATGCACTCAAATAATCTTTTTTACATGTTTACACTATTATTTGAAAGGTCAAGGACCAACTTTATTGTGAGGGGTTTCAATGTGAGAGTCGAGCCATTATAGAAACCAAAAGTTTTTTATATAGGAGTAAGAAACATGTTGGTCGGGTTGAGGCGCTTAGAACACTGTTGCACGCTCCCAAACACTTGTTGAGTGGATGTGGAGGCTATGAATTCCCCATCCAATGAGGCATTGGTCAGCCTCTACATGTTCTACTCGGGGTGGCCCATATACCGGTAGCTTGTGTACCCGGCCTATTCTGTCTATATCGTCTGGTTGGAACATATATGCCAAGCTTATGTCTTCGATCGGTGACAAACCCTTTTCAGTTCGTACTACTTTTGTCCCCTTAAGATTAAGACAAGATAGAGTTGTGCAATTTTTAAAAAAATCTAGAGTTTTGTTGTTGATAGATAAAATGTGAATAATGTAAGAATGATTTAAACCACACAAATATTATTTAATATGGTATGCGACAAATTTAGTGACACGGCCGAAAAAGGATAAATGAGACAATCATAGAGGACATAAGGAGTAACTGAGATGAAGGACTAAACTAGACTTTTGTCAAGTTTGTGATTGAGTTGACCATCCGTTGTTGCAATTTTGATTTTAGCAGTCCATTTATATTACAACTAAGAAGTATAACAATAAATACCCCCCCCCCCCCCCCCCCCCAAGTAAGTGTAAAAGACAATGTGAATTTCAAAATAAGAATACAGTATTTTTATTTATAAATAGGCATAATTAGTGGCATACATGGAAAAGACTTCAATCATGCACTAGTACTGTTATATTAGTATCTGATATTATCAAAATACGACAATATTAATTTAGGATGACCGTATCTAGATATTATCATATCTAGGGGGAACGTAGTACTCATATTTTAGAATTTCATGCATGTTACAACTTACAATGACTTTACTCATAATTTGGGTCATTTCTCATAATAATATTGTATATCATCGCTCTCTAGTACAAATAAATAATAATATTACATCAGATTTAATTTAATTTTAATTGTATCCTCATAAATGTTTTGTGTATTTTAAGTTATGTACTTAACACCATAAAATTACATTTTTGAAAATATATATGGTCATGGTATTACTATAATTTTTTATATAAAGTTTGGGGTATATACTATCGTATATTACATGTCCAAGTTTGGGGTACTTATCTCAAACTCCTTCAAAATTTGGGATATTTAAATTATTTTACATTAAAAAAAATTATGAACATAAAATACTAATTACAAACAATTTTTTTTTGGATTCCTATTTCTAACTAATTAATATGAGTACAATAAAAAACTAGTTAATATGAGCAAGTAATTGACAACCTCTTTTAAATTGAGAACTCATTTATAAATAATAACTCATTTAATCTCCACCTTTGATATATCAAATTAAGAGTTACAATATATAAAGGTGTCATTTTTGTAATAATTTTAAACATAATGACAAAAAATACATTCTTTGAATTTTGAATATTTATGCAAATGATCTCATGATCATCTCATCAACGATTGAATAAAATTAAAAGTTATGATTAAAAAGTCTAGTTGTAAGGAGTTTTAGTTTTGGTAAGGGTTTTCACTTTGATGTACAAAGTGTGACCGTGTGATGAAGATGACATTTTAAGTGTATAACTATATATATATATATATATATATATATATATATATATATATATATATATATATATATATATATATATATATATATATATATATATATATATATATATATATATATTACACTTAGGCATAGGTTGGTGATCGACTAGGAGCTTGACCAGAAGACTCTATTCCCGGGCTTGGTCGTTGATTTGTTTGTTTCCATCTTCTTTGTCCGTCGATTCAGTCCTGTTTTCAGTTATGCGAAAGTTTTGAGAGCTACAGCCAGCCCTAGGAAACCCTAGGCGGCTAACTGGTGGACAAATCTAATCTTCTAGCTTTCTCTTCTCCGTTTGGCACTGCTCTTCGATGATGATGACGTTCTCTGGACAATAACGACTCAAATGTTTTCTTATGTTATTGCTTATTATTATTATTTTTACCTTCTAGGGTTTTGCTTTTGGTCCACCTTATTCTATGACCGAGAGTTTTGTCCACTTCAGGTGAGCGTGGTTTTTGTTCTTCTCCTGGCAATGTCTAAAAACCGTGTGATGGGGTTATGCCGTTATGGGATTAGGCCGATCGAGGCCAACCAGAAAGAGTAACGGCCAACAATCAATGCGATATTAATTATATATTTAATTCCGTATTAATGTTGTAATTAATTGATCATTATTGTATTCGGCAGTTACCATGTGTAAACGCCTATAAAAGGCAAGTTCAATTCAAATAATAGACATGTTATTTCTAGCAACTAAATCTCCTAGCTACTTTCCATTCTCGTTCTTGTTTTCTTAATTCCTGCTTGAGTGTCGTATGTAGCTTTCCTAAAAGCCCACGAGCATCCTATTTTGGACCAACATTGGTGCTTTCATTGAGAGCCTCTATTGTCTCTCATATCGCTCGAGTAGGAACACAAAGGAAGATGGCCGGAGTTGTGTCCCGACGTGACCATGTCTCAGTCCACGCCGAGGAATCCATCCGGCCTAGCCGCCAGCGTGCCCCCGACAACCACAGACAAGGCAGGGGGGCAAGGTGACCTTCGGAACCGGTTGTCAAGCCACGGCGACCTGAGGGCGACGCTTAACCACATCCAAGGTGAGACCGTCGTCGTGTTCCGCGCATGGACCCGACTCGACTCAACGCTTGGGTGGAAGCCCTACAGGAGGCGACTCGAGTTCTGGGGGCCTTGGCTCAAGGTTTCCAGCAGATGGTGTCCGGAGGAAACGTGGATGAGCCTGCCCGTCAACAGACGCCTGCTATTGTGGAGGTGTCCTCCAGGCGGCGTGATGGGGGACGCTCTGGATCCGACCAGCACAGAAGGGAAGAAGTTTCTCAGCAGCTTAGTCGGTCCTATCGGCATGCGGGAAGGGGCGCCCAACAGGGGCACTCAATGCAGATGGAAGGAGGCGAGCCCTCTCGCCACTCTCACCGTGCGAGCAGTCGGACTGGCTCCGTGGAAAGGCAAAATGTGGGGGCCCGACCTCACGTGCACAGGCGACTTGGAGGCGCCGCTAGACATGCCGAACCCCGTGCTACAACTATCCAGGGGAACTCACCGCCGGCTGAGGTGGAAGATCTTCGACAACGCCTTGACGAGTTGAGAAGAAGGATCATCGGGGGGGAGCCCTACACGGCCGACCTCCGGATACCCGAGCCTTTCACCCAGGCGGTCATGGATGCGTCGTTGCCAAGGGGCTACAAGGCTTGCACCATCGAAACATACAAGGGCACTTCTGACCCCCAACATCATGTATCGCGATACCTTTCCTACATGGTGATGATGGGGTAAAGGACGCCATCCGATGTCGCGGTTTCTCTTCCACCTTGGATGGCCCGGCTCGTGAATGGTATGACTCTCTACCCGAAGGGAGTATCACGAATTTTCGTGAGTTGGCTCAGCGCTTTCTCTTGAGGTTCACGAGCTCCCGAGACGTCAAGAAGAACTTCAGCCACCTATTCGGCCTAAAACAAGGGAAGAAGGAATCATTGTCCACCTTCTTAGCGAGGTGGAGGACCGAGTCAGTCAAGGTTCAGGGCCTTGATGACAGGACCGGGGTGGCCATGCTCACAAATTCTATCCGGTCTGGCGAGCTTTACAAAGATTTCGTCAGAAGTCCCCCTACCTCATACGAGGAGGTGCTCGGTCGTGTTGTAACACCGCCCCCAAATATTTTTACTTTATCAAATCATGTATTGAACCCTGAGAAATGTATAAAAGCATTTTTACGTGATTGTAAATTTTTATCATTTCTTTTACGTGAATAGTAAAATTCACGTGGGGCCCACACCAGATGTGGGGCCGCCCGATATTATCGGGACAACATATTATATTAATCTTGGACTAGATAATATGAATATGGTGGTGGATATCCTAATTGGGCCATGGCAATGGCATAGAGTTGACCGGTTGGTCAAACGGGGCCAAATTATCGGTATCGGAAATTTATCAGATAACAGTCCAAAAAGGGATTTCAGAGACTTATAAATTAAATTTGGGGAATGAATATTTATTCTAAGGTCCAATAAAGATTGGGAACGAGTGTTATATTTTATTTGACCCGATAAAATAAAATATAATTAAAGCAGTCCGGAAAATACAACTTTCGGGGCCGAGTGTACACTTGGGGACATAATGGGATGACCTCCCACATGAGTGGGGGCACCCCACGAATTTGGTGCTGCAATTGTCAATGGGAGCCGCACATAACCTCGAGGAGCAATGAGGAATTGATTGGAAGACCAATCAATGGGAAGGTGGACCTCACCTTTGACATTATTTTGGAGAACTGCCAAAAAGGCATTCTCAATCATCAACCTAACCCTCCAGCTCGTCCAACTCATCCATCCTTGAGATAGAAGCTCTGCAAACACCTCACAACATCCACCATTCACGAACTGGAGCTAAGGAGGAAGAAGGAGGGGAAAAGAGAAGAGAAAAGTTGACTTTGGAGAGGAAAACTTGTGTTTGACAAGGTAATGACTACATTAATCTCATTCCTTCTTCTTAAATCCTCTAATATGATTATTCAATCATATTTCACACCCTAGTATTGTTCTACATGCTTGGAAGTGTATAATGAGGGGTTGGAAGATAGTTTTAAGTCCAAGAACAGACTTAGAAGCCAAAGTGACCAGTTCGCCGGAAAATAACCTTTTTGAAGTTATTTGTATTACTATGGGTTTTATGATGATAAAACCTTGTTATTAACTTGTCTAAGGTATTCAAGAAACTTTCACGGAGTTGAAAGGGTCGCCGGAGTTGTCGCCGGAGTTCGTTGAAGTTCGCCGGAGTTTCGTCGGAGCTAAATCGGGAAGGCTAGAACTTCATAAGCCTCATTAAGGTGAGAAGACGGCTTTATGCTTTATAAATTTTGCGTGAGGCATGAGATTACCTAAAGTAATCAAAAATATGTCTTATGGAATGATTAAGAATAATCAAGTATTTGCCTATACCATGATTATACATAAAACATAGTTGAAAACCATGTTATGTAGGTTTGGTGATTAAAAATGTGATAACATATTTTGTGTGATGATCCAGGGATCCAAAATGGTATTTTTGGATCAAGGACATCAATAAGTATAAGTGTATAAAATTTCAAGTTAATCGGACTCCGTTTGGGTGGTCAAACGGGCGTTGACCGCCAAGTCAACTGCTATACCCGACCGGGTATTGACACATACCCGACCGGGTATTTTCTGAAGAATTGCCCAGGGGGCTACTGTCTCCTATACCCGATCGAGTATGGGTAGATACTCGATCGAGTATACATTGAAAATTAGCTTTGGGGGCTACCGCCTCCTGTACTCGACCGAGTATGGGTAGATACTCGATCGAGTATTGGTTTATACTCAAAACGGGCAGTTTTGAGTAGGTTAACGTGGGCCGTTCAGGTGGGACCCACCCACGTTGGATCCTAAGGATTTTTATATGACTATAAGGCTAGGCATTGTTCATAGTTAAAGGAATGAAAGGTTATCCATATCCAGGTTAGGATTTGGTAGAGAATAGACTAGGGATTGAGTGCCCTTGGACGGTAAATGATCCAGAATACTCCAGGTGGGGTCGAGTACCCTTGGACGGTAAATGATCCAGAATACTCCAGGTGGGGTCGAGTACCCTTGGACGGTAAATGATCCAGAATACTCCAGGTGGGGTCAATTACCCTTGAACGGTAAATGATCCAGAATACTCCAGGTGGGGTCGAGTACCCTTGGACGGTAAATGATCCAGAATACTCCAGGTGGGGTCGAGTACCCTTGGACGGTAAATGATCCAGAATACTCCAGGTGGGGCCGAGTACCCTTGGACGGTAAATGATCTTAAATACTCCAGGTTTATGGGTATTGGCTCGAGTTCTGGGGGCCTTGGCTCAAGGTTTCCAGCAGATGGTGTCCGGAGGAAACGTGGATGAGCCTGCCCGTCAACAGACGCTTGCTATTGTGGAGGTGTCCTCCAGGTGGCGTGATGGGGGACGCTTTGGATCCGACCAGCACAGAAGGGAAGAAGTTTCTCAGCAGCTTAGTCGGTCCTATCGGCATGCGGGAAGGGGCGCCCAACAGGGGCTCTCAATGCAGATGGAAGGAGGCGAGCCCTCTCGCCACTCTCACCGTGCGAGCAGTCGGACTGGCTCCATGGAAAGGCAAAATGTGGGGGCCCGACCTCACGTGCACAGGCGACTTGGAGGCGCCGCTAGACATGCCCAACCTCGTGCTACAGCTATCCAGGGGAACCTACCGCCGGCTGAGGTGGAAGATCTTCGACAACGAATGACGAGTTGAGAAGAAGGGTCATTGGGGGGGAGCCCTACACGGCCGACCTCCGGATACCCGAGCCTTTCACCCAGGCGGTCATGGATGCGTCGTTGCCAAGGGGCTACAAGGCTTGCACCATCGAAACATACAAGGGCACTTCTGACCCCCAACATCATGTATCACGATACCTTTCCTACATGGTGATGATGCGGTAGAGAACGCCATCCGATGTCGCGGTTTCTCTTCCACCTTGGATGGCCCGGCTCGTGAATGGTATGACTCTCTACCCGAAGGGAGTATCACGAATTTTCGTGAGTTGGCTCAGCGCTTTCTCTTGAGGTTCACGAGCTCCCGAGACGTCAAGAAGAACTTCAGCCACCTATTCGGCCTAAAACAAGGGAAGAAGGAATCATTGTCCACCTTCTTAGCGAGGTGGAGGACCGAGTCAGTCAAGGTTCAGGGCCTTGATGACAGGACCGGGTGGCCATGCTCACAAATTCTATCCGGTCTGGCGAGCTTTATAAAGATTTCATCAGAAGTCCCCTACCTCATACGAGGAGGTGCTCGGTCGTGTTGTAACACCGCCCCCAAATATTTGTACTTTATCAAATCATGTATTGAACCCTGAGAAATGTATTAAAGCATTTTTACGTGATTGTAAATTTTTATCATTTCTTTTACGTGAATAGTAAAATTCACGTGGGGCCCACACCAGATGTGGGGCCGCCCGATATTATCGGGACCAAATATTATATTAATCTTGGACTAGATAATATGAATATGGTGGTGGATATCCTAATTGGGCCATGGCAATGGCATAGAGTTGATCGGTTGGTCAAATGGGGCCAAATTATCGGTATCGGAAATTTATGAGATAACAGCCCAAAAAGGGATTTCAGAGACTTATAAATTAAAGTTGGGGAATGAATATTGATTCTAAGGTCCACAATAAGGATTGGGAATGAGTGTTATATTTTATTTGACCCGATAAAATAAAATATAATTAAAGCAGTCCGGAAAATACAACTTTCGGGGCCGAGTGTACACTTGGGGACATAATGGGATGACCTCCCACATGAGTGGGGGCCACCCCACGAATTTGGTGCTGAAAATGTCAAGGGGAGCCTCACATAACCTGGAGGAGCAATGAGGAATTGATTGGAAGACCAATCAATGGGAAGGTGGACCTCACCTTTGAAATTATTTTGGAGAACTGCCAAAAAGGCATTCTCAATCATCAACCTAACCCTCCAGCTCGTCCAACCCATCCATCCTTGAGATAGAAGCTCTGCAAACACCTCACAACATCCACCATTCACGAACTGGAGCTAAGGAGGAAGAAGGAGGGGAAAAGAGAAGAGAAAAGTTGACTTTGGAGAGGAAAACTTGTGTTTGACAAGGTAATGACTACATTAATCTCATTCCTTCTTCTTAAATCCTCTAATATGATTATTCAATCATATTTCACACCCTAGTATTGTTCTACATGCTTGGAAGTGTAGAATGAGGGGTTGGAAGATAGTTTTAAGTCCAAGAACGGACTTAGAAGCCAAAGTGACCGGTTCGCCGGAAAATAACCTTTTTGAAGTTATTTGTATTACTATGGGGTTTATGATGATAAAACCTTGTTAGTAACTTGTCTAAGGTATTCAAGGAACTTTCACGGAGTTGAAAGGGTCGCCGGAGTTGTCGCCGGAGTTCGTTGAAGTTCGCCGGAGTTTCGCCGGAGCTAAATCGGGAAGGCTAGAACTTCATAAGCCTCATTAAGGTAAGAAGACGGCTTTATGCTTTATAACTTTTGCGTGAGGCATGAGATTACCTAAAGTAATCAAAAATATGTCTTATGGAATGATTAAGAATAATCAAGTATTTGCCTATACCATGATTATACATAAAACATAGTTGAAAAGCATGTTATGTAGGTTTGGTGATTAAAAATGTGATAACATATTTTGTGTGATGATCCAGGGATCCAAATGGGTATTTTTGGATCAAGGACATCAAGAAGTATACTCGATCGAGTATGGGTAGATACTCGATCGAGTATACATTGAAAATTAGCTTTGGGGGCTACCGCCTCCTTTACTCGACCGAGTATGGGTAGATACTCGATCGAGTATTGGTTTATACTCAAAACGGGCAGTTTTGAGTAGGTTAACGTGGGCCGTTCAGGTGGGACCCGCCCACGTTGGATCCTAAGGATTGTTATATGACTATAGGGCTAGGCATTGTCCATAGTTAAAGGAATGAAAGGTTAGCCATATCCAGGTTAAGATTTGGTAGAGAATAGACTGGGGATTGAGTGCCCTCAGACGGTAAATGATCCAGAATACTCCAGGTGGGGTCGAGTACCCTTGGACGGTAAATGATCCAGAATACTCCAGGTGGGGTCGAGTACCCTTGGACGGTAAATGATCCAGAATACTCCAGGTGGGGTCGAGTACCCTTGGACGGTAAATGATCCAGAATACTCCAGGTGGGGTTGAGTACCCTTGGACGGTAAATGATCCAGAATACTCCAGGTGGGGTCGAGTACCCTTGGACGGTAAATGATCCAGAATACTCCAGGTGGGACCGAGTACCCTTGGACGGTAAATGATCTTAAATACTCCAGGTTGGGTTGAGTGCCTTGGACGGTAAATGATCCTAAAACACTCGGTACTATGAATCGAAGGTAGACTATAGCTTGTGAGCTAGGCAACCGGGAAAGGAGTGAGAAAAGTCAGGTAAGAACTTTGTCTCTAAAAGACTCTTTAAGGTAAATGACCTACGGGTTGAGTATTTTACGAGTATATATACAGTATGTATCATCGGGTGGATGAGGGACATCTATATATATGTATCACCCTATTTTTGGGTCTCGTGTCTGAAACATTAGTTATTCTTCATATAGCCTGCTTGTGATTAGTACTTCTATGGAGTACTGACCCCTCCGGGGGCCCTCACATTTTTCAGGTTGAGGCTAGAGTCCTACTACCCGCACCTTTGCCTAGGGTGAACATTCGAGGAGGAAGACTTGGTTCGTGCTTCCATTCGTATTTTTGAAACCTATAAACTGCTCATGGATTTTTGAACAATGTTTTCATTAAAACAGTTGGGGGCCTGCGTGCCCGTGTTTGCCACGTGTGGCTAAGTATCAAACATATTATTGATGGATAGTGTACTCGGGGGTAGCTTATCCGAGGGGTTATTACGGGGAATAACTAGGGAGAAGTCAGAGCAAGTAAGTATAGAGAGAGAAAGTATATTAGAAAGTGTTCAGTGTTTTCAGCGTGGTTACAAATGGGGAAATGGGGTGCTATTTATAGTAGCAATAAATGCCGGACAGGGACACGTGTCAAGCGTCCATTGGCCGAGAGGTCACCTCAACCGGTTGGCACTGGCAACTGCATGTGGCCGCATTTAATGCGGCTGTTGGATGGGACGTTGTACAGGGTACTGTGATCCATACGCATGTGGAGCGGATATTATGTCGAGAAAGGTGCCCTCGGCTGTAGATGACTAGCCGAGGGCTCTGAGTACCGGGGACCCCCTTAGTGCCGAGGGCTCCAGTTGCCGAGGGCTACTGATTTTCGCCGTTTTTTTCCAGTAACTTTGTTTTCCTGTCTTGGCCCTCCTGTGAGAATTAGAGCCTTCAGCAAGGGGGGCGAAGGCACCCCTGGTGCGCGTGGTGGGCTGCTTGGTGCCTTGGGCGCCGTGATTTGGGCCTGTTGTGCTTCCTGGGCCTATTGGGCCTTCATTAGAGTAGTAGGAGTCTGTGGGTCGGGGGTTCCCGGGCCATATACTCCATCAGGAGTCCCTCACTCCTTTTGCCGAAAGGTACTTGAGGGAAAAGGAGTAATTGTGTTTGTCCTCTGCCGTTGTTCCGTTGAAGTTTGTAGAGTTGTGGGTAGTTTGCTGTTTGTTTATTCTGCCGAGGGCAGTCCCTCAGTTACCCACATGTCGGGACTTGAGGGGTCATGTTTGTGGTTTTTGTGATTTTTCCCGAGGGGGCCTCCAGTCCCCCACTCCTTGAGGCACTTGCAAAGTGGTGAAAAGGAGTAGAGTAGTTGCGCTGCTGTTTTGGGCCGAAGGCTGACGCTTTTCGTTTCATTTTGGGGGGATGCCTCGTTAAAAACCTCATTAGGAAAAACCCTGTGGGAAAAAATCCTAATGAGGGAAAAAGAGTGCACCGAATTCCCCCAATGATGAATCGAAAATGTGAAGCCCTTGCTCGAAATGGAGAATAATGCTGTTGCCGAAGGCTTTCCTTGTTCTGAGGGCTCATGTGTTGATTAGCCGGAGGCGTGCTGTTGATTTCCTGGGAGGTGCCGAAGGGGAGTCCCTCAATCCGGGGATCGAGGGCGTCATGAATGTGAGTAGCAGTTGCAGTGTTACCGGGGTGTCCCCTGTTTGTTGTTCAGTTGGTGAGGAGGGTACCCGGGGGGTCCCGTTACCTGTGTGCCGTAGGCTGTCCGTCAATGAGGCGTACTCCCCGGGGGCTACCCGGCCCTCAAAGTGCTGAGGGGGGATCCCTGAGGGGTGGCCTGATATTGAAGCCGTGGGCTTCTGAAGGAGGGAGCCCGAAGGCATTTGTCAGGTAGTGTGTGGGGCACAAACCGGGAGCGTCTCTGGGTAAGTATACCCGGAGGCTCTTCTTGATGAAGTGGAGTGAAGTAAAAAGCCCGGGGGCTAATTTCTAGGTTGATGAAGGAGTGGTCTGTCAAGTGTAGCCGGGAGCTCCCAGAATATAGCCATTGGAGATATAGCCGTTGGAATATCTAACATCAGGATATAGCCGTTGGGGGGAGTCGCCACGTGGTGTGTGCTCATTGGCTGCCCGTGGGCGGGCGTCACCGATTGGGCGAAACCACGGTTTGTAATGATGGCAGTCCAACCGGAGGCCCGGTTTCCAGGCCCAAGCCCGGATCCCAGCGCCTATAAATACCCCATGGCCGGCTTCACTTCCCATGTGCGATTTATCCGTTAGCGAAGCTCTGCCAAAATTCCTAGAGAGAGAAACAGCTGCCTTCGATCAATCACTCTCCCGAGGTCAGTTCTCTGCCCATCTGATGTAGCATTAGTAGGTCGTAGTCGTGTGGCCTTAGGTTAAGTTCTTAAAAGCCTTAGGAAAACTCCTGTCCTAGAAACCCCTCATCCCTTCAGCTGTTGAGGATGTCTTCACAAAGCGACTCTCAAGATATCTCAAGGCCACCCTCGATGGAGGAGGAGATCATCTCGGACGTGGAGTCCTCGAGCGTACGCACTTCGGTCAACCAGGACTCCGTGGTAGCTGAAGAGGTGCAAGCGAGCCTTCGACTAGAACTGGAAGCGGAGGAGTTCGAGCAAGTGTGCGAGGATGAGGAGCTGGCGCTTGCCTTTCAAGTGGCCGAGGATGTGGCACAAAAAGAAAGCATGGTGGTTACCGTCGCCGTCCCTCCCCCTCAGAATGCAGAGGCCGGAAGCTCTCAGCCTCTGAACCCGACGCCTATCAGCGTTGCCCCGGGAAGAAGAGAAAGGTGAAGGCTGTCGGGAAGAAGAAACAGGTTGTCGTTGACGCCGGTCAACCAGTAGGAATTCCCGAAGGCTATTCCTACCTGAACACTGTCGCTTTGGATGTGAAGACCCGAGCCACACGGGGAGAATACATGGCGACGCAACTCCTGGTAGGGCCGTCGGCATTGGTAGTGGAGCCGGGGCCAGATGACGTTCTGTTATACGCCCCCGCCGGTTGTTTCGTCGTGCATCTGCTCTCGGTGGAGTTGGGCCTCCGGTTCCCCCTCCATCCCTTCGTGGTGGAGTACCTCCGGTACGTCAAACTAGCCCCCTGCCAACTAACCCCGAAACGCCACTCCTACCTGGCTGGCTTCCTCTCCCTCTGCCGGAGCCGGGATGTGGAGCCCTCGCTGGACCATTTTTTCCTCTCCTTCAATCTGTGCCGGGGGGGGGGGGGGGGGGGGCACTCGAACGCCGGTGGCTTTGCCAACCTACAGCAGCTCCCAGAGTTCAGACTCTTCGATGATGTCCCTTCGTCCCACAAGGGATGGAAAGATAGGTTCTGCTACATTCGGATGGCCGAGAATCCCTTCCCGGCCCCCCTTCGCGACAGCTTCCGCAGGCATGTCAAGGTAGGAAGCGCTGCCTTGGAGAAAAAAGGAAAGAAGCTCTCCAAGAAGCCCGAGGGGTCCGACAAGCATACCAAGATCAGAGATGCTACTCTCCCAGACGATCTTTATGATTTAGGCTTTCGGCGTTATCGGCTGATGGGGGAAAGCGATGAGACATATCCCCCCGTCGATAGGGTTTATCAAAGTGCCGGAGGTAGTTGACTTGCCGAGGGCTCCCGTTCTATACTTAGAATATATTTTTCCCTTCTTTTTTTTGTTTTCCTTTTTGATATTATTTTCCTAACTCCCCTGCATGTCCTTTGTTTTTCAGGACCAGACATGGACGCCCGGAACCTCTCTAAGTTGAAGAAGCAGCTGGCGAAGAAGACCAAGATGAAAGACCCCTCGGTGCAACAGAGGGGGTTGGACGAGATCTACCCGAGGGCGGGTGCAAATGAAGGGGCCCAGAAAAACGTGCCTAAGGCCAAAATTGCCGTCGGCGATGACGCTGGTTCCAACGCCGAGGGCTCCCCTCCTGAGGCCCTGAAGAGGAAAAGAGCCGAGAAGGCCGTGGTGCCCCCGGAGGGAAAAAGTAGAAGAAGGGGGCCCGACCCGAAAGGGGCCCCGGTTGTCATTGTGGAGGAACATTCCTCCAACGAGCCTCCGGCCCAAGCCCCCGGGCTGGTATGGCCTCAAGACAATGTGCAGTTCTCCATCACTAAGGGGACTGCCATTATGCACGCTACGCTGAACCCGAGGGAGTTCCTGAGGGGGGCCACCCCCCGACGGATAAATCCGTGCTCTCTCGGCAAACTGAAGACGCCCTCTGCTCCAAGGTCCTTCAGGCTTCGGTTACTGTAAGTTCCCCTTTCCTTCTTCCTCTTTCTTTTGTTCCCTTCCTCCCCTTTTTGCATTGTGGTTCTAAACTTCGGTGATTCGTGATCTCTTTTGTAGGCAAGCCTCGGCCTTGGTGAACTCATTCAGCGGATGGAGCGTTATGCCCTTCAAAAGCAGAAGGATGACGAGTCCTTGGCTGCGGCCCAAAGGCGGCTCCGGGAGGCAGAGGAGGCTTCCAGGGTGGAGAGGGCGGCCTTCGAGAAACTCCTCTAGAATGCCAAGGTGCTGGCGAAAGCCGGGGGGAGGGCCGGAGCGGAGAAGGCAGCTGCGGAGGCCGCCAAGAAGGCTGCCGAAGATGCTGAGACTGCCAAGAAGGAGGTGGAAAGCGGTGGAAAGCGGCGAAAGCCGAGGGGAGGGCCGAAGCGGAGAAGGCGCAGCGGGGGAAGCGGTGGCAGCCTTCATCGCCGAGGGGTGGAAAGCTGAGGCCCAGAGAGCGTGGGTGGCCACGGTTGTCGAGTCCTCCGTGGAGGAATGGGTGAAAGGCCCCGGGGCAATGTGGCTGGACCAGAAGCGGAAGGAATACTATGATGTGGGCGAGTACTTCACTCAAGCCCTTATCTACCGGAGGCTGGCCAGGCACCTAGGGGCAGACCCGTCGGCGTTTGACCCCGCGGCTTATGGGCTCCCCCCTCTTCAACCGGACACCAGGGTTCCCCATCCCGAGGGCACCAGCAGGCCAGATCTTGAGGACACTGTCCTGATGGCTGAATGCAGCGATGAAGAAGAAGATGCCGAGGGGGACGCTACGTCGAAGCCTGCCAACGGAGGCGATGCTGCTGCTGATGATGATGTAGTTATCGTGTAATACTTAGGAAATTTTTTTGAACAATCTTGTCGTAGCTATCACTTGTATGCTCTCGGCTTCGGCCACTCTGTAATGTACTTTTGAATTTCCTTTCTCTCAGATGAATGAATGTTTGCCTTCGGGCTTTTGGTATATAATACGTTTCCCTTTCATTGTTTCTCTTTGAATGTATGCTTTCGCCTTTCCTGAATGTATGCCTTTGCTTTTTTGAATGCTTGTTTAGGACTTAGAATATATTCTCCCAAGTGTAGTGCTTCTCGTAGCCCTCGGCTACTAGTAATCTTTAGTCAGTTGAACCTTTCACCGAGGGCGCAATGTTCAGGACTTAGAAATATTTCTAAGTGTTTGTTCATCTGTTGGCCCCCGACTAATTCTTTCCCCCTGGTTCTGTGTAGCTTTCATGAGATAACCGGAGGTGAGCTGTTTAGGACTTGGAAGAATTTTTCTACGTGTTTGAATGCAGCCTAGCCTTCGGTATTTGGGTACCCTTCATTGGTTGTATGACCGAGGGCCCAGAAATAGTTAGGACTGAGAAAATATTTCTAAGTGTAGTTTCACCAAGCCTTCAATCGTATTACCCTTTGGGCTGCAGGGAGATTTGACCGAGGGTAAGAACTTTTGGGACTTAGAAATTTTTCTAAGTGTAGCAGGTAGGAGCCCTCGGGCAGCATGGAGAGTTGACCGAGGGTCAAAATATGTAGGACTTAGAAAATGTTTCTAAGTATAGCTTCACCAAGCCTTCAACCGTATGGCCCCTCGGGCAGCATGGAGATTTGACCGAGGGTCAAAATATGTAGGACTTAGAAAATTTTTCTAAGTGTAGTACATATGGAGTAGGATCCCTCGGGTGAATGTGAGGACCTTGTTTGAGGTATGCCCTCGGTTGACTGGTGGCTCCACAAGGGGCAAAGCACTTAGGACTTAGATTTTTTTCTAAGTATTTCCTGCTGCTGGCCTTCGGGGGGACCCTTCGGTTGTAGGCGTTGTAGGTTTAGGATAGTTTCCTTTGCCTTGTGATGTTGGCTTGTGGCAATAAAAGCTTTCGGTTGTTTGTTATATCCTCTCGGCATGTAGTGAGGTGCCGGAGGTGATTCTTGATTTGGTTTGGCCACATCTGATAGCTTTGTCATATAGTACCCTTCGGGGACGCTTTGAGTTGCTGTTGGCTGAGCCTGTCATGTTTTGTAGTATTTGAGCCTTCGGTTTTAGGTATAGCCGGAGGCAATCCTTGAGGGGACTTGCCATTTGTTGATGATGTCTGTTGTGAATGGTATCCTTCGTTCCTGTGAGCTTTCAGGTACCGAAGGTGTTCCCGTGGGGAGCCCTCGGTATGTTTCTGTGAATTGTTGGAGTGATGTACTCATTGATTTCTCGCTGAGTCTACTCCCCTTCACCACCCCATTTTTTTGTTTTGTTTTTAGTAGTGAAGGGAAGGCTTCAAGAAACTTGGTTTCTTGGTAAGGCTTGGCCTATCGGGAGGTAACAGAATACACCATTAGCTCCCCCCTCGGGTTAACCTTCCGAGTTCCGAGGGGATCGAGGGTCGTTTCCTGGGCACAAGATATGGTGGTCTGTAGCCTGCCTCCCCTTGGGGGATGGCGCGGAAAGCGCCTCAGTTTTGAAAGTCGTCCCCTCGGCGCTAGACATAGTCCGTGGCCTGCCACACCCTTGGGGTGCTGGCGCGGGGAGCGTTTCGGTTTGGAAGTCGAATCCTGGGCATTTCTCGTGCCTGTCATATCCTTAGGGTGATGACGCGGAAAGCGTTCCGTTTTTGAAAGTCGAATCCTGGGCATTTCTCATGCCTGTCATACCCTTGGGGTGATGACGCGGAAAGCGTTTCAGGGAAGAGTTTTCATTTGCATACTGGTTGCAAATGGCCGGGTGCACTACGTGCTGCCGGCACCGAGAGGTGGCGCCTTCGGTATAGGCGTCCTCGAGGGGTACGGCTTAGAAACAACACTTGGTGTTTGTTCCGGTTTGCGGCCCCCGGCACTTGGTACCGAGGGGTCTTCTGTAAAAACTCTTGGTGTTCTTCCTTCACTTGTTGTAGGGTATTGTGGTGTCTACCCTCGGTACTTGGTACCGAGGGGTCTTCTGTGGAAACACTTGGTGTTTCTTCCCATTTGTTGAAGGTGATTGTGTTGTCTACCCTCGGTACTTGGTACCGAGGGGTCTTCTGTGGGAACACTTGGTGTTTCTTCCCATTTGTTGAAGGTGATTGTGTTGTCTACCCTCGGTACTTGGTACCGAGGGGTCTTCTGTGGGAACACTTGGTGTTTCTTCCCATTTGTTGAAGGTGATTGTGTTGTCTACCTTCGGTACTTGGTACCGAGGGGTCTTCTGCGGGAACACTTGGTGTTTCTTCCCATCTGTTGAAAGTTGATAGTGGTGTGTCCCCCCGGCACCAGGTGCTGAGGGGTCTTCTTTTGTGGACAGGTGGTACTTGTCGTAGGTGATAGTATTATCTACCCTCGGCACTTGGTGCCGAGGGTTCTTCTATTGTGGTGGGCCTGGGGGTGATATGAGGGCTTGGCCCCTGTGATAATCTTGTTCCGTGTTCTCGGTGTCTTCAAAATGTCTTCATTCTTCAGAATTCTTAGGCCTTGGGCCGTAAAATAATACATTCACTAGTTATGAGGGCTTGGCCGCTCTGATGTTATTGTTAAAATTTAACTAAGTGATGTACATTCCAGTGCCTAGGGACTTCAGTCCCGTTAGGGCGTTTCAGCTTGTAAGTTCCCGGTTTAATGATGGCTGTCACGAACTCACGATGTAGGGGCCCTCGAACTTTGGTGCCATCTTTCCGCCCTCGGTTGGTTGGCTAGCTTCCCTTCTTCGGAGAACATAGTCCCCCACTTGGAATTCCCGGGAGCGAACCTTGGCGTCAATGTAACTTTTTACTTGCCTTCGGTAGTTTTCCGCGCGTATGAAGGCTTGCTCTCGGCGTTCTGAAATCAGGTGGAGGTCGAGGGCCATATTGGCGTCGTTGGCCTCTCTCTGTAGCCCCTTCTGCTGAGAAGAAGAAGAAGAAGACTGAAGGGGAAGCACCTGTTGCCCCCCCTAAGGCCGGACAGAAGAGGAAGAGGACCACAAAACCCAAGAAGAAGGTTGCTAAACCTGTGGTTTCTGTGTCTGAGGGAGTGGCAGACACTCAGGGGGAACCAGAGATCCCCACCTCTGCTGCATCCCCTGAACAGAACAGGGTGCACACTCCACCAGAGCACCCTAGTCCTGTCAAAGATGGGTATCTGTCCTTGCTTGACGGACAGTTTACCCGGGTCCTTGAATGGAGAAGATGGAGAATGGGACCCCTCCACAAAATAATTCAGTTTTTTTATCACTATGAGGCAGAAGAAGAAGCCATCCTGAATTGGGTTGGAACTGATGATGTCTCAAAGTGCTTTGCCCTCAACTTTCTTCACTCTATCCTTGAGAAGAAGAAGGTAAGCTACAAGGGAAAGGCTATTCTCATTTCTTCACCCTCGGAGGAAGCTGTCAAACCTCTAGAAGATGGAGAAATTGCAGCCTTTGAAGAATGGCTGTTCACCAAGATGGCAACTGACTCTGTACAGCCCAACTTCAACCCAGGAGAGTCCTCTGTACTCAAGTCAGAAGGACAAGCTATGATGGAGCATATCAAGGAGTGGAGGACTTCCTTGCTCGTGGATAACATCATTGAGGTAAATTCTCCAACCCCTTCTGTTATTATCCCAACAGAACCACATATTCCCTCACCTACCACCAGCACAGAAACCCCTCCACCAGAACACCCTCAACCTAAATCTCCTAAACAGAAAACCCCCACCCCTCCTCAATCACCCAAACAAAAAATTGCATCTCCCTGTAGAGCAATTGTTCCCTACAGAAACCGCTCACCTTCACCTCCACCATCTCCCCCTCAACAGAATGTCTCACCTATTCAATCCTCACCCCAGCACCAGAACCCCTCACCCCAACAGATATCCTCTTCATCCTCTGAATCTGATCATCAATCCCCTCCTCCAGACTCACCTCCTCCACAACAACCTGCAGAGAAGCTTAAACCTGTATGGTTTCTCAGGGATTATGATCCTACAACTGTCTCTCCCATCTCTGCACCCAAAGGGTATTCTAGGGACTCTGTTGCCCCCAATCCCTCTCTGAGAAAGAAAAAGAAGGTAGTTCGCAACAGAAAACCTATCTACTCTCCTTATGAGATTTCCTCTGACATGGATGGATTCATGATCAGCAAATCCTACAAGGCCACATCAAAGAGACAGAAGACCCCTCCTCTGACTCAACTGGAACATGAACTGCTTGTAGAATCTCTCTCATCTGTCCAAGAACATCACCCACTACCTAGGGGAAGAGGTCTAGAGATGCCTCAAGCAGATGGACAACAGAATAACATTCCCTTCAACAAATTTGTTGAATCTGCAGAAGACTTTGGTGGACAGATCCTCCAAGGCATGAACAAGCTGATAGAGATAAATGATAAACACTATGGGCATCTTGCCCATGTGAATGACAATCTAAATTCAGGTATGCAGTTCATCTCTGACCGTTTTGAGAACCTCACTGGGACACTCAACAACTTCATCGCCTCCTCCTCTGCCAGAACAGATATCCTGTCAACAGAAGTGGTAGGCATCCACAAAACCCTCTCTATCTTTCAACAGACTCTCCTGAGTCAAGGACAGGCAATCCACACTATCTCAGAGCATCTTGAGGCTCTGCAGAAATCTGATGCCAGAACAGAGAGGCAACTGACCTCTATTGAGCACATGTGCAGAGCTCATCAAGAACAGGCTCAAGCCCTCCTATCTACTGACAGAGACCGATATCAGAAGATGGTGCTCCTTGAAGCCAATAACAAGGACATCTTCTCTGCAATACAGAAGCAGCAAGGTCTCATTGAAGGCCTTACCTCTGTCACCCAGACACTACCAGAGGCCCTGGAGCAGATAGCCTCAACCCAGGCCTCAGAATTCCAGAAGATCAGTCTTATGATTGAAGATCTGCATGATGCCAAAAAGGGGGAAGAGGACCCTCAACAGACCAGGCCTAGGTCTCACAGAACTCCTACCAGAGCACCCTCCTCTGGTGAGCCTGCAGTAGATCCGGCTCCCTATTTTGAAGCTGCCCTACAAAAGAAGAGAGCAGCAGGCATACCTAGACCCCCATCTCCAGTAAAGAAGAGCACCAAGAAGAAGAAAGTTTTCAACTTCACTGAGTGGAGATTGGGTGGCTCTCAGAACATTGACTGTAACACCCCCAAATTTCCCGCCCAAAAATACATTTAAATGATGATTTATTCAAAGGAATTATCAACTTTATTTGAAAACATCAGAGATACAGCGGAAGTCTTAATAGGGAAATGGGTGTTACACATTTCTCTAATAGGAAAACTTTATTTGATCACCTGTTAAAAATTAATGGGGGAGATAGGGACAAGAAAAATAACAAAAATTAGCTTTAGAGCTAAGTAAGTACTACCCAACCCCGTAAAATAATCATGTTTGACAAAAATAGAATTTTTATATAATAATATATAAAAATACTCACACCATCGAAATTCTTTTCACTTTGATTTTTCTCCAGACTACTTCTTTACAAAAATCCTCAACTTCTCTATAAAACTTCATAATAACTCTTCTCTTAGATTTCCTCAAAAATCACTTCTTCTCTAACTTCCTAGTAATTTAGAAGGGCGGTGCTCAACCTTTCGGTAGAGCCCGGTGGACCGTGGTTACGGACGGCCACCCCGAACAAGTGCCGGTACCACAACTGCTCTGTTGGAAACGAAACGACTACCTTAAGTGTGCACACCCCCTAAAAGGGATTCCAAGCCCTCCGAGTAGTGAGTCGTAACGAGTAGTCGGGACTCAGTCTACCAACTACCCCTGAATAAGATATTTTGAATGATTAGGGATTACTACTACCATAACTTCTTCTTAAAAGGGATCATCGATCCAAATATCACTTTAAACTCAAACTGTACTTCTTAGTAGTAGCAAACCTAATCACCCTCCACATTTATCCGGATGTGGAAAACCGACACCCCGGATTACTCCCGAGATGCTCACTTCTTATAAAAATGTAAATTTTATCTTCGCTTAACAATACTTCAAAAATACTTCTTAATTTCTCTAAAGAAGCCTCAAAGGTATTTAAAAATATTTAATACCCCAAAGGTAATTGATTTATATTTCTTAACTACCATATATATAATATCTCCTCAAAGTCACATACACAAAATTCACAATTCACACTTAATCACATAATGCATAATAAGCATATAATACGAGGAAACAATTTTGGATTGGCAGAGAAACTTACCTCAAACTCCAAGTACTCCTAATTAAGACTCCTACTTTGCTCCTCACTCAAATCACCTTCTATTATCAACATTTAAAAATCATTATCCATTCAAATTATAAATATTTACTCTACCCTTTATTAGTCCGTAGTTATCAATAACAAATGATATATTGACTTAATTCATTAATTAATTAATTTATATTTATATAATAAATTAGTCAAATTTTATTTTATTAGTCAGCCCCCAGTATTATAATCCATTTATAGAATTCCAAATTAACCATCCAATTGTTGTTTTTATTTTATTATTACTATTATGATTATTAGCTCAAACGGCCCAGCATATAGTTTTCAAGGATACCGGTCCAATTAATAAAATCTCAGCAGCCCAGAAGAGTTAAACAAAACAATGAAAATGGTAATACGGAGTAAGAATTACGTACGATACAGTAGCCGTCATTTTCTTCTCCGTCCTGCAGCCCGTAGCGTGGACCAACGATGAAGGAGGATTAGCAACGGAGACCTCCCCAATCCAAGCGGTATTCCTTCAGATAGCAGCAGTGCCACGACAGCACTGTTCGGCGGCAGCAGCTTGATCCGGCAATGATGATTTAGCTCTGGTGTAGACGAGGACAGCGGCGACCACTACTACTTCTACGGCGGCGCTGTGGTTTCCCCCGTTCCTACCTTCCCACACGTAACTCCCTCATTCCCTCACCCCTTTTCTTAATTATATGATGTTCGTTTTCTGCCAAGCTTTTGATCGCAACACCCTCAGGTCTTACACGTTCGTTCAGTTCGGGTTATGGTTATAATTGCTCTTTATTATCTTAATAATGATGGATCAATGATGGTCCGTTACTACGTATATTACTAATACTTTATTACGTAGTATTGTTAATATTTTTATTACTAACGTATTATGTGTGCCTGATTCTAGTATGTATGCATGCGTCGGTGTATATGTATGTAATCATGGTGTACTAGTATATGTCTTAATTATAACGTATGAGTATTTTGTACTTCATATATATGTATAAAGTTCGTAACGTAGTATATTAGTATATGTGTTATGCATGAAATACGTAGTAAGTGTATACTGGATATGTGCATAGCATGTATGTGATGTATCATGTAGAGCTTATGCCTCATGTATGTATGTAATACATGTATATATCATGTATGATATGTATGTAGTACTATATGTATATGTCCGGACTTTGAGTACTACGTAGCTCTTAGAATTACTTTAATAATAATTCTTTATACTTTTGTTGAATAGTAACCGAAATGTATTTTTAACTTTCCAATCTTAAATTGTACACCACTCGTTTTAGGTTGGGACTTACAAAGAGTACTTTTAAAATATCATTTGACGTTTTTCAGTTTTCCTCAAGTTATTTAAAATATTCAATAATTTCATTTTAATTATATCTGATTTACTTTTTTTTATTTAATTATTATACTTCTACTTTAAATTTTAGGGTGTTACATTCTATCCCCCTTAAAGAATGCTTCGTCCTCGAAGCATAAGCTACAACTGTTTTATTAATACTGGAGTTTTAATCTATCCCCCTTTAAGAGATATGATGCTTAGTCCCGAAGCTTAAACTAAAGTCAAATGACAAAATTCTTAAGTATTACATTGACAGAGCTCAATTTGAGGAGATGAAGGCTAAAATGACTCCTACCCAACAACAACACCTCTATTTGGACAAAGATGGTGTTGTCAGAGTTAGGTATGGAGGATCTCTTGAAGAAGCAGAAGAATGGTACAAGAAGAACATTGTCCCAGGAAAGACCATACATGAAGGTGTCCTCAACTATTTGGACTGCAAGCTTTCTCCAATATGGGCATCTTATCAAAGGTCTGGCAATCTGTTCAAAATCAGAGCTGAAATAAATGAAGAACTGCTCAGGCTTCAAAGACTAGAGGAAGAAGCTCTACAGGCAGCTAATCTGGAGAATGTGTAAGGTTTAAACTCTGTAAAACCTATCTAATAAAATCACATCTCTGCCTTCTTACTTTGAAGTGCTTTTCCTCAAATTCTTGTCTTTTTGCCTTCTGTTTGTGTTTGTTTATTTCTGTTATATTCTGCTATCTGAATGTATCGTACTCTTACTATTTTCCTATGCCAAGTTGCCCACCAAGATTTTAATGGAAGTTTTTAAACTTATTTTTTTATGGTGAAGGCACTTCTCTGGAAATAGTTAAAGGGTTTTGGCATCATCAAAAAGGGGGAAATTGTAAGGAATAATTGTATTTAGATTTTGATGATGCTAGATTAATTAGGACTTTAGAAGTACCCCTTTAGAAATTATGTATTAGAATTTTCCTTTGTAAAGTTCTTAGATGTATTCGACTTGACAGAAGACCTTCAAGAGCAGAAGGGCTTCAAGAACAGAATGCCTTCAGAGCAGAAGACCTTCTGAGCAGAAGGGCTCCAAGAGCAGAAGACCGTCTGAGCAGAAGGGCTCCAAGAGCAGAAGACCCTCGTAAGGCATTATTGAAACAGAGGACCTTTGGTTCTCTGCTCCAGAACAGAAGTCCTCAGGATCTCTGTTACTCTTGACTCTGACAGAAACCCTTCTGGGTCTCTGTTGGATATACTCTCAACAGAAGTGCTCCAGACCTCCTCTGTTCTACTCTCAGACAAAGACACCAGAAGGTCTGACACTTAGAAGATTTTCAAAGAACCGGGAAGTCAACTAAAAGATTCCTTCAACGGCTAGGAGTATGAAACGGAAAAGCTACAGTGCATGCATTAAATGCTCATTTAATGCACCCCATGCTACGTAGAGTAATTGCAGATGATTGGCCGCAATGTCAGGAATACTTTATCCCAAAATAGTAACCCGCCAACTTTACCGGGCTCTACTAGTCAAGTCAACTGATCACGCATTAAATGCAGTTGTCCTCCTACTCCTCCAACGGGAAGACAACCTCAGTATAAAAGATACACTACGAAGAACAACCGGATAACTTTGCAACCTTTGCTAACCTTTGCTACAACTCTTCATACAAGATATTCAAACTCTGAAAAGCAAAAGGCCTCCTTGAGATTCAAACTCATTATCTTCTACAAGAGAAGGCAGAAGTTGGAAAATTACTCTTTCCAACTCAAGCAAAGTTCCAAGTGTTCTTCAACTCTTCAAGCTCATCACATACAAATATTTTGTAACGAAGCTAGTTGGAGGAACCCCAGTTTCAACAGAAACTCTTCTTGCTACAAGAAGGACGTCCAAATAACTGGAGTAGTGAAGTGGTGATACTTCAAGGAAACTCAGTGAAAGGACCAGTGTTAAAGGAAGCCAGGCAGTGCATCCCAGGACACAACTAGGCTTGAAGAAGACGTGGAGTGCTTCTTAAGTACTAGGACTAAGGCTTTGTAAACGGCAGTTTTTACAGCTTAGTGGAACAGTGGATTAGAGGAACGAGTTGTTCCTTGAACCACAATAAAAATCCCTGGTGTCGTTTACTTACTGCTTTTAATACTTGCACTTAGTTAGAACTGTATAACTCCTTGGACTTGGTATCTGTGTTCAGCAGAACTTGTTCTACGAGTTAACAGAAGGCCTACTGCCTTTGCTTCTCTGAGGCTAACAGAACTCCCTGCCAGAACCCCATCCGCTGCCAGTCTGTTCTTTCAACAGAACAGGCTATTCTGTAAATCTGGTACTTAGTTTAAAAAGCTAAAAACCAATACAGTCTATTCACCCCCCCCCCCCCCTCTAGACTGTATCCAGTATAACCGGGACCAATAAGTGGTATCAGAGCCTCCTTGTTCTAATAATCTCTTAGGTTATTTGTTGAACAAAGATCCACTTGTTTTTCTGTTTTACCTCATTTCTATCTGATATAATGGATCACTCCTTGTCCAAGAATCTTATGTTTTCAGATCTTAAGTTTGATGACTGGAGGATCCGGATGAAAGCACATCTCTGTGCCCTGCATGATGAGATGTGGGAAGTTCTAGATATTGGCCCCTTCACAAGCTTCCAGAAGGTCAATCCTGAACATGCCATAGACAACACCAGACCCCAGATGATCAGCAAAGCCAAGTCAGAATGGACCACTGAAGAGAGGAGAAAGTACAACCTAGACAATATTGCCAAGGACATCCACTACAAGTCCATTGATGATAGGTACTTCAACAGAATCAAGAAGTGCAAGACTGCTAAGGAAATCTGGGATACTCTTGAGCTCATTGGAGCTGGTGATGAGCAAGAGAAGGACAACAAACTAACCATAGCCAACAAGAAGTTTGATGACTTCAAACTTCTCCCTGGTGAAAGCATATCCAAGATGTATGACAGGCTCCTCACTCTCACTGGAGAGATCTCTGAGCTTGGCAAGGATCTCACAACCAAGGAGATCAACCTGAAAATGTTGAGGGGACTGCCCTCAGCATGGAAGATGAAGGTAGTTGCTGTCCAAGCCAGCAAGGATGTAAAGACTTATCCCACTGATAAGCTCATTTCAGATCTCAAATCTCATGATTTTGAAATGATTGAAGAGAAGGAAGATGTACCAGAAGAGAGGATCACTACAGCCCTCACTGCCAGCACATCTAAGGTAAATGATTTTGACCCTTCAGTACTTTTATCTGATGAATATATGGCTGCCTTTGCCAGGAGATTCAAAAAGTTTATGAAGAATCCCAAAGATGGAAGGAGTCCATCTTTCAACAGAAAGCCATACCAGAAGGTCAAATCAACAGAAAGCAGTGGAGAGCTTCTCTGTTACAACTGCAGACAACCTGGTCACTTCAAGGCTGATTGTCCCCATCCTAGAGTGTCCAAGAAGCAAGGACATGATGGAGAAAAGAAGAAGTACGAGGACAACTCCAGAAGAAGAACGGCACTTGTGACAGAACAGCTGGAGAAAGACCCTCTGTCAGAAACAGAATCCAGTTCTGACTCAGATTCTGATGAGGCCTTCTGTTGCCTGGATACTGAGATAGAAGACCTTTGCCTGATGGCTCATTCTGATGATGAGGTAACCTCTACTTCTGAATCTAGTTTTTCTTCGGTAGGCTTAGCTTTTGATTCTGATTCAATGTCAGAATTTTGGGAAGCGTTTAAGGCCATACAAGCCACTTATTCTTCTGTAACAGAAGAAAACAGTAAGTTGAAAGCTGAAATTCTTGACTTAAAGAAGGAGGTTGAGGTCAAAATCAATCTTCTAATTGAGGAAAGAGATCAACTGGAAACTGAAAATGTTTCTCTTCTTAAGAGAATAAGAGAAATAGAGCCTCTCGAGATTAAGTACAAAGCTTACCAGAAGGCCCAGTCTTCCATGGAAAAGATTGTGCTTGATCAACAGATTGGCACTGGTTTTGGTCTTGGTTATGGCTCAACAGAATCAGGTGAGCCTTCTGTAATGCCTAGCACCAGAGTTGCTAAGGCAGACAAGGTCATAGAGCCACTGATTTCTAGCCCCATCTGTCAAGCTGGTGTATCTGGCACCAAGGTTGTTCATGAGGAAGTCAGACCAGAAAAGGGTAAGATAAAGGTTCAACAGAAACCCCTTTTGAAAAATAATGAACCTGGCAGAAAACCTAACAACAGAAGAGGTTTTCAAAATAACAAAAATAAAAGACCATTCATTGACAGACAACCTCATGTCAATCGTGCCAGAAATGATCACCAGAAGGGCAAATATCAAGAGAGAGTTAACTTCAGGCAGAAGAGGTTGGCTGGTCAACTTCAGAAGCCCAAGGTTAACCGTCCCTCTGCTCTTGATAGTATATGGGACTTCTTTCCAACAAAGAAAGCTATGCAAAAGTATGTAAACAGGAAGCATGACCCTCACAAGCATCTGCCCAAAGTGAATCACACTTCAGTTTACTATAACTACCAGGTGGACAATGGGTACCACCCACCAAGGTTTCACTTGATGAGACCAAAATGGTACCAGCTACCCAGACTCCATGACCCCCCAGGACCCAGCATTGCTTGGGTACCTAAATCTTTCTTTTGATCTTGCAGGAACTGTGTGCTGGAGCCATCTCTGAACAAGAATGGTTTATTGATAGTGGATGCTCCAGGCACATGACAGGTGACAGAAGTTGCCTAACAGAGTTCCAGAAATGCATAGGACCTAGAGTTACCTTTGGAGGTAATGACAAAGAAGGTCAAACAAAAGGAAGAGGAAAGCTGATCAGGAACCAGATAATCATTGATGATGTCTCATATGTCAAAGGACTGAAGTTCAACTTGCTAAGTGCTAGCCAATTCTGTGACAAAGGCTACACTGTTGAATTCACAAAGGACTTCTGCTATGTGAAGCATGAGACAACAAAGGAAGTGGTTCTTACAGCATCAAGGAAGAAGAACATCTATGTAGTTGATTGGAACACTGCAAAAGATGGAGTTTGCCTGATAGCCAAGGGAGATTCAAAACTGAGCTGGGACTGGCACAAAAAGCTCAACCGTTTGAATTTCAAAACAATCAACAAACTGGCCAGAGAACACATTGTAGAAGGGCTACCAGACATTGTGTACAAGAAGGAGACCCTCTGCAGTGCATGTCAGAAAGGCAAACAAGTGAAGAATTCCTTCAAACCCATTGCTGGAGATCTTTCTACAAGTCCTCTAAATCTGATTCACATGGATTTATTTGGACCTGTTGAGACTCCAAGCGTTGGTGGCAAGAAATATACCTTAGTCATGGTTGATGACTACTCCAGATATACATGGACTGTTTTTCTATCAAAGAAAAATGAAACTCTTCAGAAGTTGCCATCTCTGTTAAAGCAACTTCAGACTGAGAAGAACTTGAAAGTGAAGACAATCAGATCAGACAGAGGAACTGAATTTGTCAACCAAGTCATAAAGGACTTCTGTGATCAGAATGGAACGTTTCATCAACTTTCTGCCGCCAGAACCCCTCAACAGAATGGCGTAGCAGAAAGAAGGAACAGAACCTTAAAAGAAGCTGCAAGAACAATGATTGCGAAATCTGGATTGCCTATGAGATATTGGGCTGAAGCAATCAACACTGCATGCTATACTCAGAACAGAAGCATGATCAACAAGAATCACCAGAAGACCCCTTATGAACTCTGGAAGGGAAGAAAGCCTAACATCAGCTACTTTCATGTATTTGGATACAAGTGCTACATTCTCAACAATGGAAAGGAGCATCTGAAGGTATTTCAAGAAAAGGCTGATGAAGGAGTCTTTATAGGCTATTCAAACACCAGTAAAGCCTATAGAGTACTCAACAGAAGAACCCTACATGTTGAAGAATCCATACATGTGAAGTTTGATGAAAGCACCTCTGTTAAAGAGGTAACAGAGATTCTCAAGGAAGTCAGCATAGAAGACAGAACACCAGAACCAACAGAAGAGGTGGCAGACAACCATGCATTTCCAACACCTGCACCAAACCCCCTTCTGTTGAATGAAGATGAAGACTCTGAAGATGAGGAACCAGAGAGACCAAGACAGCAGCTGGCAGAACCAGACCTAACATGGTTAAGAGATCATCCTCCTAACCAAGTGATTGGTCAAATCAGAAGTGGAGTTCAAATCAGATCCACATCAAGGAGATAAGCAATGCTTGCCTGCTATATATCTCAGATGGAACCTATGACAGTTGAAGAAGCTCTTGCAGACTCAGATTGGATCAATGCTATGCATGAAGAGCTCACTCAGTTTGAAAGGAACAAAGTATGGGAACATGTTCCTAGGCCAAAGCACCAGAACGTCATTGGAACCAAATGGGTATTCAAGAACAAAACAGATGAAGATGGAAACATTGTAAGGAACAAAGCAAGGCTAGTAGCTAAAGGATATTGTCAAGAAGAAGGAATAGATTTTGATGAGACTTTTGCACCAGTTGCCAGACTTGAAGCCATCAGAATCTTTCTAGCCTATGCTGCCTACAACAACATCAAGGTCTACCAGATGGATGTAAAGAGTGCATTTCTGAATGGAAACCTTGAAGAGGAAGTTTATGTGGAACAACCACCAGGTTTTGTCATTCCTACTCAATATTCTTGTGTCTACAAGCTTAAAAAGGCCCTCTATGGTCTTAAGCAAGCTCCCAGAGCCTGGTATGACACATTGTCCCTTTTCCTAGTGAACCATGGGTTTACTAAAGGAAAGGTTGACAAAACTCTATTTCAAATCTCTGTTGCTAATCATATTCTGTTAGTACAAATATATGTTGATGACATTATATTTGGTAGTACTAATCCAGAACTGTGCAAGAAATTTTCTCAAGTGATGCAGAGTCAATTTGAAATGAGTATGATGGGAGAACTCAGTTACTTCCTAGGACTTCAAGTCAAACAAATTCCAGAAGGGATCTTTATCAACCAAGGGAAGTACACCGGAGATCTGATCAAGAAGTTTGGAGTAGAAGGCAAATCATCAGTGAAGATTCCCATGAACACTTCACAAGGGATTGGTCCAGATGATGAAGGAAAGGATGTAGATGCAACAACATACAGAGGGATCATAGGATCTCTGTTGTATCTAACTGCAAGCAGACCAGACATCTCATTCTCTGTTGGAATCTGTGCCAGATACCAATCAAAGCCCAAGGAAAGCCATCTAAGTGCTGCAAAGAGAATCATCAGATACATCAAAGGGAATCCAAATGCAGGCCTATGGTATCCAAAGGGAGGTAACTTTGAACTAATTGGTTACTCTGACTCAGATTTTGCAGGTTGCAGACTAGACAGAAAGAGCACCTCTGGTCACTGCCAATTGCTAGGAGGAAGGCTTGTTTCCTGGTTTAGCAAGAAGCAGAACTCCATCTCAACAAGTACAGCTGAGGCAGAGTACATTGCAGCTGGGAGTTGCTGTGCTCAGCTACTCTGGATGAAGCAACAACTGAAGGACTATGGAATTCAAGCAAAGGAGATCAAGTTGTTGTGTGACAACACCAGTGCCATTGCTATCACTCAGAATCCAGTTCTTCATTCCAGAACAAAGCACATTGAGATCAGACATCACTTCATCAGAGATCATGTGGAGAAGAAGCACATCTGCATGGAACATGTGCCAACAGAAGACCAGCTTGCAGATATCCTGACAAAGCCTCTTCCTGAGGCTAGGTTCAACAAACTGAGAGAGGAATTGGGAATGATGGATGAGATTCCAAGGGAAAGTTGAAAAGAAAGGCCCTCTGTTGCTGAATTCCTGTTAACAGAACACCTTTTGCAGAACCCCTTCTGTTAACCCCTTCTGTTCTCTACCCTGGCAGAACACCTATGCAACAGAAACCCTTTCTACAGAGAACCCTCTCTTGTCTAACAGAAGGTGGTGGACTTTGAAAATCTTGTAAACCGGGTGATCTAGTAAATTATTAAAGGTCTTTTACCCTTTTACCCTTAAAACGGTATCCAGCCGTATAATATTTACTGCACCCCTTTTTATTTACTGCGCCCCTTTTTACATTTATTGGTATCTTGGAACCGTAAATTATCTCAAACGTCCACTAACCCGTATCCATAAAACCCCCTTTCGCAAACCTAAACCGTTACTGCTCTCATAACTCTCAAGCTTTTGAACTCTTATCTCTCCAAAACTCTCTAACCGCAATAAACTCCATGGCTTTCTTGAGCTTCTCCGATCTTTCAAAGGAACAAAAGGCAACTCTCCTGAAGAATGTACTGACAGGGATGAGATGCGAACTGGAAGTACAGCCCAGGTTCGCAGAGAATAAGGAGAGGATGACCTCCATTGTTGACGGACTGTCACAATGTCAACTGAGCAAGGTCATCACTCATGATTATGAGGCCTACAGCAACATTGACACAGTTGAGTTCTATCTCAACGCATCCTTCAAGGATGAAACCATCTCCTCCGTCGTCCAAGGAGAAGAAGTTTTGATTGATGCTGACGTCATCAACAACATCTTCAATATCCAACTAGAGGAAGACAGGGCCTCTCTACTTGATTTGGAGGATACTGACATCCCTCTGCCAGAATTCAAGAAGAAGTTCTGCAGAAAAGGTGAAGAGGTAGAGAAGGTCAACATAAGGAAGAACTTGCTCAAGAAGGAATTTGAGCTGCTCATAAACAACTTCCACAAATGTTTATGGTGCAAGTACACTTCCACAGATGATGTCACAACTGCGAATGCAAAGGCCCTTTATGCAGTGCATCATGGGGTAAACATCAATTGGGGACAAGTCATGGTGAAGTCCCTGATTGAAGTGATCAAGAAGAAGAATCCAAAGACTAGCCTCTATTCTGGGAAGCTAGGGCATGGACTGCTCATTTCAGAAGTGCTCCTCAAACAAGGGGTAAACTTGAGGAAGGCTTCAGCTTTGGATCACACCAAGGTAATCTTCCTGACTGCCTCTCCAAATAGGGAAAAAGCCATAAAGGCAGAACTGAAGAGACAGCTTCAACTTGAGGCTAAAAGACAATAAGGAGAGAAGGTACAGAAACTGTTGGTCCCGGTTATACTGGATACAGTCTAGAGGGGGGTTAATAGACTGTATTGGTTTTTAGCTTTTTAAACTAAGTACCAGATTTACAGAATAGCTTGTTCTGTTGAGAGAACAGACTGGCAGCGGATGGGGTTCTGGCAGGGAGTTCTGTTAGCCTCAGAGAAGCAAAGGCAGTAGGCCTTCTGTTAACTCGTAGAACAAGTTCTGCTGAACACAGATACCAAGTCCAAGGAGTTATACAGTTCTATCTAAGTGCAAGTATTAAAAGCAGTAAGTAAACGACACCAGGGATTTTTATAGTGGTTCAAGGAACAACTCGTTCCTCTAATCCACTGTTCCACTAAGCTGTAAAAACTGCCGTTTACAAAGCCTTAGTCCTAGCACTTAAGAAGCACTCCACGTCTTCTTCAAGCCTAGATGTGTCCTGGGATGCACTGCCTGGCTTCCTTTAACACTGGTCCTTTCACTGAGTTTCCTTGAAGTATCACCACTTCACTACTACAGTTATTTGGACGTCCTTCTTGTAGCAAGAAGAGTTTCTGTTGAAACTGAGGTTCCTCCAACTAGCTTCGTTACAAAGGATTTGTATGTGATGAGCTTGAAGAGTTGAAGAACACTTGGAACTTTGCTTGAGTTGGAAAGAGTATTTTTCCAACTTCTGCCTTCTCTTGTAGAGGATAATGAGTTTGAATCTCAAGGAGGCTTTTTGCTTTTCAGAGTTTGAATGTCTTGCTTGTAGCAATGTGATAGCAAAGTTGAATCAAGGTTGCAAAGTTATCCGGTTGTTCTTCGTAGTGTATCTTTTATACTGAGATTGTCTTCCCGTTGGAGGAGTAGGAGGACAACTGCATTAAATGAGTGATCAGTTGACTTGACTAGTAGAGCCCAGTAAAGTTGGCGGGTTACTATTTTGGGATAAAGTATTCCTGACATTCCGGCCAATCATCTGCAATTACTCTACGTAGCATGGGGTGCATTAAACGAGCATTAAATGCATACACTGTAGCTTTTCCGTTTCATACTCCTAGCCGTTGAAGGAATCTTTTAGTTGACTTCCCGGTTCTTTGAAAATCTTCTAAGTGTCAGACCTTCTGGTGTCTATGTCTGAGAGTAGAACAGAGGAGGTCTGGAGCACTTCTGTTGGGAGTATCCAACAGAGACCCAGAAGGGTTTCTGTCAGAGTCAAGACTAACAGAGATCCTGAGGACTTCTGTTCTGGAGCAGAGAACCAAAGGTCCTCTGTTCCAATAAAGCCTTACGAGGGTCTTCTGCTCTTGGAGCCCTTCTGCTCTTGAAGCCCTTCTGCTCTTGAAGGTCTTCTGTCAAGTCGAATACATCTAAGAATTTTACAAAGGAAAATTCTAATACATAATTTCTAAAGGGGTACTTCTAAAGTCCTAATTAATCTAGCATCATCAAAATCTAATTACAATTATTCCTTACAATTTCCCCCTTTTTGATGATGCCAAAACCCTTTAACTATTTCCAGAGAAGTGCCTTCACCATAAAAAAAATTAAGTTTAAAAACTTCCATTAAAATCTTGGTGGGCAACTTGGCATAAGAAAATAGTAAGAGTACGATACATTCAGATAGCAGAATATAACAGAAATAAACAAACACAAACAGAAGGCAAAAAGACAAGAATTTGAGGAAAAGCACTTCAAAGTAAGAAAGCAGAGATGTGATTTTATTAGATAGGTTTTACAGAGATTAAACCTTACACATTCTCCAGATTAGCTGCCTGTAGAGCTTCTTCCTCTAGTCTTTGAAGCCTGAGCAGTTCTTCATTTATTTCAGCTCGGATTTTGAACAGATTGCCAGACCTTTGATAAGATGCCCATATTGGAGATAGCTTGCAGTCCAAATAGTTGAGGACACCTTCATGTATGGTCTTTCCTGGGACAATGTTCTTCTTGTACCATTCTTCTGCTTCTTCAAGAGATCCTCCATACCTAAATCTGACAACACCATCTTTGTCCAGATAGAGGTGCTGTTGTTGGGTAGGAGTCATTTTAGCCTTCATCTCTTCAAATTGAGCTCTGTCAATTTGCTGAGAACCACCCAATCTCCACTCTGTGAAGTTGAAAACTTTCTTCTTCTTGGTGCTCTTCTTTACTGGAGATGGGGGTCTAGGTATGCCAGCTGCTCTCTTCTTTTGCAGGGCAGCTTCAAAATAGGGAGCCGGATCTACTGCAGGCTCACCAGAGGAGGGTGCTCTGGTAGGAGTTCTGTGAGACCTAGGCCTGGTCTGTTGAGGGTCCTCTTCCCCCTTTTTGGCATCATGCAGATCTTCAATCATAAGACTGATCTTCTGGAATTCTGAGGCCTGGGTTGAGGCTATCTGCTCAAGGGCCTCTGGTAGTGTCTGGGTGACAGAAGTAAGGTCTTCAATGAGACCTTGCTGCTTCTGGATTGCAGAGAAGATGTCCTTGTTATTGGCTTCAAGGAGCACCATCTTCTGATATCGGTCTCTGTCAGTAGATAGGATGGCTTGAGCCTGTTCTTGATGAGCTCTGCACAGTTGCTCAATAGAGGTTAGATGCCTCTCTGTTCTGGCATCAGATTTCTTCAGAGCCTCAAGATGCTCTGAGATATTGTGGATTGCCTGACCTTGACTCAGGAGAGTCTGTTGAAAGATAGAGAGGGTGTTGTGGATGCCTACCACTTCTGTTGACAGGACATCTGTTCTGGCAGAGGAGGAGGCGATGAAGTTGTTGAGTTTCCCAGTGAGGTTCTCAAAGCGGTCAGAGATGAACTGCATACCTGAATTCAGATTATCATTCACATGAGCAAGATGCCCATAGTGTTTATCATTTATTTCTATCAGCTTATTCAAGCCTTGGAGGATCTGTCCTCCAAATTCTTCTGCAGATTCAACAAATTTGTTGAAGGGAATGTCATTCTGTTGTTCATCTGCTTGAGGCATCTCTAGACCTCTTCCCTTAGGTAGTGGGTGATGTTCTTGGACAGATGACAGAGAGTGAACAAGCTTTTCATGTTCCAGTTGAGTCAGAGGAGGGGTCTTCTGTCTCTTTGATGTGGCCTTGTAGGATTTGCTGATCATGAATCCATCCATGTCAGAGGAAATCTCATAAGGAGAGTAGATAGGTTTTCTGTTGCGTACTATCTTCTTCTTCTTTCTCAGAGAGGGATTGGGGGCAACAGAGTCCCTAGAATACCCTTTGGGTGCAGAGATGGGAGAGACAGTTGTAGGATCAGAATCCCTGAGAAACCATACAGGTTTAAGGTTTTCTGCAGGTTGTTGTGGAGGTGAAGATTCTGGAGGAGGAGATTGATGATCAGATTCAGAGGATGAAGAGGATATCTGTTGGGGTGAGGGGTTCTGGTGCTGGGGTGAGGAGTGAATAGGTGAGGCATTCTGTTGAGGGGGAGATGGGGGAGGTGAAGGTGAACGGTTTCTGTAGGGAACAATTGCTCTGCAGGGAGATGCAATTTTCTGTTTGGGTGATGGAGGAGGGGTGGGGGTGTTCTGTTCAGGAGATTTAGGTTGAGGGTGTTCTGGTGGAGGGGTTTCTGTGCTGGTGGTAGGTGAGGGAATAAGGGGTTCTGTTGGGATAATAACAGAAGGGGTTGGAGAGTTTACCTCAATGATGTTATCCACGAGCAAGGAAATCCTCCACTCCTTGATATGCTCCATCATAGCTTGTCCTTCTGATTTGAGTACAGAGGACTCTCCTGGGTTGAAGTTGGGCTGTACAGAGTCAGTTGCCATCTTGGTGAACAGCCATTCTTCAAAGGCTTCAATTTCCCCATCTTCTAGAGGTTTGATAGCTTCCTCCGAGGGTGAAGAGATGAGAATAGCCTTTCCCTTGTAGCTTGCCTTCTTCTTCTCAAGGACAGAGTGAAGAAAGTTGAGGGCAAAGCACTTTGAGACATCATCAGTCCCAACCCAGTTCAGGATGGCTTCTTCTTCTTCCTCATAGTGATCAAAAAACTGAATTATTTTGTGGAGGGGTCCCATTCTCCATCTTCTCCATTCAAGGACCCGGGTAAACTGTCTGTCAAGCAAGGACAGATACCCATCTTTGACAGGACTAGGGTGCTCTGGTGGAGTTGGCACCCTGTTCTGTTCAGGAGATGCAGCAGAGGTGGGGATCTCTGGTTCCCCCTGAGTGTCTGCCACTCCCTCAGATACTGAAACCACAGGTTTAGCAACCTTCTTCTTGAGTTTGGTGATCCTCTTCCTCTTCTGTCCGGCCTTAGGGGGGGCAACAGGTACTTCCCCTTCGGTCTTCTTCTTTTTCTTTTCTGCCTTAGGAGGAGCAACAGGTGTTTCCCCTTCAGTCTTCTTCTTCTTCTTTTCAGCAGAAGGAGCTACAGAGAGAGGTTTCTGTACCTTCTCTCCCTGTTGTCTCTTGGCCTCAAGTTGAAGTTGTCTCCTCAGTTCTGCCTTTATGGCTTTTTCCCTATTGGGAGAGGCAGTCAGGAAAATTACCTTGGTCTGATCCAAAGTTGAAGCCTTCCTCAAGCTTACCCCTTGTTTAAGGAGCACTTCTGAAATGAGCAGTCCATGCCCTAGCTTCCCAGAATAGAGGCTAGTCTTTGGATTCTTCTTCTTGATCACTTCAATCAGGGACTTCACCATGATTTGTCCCCAATTGATGTTCACCCCATGATGCACTGCATACAGGGCCTTTGCATTGGCCGTTGTAACATCATCAGTGGAGGTGTACTTGCACCATAAACATTTGTGGAAAATGTTTATGAGTAGTTCAAATTCCCTCTTGAGCAGGTGCTTCTTGATGTTGACCTTCTCTACTTCTTCCCCTTTTCTGCAGAACTTCTTCTTGAATTCTGGCAGAGGGATGTCAATATCCTCCAAATCAAGTAGAGAGTCCCTTTCTTCCTTGTGCTGAATGTGGAAGATGTTGTTGATGACGTCAGCATCAACCACCACCTTTTCTCCTTGGACGACGGAGGAGATGACTTCATCCTTGAAGGATGCGTTGAGATAGAACTCAACAGTGTCAATATTGCTGTAGGCCTCATAATCATGAGTGATGACCTTGCTCAGTTGACATTGTGACAGTCCGTCAACAATGGAGGTCATCCTCTCCTTATTCTCTGCGAACCTGGGCAGTACTTCCAGTTCGCATCTCATCCCTGTCAGTACATTCTTCAGGAGAGTTGCCTTTTGTTCCTTTGAAAGATCGGAGAAGCTTAAGAACGCCATGGAGTTTATTGCGGTTAGAAATTTCTGAGAGATAAGAGTTCAAAAGCTTGAGAGTTATGAGAGCAGTAACGGTTTAGGTTTGCGAAAGGGGGTTTTATGGATATGGGTTAGTGGACGTTTGAGATAATTTATGGTTCCAAGATACCAATAAATGTAAAAAGGGGCACAGTAAATAAACGGGGGCGCAGTAAATTTTATACGGCTGGATACCGTTTTAAGGGTAAAAGGGTAAAAGACCTTTAATAATTTACTAGGTCACCCGGTTTATAAGATTTTCTTTTCTAAGTCCACCACCTTCTGTTTGACAAGAGAGGGTCTTTTAGTAAGAAGGGGGGAGTTCTGTTGCTGAGGTGTTCTGCCAAGGTAGGGAACAGAAGAGGTTGACAGAAGGGGTTAACAGAAGGGGTTCTGCAAAAGGTGTTCTGTTAACAGGAATTCAGCAACAGAGGGCCTTTCTTTTTAGCTTTCCCTTTGAATCTCATCCATCATTCCCAATTCTTCTCTCAGCTTGTTGAACCTAGCCTCAGGAAGAGGCTTTGTCAGGATATCTGCAAGCTGGCCTTCTGTTGGCACATGTTCCATGCAGATGTGCTTCTTCTCCACATGATCTCTGATGAAGTGATGTCTGATCTCAATATGCTTTGTTCTGGAATGAAGAACTGGATTCTGAGTGATAGCAATAGCACTGGTGTTGTCACACAACAGCTTGATCTCCTTTGCTTGAATTCCATAGTCCTTCAGTTGTTGCTTCATCCAGAGTAGCTGAGCACAGCAACTCCCAGCTGCAATGTACTCTGCCTCAGCTGTACTTGTTGAGATGGAGTTCTGCTTCTTGCTAAACCAGGAAACAAGCCTTCCTCCTAGCAATTGGCAGTGACCAGAGGTGCTCTTTCTGTCTAGTCTGCAACCTGCAAAATCTGAGTCAGAATAACCAATTAGTTCAAAGTTACCTCCCTTGGGATACCATAGGCCTGCATTTGGATTTCCTTTGATATATCTGATGATTCTCTTTGCAGCACTTAGATGGCTTTCCTTGGGCTTTGATTGGTATCTGGCACAGTTTCCAACAGAGAACGAGATGTCTGGTCTGCTTGCAGTTAGATACAACAGAGATCCTATGATTCCTCTATATGTTGTTGCATCTACATCCTTTCCTTCATCATCTGGACCAATTCCTTGTGAAGTGTTCATGGGAATCTTCACTGATGATTTGCCTTCCACTCCAAACTTCTTGATTAGATCTCTGGTGTACTTCCCTTGATTGATAAAGATCCCTTCTGGAACTTGTTTGACTTGAAGTCCTAGGAAGTAACTGAGTTCTCCCATCATACTCATTTCAAATTGACTCTGCATCACTTGAGAAAATTTCTTGCACAGTTCTGGATTAGTACTCCCAAATATAATGTCATCAACATAAATTTGTACTAACAGAATATGATTAGCAACGGAGATTTGAAATAGAGTTTTGTCAACCTTTCCTTTAGTAAACCCATGGTTCACTAGGAAAAGGGACAATGTGTCATACCAGGCTCTGGGAGCTTGCTTAAGACCATAGAGGGCCTTTTTAAGCTTGTAGACACAAGAAGATTGAGTAGGAATGACAAAACCTGGTGGTTGTTCCACATAAACTTCCTCTTCAAGGTCTCCATTCAGAAATGCACTCTTGACATCCATCTGGTAGACCTTGATGTTGTTGTAGGCAGCATAGGCTAGAAAGATTCTGATGGCTTCAAGTCTGGCAACTGGTGCAAAAGTCTCATCAAAATCTATTCCTTCTTCTTGGCAGTATCCTTTTGCTACTAGCCTTGCTTTGTTCCTTACAATGTTGCCGTCTTCATCTGCTTTGTTTTTGAATACCCAGTTGGTTCCAATGACATTCTGGTGCTTTGGCCTAGGAACAAGTTCCCATACTTTATTCCTTTCAAACTGAGTGAGCTCTTCTTGCATAGCATTGATCCAATCTGAGTCTGCAAGAGCTTCTTCAACTGTCATAGGTTCCATCTGAGATATATAGCAGGCAAGCATTGCTTCTCTCCTTGATGTGGATCTGGTTTGAACTCCACTTCTGATTTGACCAATCACTTGGTTAGGAGGATGATCTCTTAACCATGTTAGGTCTGGTTCTGTCAGCTGCTGTCTTGGTCTCTCTGGTTCCTCATCTTCAGAGTCTTCATCTTTATTCAACAGAAGGGGGTTTGGTGCAGGTGTTGGAAATGCAGGGTTGTCTGCCACCTCTTCTGTTGGTGTTCTGTCTTCTATGCTGACATCCTTGAGAATCTCTGTTACTTCTTCAACAGAGGTGCTTTCATCAAACTTCACATGTATGGATTCTTCAACATGTAGGGTTCTTCTGTTGAGTACTCTATAGGCTTTACTGGTGTTTGAATAACCTATAAAGACTCCTTCATCAGCCTTTTCTTGAAATACTTTCAGATGCTCCTTTCCATTGTTGAGAATGTAGCACTTGCATCCAAATACATGAAAGTAGCTGATGTTAGGCTTTCTTCCCTTCCAGAGTTCATAAGGGGTCTTCTGGTGATTCTTGTTGATCATGCTTCTATTCTGAGTATAGCATGCAGTGTTGATTGCTTCAGCCCAATACCTCATAGGCAATCCAGATTCTGCAATCATTGTTCTTGCAACTTCTTTTAGAGTTCTGTTCCTTCTTTCTGCTACGCTATTCTGTTGAGGGGTTCTGGCGGCAGAAAGTTGATGAAAAGTTCCATTCTGATCACAGAAGTCCTTTATGACTTGGTTGACAAATTCAGTTCCTCTGTCTGATCTGATTGTCTTCACTTTCAAGTTCTTCTCAGTCTGAAGTTGCTTTAACAGAGATGGCAACTTCTGAAGAGTTTCATTTTTCTTTGTCAGAAAAACAGTCCATGTGTATCTGGAGTAGTCATCAACCATGACTAAGGTATATTTCTTGCCACCAACGCTTGGAGTCTCAACAGGTCCAAATAAATCCATGTGAATCAGATTTAGAGGACTTGTAGAAAGATCTCCAGCAATGGGTTTGAAGGAATACTTCACTTGCTTGCCTTTCTGACATGCACTGCAGAGGGTCTCTTTCTTGTACACAATGTCTGGTAACCCTTCTACAATGTGTTCTCTGGCCAGTTTGTTGATTGTTTTGAAATTCAAATGGTTGAGCTTTTTGTGCCAGTCCCGGCTCATTTTTGAATCTCCCTTGGCTATCAGGCAAACTCCATCTGTTGCAGTGTTCCAATCAACTACATAGATAGTCTTCTTTCTTGATGCTGTAAGAACCACTTCCTTTGTTGTCTCATGCTTCACATAGTAGAAGTTCTTTGTGAATTCAACAGTGTAGCCTTTGTCACAGAATTGGCTAGCACTTAGCAGGTTGAACTTCAGTCCCTTGACATATGAGACATCATCAATGATTATCTGGTTCTTGATCAGCTTTCCTCTTCCTTTTGTTTGACCTTCTTTGTCATTACCTCCAAAGGTAACTCTAGGTCCTTTGCATTTCTGGAACTCTGTTAGGCAACTTCTGTCACCTGTCATGTGCCTGGAGCATCCACTATCAATAAACCATTCTTGTTCAGAGATGGCTCCAGCACACAGTTCCTGCAAGATCAAAAGAAAGATTTAGGTACCCAAGCAATGCTGGGTCCTGGGGGGTCATGGAGTCTGGGTAGTTGGTACCATTTTGGTCTCATCAAGTGAAACCTTGGTGGGTGGTACCCATTGTCCACCTGGTAGTTATAGTAAGCTGAAGTGTGGTTCACTTTGGGCAGATGCTTGTGAGGGTCATGCTTCCTGTTTACATACTTTTGCATAGCTTTCTCTGTTGGAAAGAAGTCCCATATACTATCAAGAGCAGAGGGACGGTTAACCTTGGGCTTCTGAAGTTGACCAGCCAACCTCTTCTGCCTGAAGTTAACTCTCTCTTGATATATGCCCTTCTGGTGATCATTTCTGGCACGATTGACATGAGGTTGTCTGTCAATGAATGGTCTTTTATTTTTGTTATTTTGAAAACCTTTTCTGTTGTTAGGTTTTCTGCCAGGTTCATTATTTTTCAAAAAGGGTTTCTGTTGAACCTTTATCTTACCCTTTTCTGGTCTGACTTCCTCATGAACAACCTTGGTGCCAGATACACCAGCTTGACAGATGGGGCTAGAAATCAGTGGCTCTATGACCTTGTCTGCCTTAGCAACTCTGGTGCTAGGCATTACAGAAGGCTCACCTGATTCTGTTGAGCCATAACCAAGACCAAAACCAGTGCCAATCTGTTGATCAAGCACAATCTTTTCCATGGAAGACTGGGCCTTCTGGTAAGTTTTGTACATAATCTCGAGAGTCTCTATTTCTCTTATTCTCTTAAGAAGAGAAACATTTTCAGTTTCCAGTTGATCTCTTTCCTCAATTAGAAGATTGATTTTGATCTCAACCTCCTTCTTTAAGTCAAGAATTTGAGCTTTCAACTTACTGTTTTCTTCTGTTACAGAAGAATAAGTGGCTTGTATGGCCTCAAACTCTTCCCAAAATTCTGACATTGAATCAGAATCAAAAGCTAAGCCTACCGAAGAAAAACTAGATTCAGAAGTAGAGGTTACCTCATCATCAGAATGAGCCATGAGGCAAAGATCTTCTGTCTCAGTATCCAGGCAACAGAAGGCCTCATCAGAATCTGAGTCAGAACTGGATTCTGTTTCTGACAGAGGGTCTTTCTCCAGCTGTTCTGTCACAAGTGCCTTTCTTCTTCTGGAGTTGTCCTCGTACTTCTTCTTTTCTCCATCCTGTCCTTGCTTCTTGGACACTCTAGGATGGGGACAATCAGCCTTGAAGTGACCAGGTTGTCTGCAGTTGTAACAGAGAAGCTCTCCACTGCTTTCTGTTGATTTGACCTTCTGGTATGGCTTTCTGTTGAAAGATGGACTCCTTCCATCTTTGGGATTCTTCATAAACTTTTTGAATCTCCTGGCAAAGGCAGCCATATATTCATCAGATAAAAGTACTGAAGGGTCAAAATCAGTTACCTTAGATGTGCTGGCAGTGAGGGCTGTAGTGGTCCTCTCTTCTGGTACATCTTCCTTCTCTTCAATCATTTCAAACTCATGAGCTTTGAGATCTGAAATGAGCTTATCAGTGGGATAAGTCTTTACATCCTTGCTGGCTTGGACAGCAACTACCTTCATCTTCCATGTTGAGGGCAGTCCCCTCAACACCTTCAGGTTGATCTCCTTGGTTGTGAGATCCTTGCCAAGCTCAGAGATCTCTCCAGTGAGAGTGAGGAGCCTGTCATACATCTTGGAGATGCTTTCACCAAGGAGAAGTTTGAAGTCATCAAACTTCTTGTTGGCTATGGTTAGTTTGTTGTCCTTCTCTTGCTCATCACCAGCTCCAATGAGCTCAAGAGTATCCCAGATTTCCTTAGCAGTCTTGCACTTCTTGATTCTGTTGAAGTACCTATCATCAATGGACTTGTAGAGGATGACCTTGGCAATATTGTCTAGGTTGTACTTTCTCCTCTCTTCAGTGGTCCATTCTGACTTGGCTTTGCTAATCATCTGGGGTCTGGTATTGTCTATGGCATGTTCAGGGTTGACCTTCTGGAAGCTTGTGAAGGGGCCAATATCTAGAACTTCCCACATCTCATCATGCAGAGCACAGAGATGTGCTTTCATCCGGATCCTCCAGTCATCAAACTTAAGATCTGAAAACATAAGATTCTTGGACAAGGAGTGATCCATTATATCAGATAGAAATGAGGTAAAACAGAAAAACAAGTGGATCTTTGTTCAACAAATAACCTAAGAGATTATTAGAACAAGGAGGCTCTGATACCACTTGTTGATCCCGGTTATACTGGATACAGTCTAGAGGGGGGGTGAATAGACTGTATTGGTTTTTAACTTTTTAAACTAAGTACCAGATTTACAGAATAGCCTGTTCTGTTGAGAAAACAGACTGGCAGCGGATGGGGTTCTGGCAGGGAGTTCTGTTAGCCTCAGAGAAGCAAAGGCAGAAGGCCTTCTGTTAACTCGTAGAACAAGTTCTGCTGAACATAGATACCAAGTCCAAGGAGTTATACAGTTCTATCTAAGTGCAAGTATTAAAAGCAGTAAGTAAACGACACCAGGGATTTTTATAGTGGTTCAAGGAACAACTCGTTCCTCTAATCCACTGTTCCACTAAGCTGTAAAAACTGCCGTTTACAAAGCCTTAGTCCTAGCACTTAAGAAGCACTCCACGTCTTCTTCAAGCCTAGATGTGTCCTGGGATGCACTGCCTGGCTTCCTTTAACACTGGTCCTTTCACCGAGTTTCCTTGAAGTATCACCACTTCACTACTCCAGTTATTTGGACGTCCTTCTTGTAGCAAGAAGAGTTTCTGTTGAAACTGAGGTTCCTCCAACTAGCTTCGTTACAAAGGATTTGTATGTGATGAGCTTGAAAAGTTGAAGAACACTTGGAACTTTGCTTGAGTTGGAAAGAGTATTTTTCCAACTTCTGCCTTCTCTTGTATAGGATAATGAGTTTGAATCTCAAGGAGGCTTTTTGCTTTTCAAAGTTTGAATGTCTTGCTTGTAGCAATGTGATAGCAAAGTTGAATCAAGGTTGCAAAGTTATCCGGTTGTTCTTCGTAGTGTATCTTTTATACTGAGATTGTCTTCCCGTTGGAGGAGTAGGAGGACAACTGCATTAAATGAGTGATCAGTTGACTTGACTAGTAGAGCCCAGTAAAGTTGGCGGGTTACTATTTTGGGATAAAGTATTCCTGACATTCCGGCCAATCATCTGCAATTACTCTACGTAGCATGGGGTGCATTAAATGAGCATTAAATGCATGCACTGTAGCTTTTCCGTTTCATACTCCTAGCCGTTGAAGGAATCTTTTAGTTGACTTCCCGGTTCTTTGAAAATCTTCTAAGTGTCAGACCTTCTGGTGTCTATGTCTGAGAGTAGAACAGAGGAGGTCTGGAGCACTTCTGTTGGGAGTATCCAACAGAGACCCAGAAGGGTTTCTGTCAGAGTCAAGACTAACAGAGATCCTGAGGACTTCTGTTCTGGAGCAGAGAACCAAAGGTCCTCTGTTCCAATAAAGCCTTACGAGGGTCTTCTGCTCTTGGAGCCCTTCTGCTCTTGAAGCCCTTCTGCTCTTGAAGGTCTTCTGTCAAGTCGAATACATCTAAGAATTTTACAAAGGAAAATTCTAATACATAATTTCTAAAGGGGTACTTCTAAAGTCCTAATTAATCTAGCATCATCAAAATCTAATTACAATTATTCCTTACAGAAACCTCTCTCTGTAGCCCCTTCTGCTGAGAAGAAGAAGAAGAAGAAGACTGAAGGGGAAGCACCTGTTGCTCCCCCTAAGGCCGGACAGAAGAGGAAGAGGACCACAAAACCCAAGAAAAAGGTTGCTAAACATGTGGTTTCTGTTTCTGAGGGAGTGGCAGACACTCAGGGGGAACCAGAGATCCCCACCTCTGCTGCATCCCCTGAACAGAACAGGGTGCCAACTCCACCAGAGCACCCTAGTCCTGTCAAAGATGGGTATCTGTCCTTGCTTGACAGACAGTTTACCCGGGTCCTTGAATGGAGAAGATGGAGAATGGGACCCCTCCACAAAATAATTCAGTTTTTTTATCACTATGAGGCAGAAGAAGAAGCCATCCTGAATTGGGTTGGGACTGATGATGTCTCAAAGTGCTTTGCCCTCAACTTTCTTTACTCTGTCCTTGAGAAGAAGAAGGCAAGCTACAAGGGAAAGGCTATTCTCATTTCTTCACCCTCGGAGGAAGCTGTCAAACCTCTATAAGATGGAGAAATTGCAGCCTTTGAAGAATGGCTGTTCACCAAGATGGCAACTGACTCTGTACAGCCCAACTTCAACCCAGGAGAGTCCTCTGTACTCAAGTCAGAAGGACAAGCTATGATGGAGCATATCAAGGAGTGGAGGACTTCCTTGCTCGTGGATAACATCATTGAGGTAAATTCTCCAACCCCTTCTGTTATTATCCCAACAGAACCACATATTCCCTCACCTACCACCTGCACAGAAACCCCTCCACCAGAACACCCTCAACCTAAATCTCCTAAACAGAAAACCCCCACCCCTCCTCAATCACCCAAACAAAAAATTGCATCTCCCTGTAGAGCAATTGTTCCCTACAGAAACCGCTCACCTTCACCTCCACCATCTCCCCCTCAACAGAATGCCTCACCTATTCAATCCTCACCCCAGCACCAGAACCCCTCACCCCAACAGATATCCTCTTCATCCTCTGAATCTGATCATCAATCCCCTCCTCCAGACTCACCTCCTCCACAACAACCTGCAGAGAAGCTTAAACCTGTATGGTTTCTCAGGGATTCTGATCCTACAACTGTCTCTCCCATCTCTGCACCCAAAGGGTATTCTAGGGACTCTGTTGCCCCCAATCCCTCTCTGAGAAAGAAGAAGAAGATAGTACGCAACAGAAAACCTATCTACTCCCCTTATGAGATTTCCTCTGACATGGATGGATTCATGATCAGCAAATCCTACAAGGCCACATCAAAGAGACAGAAGACCCCTCCTCTGACTCAACTGGAACATGAAAAGCTTGTTCACTCTCTGTCATCTGTCCAAGAACATCACCCACTACCTAAGGGAAGAGGTCTAGAGATGCCTCAAGCAGATGAACAACAGAATGACATTCCCTTCAACAAATTTGTTGAATCTGCAGAAGAATTTGGAGGACAGATCCTCCAAGGCTTGAATAAGCTGATAGAAATAAATGATAAACACTATGGGCATCTTGCCCATGTGAATGACAATCTAAATTCAGGTATGCAGTTCATCTCTGACCGTTTTGAGAACCTCACTGGGACACTCAACAACTTCATCGCCTCCTCCTCTGCCAGAACAGATGTCCTGTCAACAGAAGTGGTAGGCATCCACAAAACCCTCTCTATCTTTCAACAGACTCTCCTGAGTCAAGGACAGGCAATCCACACTATCTCAGAGCATCTTGAGGCTCTGCAGAAATCTGATGCCAGAACAGAGAGGCAACTGACCTCTATTGAGCACATGTGCAGAGCTCATCAAGAACAGGCTCAAGCCCTCCTATCTACTGACAGAGACCGATATCAGAAGATGGTGCTCCTTGAAGCCAATAACAAGGACATCTTCTCTGCAATACAGAAGCAGCAAGGTCTCATTGAAGGCCTTACCTCTGTCACCCAGACACTACCAGAGGCCCTGGAGCAGATAGCCTCAACCCAGGCCTCAGAATTCCAGAAGATCAGTCTTATGATTGAAGATCTGCATGATGCCAAAAAGGGGGAAGAGGACCCTCAACAGACCAGGCCTAGGTCTCACAGAACTCCTACCAGAGCACCCTCCTCTGGTGAGCCTGCAGTAGATCCGGCTCCCTATTTTGAAGCTGTCCTACAAAAGAAGAGAGCAGCAGGCATACCTAGACCCCCATCTCAAGTAAAGAAGAGCACCAAGAAGAAGAAAGTTTTCAACTTCACTGAGTGGAGATTGGGTGGCTCTCAGAACATTGACAGAGCTCAATTTGAGGAGATGAAGGCTAAAATGACTCCTACCCAACAACAGAAGAATGGTACAAGAAGAACATTGTCCCAGGAAAGACCATACATGAAGGTGTCCTCAACTATTTGGACTGCAAGCTTTCTCCAATATGGGCATCTTATCAAAGGTCTGGCAATCTATTCAAAATCAAAGCTGAAATAAATGAAGAACTGCTCAGGCTTCAAAGACTAGAGGAAGAAGCTCTACAGGCAGCTAATCTGGAGAATGTGTAAGGTTTAAACTCTGTAAAACCTATCTAATAAAATCACATCTCTGCATTCTTACTTTGAAGTGCTTTTCCTCAAATTCTTGTCTTTTTGCCTTCTGTTTGTGTTTGTTTATTTCTGTTATATTCTGCTATCTGAATGTATCGTACTCTTACTATTTTCCTATGCCAAGTTGCCCACCAAGATTTTAATGGAAGTTTTTAAACTTATTTTTTTATGGTGAAGGCACTTCTCTGGAAATAGTTAAAGGGTTTTGGCATCATCAAAAAGGGGGAAATTGTAAGGAATAATTGTATTTAGATTTTGATGATGCTAGATTAATTAGGACTTTAGAAGTACCCCTTTAGAAATTATGTATTAGAATTTTCCTTTGTAAAGTTCTTAGATGTATTCGACTTGACAGAAGACCTTCAAGAGCAGAAGGGCTTCAAGAACAGAATGCCTTCAGAGCAGAAGACCTTCTGAGCAGAAGGGCTCCAAGAGCAGAAGACCGTCTGAGCAGAAGGGCTCCAAGAGCAGAAGACCCTCGTAAGGCATTATTGAAACAGAGGACCTTTGGTTCTCTGCTCCAGAACAGAAGTCCTCAGGATCTCTGTTACTCTTGACTCTGACAGAAACCCTTCTGGGTCTCTGTTGGATATACTCTCAACAGAAGTGCTCCAGACCTCCTCTGTTCTACTCTCAGACAAAGACACCAGAAGGTCTGACACTTAGAAGATTTTCAAAGAACCGGGAAGTCAACTAAAAGATTCCTTCAACGGCTAGGAGTATGAAACGGAAAAGCTACAGTGCATGCATTAAATGCTCATTTAATGCACCCCATGCTACGTAGAGTAATTGCAGATGATTGGCCGCAATGTCAGGAATACTTTATCCCAAAATAGTAACCCGCCAACTTTACCGGGCTCTACTAGTCAAGTCAACTGATCGCGCATTAAATGCAGTTGTCCTCCTACTCCTCCAACGGAAAGACAACCTCAGTATAAAAGATACACTACGAAGAACAACCGGATAACTTTGCAACCTTTGCTAACCTTTGCTACAACTCTTCTTACAAGATATTCAAACTCTGAAAAGCAAAAAGCCTCCTTGAGATTCAAACTCATTATCTTCTACAAGAGAAGGCAGAAGTTGGAAAATTACTCTTTCCAACTCAAGCAAAGTTCCAAGTGTTCTTCAACTCTTCAAGCTCATCACATACAAATATTTTGTAACGAAGCTAGTTGGAGGAACCCCAGTTTCAACAGAAACTCTTCTTGCTACAAGAAGGACGTCCAAATAACTGGAGTAAAAAGGGTTTCTGTTGAACCTTTATCTTACCCTTTTCTGGTCTGACTTCCTCATGGACAACCTTGGTGCCAGATACACCAGCTTGACAGATGGGGCTAGAAATCAGTGGCTCTATGACCTTGTCTGCCTTAGCAACTCTGGTGCTAGGCATTACAGAAGGCTCACCTGATTCTGTTGAACCATAACCAAGACCAAAACCAGTGCCAATCTGTTGATCAAGCACAATCTTTTCCATGGAGGACTGGGCCTTCTGGTAAGCTTTGTACTTAATCTCGAGAGGCTCTATTTCTCTTATTCTCTTAAGAAGAGAAACATGTTCAGTCTTCAGTTGATCTCTTTCCTCAATTAGAAGATTGATTTTGACCTCAACCTCCTTCTTTAAGTCAAGAATTTCAGCTTTTAACTTACTGTTTTCTTCTGTTACAGAAGAATAAGTGGCTTGTATGGCCTTAAACTCTTCCCAAAATTCTGACATTGAATCAGAATCAAAAGCTAAACCTACCGAAGAGAAACTAGATTCAGAAGTAGAGGTTACCTCATCATCAGAATGAGCCATTAGGCAAAGGTCTTCTGTCTCAGTATCCAGGCAACAGAAGGCCTCATCAGAATCTGAGTCAGAACTGGATTCTGTTTCTGACAGAGGGTCTTTCTCCACCTGTTCTGTCACAAGTGCCTTTCTCCTTCTGGAGTTGTCCTCGTACTTCTTCTTTTCTTCATCCTGTCCTTGCTTCTTGGACACTCTAGGATGGGGACAATCAGCCTTGAAGTGACCAGGTTGTCTGCAGTTGTAACAGAGAAGCTCTCCACTGCTTTCTGTTGATTTGACCTTCTGGTATGGCTTTCTGTTGAAAGATGGACTCCTTCCATCTTTGGGATTCTTCATAAACTTTTTGAATCTCCTGGCAAAGGCAGCCATATATTCATCAGATAAAAGTACTGAGGGGTCAAAATCATTTACCTTAGATGTTCTGGCAGTGAGGGCTGTAGTGGTCCTCTCTTCTGGTACATCTTCCTTTTCTTCAATCATTTCAAACTCATGAGCTTTGAGATCTGAAATGAGCTTATCATTTGGATAAGTCTTTACATCCTTGCTGGCTTGGACAGCAACTACTTTCATCTTCCATGCTGAGGGCAGTCCCCTCAACACCTTCAGGTTGATCTCCTTGGTTGTGAGATCCTTGCCAAGCTCAGAAATCTCTCCAGTGAGAGTGAGGAGCCTGTCATACATCTTGGAGATGCTTTCACCAGGGAGAAGTTTGAAGTCATCAAACTTCTTGTTGGCTATGGTAAGTTTGTTGTCTTTCTCTTGCTCATCACCAGCTCCAATGAGCTCCAGAGTATCCCAGATCTCCTTAGCAGTTTTGCACTTCTTGATTTTGTTGAAGTATCTATCATCAATGGACTTGTAGAGGATGTCCTTAGCAATATTGTCTAAGTTGTACTTTCTCCTCTCTTCAGTGGTCCATTCTGACTTGGCTTTGCTAATCATCTGGGGTCTGGTATTGTCTATGGCATGTTCAGGGTTGACCTTCTGGAAGCTAGTGAAGGGGCCAATATCCAGAACTTCCCACATCTCATCATGCAGGGCACAGAGATGTGCTTTCATCCGGATCCTCCAGTCATCAAATTTAAGATCTGAAAACATAAGATTCTTGGACAAGGAGTGATCCATTATATCAGATAGAAATGAGGTAAAACAGAAAAACAAGTGGATCTTTGTTCAACAAATAACCTAAAAGATTATTAGAACAAGGAGGCTCTGATACCACTTGTTGGTCCCGGTTATACTGGATACAGTCTAGAGGGGGGGTGAATAGACTGTATTGATTTTTAGCTTTTTAAACTAAGTACCAGATTTTCAGAATAGCCTGTTCTGTTGGGAGAACAGACTGGCAGCGGATGGGGTTCTGGCAGGGAGTTCTGTTAGCCTCAGAGAAGCAAAGGCAGAAGGCCTTCTGTTAACTCGTAGAACCAGTTCTGCTGAACACAGATACCAAGTCCAAGGAGTTATACAGTTCTATCTAAGTGCAAGTATTAAAAGCAGTAAGTAAACGACACCAGGGATTTTTATAGTGGTTCAAGGAACAACTCGTTCCTCTAATCCACTGTTCCACTAAGCTGTAAAAACTGCCGTTTACAAAGCCTTAGTCCTAGCACTTAAGAAGCACTCCACGTCTTCTTCAAGTCTAGATGTGTCCTGGGATGCACTGCCTGGCTTCCTTTAACACTGGTCCTTTCACTGAGTCTCCTTGAAGTATCACCACTTCACTACTCCAGTTATTAGGACGTCCTTCTTGTAGCAAGAAGAGTTTCTGTTGAAACTGAGGTTCCTCCAACTAGCTTCGTTACAAAATGTGTGTATGTGAAGAGCTTGAAGAGTTGAAGAATACTTGGAACTTTGTTTGAGTTGGAAAGAGTATTTTTCCAACTTCTGCCTTCTCTTGTAGAATATACTAAGTTTGAATCTCAAGGAGGCTTTTGCTTTTCAGAGTTTGAATATCTTGCTTGGTTAGCAATGTGATAGCAAGGTTATGGCAAAGTTATCTGGTTGTTCTTCGTAGTGTATCTTTTATACTGAGGTTGTCTTCCCGTTGGAGGAGTAGGAAGACAACTGCATTAAATGAGTGATCGGTTGACTTGACTAGTAGAGCCCGGTAAGGTTGGCGGGTTACTATTTTGGGATAAAGTATTCCTGACATTTCGGCCAATCATCTGCAATTACTCTACGTAGCATGGGGTGCATTAAATGAGCATTTAATGCATGCACTGTAGCTTTTCCATTTTATACTCCTAGCCGTTGAAGGAATCTTTAAGTTGACTTCCCGGTTCTTTGAAAATCTTCTAAGTGTCAGACCTTCTGGTGTCTTTGTCAGAGAGTAGAACAGAGGAGGGCTGGAGCACTTCTGTTGGGAGTATCCAACAGAGACCCAGAAGGGTTTCTGTCAGAGTCAATACTAACAGAGGTCCTGAGGACTTCTGTTCTGGAGCAGGGAACCAAGGGTCCTCTATTTCATTAAAGCCTTATGAGGCACTTCTGCTCTGGGAGCCCTTCTGTTCTTGAAGCACTTCTGCTCTTGAAGCACTTCTGTCAAGTCGAATACATCTAAGAATTTTACAAAGGAAAATTCTAATACATAATTTCTAAAGGGGTACTTCTAAAGTCCTAATGAATATAGCATCATCAAAATCTAAATACAATTATTCCTTACAAAGTTCCAAGTGTTCTTCAACTCTTCAAGCTCATCACATACAAATATTTTGTAACGAAGCTAGTTGGAGGAACCCCAGTTTCAACAGAAACTCTTCTTGCTACAAGAAGGACGTCCAAATAACTGGAGTAGTGAAGTGGTGATACTTCAAGGAAACTCAGTGAAAGGACCAGTGTTAAAGGAAGCCAGGCAGTGCATCCCAGGACACATCTAGGCTTGAAGAAGACGTGGAGTGCTTCTTAAGTACTAGGACTAAGGCTTTGTAAACGGCAGTTTTTACAGCTTAGTGGAACAGTGGATTAGAGGAACGAGTTGTTCCTTGAACCACTATAAAAATCCCTGGTGTCGTTTACTTACTGCTTTTAATACTTGCACTTAGTTAGAACTGTATAACTCCTTGGACTTGGTATCTGTGTTCAGCAGAACTTGTTCTACGAGTTAACAGAAGGCCTACTGCCTTTGCTTCTCTGAGGCTAACAGAACTCCCTGCCAGAACCCCATCTGCTGCCAGTCTGTTCTTTCAACAGAACAGGCTATTCTGTAAATCTGGTACTTAGTTTAAAAAGCTAAAAACCAATACAGTCTATTCACCCCCCCTCTAGACTGTATCCAGTATAACCGGGACCAACAGAGGGCCCACAAGGTCTATGCCCCATCGAGCGAAGGGTATGGATGTGCTGATGGGGGCATAGTTGACCGCTGGCCTGCCGGGGGCTTTCTGGAAGTGTTGGCATGCGGGACACCTCCGGGCAAGATCTGCACAATCCCGGGCCATCGTAGGTCAGAAGTAGCCCTGGATTATTAGCCTTCGGGACATGGAGAAGGGTCCCTGGTGAGCTGAGCAAGTGCCACTGTGTACTTCCTCCATTGCTACTTCGGCTTCATCTTGATGAAGGCATCGCAGCAACGTCCCGTTGTAGGACCTTTTGTAAAGCCTCCCGTCCTCGATAGTGTAGCTGGGAGCCCTCAGCTTTGCCAGTTTAGCGCGGGCCTCATCCTCGGGCAGTTTCCCTGTGGTGATGAAGGCAACAATGTCCGAGATCCAGTCCTCCTGTCTTTGTTGTATATCCATGACGGGGCTAGCATGTATGCTAGAGAGGCTGAGTTCTTCTACTTTGGCAATCTTCGAGATATGCTCAGGGGATTCTGCCGAGAGCTTTGATAAAATGTCGGCCTCGGAGTTTTGAGCCCTCGGTATTTGAGTAAGAGAGTGTGCCTCAAATACCTTAAGCAACTCCTTGGCCGCCTCCTTGTATTGCTTCATTCTCCTTTCCTTGGCTTCGTACTCCCCGGAGATTTGGCCGACGACTAACTTGGAGTTGCACTTGACGTGGATTTGTCGGGCCTTCAGGTTAGCTGCCAGCCGAAGGCCACAGAGGAGAGCCTCGTATTCGGCTTCATTGTTGGAGACTTAGAAGGAGAAACGGACTGCATAATAGGCCCGGAAGCCCTCGGGTGAGATGAGAACCACCCCTCCTCCGCATGCCTTGATGGCGGAGGAGCCGTCGGTGTAGAGGGTCCACCAATAATCCGAAAGGACCGAGGGCTCCTCGTCCGTGGCTGCCCTTGCCGTACACTCCGTCACGAAGTCCGCTAGGGCTTGGCCCTTGATGGCGGACCTAGGACGGATGTCGATGTTGTATTGGCTCAAGAAGACAGCCCATTTTACCATTCGGGAGGAGCTAGTGGGGCTCCTCATCAAGGCGCCGAGGGGTTGGTGAGTGAGGACCTGGACCGGGTGAGCCTGGAAGTAATGGCCCAACTTCTTGACGGTCCACACGATAGCCAACACCGTTTTTTCCACGGGGGAGTACCGGAGCTCCGCTTCCCTGAGGGTCTTGCTAACATAGAAGATGGCATGTTAGATGCCATCCTCTTCCCGGATGAGTACTGAGCTGATGGCAGCTGGGCTAACACCCAAGTAGAGGTACAGGATCTCCCCTACCTTGGGTTTAGAGAGCACGGGGGGGGGGGGGGGGGGTGAAGATAAGTACAGCTCCTCGAATGCCCCCTGACATTCTGAAGTCCATCGGAAACCGGCGGTTTTCCTCATGATCTGGAAGAAGGGTAAGGACTTCTCCGCCGATTTTGATAAGAAGCGATTGAGGGCTGCCAGGCGGCCCGTCAATCGTTGGACCTCCTTTACGTTGCGTGGGGGCTCCATGTTGATGATGGCCTGGATTTTTTCGGGGTTGGCCTCAATACCCCTTCGGCTAACCATGTAGCCCAGGAATTTTTCCCCCTGGACGCCGAAGGTACACTTCTTCGGGTTCAACCGAAGGCTAAACTTCTGCATGATGGCGAAGATCTCCCTCAGGTCATCAGCATGGCTTGCTGATTGCTTGCTCTTGACGATCATGTCGTCAACATACGCTTCCATGGTGCGCCCTAGGACGGCTTGGAATACCCTGGCCACCATCTGAGTGTAGGTGGCACCTGAGTTCTTTAGGCCGAAGGCCATGACGAGGTAGCAGAAGATGCCCTCGGGAGTCATGAAGGTTGTTTTTTCAGCGTCTTCCTCATGCATGTATATTTGATGATATCCGCGGAATGCGTCGAGGAATGACATGATTTCACACCCCGCGGTTTCATCCACAAGTTGATCAATATTTGGCAAAGGAAAGGGATCAATATTTGAGATCCGTGTAGTCCACGCACATGCGGAATGAGGGTGGTTTCTGTGCGAGGACCACGTTTTCCGGCCATGAGGGGTAGTTTACCTCCTTGATGTGCCTGATAGAGAGGAGCATGGTGACCTCCTTCTTCACAAATTCCCTCCTCTCGGCCGAGAGGGGTCTCCTCCGCTGCTGTACTAGTTTGGCCGAAGGGTCCACCGAGAGGCGGTGGGTGATGACCCTTCGCCTGATCCCCGGCATGTCCTCTGGCCCCCATGCAAAAACAATGGAGTAGGCGCGGAGGGCGCTGATGATGCCGGTCTTCAAATCTTCGGGGAGCTTGGCTCCAATCTTCACGACTCTCTCCGGCTTGGCTGGATCGAGCGCGAAGTCTTCTACCTCCTCGGCTGGTTCAGCCCTCGGCCTCCTTTCTTCCGCTTCCACAGTTCCGGTGATGGTGTCAACGCGGAACTCTGTCTTGCTAACCTTCTTTGTAACTTGAAGGTAGCAAGCGCGGGCAAGTTTTTGGTTCCCCCTTGAGTAACCAATCCCCGCTTCGGCTGGGAACTTGAGACAGAGGTGCCTCATGGAGATGACGGCTTCGAGATTCTCGAGGGTTGGACGGCCGAGGATGATGTTGTGGGCGCAGTCGATGTTGACGACGACGAACTCCACTTCGAGCTTGGCTCTATGGAGGCCGTCGCCGAAGATTACCGGGAGGGTTATGACCCCCTAGGAATCAATGGTGTCGCCGGTGAAGCCGACAAGAGGGGTCTTGATGGGCCGAAGGGACCCCCTCTCCAGATGCAGCTCTCTGAAGGTGCTGAGGTACATTACATTGACGGAGCTGCCCGTGTCAATGTAAGTTCTGTGAATAATAGTGTCGTTGATCTCTGTGCGGATGACGAGGGCATCCCTGTGTGGGGAGGATACTGGGGGGAGATCAGCGTTGGTGAAGATAATGGGTTCCTCCCTCAGCCGCTTTACTTGGGGCAAATGAGTGACTTCCCCCACGTAAAGTGATTGAGCCCACTTCTTTCGTTGACTCGTAGAGTCACCCCCGGTATTTCCCCCCGTAATCATGAGGATGTGGCGTTTCTTTTCTTGGTACCGGGGGTACTCCTCCTCCTCTTCCTCCAGATTTCCATTCTCCCTTTTCTTGCCGAGTGGGATGGTATTGGGGTTGACCCATGCATTTGCTCTCGCAGTTTGCCCTCGGGGTGGCCCCTGATGAGGGGGGCCTTGTTGCTGAGGGCCCTGGACAAACTGGGACAGATGGCCAGCTTGTATTAATCTCTCGATGGCCGTCTTCAGTTGATGGCAATCATCGGTCGGTGGAAACGACAGTAGGGGTAGTTTGGATTGATGGCAAATACTTCCGAGGGCGCGCGTGAATCTCGCTCCACCAGGCCCCTCTCCTCAGCAAAATCAAGAATAACGCTAACGGGGTGCGTCAATGGTGTCCGAGGGTGTTCCAGGAGGACAGGGTGTGCCCAAGCCCTCGGGTTCCCCTTGTAGCCTCCCCCGGGCTTGGCTTGGCCATGCCGGGGGCGATCACCGGAGGGGGCAGAATCCTTGGGATGATTGCGGGGAGCCCCCGGCCCCCGGTTACCTTTGTCGTCTGGTCTAGGGCGTTGCTGATCTGGGACATGGTGGCATTTCTCCACCTCCTCGGCCTCGGCGTACAGGTCCCCCCCGCTGTAGGGCCCTTATATAGTCGCGGGGGGGTTCGATGATGAGGCTCCTTGAGAAGTTCCCGGGGCGGAGTACTGTTTGTAGGAGGGCCAGGAGGGTCCCGTCGTCAGCGCCATCAACTTTATCAACTTCCGTCCTCCAGCACTCCAGGAAGTCCCGAAGGGTCTCCTCCTTCTTCTGCCTCACTGTTAGTAAGTGGGAGAAGTGTTTTCTTGTGCGGCGCCTCCCCGCAAATTGCGTCAAGAATCGCTGGGCGAGTTCTTGCCATGAGTCAATGCAGCCCTCGGGCAATCGATTGAACCATTCGTAAGCTGGCCCCTCTAGGGTGGAGAGGAACCATCGGCACAAATATTCATCTGATGCCCCCACCATCATCATACTGTTTTGATACCTGCTGTAGTGCTCTTGGGGGGCAGTCTTTCCGTCATAAGGCTTGATGAGCTGCCCTCGGTATTTCTCCGGGATCCGAGCCGCCAATACCCTTGGGGTAAATGGCGTCCGGGTCCGGAGCTGTATGGTGGGTTCCCCGGAGCCCTCGACTATCTTCTTCTTCATTTCTTCCATCTTGGCCATTATCGCATCATACTTAAGGTCTGTATGAGGGACAGGAAGTGGTGGCTTGGGCTCTGGTGGCCTCCATCTCGTCAAGCCGGCGCTGGAGGGCCGCAATGATTTCGTCCCGGGGGTCCTTCAGGAGGGCCTCCGCCCCCTGTGAATGGACCTGGGCCGAGTGGGCCTGATTGATTTGGTGGCGTGCGTCGTCGGCATGGAGAGGTGCCTTGCCCTTGTCCTGAGGGGGACGTCTTTCATTGGCCCTGGAAACGGACCCGCCACTTTCCTGAGGCCTTTGGAACGCCTTCCCCCCGAGGCGGTCTTGGACCCCTCGGCGGTCTTGCGCCCCTCCGAGTCTCTCGAGGGCGGAGGTCCGGAGCTGTTCCTTGTTCATGTTGTGGCGGTCCCGGGATTGGACTTCCTGGGAGGCCGTATCTTGGGCCACGACCCCCTCGGAATTCCCCATCCGGAGGACCGGGTTACCGAGGGGTCGTGGATGAGGGGGAGGCATAATATTCTCCCCGACCTGAGGTTGGTGGGGAACCAAAGTGCCGAAGGCACCCGGGTTCTGAGTGAGCGTCTGGATGAAGGTGGAGAGCGTCGATTGAACGTCGATGGTGATGACCGGAGGGCTAATTTGATTTTCGCTCCGGTCCTTTTTCTTGGCCTCGATGCCGAGGCGGGCATCAGGGGCATTTTGTTGAATCTGCTGGCGTAGATCGACAGCCGTCTGGTCCAACCCGACAATGACGCCGCCCCCGGGAGCCCTATTGGAGGCTTCGGGGACGTCGACCTCGCCGAGGACCAGTTTCTGTCCTCTACATTCTTGGAGTTGGCACGAGTTGTTCTCACCATTTTAGATGGGTGTTTTTGTGTTTGGCCGAGGGGGAGGGTTTCTTACTTGATTGTTCGAGCTCTCAACGAGAGCACCAAATGATGGATAGTGTACCCGGGGGGTAGCATATCCGAGGGGTTATTACGGGGAATAACTAGAGAGAAGTCAGAGCAAGTAAGTATAGAGAGAGAAAGTATATTAGAAAGTGTTCAGTGTTTTCAGCGTGGTTACAAATGGGGAAATGGGGTGCTATTTATAGTAGCAATAAATGCCGGACAGGGACGCGTGTCAAGCGTCCATTGGCCGAGAGGTCACCTCAACCGGTTGGCACTGGCAACTGCATGTGGCCGCATTTAATGCGGCTTTTGGATGGGACGTTGTACAGGGTACGGTGATCCATACGCATGTGGAGCAGATATTATGTCGGGAAAGGTGCCCTCGGCTGTAGATGACTAGCCGAGGGCTCTGAGTACCGGGGACCCCCTTAGTGCCGAGGGCTCTAGTTGCCGAGGGCTACTGATTTTCGTCGTTTTTTCCCAGTAACTTTGTTTTCCTGTCTTGGCCCTCCTGTGAGAATTAGAGCCTTCGCCCAGGGGGCCGAAGGCACCCCTGGTGCGCGTGGTGTCACGCCCCGGACCTACCCGGACACGTCAACAACCCGCCGTACAGTACGAATAGTCAACCGCAGTCCGACTCATCCATACTATACAAGGCGTCTTGAATACCATTCACACATAGTACATCCATAAACAAACATAATGTAAAACATTTATTAAAACAGCGGAAACAATTGATACAAGTGTTCAAGCCACACTTGGCATAATTAGGCATGCAAGCCCCCAAAGTAATTATTCAGAAAATATTATCCATGAGCATTATTCATATTGTTTTTCCAAAACAAGAACGGGAGAAGCACGAACCAAGTCTTCTCCTCAGAAACCTCCCGAAGCAGCGGCCGGTGGTAGCAACCTTCAAGTCCTACCTGAAACTGTGAGGTGGCCTCCCCCGTGAAGGGGAGGTCAGTACTTGGAAACATTTGACAAGTACAATGACAACTATACTAAGTATAATCAAAGTTTAAATCTCTGAGGCCTTCAACTAGGGCATTATTACATTATAGTTAATCCATTCATTTAATATCAATTCATCTCTTTTTTTTATCACGGTCTAGAGCCCAGCTCATAATCACCGTTATCTACTACGGTCTAGAGCCCAGCTCATAATCACCGTCATCTACTACGGTCTAGAGCCCAGCTCATAATCACCGTCATCTACTACGGTCTAGAGCCCAGCTCATAATCACCGTTATCTACTACGGTCTAGAGCCCAGCTCATAATCACCGTTATCTACTACGGTCTAGAGCCCAGCTCATAATCACCGTTATCTACATCGGCCTTGAGCCCGGCTCATAATCACCGATTCCTTATAATTCAAATTCTTAGGATCTAATTCATCCATTTCTCAACTAACATTTCCAACTAATATTTCAATGCTAGTTATTTATTTATTTCAATATAATTCCTTCTTCTTGCATAATTGGCCTTAATATCAAGTATCACTTTCATACCTTCATGGCTTCTCCTCATGGTATCAAAGTATACTATCCCAAATGATGTTCATGGTTGGCACAACCATCATACACACATATTCATAACATCTAAACATACACAGTTTATTCATAAATTTGTGTATCATGCATACTATGATTTTAATCAATAATAATTCTATTTAGGCATTATTAACCATCAACAATTCATGCACATCACATTTATAATCACTTAGGAAATCTCATGAAATTTACCCAAAGGTTATAAGTATCATAGTCGGTCATCCTCACCTTAATTAAGCTTAAGCGCGTTTCTACGTTTCTTGATTGAACTTTGACCAACTCCGGCGAACTTTGACCAACTCCAACGAAACTCCGGCGAGGCTCAAAAATACTTTAAATCAAGTTCCTTAATTTTCACACCCTTTTCCTAGCTTTTTCCTTCTTAAACTTTCTTCTTGGACTCCCTTTAGCTTGAGTTCGGATTTGGGCTATGGAGATGAAGTTTGCAGAGCTCTTCTCCCCTCCTTGGTGTATTTGGGTCGAAAATGATGAGGGTAAGGAGGTAGGGGTGGTTCCTTCTTGTCTCATCTAGACAATGAGTGAAGGGAGGGGCCTACTACATGTCAAAAGTGTCTCCCCCATCCTCTCAATTGTTGTTCAGCCAATTTGGCACTCATCCAGCCCTCAAGGGTTGACAATTTCGTGGGGTGGCCCCCACCCATGTGAGAGGTCATCCCAATTTGTCCCAAAGTGTGCAATTTGCCCCGAAAGTTGTATTTCTCGGACTGTTTTAAGTATATTTTATTTTATCGGGTCAAATAAAATATAACACTTGTTCCCAATTCTTAATGGACCTTAGAATCAATATGCATCCCTCAACTTTAATTTAGAAGTCTCCGAAATCCCTTTTCGGGCTGTTATCTGATAGATTGCCGATACTGATAATTTGGCCCCGTTTGACCTACCGGTCAACCCTATGCCATTGTCATGGCTCAACTAGGACATCCACCACCATATACATATTGTCTAGTCCAAGATCAATATAATATGTGGCCCCGACAATATCGGGCGGTCCCCACTCCCGATGTGGGCCCCACGTGCATTTTACTATTCACGCGAAAAAATTAATACAAATTCACAACTTCGTAAGTTCACTAAATATTTCATAGGTTTCAATAAATTATTATCTTAAAGATAAATACATTTGGGGACGGTGTTACAAGTTCACCCCCCCTTATTTGGGATTTCGTCCCCGAAATCCACGTGTCTAATTGAAAAGGAAAGGGTACTGCTCCCTCATTGAGACCTCAGTCTCCCAGGTTTCTTCTTCGACTCGATCACTCCTCCAAAGGACCTTTACCATAGGAATCTCCTTGTTCCTTAGTTTCTTTACCTGTTGACCCACAATCTTCACCGGTTCCACCGCATATTGTAGGTCTTTACGTATCTCTACCGGTGGTTTCTCAAGGATATGAGATGGATCTCGCACGTATTTCTTGAGCATCGATACATGGAATACGTCGTGTATCTTCTCAAGTTCTGGGGTCAATTTGATACGGTAAGCCACGGCCCCTATCCTTTCAAGGACTTCAAATGGGCCAATATATCGGGGGTTAAGTTTTCCCCTCGATATAAATCTGATGATACCTTTCCAAGGAGAAATCCTTAGAAAGACCTTATCACCGACCTCAAACTCCAATGGCCTGCGTCGTTGGTCAGCATAACTCTTTTGCCGATCTTGGGCAGCCTTGAGTCTATCCTGAATGACTTTCACCTTAGCCTTGGTGATTTCGACAAGTTCAATCCCCTCGAGCTTGGCTTCGCCAACCTCATCCCAACACAACGGTGTTCTACATTTCCTCCCATACAATGCCTCGTATGGAGGCATGCCAATACTCGCCTGATAACTGTTGTTATAGGCAAACTCAACCAGAGCCAAATGCTTGTCCCAACTCCCTTGGAACTCCAGAGCACATGCCCTAAGCATATCTTCCAGAATCTGTATCACCCTCTCAGATTGCCCATCCGTCTGTGGGTGAAAGGTTGTGCTAAACTTTAGCTTCGTACCCAAAGATGCTTGAAATTTTGGCCAAAATCGGGATGTGAAACGTGGGTCCCTATCCGAGACAATGGATATCGGAACTCCATGCAGTCTCACAATCTCCTCCGTGTATAGCTTTGCCAATCTTTCAAGAGGATAAGTAATGTTGATAGGCAAAAAGTGTGCACTCTTGGTGAGCCTATCAACCACTACCCATACTGCATCATAGTTGTTCACTGTTCGTGGCAGCCCCACCACGAAGTCCATGGTCACGTGCTCCCACTTCCATTCTGGAATGGTAAGTGGTTGCAAAAGTCCCGCCGGGTGTTGATGCTCCGCCTTCACTTGTTGGCAAGTAAGGCACCGACTCACGTACTCTGCGATGTCCCTCTTCATACCCGACCACCAGTAACTTTCCTTCAAGTCTCGGTACATTTTAGTACCTCCTGGATGCATGGCATACGCCGAAGAATGAGCCTCCTCCAGTATAGACTTTTGGAGCTCCTCGTTCCTTGGTATGCATACACGGCCTTTAAACGATAAAAGACCGTCATCACGTACCCGAAAGTTCTCAACAGGTCCCTCAAGGATCTGTTCACGGATCTTCTGACATTCTTCATCAATGGCCTGACATCTACTGATCTCACTCAGCAATGTAGGCCTAACCTCGAATCTAGCAATGAGGACCCCACTCGTGGACACCTCCACTTGTGCCCTTAGTGAGCGTAGACACGTGAGTAACGTCCCCGATGTACTCTTTCTGCTCAGTGCATCGGCTACCACATTGGCCTTCCCGGGATGATAGTCGATGATCAAGTCATAGTCCTTGATCAACTCCATCCATCTCCTTTGTCTCATATTCAACTCTTTTTGAGTGAATACATACTTCAAGCTTTTATGATCGGTGAAAATGTGACACGTCTCCCCACAGAGATAATGCCGCCAAATTTTCAGTGCAAACACTACTGCTCCCAACTCTAGATCATGGGTAGGGTAGTTTGCCTCATGTTTCTTCAATTGCCTTGAAGCGTATGCAATCACCCGACCGTTTTGCATTAGAACACATCCGAGCCCTTGGATGCTAGCGTCACTGTATATGTCGTACCCTATCCCTTGTGTGGGTAGAGTGAGGACTGGTGCCTCTGTAAGCCGTTTCTTTAGTTCGAGAAACCCTTTCTCACAATTGTCGTCCCATATGAACTTGGCCCCTTTCTTTGTGAGCTTTGTCAAAGGAGACGCCAATACAGAAAATTTTTCAACAAACTTACGATAATATCCTGCCAAACCGAGGAAACTACGTATTTCTTTCACGTTCTTGGGTCTCTCCCAATTCATAATGGCTTCTATCTTGGCTTTATCCACCGCAATGCCCGAACCTGACACGACATGCCCGAGGAACCCGATCTCTTTGAGCCAAAACTCGCATTTAGAGAACTTGGCAAAGAGTTGTTTTTCCCTTAGCCGTTCAAGTACAAGTCTCAAATGATCATCAATGAATACTATCACGAATTGATCTAAGTATTCGCTGAACACACGGTTCATCATGTCCATGAATGCCGCCGGGGCGTTGCTTAGCCCGAACGACATAACTAGGAACTCGAAATGACCATACCTTGTGCGGAATGCACTCTTCGGTATGTCATCTTCCTTTTTTTCAGTTGATGGTACCCCGACCTCAAGTCAATCTTCGAAAACACCGTCGCCCCTCGGAGCTGATCAAACAAGTCATCAATTCTAGGCAAGGGATACCTATTCTTGATTGTGACCTTGTTCAGTTGGCGATAGTCAATGCACATTCGAAGTGTTCCATCTTTCTTTTTCACGAAAAGGACCGGTGCTCCCCACGGAGAGTGACTCGGCCTTATGAAACCGTTATCCAATAGCTCTTGCAATTGGGTTTTCAACTCGTTAAGTTCAGCGGGTGCCATTCTGTATGGCGGTATAGAGATTGGTTTGGTGCCGGGTTCGACCTCGATCACGAACTCAATCTCCCTATCGGGTGGAAGTCCCGGCAAGTCTTTTGGGAAGACATCCGGATACTTGCACACAACTCTCACATCATTGATGTCTATCTCTTCTTTGGTTTTGTCCACCACATACGCTAGGTATGCGTGGCACCCCTTTCTCATCATACTCCTTGCTCTCACGGCGGATATGATACAATAGTTTGATTTGCCTCTATCTCCCTCGAAGCGTAAGGTCAACCCTTCACCGCCTTCGAGTTCAAGAATCTTCGTGTAGCAATCGACCCTAGCATGATGTTTCTCAAGCCAATCCATCCTGAGGATTGCATCAAACTCGATCATACTCAGCGGTACGAAATCACACGTCAAGTTCTGTCCCTCCACCTCCACCTCACACGATGGATAGTGGCTTTCTCTCTCGATATCATGCCCTAGAGGCGTGGACACCAATAGGGTTTGAGTCATCGGTACAAGTGGTCCGTTGAATCCGCTGGCGAACGCCTCACTCACAAATGATCGTTGCGCCCCGGTATCAATAAGGATCCTTGCTTCTCTCCCGTTTATCTTTAGTGTTCCTACATTCATAAGTAATGTAAGACACACTATCTAATAAATAGGTTCGTTTCTTAAGTCGTAGAGTATGTTGGTTGTGTTTCGGGTGGGGTCCGTTCGATACCCTCCCGAAATTTCCCGGTTTCTAACCCCTAGGACCGTTTTAGGATCAATCCGGGTGAAAGCCGGCCGCTTTTCACGAAAGCCGGCCGGTTTTCGACTGCGAGAAAAATTTCTAAGTATTTAATCACGAAAGCCGGGCGGCTTTTACGAAAGCCGGGCGGTTTTCATCGCCGTAGTTTTTATTCAGGGAGTGGTTTCGAAGCCGGCCGGTTTATACGAAACCCGGCCGGGTTTCAGCAGCGCAGAAATCCCAGGCTTAACGAAAGCCGGGCGGCTTCCATGAAAGCCGGGCGGCTTTGAGCTGCGAGAAATTTTCCAGGTGAGGTGTTTAAGAAAGCCGGCCGATTTTCACCAAAAGCCGGCCGGTTTTTGGTTGCGAGAATTTTCTCTGTTTCAGTCTTGACGAAAGCCGGGCGGTTCTCAGTGGAAGCCGGGCGGCATTCGTTGCCGTAGTATTATCCCAATTAAATCAAGACGAAAGCCGAGCGGCTTTCATCAAAGCCGGGCGGTTTTCACCCAGGGCGAGGATTCTCCTCCCTTCTTCCCTTCAAACCCGACTAAACTCGTCGGGGTTATAATTTTACAAGTTCCACACTCCTATTGTTTACGAAAATTAATACGTGAGTTTAAGGAATTACCCGCAACGGAGTCCGGGTTGGCACGTGCATCCGCCTCCGTCATAGCATAAACTCTAGCTTGAGTTCTTCCTTGATTCACGGACGGCGCATTGCTCGTGCTCGCTCCCCCTGGCCCACGCTAGCATGAGATGCTCCGGCCCAGTTCCTACTTGTCGTGGTAGCGCCGCTTGGTCCTGACCCCCGGTTCCCACCAAGTTGAGGGCAGTTTGGCTTAATGTGCCCTGTACTCCCGCATGGGTAGCACCGTGGCGGATCACGACACTTACCGGTGTGGTTTCTGTTGCAATTCCTGCACCTGGGCGCCGTCGGGACTTGTGAGCCCGAGTAGTGCCCGCTCGTGGCTGGGTTTCCCTTGGATGGTGCTGCCGGTGCCCTGAACGATCCCCCTCCCCCGTGGTTCCCCTTCTTATTGGGACCTTGGGAGCCATGGCTCTCCCACTTTCTTTTCTTGGCCTCTTCGACATCTCTCCTCTTCCTCTCCTCCCATTGCTTTTCTCCCTTCAACCCTTGGGCAACCACTTGGCTGAAAGTCATATTGGGCAATTGAGTTGCCCTGTCACGTATCTCTAAGTCCAAGGCCTCCCAAAAGTGATTCACCATTCGGTTTTCATCACAAGCATACTCCGGTATATGATCAGCAAGGTCTCTGAACTTGTTCTCAAGTTCTTTCACCGTCATGTTACCGCCTTGGGTTAGGAGAGTGTATTCCCTCACCTTGGCGTTTACTTCGAAGTCAGAGTAGTACTGGGCAAAGAATTCTTGTCGGAAATCCTCCCATGTAACAGTTCCGCCATACTTACCCTTGGTTCCATCCCACCATTTGGATGCCAACCCCTCGAGTAACCTTACCGCGATTCTCAATTTAAAATCGGGGGTGAGCTGCATGTCAAGGGCTGCCTCGTTCAGCCTCTTGATCCACTGGGCGGCAACCGAGATGTCTCCCGTCCCATCGAACGGTTTGCACCCTAAGTCCCTCGCCTCCTTGATGTATTTGGAGATCCTTATGGCTGGACCTCCATCGCCCCGACTCCCGTGCGCTTCCACATGGGTTCTCGAATCGCAAAAACTCCTCCCTCTTGGAGCCCCGCCCGAAGGTTGCCCTGCACGGTGCCTTCGGCGTGCCCTCCTTTCTTCACGCTCCTGATGATACTGTTGGAGCAGCGCTTCGATTCTGGCCAAGGAGCCACTTTCCTCCTCATCACTCACATCATCGTCATTCTCTTCGTAAGGGGTCTCAACTGGCTCAGTCCCCGGCTGGTAAGTTGAGTCCTCATAGGACCAATAGGTCTCACTCTCGGTATCAACGTGGCCATCGCTCACGGTTTGACGTTGGCCTCCACGGCCCCTTCCTCTTGATCCCCTAGAGGACCCCCGGCTACCGCGCTCGGACCCACCCGGTGCACGGCCCAACGAGTTCCTCCTAGTGATCCTTCCAATTGGTTCCATTTCTGAAAGAAATTAGAATGAGTCGTTAGACTCGTATCGAATGTCAAATGACGGACGGGTACTTAAAGACATCTTTCGGCTCAAATCACCGCCATACCAATTGTTAAGGGTACCATCTTAACAATTAGAGACATTGCAACTCAAGTACCAAAAGTTCCATAAGTACAAAACTTATGCTCATGGTTTTTCAAATTCATTTTCAAAAAGAAATTTTGAAGCTTCATTATGATGTTTACGGACTAATGCTCTGATACCATTTAAATTGTCACGCCCCGGACCTACCCGGACACGTCAACAACCCGCCGTACAGTACGAATAGTCAACCGCAGTCCGACTCATCCATACTATACAAGGCGTCTTGAATACCATTCACACATAGTACATCCATAAACAAACATAATGTAAAACATTTATTAAAACAGCGGAAACAATTGATACAAGTGTTCAAGCCACACTTGGCATAATTAGGCATGCAAGCCCCCAAAGTAATTATTCAGAAAATATTATCCATGAGCATTATTCATATTGTTTTTCCAAAACAAGAACGGGAGAAGCACGAACCAAGTCTTCTCCTCAGAAACCTCCCGAAGCAGCGGCCGGTGGTAGCAACCTTCAAGTCCTACCTGAAACTGTGAGGTGGCCTCCCCCGTGAAGGGGAGGTCAGTACTTGGAAACATTTGACAAGTACAATGACAACTATACTAAGTATAATCAAAGTTTAAATCTCTGAGGCCTTCAACTAGGGCATTATTACATTATAGTTAATCCGTTCATTTAATATCAATTCATCTCTTTTTTTTATCACGGTCTAGAGCCCAGCTCATAATCACCGTTATCTACTACGGTCTAGAGCCCAGCTCATAATCACCGTCATCTACTACGCGGTCTAGAGCCCAGCTCATAATCACCGTCATCTACTACGGTCTAGAGCCCAGCTCATAATCACCGTTATCTACTACGGTCTAGAGCCCAGCTCATAATCACCGTTATCTACTACGGTCTAGAGCCCAGCTCATAATCACCGTTATCTACATCGGCCTTGAGCCCGACTCATAATCACCGATTCCTTATAATTCAAATTCTTAGGATCTAATTCATCCATTTCTCAACTAACATTTCCAACTAATATTTCAATGCTAGTTATTTATTTATTTCAATATAATTCCTTCTTCTTGCATAATTGGCCTTAATATCAAGTATCACTTTCATACCTTCATGGCTTCTCCTCATGGTATCAAAGTATACTATCCCAAATGATGTTCATGGTTGGCACAACCATCATACACACATATTCATAACATCTAAACATACACAGTTTATTCATAAATTTGTGTATCATGCATACTATGATTTTAATCAATAATAATTCTATTTAGGCATTATTAACCATCAACAATTCATGCACATCACATTTATAATCACTTAGGAAATCTCATGAAATTTACCCAAAGGTTATAAGTATCATAGTCGGTCATCCTCACCTTAATTAAGCTTAAGCGCATTTCTACGTTTCTTGATTGAACTTTGACCAACTCCGGCGAACTTTGACCAACTCCGACGAAACTCCGGCGAGGCTCAAAAATACTTTAAATCAAGTTCCTTAATTTTCACACCCTTTTCCTAGCTTTTTCCTTCTTAAACTTTCTTCTTGAACTCCCTTTAGCTTGAGTTCGGATTTGGGCTATGGAGATGAAGTTTGCAGAGCTCTTCTCCCCTCCTTGGTGTATTTGGGTCGAAAATGATGAGGGTAAGGAGGTAGGGGTGGTTCCTTCTTGTCTCATCTAGACAATGAGTGAAGGGAGGGGCCTACTACATGTCAAAAGTGTCTCCCCCATCCTCTCAATTGTTGTTCAGCCAATTTGGCACTCATCCAGCCCTCAAGGGTTGACAATTTCGTGGGGTGGCCCCCACCCATGTGGGAGGTCATCCCAATTTGTCCCAAAGTGTGCAATTTGCCCCGAAAGTTGTATTTCTCGGACTGTTTTAAGTATATTTTATTTTATCGGGTCAAATAAAATATAACACTTGTTCCGAATTCTTAATGGACCTTAGAATCAATATGCATCCCTCAACTTTAATTTAGAAGTCTCCGAAATCCCTTTTCGGGCTGTTATCTGATAGATTGTCGATACTGATAATTTGGCCCCGTTTGACCTACCGGTCAACCCTATGCCATTGTCATGGCTCAACTAGGACATCCACCACCATATACATATTGTCTAGTCCAAGATCAATATAATATGTGGCCCCGACAATATCGGGCGGTCCCCACTCCCGATGTGGGCCCCACGTGCATTTTACTATTCACGCGAAAAAATTAATACAAATTCACAACTTCGTAAGTTCACTAAATATTTCATAGGTTTCAATAAATTATTATCTTAAAGATAAATACATTCGGGGACAGTGTTACACGTGGTGGGCTGCTTGGTGCCTTGGGCGCCGTGATTTGGGCCTGTTTTGCTTCCTGGGCCTATTGGGCCTTCATTGGAGTAGTAGGAGTCTGTGGGCCGGGGGTTCCCGGGCCATATACTCCATCAATTATTATTTCCGCATCTGTTTGATTATGATATTGATGTTGATTGTATGTGTTTACTAATCTGTTTGGCAATAGAATCAATCGGACGCCTTGTACAATTCATTAGGGATGAACTGTTGTTGTTCTTATCGGGTTGTACGGCGGTTGTCTACGTGGCTCGGAGGCAGTCCGGGGCGTGACACGTGCTGACCGTCAAGCTGAGGCGGAGGACGCCTTGCAGAGGAAAAGAGATGAGGTAGAAGACGCAAAGGAAGAGAAGAAGAAGGAAGCTGGTTCGGGCGTCGAGAAAGTTGACGGCAAAGCCGGCAACAAAAACAACAAGTACAAAGGTAACAAAAGCGAAGGCAAGGGCAAGGCGGACGTCCCGAGCAGACCGCTCATGCCCGTCAAGCAATTGACTCCACTTGCTCAGCCGGTCGGGGCCATCTTCGACTACGCGGAAGAGCCAGGTTTAATCGACCTTCCGGAGGAGTGTGACGTGGTGACCGCCAAGCACAACCACGACCAATATTGTCGGTTCCATCGGAGAGCAGGTCATGATGCAGATGATTGTGTCACTCTCCGATGGAAAATTGAGGAACTCATCCAGAAAGGGTACCTGGGCCAATTCGTTGGCAAACAAGGAGGCATCCCGCAGAAGAGGAGCCTGACATGGCAGTGTTCCGACCAAGCTACCACATCAAAGGAGAAACAGCCTGCCAAGAAGCGAGAGATTGGCGCCTTCTACGAGGAAGACGATGCCGACCTAGGGGATGGCTCCCAGAAATACCATCGATGTTCATTCATATTCGGGGGACCCCAGGGAGGTGACACCTCTGGAGAACGGAAGCAGTGGCCCCGAGCCTTGTACGTCAGGGAGATAACCAGGGCTCCCACCGACAAGAGGGTGAAGAGGGATCCAATCTTCCTCACCGACGCAGATTTGCCACTGATGCCTTCGCCGCACAGGGATGCCTTGGTGATCAAGGTTGAAATCAACGACACCATCGTCCACCGAATCCTGGTGGACAATGGGAGCTCCGTTAACATCATGTACTATGACACCTTCCAGGGTCTCGCCTTGGACCGAAAGGACTTGATCCCGGTAAGAACCCCACTCCCGGGCTTCATCGGGGACTCCATTGAGTCGGAGGGCAGCATAGTCCTCCCTGTGATTGTGGGCTTTGATCCCTGTGTGTCCAAGTTAGACGTCGAGTTTATCGTCGTACGTCTAACTTGTGCGCATAAGATCATCATGGGTAAGCCGGCCCTATAGGACCTCAGATGTGTGATATCCCAGAAGCACCTATGCATGAAGTTCCCCACCCCGAATGGCATCGGAGTTGCAGGGAGACCAGCGGATGGCGAGGATCTGCTATCTGAAAGCTTGCAAACAAATCAGTTAGAAAGACTTGAGGGTCCACACCATCAACAACAAAGTCGTGAAGTATGAGGAGGGTCAGCTCCGCGCTGAACCCACCTAAGAAGTGGAGGAAATCCAAATTGACCCCAAGAAGCCGGAGCGGAAGGTCAAGATCGGGACTGGGCTCCCGGTCGGCTTGAGGGAGAAGATCATCCTGGTCCTTGTCCTTTTTAGCATCGTCTTTGCATGGGGACCGGAGGACATGCCCGGCCTCGACCGAAGCATCGTTGTCCATCGGCTGGTGGTCGACCCAACATCGAAGCCCGTCCAGCAGAAAAGAAGACACCTCTCAATCGAGAGGAGGGAATTCATGAAGAAGGAGGTCAACATGCTCCTGAGTATCAAACACATTCGGTAGGTCTTGTACCCGGTCTGGTTGGAAAACGTGGTCCTGGCCTCGAAGCCGCCAACCCGGAGGATGTGTGTTGACTACACCGATCTCAACAAGGCATGTCCGATATATCCATTCCCATTGCCTAACATCGACCAACTGGTCGATGGGACGGCCGAATGTGAGCTCCTTAGCTTCATGGACGCTTTTCGAGAATACCATCAGATTTTCATGCATGAAGATGATGCAGAGAAGACCTCGTTCGTCACCCCAGAAGGGATTTTTTGTTATCTTGTCATGGCCTTCGGGCTGAAGAATTCTGGGGCAACGTACACGAGGATGGTGGCCAAGGTATTTCGGAAGGTGCTTGGAAGGAACATGGAGGCTTACGTGGACGACATGATCGCCAAGATCACTCGGGCGTCCGATCATGCAGATGACCTGGCAGAGATCTTTGGGATCATGAAGGCAGTCTGACTGCGTCTGAACCCGAAGAAGTGTACTTTTGCTGTCCAGGGAGGCAAGTTCCTGGGTACATGGTTGCACGGAGGGGGATAGAGCCGAATCCCGAGAAGGTAAGGGCAATACTTGACATGGAACCTCCGAGATCGGTGAAAGAAGTTCAAGTTCTCACTGGTCGGCTAGCAGCCCTCGGACGCTTCATGTCCAAGTCCGCCGAGAAGTCCCTACCTTTCTTCCAGGTCCTAAAGAAACAAAACGGTTTCATTTGGAATGATGAGTGTCAGCAAGCCTTTGAGGACTTAAAGAAGTACCTCCTCTCTGAGCCTTTACTCAGTAAGCCGAAGAGGGGGGAGACGTTGATCCTTTATCTCGGAGTCTCCCAAGGCGCAATCAGTTCCATGCTGGTTCGCGAGGAGGAAGGCGTTCAACATCCCGTCTACTATGTAAGCAAGACCCTCCAGAATGCTGAGCTCCGGTACACCCCGCTCGAGAAGACGATATATGCCGCCTACATTACTGCCAAGAAGTTGACACACTACTTCCAGGCAAACCCGATCTGAATCCTATCGGACCAACCTACGGGCGCTGCCTTGAGGGCGCTCGGTACAACCCGGGTGGTGAAGTGGTCGATGCTCCTCAACCAGTATGAGGTTGACTTCCAGCCTCGGACGTCCATCAAAGGTCAAGCTTTGGCTGATTTCATCGTGGAGTGCACAACACGAGAGGTGACGGAGAAGCAACAGGAGAGCAACGAGCAGTGGTGGACCCTAGTGACTGACGGGTCGGCCGGAGCAAAGGGATGCGGGGGCGGAATCGTCCTCATCTCACCTGAGGGATTCCGGGCCTACTACGCCTACCACTATATTTTCAAAGTCTCCAACAATGAAGTGGAGTATGAGGCCCTACTGTCCAGGCTACGACTAGCAGCCGCCATGGGAGCAGAGTGGATAACGGTGAAATGTGACTTCCGGCTGGTCGTTTCCCAGGTAAAAGGTGAGTTCAAAGCAAAGGAAGAAAGAATGATGAAGTACCGAAATGCTGTTTTGGAGTTGCTCGGGCTGTTTAAACAAGCCGAGTTGATCTACGTCTCGAGGAATCAAAACTCGGACGCTGACCTCCTCTCGAAGCTATCCCAGGGGCTGCCTGAAGACATATCGAGAATCGCACGCATTGAGGAGATGACGACCTCAAGTATAGCAGCCTCACCGTCCCTCGAGGTCCTTCCCATGCAACCGGTCGCCTGGTGTTGGGTGGATGACCTCTTGCGCTACATAGCCGACGGGATGCTCCCCAATAGAGAAGAGGAGGCAAGGCTAGTCCGGCAACGAGCTCTGGGCTACGTCGTCTTGGACGGGAAGCTGTACAAGAGGTCCTACAATGGGACCCTACTAAAGTGTTTGCGCCCACACGAGGCGGACATGATCGTCTCTGAGCTCCACGGGGGAGTGTGCTCCGCGCACCAGGGAGGTCGTCCTCCAGGGGTATTTTTGGTTGACAATAATGAAGGGTTGCGGCGACTATGCAAGGATATGTGAGACATGTCAAAAGTTTCAGAAGAGTCCCGGCCGGCCAGCAACGATGTACACACCGATCAACACCGCCCTTCCATTCACAAGATGGGGCGTCGACCTGGTCGGTCCCTTGCCAACCGGGTCGGGCAACCAAAAGTTTGTCATCGTCGCAGTGGACTACTTTATGAAGTGGGTTGAGGCCGAGCCGCTCGCCAGCATCACATATCTCCAATGTAAGAAGTTCATGTGGAAGAATATTTTTTGCCGGTTTGGGGTTCCCCTCCAAATAATCTCCGAAAACGGGAGGCAGTTTGACTGTGAAGCTTTCCGGGAGTTCTGCGCAGAGTGGGGCGTAGAATCCAGCTGGGTTGCGGTCTGCTACCCTCAGGCAAATGGACAGGTGGAGAACACCAATCGGACAATCGTCAATGGATTGCAAAAGAAGTTGGAGGCCCTCGGGACTCCCTCGGTGGAGGAGTTGAACAATATACTCTAGACCTTCAGAACAACCCCAAGGAAGGCAACCGGAGAGACCCCCTTCGCCTTGTGTTATGGCTTTGAGGCGAGAACACCGTTCGAGGCCGTAGTCCCCAGCCGACGAGTGGAAGAGTTCGAACCAGCCACCAATGAGGAGAGGCTCCGAGCCGAGCTCCACCTCATCGAGGAAAGAAGAGACCATGCCTTCATCAAAACAGAAAACTATCGACGACAAGTCAAAGCATACCAGGACAACCGAGCCTGGCCTCGAAATTTTGACGTTGGTGATTACGTCTTGAGGCGAAGGAAGGCCAGCAAGCCGACAAAGGGAGGTAAGCTTTCCATCAAGTGGGAAGGCTCTTACGTGGTTAAAGCCGTGATCGGCCCTGGGACATACAAGTTGAAGACAACAACAGGCCGGCTAGTAGACCGCGTCTGGAATGCAGAGCACCTGATGAAGTTTTACCAGTAGAGAATCGAAGTCTCATTTTTTTGTAAACTCCTGTGCTCCGAGCACGGGATTACAATTTGTAATTCTTCTTATGGTCTGCCCACATCATGAATTCAATATTTTGTCTTCAAAAGAGGTCCGACCTCATTTAGCAATAAAGGGCGGCCGCAAAAAGAAAAAGAAAAAAAAGGTAATATGCCCCCCTCGGTGTTTGGCCGACCTCGGCCAGGCTCTTGAACTGAAAATAGCCAAGCGATTTTCAAGAATCCGAGCAATTTTCTAAAGTAAAGAGCTAGCCGCGATAGTAGGGCTGACCTTCGGGTCGAGGGTGCTCAGGATGCTGACCTCCAGGTCCTTTCGAGTGCTCGCCGCCTAACATCGCTGGGCAAGCAGCTCGCACTCTCTCCATCCCCGAGTTGGCGGTGCGGGTCCCTGATGTTTGGCTATCCCAGCGGGAGTAACCAGATTATTCCCAAAGTCCGGGAAAACTGGACGGGTTAAAGTGACAGTAGGATTGACCCCCGTGTCATGAACGTTCGTGATACCGACCTAAGGGTCCTCCTCGCAGGTTCAATGTCCTACCTCGTTGGCCGAACAAGTCACATAATTGTTGATTCCATATCAATAGCGAACATATCACTTCTATCCGACCAGGAGGGGCACGGATGGGCTCGGCCACGCCACCCTAACCGCCCCCGAGAGGTTAGAGAAGCCGGATCCCCGAACAAATTGCTAAAGTATTTGTAATGCAAAGTATAGAAAAGGAGACATATGAATCAAACATCCATTCGAAACAGAGAGTATTCAAGTGGAAAACAAAGGAAATACAAAATACAAGGTCATGGCTGGGCAGGCCCATCGCCGTTAATCTCGGGAATGTCATCTAACACACATACCAAGTCCTGACCAGAGGCCACAGGACTCATGTTCCCCGGAGCTGGCGGAAAGAACCAGGCCCACTCGTTTGAACCACCAAACTCCTCCTCCTGGCGGACGGCCTCTGGGGGAAAAAGGGTTATCGCCTCTGCGGGTTTCTTCATGCGACCAGGAAGGCCCAGTGTGGAAGGATGAAAGTCAGGGCCGAGATCCTGCAACCGGTCGTACAACTTCTGCTGCATCAAATATTTGACGCTCTGGAAGGCATAGAGGACATCGCGAGCGCGCCAATACTCTCCGTCAGGGGTTGCGAGCCACCGCTGCACCAGGTCGGACTGCTCCGCTTGCACCCTCGCGGAGATGATCTTCTGAAACTGCTCGGAGGCCTGGAACTCGGAGAGCGCTTTCTTGGCTCCTTTTTTGGCCGCTTCTTCACATTCTTGTCCACGCGAAGACTGCAGCTTGGAGAAGGCTTTCTGGCTGGCCCGCAGGGCAGCCCTAGCTTCGTCAGCCTCACGCTGGAGCTTGGCCTGAGAATGATTGGCCGCAGGGAATGCCCTGATGGTCTTGGCGAACCCCTGCAAAATAGACAAACGAAAATGTGGGGGGACTCAGGGATAAACACAATTTATGCCAAGACGTGGTCAGCCTACCTCAATATGTGACTATATAGAACCTTCCATGAGGGGATCAAACTCCTGGGAAGTCGTACAAGCAAGGTCGCCCGGTGGGAGGATCGATGAGGCGTAATCCACGACCGGGAAGCCTTCATGCATGATCGAGGCACTCGAAGATGGGAAGGAATAAGTGACTGTATGCTGGGTGTCATGGTTAATCCGCTCGGCCATCCTCTCATCTACACCCTCATGTACCTGCTCAGCGGACTGAAACTCTGGGGCGAGCTTCGCCTTCTTCGAGACTTGTTCCTCTCGGCCCGGGGAGGGGGCTCCGTGCTCTTTCCCTGCAACAGCCTGAGGGGCCACAAGAGCGACTGCTGGACAAGGCTCCTCCTCCTCGTCAGATCCGTCCAATTCGACTAGCAGGTCGACGAGTCCCCCCTTTCGCTTCTCCTGCACTGGCACAGCTGGCCGAGGGCCAAAGGTAACCCTCACCTTTCTCAGGATCTGCGCCGCACGGTCGGGGGGGGGGGGGGGGCTCCGTGCTCTTTCCCCTCCGCGGCCGCAAGAGCTGCAAGGGTGATGACTTGTTGAGGCTCCTCCTCATCGGATTCGGCCTCAACAGCGGGCTACTCGGGCACATCTGCAAAAGAAAAATATGAGGATAATGAAAATAAAAACAAAGTGGCCAAATGCGGACCAAAGAGGTGACAATCACCTAAATATGAGCTGATGGAGTGGGGGCCGCCTGCGGACATTTTCTCAATGGAGGATTTGAGATCAGGGGAGAGGGAGACACGGTCACACTTCCGAACCCGCTCACCCCACTGAAACGGAGGTGACATGAGGTTGGGGTTGGACACCCAAATCCATCTCTTCTTCCACCCCTTGCCTGAGGCGGGGTAACCCGACCGAAACAGTTTGCTCACCGGCCTCTGGGAGACTGAGGAGAAAAAGCTAGAAGCACGCCGTTGGAAGCAGCTAAAACACAAACCAGTCGTGGGAGCGAGGCCCACACCCTCACATCGCGCCAAAAAAACTGCAACAAACATGTGAGCCGCCGGAGCTAATTGACCCGGTGCTACACCCAGGAAGTGAAGAAGCCGAACCAGGAAGGGATGCAGTGGCACGACCATCCCTAACTCCAGAGAGTGGATATGGACCCCGAAGTAATGGACTCGGGGATCACTCAGTACTTCAGTAGCCTCCAGAGTTTTCAATGAACAATTGGCACCGATCAGGCTATATGCAACGACAAGGTCCTCGTCTTGGATACGAGGGGGGAGGTTCGCTATCCCACTATTATCAAGGCCCCACCAAAGATTCGGGTCCTCCCGAGCACCAGAGTCATCGTCGGAATCTAACACGACCACATGTTGTGCCCGCGCTCTATCTGGAACGCTCAGTTGCCGACCCTCAGGAGTAGTGGTCCGCCTAGCTGGAGCCATCTCTGGGAGAACGTCAACCTGCTGCCCAGTAGCTTCCCCCGCAGGCATATGTGGCCGAGCGCCACGGCTAACCCGCGCAGGCCTCATGGCTGCCCCACGCTCTCCCTCTATAATGGTTGGTGGTCCCGAACCTGATGGCTTGGGGAGGGGCTCGGGCTCGGCGTCAACTTGCATGGCTGAAGGGGAGCCTTGACCGCTGTTTTTATGGGGAAAGCGGCCAATGCCTTGCATGATTCAGGAGCGGAAGGGGAAGTCAAACCTGCAAAGACAAAACAAAGAAGGAAAACAACCAACCATCAAACGCCGGACAACGCGGAACCCTGGGGGAAAGAAAATCCAACCTGACCCATCACCCAACTGGGGGGAGGACCGGCACCGCCGGCAGCCGGCGGTAAAGTGGATCTGGTCATCATCGCTGCCTATCCTACGTATGCATGGATTTCCGGCCGCCAACCCAAGGAGGAAGAAAACGCACGACGTCGGCTACCATATGCCCCAGCAGCTTTGTCGGCCAAAAGAGAGACGATGCCGCTCAACCTGGACCTTAAGCTCCACCTGGACGCTTGGCCGGCAGATTCCTAGGCAGCAGCGGCTGGCAGCGACCGGCGAACCACGACCTGATGAGCCTATTCCTTCTGCTAAAGAAACGAAGCAAGTCGAGCGAAGCGAGGGGAGTAGCCCGTCCAAGCGAATGATAGCCCCCCTTCTTAGTCAATGGGGCACAGCGGGTTCGGCAATACCCCCTAACCTAAGTGGGCCTACTTGTTTATCTATTAGTTTTCAGTTTTGATCTTGCTGCTGATCACTTCCGAACGGATCTTGCTGTCTATATGGGAGTCAACTACTTTTCTGGTGTAGATCCTCATATGGTGGGGATGATGAGTCTTTCCTACGAAAGGTCGTTACGCAATCTTCTTTTTTTCTAAGTTGGATAAGAACTATGCGGCAGAAGAACGCGGTGGCGGCTCTCCGGACAACCTGAACGCCAGAGAGAGGGACAAGTGGGGCGCTCAGCCGCCGGGACGCCAACCTCTGGGAGACGCTGACCAGCAGGGGGTGGCCGCCGACCCATGCGAGATGCACCAACCGGACGCAGCGGGAGTTCAGACCGGCCGGCCAGATTTGTCGGACTGCCAGGGCGACGCAGGCCACCGGTGGACAGCACGGGACAGCCGCCTAGCACGGTGGGGGCCACTGGAAGAGAAACGGCGGTCAGTCCGCTCGATGGGTTTACTGCGGCGCTGGTGGGGCGACGCATGGGAGACGCACGCGGGAAACCAGGAAAGAGAAAAGGAAAGAAAAAAAGAAAGAAAGGGAAAGGAAAGAAAAGAAAAGAAAGGAAAAGAAAAGGAAAGAAAAAAAGAAGGAAAGAAAAGAAAAGGAAAGAAAAGGAAAGAATAATAAAATAAAGTCCGAAAATAATTTTTGAAACAATGATAATGAATTTCAGAAATTCTTGGAAGCTGACCTGGAGTCTGAAGTTTGGGAGAAAGCTGACCGCTGGAATGCTAGGATGCTAAGGAAATTAATTTGGAGCCTTTTAGAGCTGGGTGTCTTATTCAAATTTTGGAAATCTCCATAAGTTGCGGGATTGACAGAATCCACAATTATGACTCCCTGACATGTGAATATCATTTAATTGACAGCTCACTTGAACTACTCCCTCTTAGCCGAGTCTACTACTCGACTAAGGGAGTGGGGGACTCGTGATGGGGTTATGGGACTAGGCCCAGAGCCTAATCGGCTCAGGCCCCGAACTTGGACCAGCAGGCCCAAGCCCAGCAACCCAGAGCTCGAGTCGGCCCAACCGATCAGGCCTATCAGGGAGCGGAAGCCCAAGAGAGCCTGTCGTCCAGCCCAGCGGAGAGCCTGCCTTCCAGCCCGGTCAGGAGCCTGCCTTCCAGCCCGACCAGGAGCCTGCCTTCCAGCCCGGTCAGGAGCCCGCCTTTCAGCCCGGCCAGCAGCCTGCCTTCCAGCCCAGACAGCGGCCTGCCTTCCTGCCCGGCCAGGAACCTGCCTTCCAGCCCGGCCAGCGGCCTGCCTTCCAACCCAGCCAGGAGCTTGCCTTCCGGCTCGGTCAGCGACCTGCCTTCCAGCACAGTCAGGAGTCTGCCTTCCAGCCCGGCCAACGGCCTGCCTTCCAGCCCAACGGATGCCTGCCGCACGGGGAGCTCAAGCGTTTTGTCTTGGTGCCAGCCAGGCCGACCTGCCAGCCAACCAGAAAGAGCAACGGCCAACAATCAATGCGATATTAATTATGTATTTAATTCCGTATTAATGTTGTAATTAATCGATCATTATCGTATTCGGCAGTTACCATTTGTAAACGCCTATAAAAGGCAAGTTCGATTCAAATAATAGACATGTTATTTCTGGCAACTAAATCTTCTAGCTACTTTTCATTCTTGTTCTTGCTTTCCTAATTTCCGTTTGAGTGTCGTACGTAGCTTTCCTAAAAGCCTACGAACGTCCTATTTTGGACCAACACCGTGTCTTCCTCGTCAGTGTAACCGATCGAGTGGTTCATTATTCATGGATGACAAGACAGGTGCAACCTAGTTCTTCTGAAGCTTCAACTATTCGCCATCCCCTGAATCTTTTTCGTTCTATGTCTCATCTCATTGTAATCTTAAACTATTCACCCTTTTGTATTTTAGTTTGCTATCATTTAATAAATAAATTAGTTATTTGATTTTCAAACAAAAAAAACTATACATGTATTGTTAATGATAGGGCAATTTTGTACAAGAATAAAAAACTAATCAAAATTATTTCACCGAAGACTATAACTTTTATTTTTTAAATAAAATTACTTCTATTTACCACCGTGACTTCCTTCCTTCAAATCACTTTTTCGGTTTTTCCTAATCTCTTCTCTTAAATAAATCAAATGCAAATTTGCAAACAATAGTTTTCTAATGCGGATTAGTGGCGAAGCTTTCATTTAAAAAAATTACTCACTCCATCCAACTACGATTATCTCATATTTCATTTTCAGACATTCTCTCACTAAGATCGTCTCATACCAAATTTGATTAAATTTGTGTGCTTTTGAATTATTTCTACTTTATTTTTATTTTATGAATTCAATATTAATCACATAAACACATTTTTCTTAAAAATCGCATATAAACGCACTTTTGTTTCAAAGGTAGTATGTCACTCTGGAAGAATTAGGCACATAACAAATTAGGCCATAGATTAAATCATTAAAATCTCAGGAACCCACATGTGGTAAAATATATTGTACAACCGGTTGTACCGTGTGCTTGATACCCTCAGATATTTTTGTAAAATGTTGCTATATCAAGGGTTACGATTGGAGCGAGCCGTGTTTTTAAATCCGTGAAGTTTCACTGACCTCTTACTGAGGATATCTTACTGAAGAGTTGGAGAAAGGAGACTGAGGTGATGTCGTGTCTGATAGACCGATTATGTTCCCCATGTTAACTGTGAGCTTTTGATTTTTTGGTGTTTTCTAAACAAGAGGAGGGTTTGGTTACGCTAGGCAGGAGCTGGATCGTTGGGTAACAACCTGAGACAAGCCGAATTCTGGTGAATTAATTGCTATTTGAGATTCCATATTTTTTGCTGATTCATTTGTGGATGGAGTTTCTTTATATATGAGCATATATAAATCAACATTTGAACATACTAAACATTTTTTATTTTCGATACTCATTTCGTAAATTATGTATACTCTTTTGGTATTGGTGTAATACTCATTTTAAAACATCATATTCATGCATATTAGTGTAATGTTCATTTTAAATTTTTCAAGACTTATTTCGCAAGTTATGCGTGCTCATTTCGGCTATGTTTGGCACACATAAGTCCATGACTTATAGCTTTTGTATTATTTATAAAGTCTTTAAAAACTTATACTTGTATGTTTGTAATGCCAATTTTATGAGCTTTTATAAAAACAAAAGATCTTTTTTGAGATGTTACAGTGAGTAGCATCTCTGATAAATCTCATACTTCTAGCATTAATTAGTCTCAACAGCTTGTATACCAAACAAAGCTAAATCAAACGGTCCACTTTTTATTAAACAACTACTAGTTTTTCGTTTTAAGCTCTTTTGGGTCAATAAAATCATCTTTTCAGCTATGCCAAACATATCATTCATTTAAATCGGGAGAATGACATTGGGGTGACGCGGGTTCATTTAACAGGTCAGTGAGACGGTGACGCGCGTTCCCTCTGGACTCGAAGCAAATTTATTACTCCGTACAAAAAACGAAAAATGAGTTTTGCAGTTTTTGCTAATTGGAAAAAAATCAATTTAATAGGGTTATTTTAGTATGAGGTGCCTGAAAGTAACGTTCGGAGTCGTAATTTTGAATTGAAATTCCAGAGCTCATTCTTCGGAAAATTGAATGTGATTCTCCACGGCATTTATCTGTTCTGCTACGCCTACTACACGATTCAGCTGCTTCCAATCTACGCTCAGTTTCTTGTTCATAGCTCTTCTCTCCGGTGGTACGATTTGAGTTCATATCTCTCTCATGGCTTCTACTTATCATTTATAAATTTGTTTGTGTATTTTTTTATATTTTCGAGGACATTGGATAGTTCAGTTTTATTCAATTTTATTTATGCTTAATCATTTCAGTAGAAGATTAGTAGTTTAATAAAGCTCCCAGCTTTTATGCTACAGTTTTAATTTCCTAATGTCTTGAATTCAAATGTTGTTTTCTTGCTAATATATCTGATGCAGGTGAGCTCATTTAAATCACAATTTGAGTTGAAAACTTCATTTGCATAAGTATACCCTATTCTAGTTCTTTAAATACGAATTTTCCCGTGTAAAATACAATCAAATTTGAAGGTTTATATATTTCCCATGTGTGAATCATTTGATTGTGGCTTAGCCGTTTCATTATTTATTTTTTCATGTTATTTTGTAGGTATGAGGATCTCTTTTGTATAATTGGAATTAGTGTCCGCTAAACTTACCAGTGATGACCCTTCTAAGTAGATTTTTCTATAGAAGACCCCCTGATGGCTTGCTTGAACTTGATGACAAAGTATATGGTAAACCAATCTTAAACTTGTAGACCTATAGTTCTTTTTTTCATATATGATTTCTTTAAAAACCTATATACCTACCTAATTGTGGACATGTAATCTTCTAATTTAATTGATGCTTGATGATGTGTTTCTGCAGTCTTAGATTCTTGCTTTTCAACTGATGTATTACCGGAGGAAACTTATCAGCTCTATTTGCACAATATCATTACTGATCTACATGAAGAGTTCCCCGAATCATCGTTTCTTGCATTCAATTTCAGAGAAGGAGAGAAAAAGAGTCAGTTTGCTGCGAATTTGTGCAAGTATGATGTTACCGTTATGGATTATCCAAGACAATATGAAGGTTGCCCGGTGTTGCCGTTGTCTTTGATCCATCATTTTCTTCATGTCTGCGAGAGTTGGCTCTCTCTTGGGAATCAACAGAATGTTATCTTACTACACTGTGAGAGAGGAGGTTGGCCTGTTTTGGCCTTTGTTCTGGCTAGTTTCATGATTTTCAAGAAATTGCATAGTGGAGAGAAGAAAATTCTTGAAATGGTTTACCGAGAGGCCCCTAAAGGTTTATTACAGTTGTTGTCTCCACTGAACCCATTTCCATCTCAGCTTCGCTACTTGCAATATCTTTCTAGAAGAAATATCTCCCCTCAGTGGCCCCCACCTGAACGGGCTCTTTCTTTGGATTGTCTCATTCTTCGAGCCATTCCTAAATTTGATAGTAAAAAAGGGTGTAGGCCTATGATTCGTATTTTTGGTAGAAATCTTCTGAGCAAGGATGGACTCTCAACTCAAATGTTATACTCGATGTCCAAGAAAGGAAAAGGTCTTAAACATTACCGGCAGGTAGGAAATGCTTTTATACTTCCTCCGGACCATGTTATAAGGCGCCTCTTAGGAGGAGTCAATGGTCCCCTTTTAGGCATTATCTTTCTAGGAAACATTGCATTTTCCATGGTTTGCCCATAATAAACAATGTGTTCATGTTGATTTTAAAAAATACTCCACAATTATTTGCGAGGCATAATAAAAATAGGTAGAATGGGAGTATCATTTTTTTAAGAATTCAGCAATATTAACTACTTCCCTTGATTTGTGCAATTTGGTCAGTTGTATCTTAAAATAAGGACCGGAGTGGGTGGAAGTACTCTCCATATCTCATCATTTTATATTGTAGGGGGTCCCAATACTGTCTGATTTATTGTTTTATTCTAATACAGAAGGACAGTGATGTCATTAAGATTGATGTTCAGTGTTTAGTTCAAGGGGATGTTGTTCTGGAGTGTGTGCATCTAGAAATGGAAACAGAGAGAGAAGTCATGATGTTTCGTGTGATGTTCAACACAGCTTTCATTCGGTCCAACATTTTGATGCTAAGCAGTGATAACTTGGATATCCTTTGGGATTCAAAGGGGCGTTACCCGAAAGGTTTTCGAGCTGAGGTGACTGAGACTATGTTGTAGAGGGGAATGGACATTGAGTTTATACTACTTTATTATTTAATACTTCTTCTGCCCCTTGTAGCACACAGTTTAAAAAAAATAATTTCTTTTCTTTGACTTTTTGAAATGCCCTTTTTACTGGGTTTTTATTTATGTAGACTACACTGTTAGGCACTATTTAACACGATGTGACATTGTATAGTCATTATTACTTCAGGGTTGAGTAAATTTGTTTACCAAATAAGGAAGCATGACTTTATTTAGGTACGTAAAAAAGAAAAAGTAGGAAGTTCTTCAAGCGACAGAGGGAGTGTCTTTTATTCTGCAAAATAATCAACTTAAAGCATTGTTTGCTTAAAATGAAAAGTAACCCGTCCTCTCCAAAGCCTTTTTAAATTCGACTCCTAACTGAGCCTTAATCAATGGGATTGTCTTCTGCCTGCTAGTTGAGTAACGTAATCAATTAGTTGTCTTTATCATAGATCACATATTCACATCTATGTAAGATGATATTATAAATTTGTGTACAGATTTTGTTTGGCGATGTGGAGAGCATACCTCCTCCAAGAGCTCCAACTGTGGTTTTAAATGGGGAGGAGAAAGGCGGACTTCCTATTGAAGCCTTTTCAATGGTCCAAGAACTTTTTGGAGGAATTGAATGGGTTGATTCTGGATCTAATAATGATGATGCTACTTTATGGTTCCTTAAACAACTCTCAGTCTTAAATGACTTGAAGGATTTATCCATGTTGCAAAATAGGATTAGTGAATACTCTTCACCTTTTGATTCTGAAGAAGAAACCAATGCGCCTAGTATTGCCGACAGCTTTGATGATCATTTGTCCGAGGATTTTTCTATTGCCAAAATTCCTGAGGATCCAAAACAGGATTTTGTTGAGCCACCTTGTCCACTTCTTGAGAACAATAAGCAATCTGATTTGAGCATTGGTCCCGATCGTTCAAAAACGGGACAAGATCACGATAGACAAGCTTGTTCTTTGCCCTTAACTTCACCACCTTCATTACCTCTCTCTACTGATACTAATATAATTACTTCTAAATCGTTGGTACCGCCACCACCTCCATCTCCTCCTCTTTATGATTTTCCTAGTAAAGAAGCCTCATCGCCACCACCACCACCCTTTATTAGTTGTAGTAAAGAGTGTTCAGCTACCATGCAACCATCACCACCACCACCTCCTTCACCCCCACCTGCTTTTAGTTCTAAGGAAGTATTTGGACCAAATGCTGTAGAAAACAAATGTATTCTATCAGCTGTACCTCCTCCACCACCTCCTCCTCCGCCCTCTTACATTTCTCCTAATTGTCGCCCTCCTCCTCCTTCTCCCTCTCCTAAAGTTTCTTTACCCCTTCCCCTACCATCATCAACACTTCCTGTTTCTTCTAAACAACCTCCACCCCCTCCACCCCCTCTTTCCTTTTTTACAGAGGGGCTACCTCAACCTCCCCCGCCTCATATCTCTATTAAAGTCAACCTCCCACCTCCACCACCTCCTCCTCCCCCCGTCTCTTCAAAGAACACTTTGTCACCTCCACCACCACTTCCACCAACACCACCTCCTCTGCCACCTTTCTCTTCAACGAGCACTATGCCACCTCCACCTCCTCTCCCACCTTCCACTTCTAAGAGGCCTCCACCCCCTCCACCCCCTCCACCACATGTTTCGTCAATGCCAATTAAGTCAAGTCCACTTCCACCAGCACCACCTCCTCCACCACCCGCGGGAGGTTTTCGTCATGGTTCAAACCCTCCTGCTCCTCCTCCTCCACCGAATCTTCCTGGTGCACCACCACCACCACCACCACCTCCAAAGCTTCCTGGTGCACATCCTCCTCCTCCAAAGCATCATGGTGCACCACCCCGACCACCACCTCCAGAGCTTCCTGGTGCACCACCTCCACCACCACCACCAAAGCTTCCTGGTGCACCACCACCTCAAAAGCTTCCTGGTGCACCACCACCACCTCCAAAGCCTCCTGGCGCACCACCTGGTGGGAAGGGCTCTAGTGCACCACCTCCCCCACCTTCATCTACTGCAAGGGGAAGAGGCTCTATAGGATCAACTAATGGCAAGAGTCGACCTGCAATTGGATCTACTATTCCCCCCAAAAAAGCTTCATTGAAGCCTTTACATTGGGTCAAAGTTACAAGAGCGTTGCAAGGTAGTTTATGGGCTGATACACAAAAGCAGGAAAACCAATCAAGGTATGCATAGCAAAATTTATTATAGCACATCAGGAGACAAACTGCTCTATTTTTAATAGTGTGAGTTCTACGGACAGGCTGCTCTATATTTTTCATTCACAGTTATGATTTGCATTTTAGTGGTCTAGTTGTATAGATATTTGAGAATCTTAGGTTACTATTTCACTTTGTGGTTGACTACTTCCACTTTTTCAGTGAAACTCTGATCATATTCTATTACTATCCGATAGGGCACCTGAAATTGATATAACAGAGTTGGAAAATCTGTTTTCGGTAGCTTCTGCATCAGATGGCATCAATAAAGTTGGAGGTCGGCGTGGTTCAAAAATAAACAAACCTGAGAAAGTACAATTGGTATGTGAAACCTTTAGCTGAACGTCTGAAGCTTTCTGAGCATGCCACTGTCAGTATCAATAATGGAAACTTCTAGCTAATGTTGCACACAGACCGCTGCATGTGGGGCTTGATAGCCAACATGTTTTTTATAATATGATGATGATTATGCTTAATCCTTGCACGCACATGCGCACACATTTGCTATATAGGGATTTTGTGCAAATCAGAAGTAGTGCTTCTAATGTTTGGTTAATTTTATTGATTGCCAGTGACTAGTGACTGAGTATTTCCCAACTTTGTTATTCCCAGGTTGAGCACCGAAGAGCATACAATTGTGAAATCATGCTTACGAAAATTAAGATTCCCCTGTCTGATATGATTGTGAGTCCATTTCCAAATTCCTTATAAATTTATCTCATCTTAATAGCTTTTATGATATTCTTACTCCTTAAAATAAACATGGTTATATAATTTATGGGATCCAACATATCAGCATATCACTAATTTACAGAAATTCATATACTAATGTTTATGTGTCGAAATTTTGTTATACTAAAAATTCTACAATTGTTAATTTCCTGCTGCATCATCAATTGTAAGGACATGACAAATAACAGAATGATTAGATGAATATAGGACCAAAAATAATTCTGACCCTCTTTGATGTCTTACTATTTGAGTGAAGTGAAAATGAGTATATGTTGTTTTTACTATTATGTGTTCATGACTAATGCTGAGATTGCTGTGGCATTTAACAATTTATTTTGTGCGAGATCTTTGATTTGTGGACAGTGGTTATATTAAATGCCATGCTGTTATGTTTGATGTTCAGAATGCCATTCTGGCTCTGGATTCATCAGCACTGGATATTGATCAGGTTGAAAATCTAATAAAGTTTTGTCCAACAAAAGAAGAAATGGAGACCTTGAGGGTATATTCTTCTCTATTTCTCCTGATTTTACATTATTGCTTTCTTTGTCCAAACACAAGTGTTATATGAAGTTTGCAGTGTATGCTGTTGATTCTTTATTCTCTATATCTCCTTTTTTACATTATTGCTTTCTTAGTCCTAACTTCAAACACGAGTGTTCTAGAAAATATGAAGTATGCAGTGTATGCTATTGATCTTTATTCTCTTGAATCTCTTGGCACTCCTTCCTTATAAATTGCCTATCAGGGATGTTGCTTCAATCCCAGAAAATATATCAACAGACTCAACACATCAACACATGATGCTGCATTTCATATCTATATAGAAGGGCATGTTATGTTACATAAGTGTTTGTTGTTCTGTTTTTCCTTAATAAACATGGATCCCTCCCAGAACAGGCATTGGCTTCCAAATCTAAATTAATTTGTTTTGAACTTCCATTTGTGTGTATTTGTGCAATGTGCACCTGTAAAGTACTTAGTTTACCAACCTTCTCTGTGGCACCACTGGCACTCTGACTATTTATCAGAGTTTTTAAATGGGTTAGTTATATACTCTCTCCTTTCTTTTTATCATAAGTGCTTCTCAAATTTCCATTTTGACAACTTTTACTATACATTTTCATCTTCTCTTGCCAACTCTTTCATCTCCTCTTTCCTATATTTTCTACTTTCTCATCTTCTTCTTCCTACATTTTCTATCTTTTCATCTACTCTCTCCTACTTGTTTCATTTTTCTACACTATTTACTACCCTCTATTACATCCGTCATTCCGTCCCATTGGACATTACCAACTTTGTGTTGGGTGTGACATAAAAAAGTAAAAACTGTTTGGTTGAGGTTTGTGCAGAGAAGAGAAAAAAGCTAAAACACAAATGCACTACTGTAAAAAGAAAGTGTCATAGTTTTTGGGACAAACAAAAAAGGAAAGTTGGCGAAGCCCAATGCGTGCAACTGAAAAAATCGAGGGAGCATTTGATATTTCGTTTGTCTTTTGATTTGTGCATCACTGTATGCTTTTGCATGCCCATGAGGCATGAGTTGAATTTCACATGGTCATATTCACCTTCAACTATTTGCTCATAGTTCTTCAGTGAAATGACAGATACCAGGGGCTGTTGTCAAATTTCTGTTCTCTTTTGAATGCTAACAGTTTTCCTTCTGTTTTTTATACACGCAGGCAATTTCATAGTTACTTTTAATTCATAAATATGCTCCTCATTTTCTTTTCTTTTCAGAACTACACTGGGAACAGGGAAATGCTTGGCAAGTGTGAACAGGTTCCTTTCCCAACCCCCTCCCACTCCACTCTAATAATGAAATTTTATTTGGTTAGTAAAACTATGTGGTGACCAGTGAAATAATTTTCAATGGGGCATGTCATTTTCAGTTTTTCTCAGAGTTGATGAGGGTACCGCGAGTTGAATCGAAGTTGAGAGTTTTTGCATTTACTATTACGTTTTCAAATCAGGTGTGTTTGGTATTTCATATTTCATGTGATGTAACAACGATTTTATGGTTTAGGTTGAGGGGCTACTTCAGTGGTTATGTCTCCCTCTATAAGAGATTAACTAATCTTTCTGAAACAAAATGGATTTTTAGTCATTTCATCTGCTAATTTCAACGAGTTATTATTTTTCAGGTTAAAGACTTGAGAACTAACTTGAATATAATTAATGATACTGCGAGAGAGGTTCTACTACTATCAATGTTAAGTGTTAATGCTTAAAATTTAAACATTTTGATTTTATGTCAACTCCATTTCACATATTGTTAGGTAAAAGAATCTGGGAAATTGCGGCAAATAATGCAGACCATTCTAACCCTGGGAAATGCACTGAATCAGGGCACTGCACGAGGTAACTTTCAAATATTTAAGGTTTTTTATATAGTACTACCTCCATCCCAAAATACTTAGCCAAATCTTAAAATTTGGATCATAGTTTTGATTAGTATAATATTATGAAAGTTATAAATTTTATACTTTTATGAAAGTACTTTTAACAAAGAACATTTTCATATTATTTCTATATTATAAATAATTTCCAATATATATATATATATATAATTGATCAAAGTTTTGAATTTGGCTAAATATTTTGGGACGGATGTAGTATATTGCATAATGTTATTCTCTATTTGTTGTTTATGAAATACATTTCAGGATCTGCCGTGGGGTTTAAATTGGATAGTCTGCTTAAACTTTCCGATACTCGTGCAAAAAACAACAAAATGACTCTAATGCATTATCTGTGCAAGGTAGATTTTTTTTTTTCCATTTTTCTTGCTTGTAATTGTGTGAGATTATGACATTATGGTATGTTTTTATAGTCTTAAAAGATGCTTTCTGTTTTAAAATTTGGGGCGTCAAATGTTCACCAGCTGCTCGCAGAGAAAATGCCTGACCTGCTTGATTATGGGAAGGATCTTGTTCATTTGGAAGCAGCTGCTAAGGTTTGTTAATGTTCAAAACTTTAAAGTTGTCTTCTTCTTCTTTCTTTTTTACTAAGCCCTAATCGGAATGATCAGATCCAGTTGAAGTCTTTGGCTGAAGAAATGCAAGCAGTTAGTAAAGGGCTTGAGAAGGTTGAACAAGAACTTACTGCGTCTGAGAATGATGGTGCTATATCTTTTGGCTTTCAAAAGGTGAAATTGTGAGACAAGATAATGTTAAGAACCTGTGTTAATGATCTCGTCCAGGGACGAGAGTGTTTCTGTAATTCAGAGGGAAGATAATTGACTGGGAAGGAATCTATGATTTCTGAAGAATTGAATTCTTAAGTAGGAATTAAATTGATGTCCGACCTAGTCAAGACACACAAAATTAATTCTTCCAAAAGTTCCTTTATTGATAATAATAATGACCCTTATATAGAGGCTGATACAAGAGTCCTAAAGGCAATTAATAATTAGGCAGTTGCCTAAAACTAAAATAGGAATACTAGAATAATTAGGCAGTTGCCTAAAACTGAAACAGGAATACTAGAATAATTAGGCAGTTGCCTAAAACTGAAATAGGAATAATAGTAATAACTAATTAATAGTTTTTTTTCAGCCACTTTGTTTCTCGGTATAGTTGGGCCCACTGTCCGAGTATGAATCTGCAACGTTCTGGGCTCGTTCTTGGCCCTGTCGCCTGCTGTATTGTTTGCCCCAGAATGCATCTGTAACAGATAATATTTTTCTATTTAATTTCTTCTGCATATATGATATATCATGGTTATATATCTGGTTTGTTTTCTTGATATTTCATATGGTATGCATAGTTTTTTGTGTGGTAATATAAAAGCATTGAAAGAAAAAATATCATTTTTTTGCAGGAAAAGTGGTGTACCTAGTAATGTTTTCATCAAAGTCGACTTTTGATTGTCTTATTTTTCTCTTGGAGATGATTTACTATAGCAACTTTTTATAATTCTTGAAAACCTAACCTTATTTTATATGCTCTTTTGTAGGTCTTGAAAAGTTTCCTTAATACTGCTGAAGCTGATGTTAGGACTCTAATCACCCTGTATAGTGAAGTGGTGAGCCACTAACTATGTCTTTTTAATTGGCTCTTTGTTATGATTTTTCATTTCTGTTTTGTTTGACAATTTGATGGCTAAGGTAGTTGATGGAACAACGTGGTATTTGTAGGGGAGAAATGCAGACTCTCTATCACTGTATTTTGGAGAGGATCCAGCGCGATGCCCTTTTGAACAAGGTTTTAAAATGATGTACTTTTCCTGTGTTTGGCACCGGAGAACATTCGTTAAAACTTGAAGAAATATAAATCTTTGATCCTTGAGCATTTTGTTGGGAGGAAGTCAATTTATTTATCAGATTTAAAATAATGTTTTTGCGGGTTAAACATTACATAAAACACATAGTACTACTTATTTTCTAACAAAATATATATCCCAAACAAAAGCATTTTCCAAAATAAACTGGGCCTAAGACTTCTGATCTGTGTGCAGTGACACAAACTTTAGCGATCTTCACCAAGATGTTTAACAAGTCACGTGATGAAAATGCACAGCTGGCGGATGCTGAAAGGAAAAAATTGGAGAAGGAAGCGTTGAAGGAACAGGCTGCTAGTAAGAAAGAAGCAGATGCTGACAGAGATCTGCTTCGTCAGATTAATAACACCCGGATTCAGAGATCTTCCTAGTATTATAAATCGATGTTTTTTATTAATCTGTCTTTCCAGCTCATAGGTTTTTTCATTAGTTGTGCATAAATATGCATATATTTATATTTTCATCAGTCAGTAGATTAGCAATATTTTCTTCGTTTTACATTCACCTTTCTTTTTGTATCTCACAAAATGAGTGGATGCCCAGTAGTTTATGAGGGTTATCCATATATTTCTCAATAACATTCATGTATAGAAATGAAATTAGATGAATGATCCAAGTCAGTTTCTTCTCACTTAATCGGTTACTCTCCTCTTCAGTATCTTTTATTGTCTGAATAAGTGTGCATCTGGCCCATGAAACCATGATGTAGGGGTGCGTGCACCCAGTTCTGCAGCTGGACTGGAACCGCGTAAGTAAATCATTGGAGCCGGAGTAATTGGGACAGGACAAAAACCAGTACCAGGAACTGACCCGACCTGGGTACAGCTCTGGTTCCTCCAAAATGAGACGGCACTGGTTCATGACTATGGATGGACTCGGGCCGGGTGGCCCGACCCGGGACCGGCCCGGGACCAGCACTGTTCCGGCCCGGCCTGACCCGGTGGCCCGGTCAGTGACTGGTCCAGGTAGGCCCGACCCGTGGGTTTTCCGGTCCGGGCTCGGGTCACCCAAAACAAGGTCCGACCCGGCCGGGCCCGGTTCGGGCCAAAACTTTTTTTTTTTTCAATTATTTTTAAATTTTCGGGTTGGGTTGGGTATTTTGGGCCATTTGGGGTGGTTTGGGGGTTGGGGGTGGGAGGGGGGTTAATTAGGAAGAGGAAAAAAAATGATAATGGACCCGGCCTGGACCCGGCTCGGACTCGAGTCCACCCCTATTCATGACCCTGTAATTTGTTTTATTAGTAGGGTACAAAACGGGATGGGAGTTGGGACCCCAAATGCCCTTGTGCAGGAATTCCAATCCCACTTATGGGTAGGGGTGGACTCGGGTCCGGGTCGGGCCTAGGCCTGGGCGGGCCGGCGGTTCAAGAATGGTGGACCCGGGACCGGCCCAGGTAGCCACCGGGTCCGGTCCGGGCCTCCGGTTTGGATTTTTTTTTTTTTTTTTTTGCTTTCCTAACCCCCCCCTCACCCCCACCCTCCCAAACCCCCCAAACCCATCCTACCCATCAAGCCCAACCCGGGTGGAACCCCAAAAATGAAAAAAAATGAAAAAAAATCAATTTGGCTCGGGCCCGGGCCTGACCCGGCCAGGCCGGTTCACCAAAATTGAGACCCGAGCCCGGACCCGCCCTACCCACCGGGCCTAGGCCCGACCCGGACCCGGACCCGAGAACCGGGCCGGTCCCGGTCCCGCACAGTAGCGGGCCGGGTGGCCCGACCCGAGTCCAAGCCTACTTATGGGTGACAACTTTTGGGGATTGGGAATCGGCTGGTCTAGAATCGGAATCAGACTGGGTTCATCCTTACAAAGTTACAGTGATGGTGGACTCATGGCTGTTACAGTGGCGTTTAGTCACCAACTTGTCATCCTGATGGTGAAGGGGTGATGCTAGGGATGGATTGGGCTCGGGCCGGGACCCGGGATGGGATTGGGTGGGCCTGGGTTTTTGGGTTGAAGGCCTGGTACCTAGGGGTGGACTCGGACCGGGCCAACCGGCTCGGAACCGGACCGGCCCGCTACTGTGCGGGCCCGGCCCGGACCGGTGAACCGGTTCCGGGCCCGGTTCGGGCCAACCGGCCCGGTGGGATGGCGGTTTGTAGGGGTGGGCATGGTCGGTTAACCGGGTTTTGGTTAACCAACTTTCGGTTAACCGAGAAACCGGTTACTATTTTTTAACCGAGTATCGGTTAACCATCACTTCGGTTAACCGAGTATCGGTTAACCATAACTTCGGTTAACCGCTTTGCGGTTAACCAAAAACCATAAAACCACAAAATATTAACGGTAAAATCAAATATGAATAGAAACTTCCCAAAAAATGCAGGAATTAAAATAATACACCACATATATAATTATAATACTGCAAACTTAACAAGATGCTATAATACAAACTCCAACAAAGTATAATTATAATACTACAAATTATAATAATGACGTATCTAAAATCTAAAATACCGCCATTTCTCTAAAACTTTATCCATATTTAGGTATCAATCACATTTATCTAAACTTTATAGTTTATTCATAGTCAAGTCAATGTCTATTCTACTATAAATATAATTCAATAAGTTGACAGAGTCACATATATTACAAACTCCAGCAAATATAATCTCCGTTATATTTGTGTACGACTTAAGCTAGATTAATAAGATTAATATTGAACTTTCTATTTAATACTCCGGTATCAAAGTTATTTGAGAATTGATGAAGTTCTAATCTTATTAATTATTACAGAATAAAAAGTAGGCGAGTTGTTTCATATGTATCTAGGATTCCAGGTAGTGTTTTTTGAAATATACGACCAACGACCTTAAATTAGCTTACCGGTTACATACGAAGCATGTATTATTTGAATTACCGGTTAGCGGTTAACCGGCCATATCTTATTTTCAAAACCATAACCGTACCGTGTACCGTTTTTTTTTGCGGTTGGTTAACCGTACCATGATTTATTTAAAATCGGTACGGTTAACCGAAAAAAATAACGGTTTTCCGATTTTTCGGTATGGTTAAACGGTTACGGGCTTTTATGCCCACCCCTAGCGGTTTGGGCTCGGGCCCTTCAAAAGGTGAACCGGCCCGGACCAATTTTTTTTTGTTTTTTTAATTTTTTTTTAAGTTTTTGGGTTGGGCTGAGCATTTTGGGCCATTTGAGGTGGTTAGGGTTGATTTGGGGGTGTGGAGGAGGGTTGGGGGTTAACTAGGAAAGCCCCCCCCCCCCAAAAAAAAAATATAATAGAACCGAGGCTCGGCCCGGCCCGGACCGGACCAGACCCGGGGGTTACCCGGGCCGGTTCCGGGCCTCCCCTTCTTGAACCGAGGCCGGGTCGGCTCGGGTCTAGTTTTTTTTTTTAATTTGTTTTTCTAATTTATTCCTACCCCCACCCCCCAAACCACCCAGCCCCACCCGCCTTGCACCCCTTAAAATGATAAAATAAAAAAAAGGTTCGGACTGGCCGGGCCGGTCCACCTTTTCAGCAGCCCGAAGCCCGCCCCTAATACCCCCGATTCGGGCCCCCGGTCCAGGTCCCGGTCAGCTGGGCTGAGCCGGTTTCACACAGTAACGGGCCGGGCTGGGTACCGGGTCGGGCTGAACCAGCCCTGTCCATCCCTAGGCGATGCCATGCTCAACCGATTAGCTTGAAGCTGCCAAGGTGTAACTCGATGTTGATTAGCGGTTCACAAGTTATCATGTTGATGTATAGATCCAGTTTTCACTGACCCAACTCGGGATATTAGGTTTTAGAAGATAATTAGTACTACCTCCGTCCCATAAAATAAGTCTCATTTCAATTTGGATCGGAGTTTAAGAAAATAAGAATAAAGTGGAAATGTATGGTTGTGGTTGAGTAAAAAAAGGTAAATGAATGTTAGTCACACAAAACTTTCCAAAAAGGGAAATGAGAATAATTTTTTGGGACGGCTCAAAAAGGAAAGTGAGACTTATTTTATGGGACGGAGGGAGTAATTTAGTTTGAAATACTAAGTCATCAGTTAAAACCCTAGGCCCTTCAACCAGTAGGTCAGGTCTCTGTCGTAGGTCATTACGGCCCGGCCCGGTTCCGGCGGTACCGGGACCGGGACTGAGGCCCGAACTGGGTATAGGGGAGGGCAGGCTACGAGTCTAGAAAATAGGTGCCCGGCCTGTCGGTTCGAGCCCTTTTTGTTTTTAATTTTTCGCAACTTATAGGCTGCTAGGCGGGTGGGGCTGTGTGGTTTGGAGGGGTTTGGGGGTGGGGGTGGGGTAGGAATAAATTCAAAAGGCCATTTTTTTTAAAAAAAAATTGACCGGCCCGATCCAGTCCTGGTAGCTACCCGGACCGGTACTGGACCTGCAACCCAAAATCCCAGTCCTGCCCAATCCCGGCTCGGAGCCCAGCCCGGACGGGGCCAGTCCAACCCTAGTCGCCATTGCTGGCCAGATGTGTTTCTTACTGTACACTCTTTATGTATAGCTGATTAGCTGGAGACCATCTAGCGATCTTTCAATCCTTGTGAATAAACTTATAGTACACTTGCATTATTTTCTCATCTAGTTTATCCTTTTATTATGTTTCAAATTTTTATTTTTAATTTAATCTGTAATATATTATTTTGTATATTACTATACATTGATACATATGAAGCAACTTGTTTGCTGCATATTTGTCTCCTAGACGGTCCCTAAACGTCTAGGTGACAAGGCTGTGAGCTGGTGCCTCGCATAGCTGCCGTAACAACCGGGAGGACTCCTTCCGGGTTGAGAAGAAATTGTTCATAGTTCCAAGACAAGTAGAGTGGTTACGGAACAGCTATTTGATCCCTATCTAATGCATCTTCTTCCTTCTTGTCCTTCTCTTTCTCAAGTAAGTATATTCTCTCTGCTTCCGGAATTGCTAAAATGATTGCCTGAAGTTTTGAGTTCAACTCTTCAAAATTTTCCATAAGCCTATCATTTGTGAACATGCCTCGAGCAACACATTGGATAGTTTTCCAGCTCTCTATCAATGGCATAGCAATAATTACCGCTGAGGCAATCGTACCCCATGCAATGGCTATCACTGCCCAGAATGTGAAATACCCTTTGTTGAATTGCCCTGCATCATGTTACAATCCTTTCTGTTAGCAGTTTTTAGCAGCATACTTTGAGGACTACTCTGCTTCAATGGCCACCTGTAGGCTGCAACCACCTATTGACCACCCACCTCGAAAGACTGACTATCACCACTGTTTTTGGCTTCACTGACCATTGCTAATGAATTTCAGTGGTAGTGGTCAGTGAAACCAGAATAGTGGTCAGTGGAATGCTGAGGGGTCTGGGGCGATCAGTGAACGGAGGTGAGTGTTCAGTGATCAGTGGCCGGAGGTGGTGGTCAGAAGTGGTGGTCAATGGCAGGTAGACTGGACAGCTTGGGTTCAGTATGTACACAAGTTAATTAGGAAACAATGGTATATCAGGCATCAAACTTTTTGACTTTCTTTCATCCTATCTGGAGTTAACATCTATGCTGTGTTTGGATCCTGGAAAATGCAAGGGAAATGAAAGCAGCTAACTGAAGTTGTTGCAGGAAAATGAATCATGACTTGTGTTTCTAAATATTTTAACATATGTTTATCTTTTTTGGTATTTATAAAATAGAAATAAAATGCTAGAGCACAATTTAACAAATAAAACATAAATTTATTGAGTTTAAACCAATAATTTGGTTTCATCAACATTTTCTTCTAAATTTCTTCTATAATTTTCTCTTTGTTTTCTCTCCCTAGTCTTTTCTGACTACTACTTTATCAAACAGAAAGTTTGTTGTTATTATAAGTTGAAATTTGAATCCTAGCCCTTAGGGTATGTTTGATTTGACTTACCGGCAGGAAGTGTAAGGAGAGGCCACAGCACAAGAATCACAAAGGTGAAACAAACACCCCATTTGATTATCCATCTTCTAGCACTGGCCAGCTTCTCCTCCTTCAACTCCACATATGGCAATTCACTCTTTTCCTTTTCAACAACACTTATCTTCTTAGTGGTCTCCCAGTCATAATTTTGAGGCCTCAGAAAACTGCAAACAGCATGAACAGCTCCACCTGTTAATATAGAAACAAGGTTCCCTGCCAGCATTGGACCATTTCTCCCAGTTGTGTCAAGGTCCACCCTTCCATACTCTGCTTTTGTGACTCCCAACCAAGTAATGATTCCCAGGAAACATCCTATGACCGGTCCAAGAATTGCCCCGAAAGCGTTGGCTCTTTTCCATAAAAGCATGAAAGCTATGGGAATAACTGCCGATCCTATGAATACTCCCATTGCCAAGTACATCCAGCCCAGAGAAACCCCAGCCTTGTTCAATATCACTGCTAAAATACCCATTAAGCCTCCAAACCCAAGAACAGCCGCCCTTGAAACTCTAAGGATTTGTTTTCCAGTTGCATTCGGGTTTATGTACATGTGGTAGATGTCATATGTACATAACGACGATACTGCAATTAGCTCAGAAGAACCAGCAGATGTTACAGCCCTGTTCATCATCATGCAAAAGGAATTTAGGCCAAAACAGTTCAGGTAAGGATGGGTATGGCTTGGGTGTTTGATAGATCATACACTATCGAGTACAGAATTGTTTCAAATCAACACACAGATCACACACTTTATTCACCAAATCAGATTATACAACTGAAGACAATTCGAGATGCCTAATCTCCCAGTCCTGTTCTAGCCAAGTCTAAAAACTACCTTCAGCTAGCAGAGCACTTCTATTTATAGTAATGTCCACGCAGGGACAATAACTAACTAACTAACCCGTTAGTTATTAGTTAATAGCAACATCCCTATTAACTCTTCTTTTATACACTTTATTATAGAATTCCACCGATAATAATACTCAAGGTGAAACTCTGGAAACTGTTCTTTGATCATTTTCATTGACTCCCAAGAATCTTCAAACTGTGGTAGATTGGTCCAATGAACCAGTACTTCCCAATTACCATCTGCATCAACCCTTGTGTCCAAAATTTCTTCTGGCACAACCTGTAACTCCCATTCTTCATTCAGACACTTAGGTAGAGGTTGAAAGTAAGTAGTAGATGATATAGCTTTTTTCAACAAAGATATATGAAACACAGGATGGACTTTGCAATCTTCTGGCAACTGTAGTTTAAAAGCCACAGAACTGAGTTTTTCAATAATCTGAAATGGACCATAAAATCTTGGGCTTAATTTCTGGTTCATCCTCTTAGCTAAACTCCTCAGCTTATAAGGTTGAATTTTCAGTGTAACCTCTCTCCTGTGTTTATTGGCCTGCTGCCTCATCTGGTTCTGAGCCTTGGCCAAATTCTCTTTCAAGTCATCCAATATTATATTCCTCTGAGCAGTCAGTTTTGAAACTTCTTCTATTGCAGTAACTGTAACATCTCCTCTAATTACTGCAGGAGGATCCTGTCCAAATAGAGCCTTGTAAGGGGTAGTTTTCAGTGCAGCATGATAGTTAGTATTGTACCAATATTCAGCCCAATGTAACCAATTAAGCCATTTTTTGGTTTTCTTCCTGTTAAACACCTGAGATAAGTTTCCAAACATCTGTTAACCACCTCAGTCTGACCATCAGTCTGAGGATGATAAGCTGTACTGTACTTCAATTGTGTCCCAGCCAATTTGAATAGTTCAGACCAAAAAGCACTGAGGAAAACATTATCTCTGTCACTGACTATAGTTTTAGGGAACCCATGTAATCTGAGCACTTCTTTAATGAACATATCAGCTACCTCCTTAGCATTGTAGGGATGTGACAAGGCAATAAAGTGAGCATATTTAGTTAATCTGTCCACCACCACAAGTATAGTATCCTTCCCTTGTGATTTGGGTAATCCTCCAATGAAATCCATGCTAATGTCAGTCCAACTGCTATTTGGTATAGGGAGTGGTTGTAGCAGTCCTGCAGGCTTCAAAGCTTGATATTTATTAGTCTGACAAACCACACATTCTTCCACCCACTTCTTTATATCCTTCCTCATACCCTGCCAAAAGAAAAGACTGGATACTCTCTTCATGGTTCTAAAATATCCTGAATGCCCTCCCATGGCAGTTTCATGATATTCCCTCATGATCTTTATGATTCTGGGTGATCCTTGAGGTAGAACTAGTTTCTTGTTATAATATAACAAACCCTTAATGATCTGAAATTCTGAATATTGATCTGGATAAGAAATCACCTTCTGAATCAACTCTGCACATTTGATGTCAGCCTTCAATTCTTCTTCCAATCCATCCCATTCCTGACATGTCACAATTGAAAGAGACTGGAGCATAGGTCTTCTAGAGAGAGCATCAGCAGCTTTGTTTTCTACCCCAGGTCTGTATCTGATGATGAAATTGTACCCCAACAACTTAGAGGTCCACTTCTGTTGTTTTCACCCATAAGTCTTTGCTCTGTCAGAAACTTCAAACTCTTTTGGTCAGTTACAATCTCAAAAGTTCTTCCCAACAAATAGGGTCTCCACTTCTGTACTGCTAACACAATAGCCAAGAGCTCTCTTTCATAAACTGATCTGTTTTGGTTTCTTTTAGATAATATCTTGCTCATGAAAGCCACAGGTCTTCCTTCTTGCATGAGAACTGCACCTAACCCAGTTCTTGAAGCATCAGTCTCCAGAATGAATGTTTTATTGAAGTTAGGTGTAGCTAGGACTGGGAGTGAAGTCATGGTTCTTTTTAACTCCCTCAAAAGATTGTGTAACTTGTTCTCCCCACTGAAAACTGTCTTTCTTTAGGAGTTGTGTAAGGGGTGCTGCAATTTTACTGTACCCCTTAACAAATTTTCTGTAATAGCCAGTTAACCCCAAAAACCCTCTCAACTCCTTTAAATTCTGGGGTTTTGGCCAAGTAACCATGGCTTCAATCTTGGTAGGGTCTGCTGTTATTCCTACTCCAGAAATAATATGCCCCAAGTAGACTAATTGAGGTTGTCCAAAAGAGCATTTCCTTGGGTTAATCACCAACTGATTATCCCTCAAAGCAGATAGGACTGCTCTCAAATGCTCAATGTGGTCCTCCTTAGTTCTACTGTATACCAAGATATCATCAAAAAAGACTAAGGCACATTTTCTCAAATAAGGCCTTAGTACCTGATTCATCAAAGCTTGGAAGGTAGAGGGAGCATTAGTTAGACCAAAGGGCATTACTAAATATTCATAATGGCCCTCATGTGTTCTGAAAGCTGTCTTCATCCTATCTTCTTCTTTCATCCTTATCTGATGGTAGCCAGATTTTAGATCCAACTTAGAAAATATGGTAGTCTCCCCAAGTTCATCAAGTAGTTCTTCAATTATTGGGATTGGATATTTGTCAGGAACTGTGATTTTGTTAAGGGCTCTGTAATCTCCACAGAACCTCCATCCACCATCCTTCTTCTTGGCTAAGAGTATAGGACTGCTGTATGGACTATTGCTATTCTGAATAATCCCAGAATCAAGCATTTCTTTCACAATCTTCTCTATTTCAGTCTTCTGGTACTGTGGGTACCTGTAAGGTCTGATATTAGGTATCTTAGCTCCCTCCTGAATCAATATAGAATGATCACAATTTCTTCTGGGAGGTAAACCTTCTCTAGGTTTTGTAATTTCTGGAAATTCTTCCAAAATCTGCTTCCATATGGTTTCCAGTCCTCCTTCTTGTTCCTTTTCCATGTTCCTTCCTTCACAATATAAAAAATAACCATCTCCATTATCACATAATATTTGTGAGAATGTCTTCAATGACACTTCCATTGAATTCAGTTTGGGATCTCCTTGAATGCACTCCTCCTGCTTCCCCTGTTTCCATTTAATTATCGGTCTCTGAAAGTTTATCTCTACGTCTCCCAAACTTGTCAACCAATCCATACCCAATACCAAATCAGTGCCCCCTAATTTTAGGATATAAAAATCTTGTATTATCTCAGCTCCTTGCAAGTTTAATATCAATTGAGGACACTTCTTGTTATTGGCTATATAATCCCCATTACCAATCTGCACTTTGTAATCAAAAACGGTCTGAAAAGGCAGTTTCCATTGCTCCACCAACTGCTGTGAAATAAAGTTGTGGGTAGCCCCACTGTCAATCAACACATTCACATGTTGATCTCTTGATCCTCCCTTCAGAATCCCCTGCACTTTGAAAGCCCTCATGGTAGGAATCCCTTCTTTACTCATCAAAGATAACTGCATAGATTTAGATTCCAATACTTCCTGACAGATATTTTCTGGTAGGGTATCTTCAATTGGTTCTGGCTGTTCATCCTCAACTGCTTCTTCAACCAACATCAACTTGAAATTTTTCAATTTACAAATATGTTCTTTACTCCACTTTTCACCACATTTAAAACATAGCCCCTTTCTACTCCTTTCCTGAAATTCCTCTTGAGATAACAAGGGTCCTGTTCTTTTGAATCCAGTTGGATAAGAATCAATGGTCTTCTTACCAGCCTTATCCATTCCAGTATTATTATACTTATTCTCAGCTACTATTTTACTCTGAGATGGCCAGTTGTAACCAGATTTTATTCTGGAATTATCTCCCCAACTCTGTCCCCTGACTGGTACAACACCTCTTTCCTTCATTGTCAGTTTATCCTCTTCCTTCCTTCTTCCAAATTGTGTTTCTATCTTTTGTTCAATGAGTACAGCTCTATCCATGATCTCAGTTAAAGATCTGGATGCATACATCTTCAGTTCAGATTTTATTTCCTCCTTCAAACCTGACATGAATACCCCTCGCAGCAATTCCACATCCATATGCAACTGTGGAGCTATCACCATTTCGAACTCTTCTCGATAATCTTGCACATTTCCAGTTTGTCTCAAACTTAACATTGGTCCATACGGATTCTGAATCAATTCTGGTTGAAATCTGCGAATGACAGATTTCTTCAAAGCCTCCCAACTTGTTTCTTCCGTCTGATTCTCCCACAAATGGAACCAGTTAAGTGCTCTATCCTCCATTGCGATCATAGATGCTTCAACTTTTTCTTCCTCTTCAATGTGATTCAAACGGAAATATCTCTCCATTCGTATTATCCAATTATAGGCTCCTTCGCCATTGAATAAAGGTAAATCTACCTTTCTAATCTGTGCTCTCCTATACTCATTGTTCCGTCGATCATTATGAACAAGAGAGTGAACCGAATTACCTCTGGATTGTATCGGACTGCGCGACTCCCTCGTATGATGAGTTTGAGGTGTTCGCGACCTTCCTCGGTTCTGAAACTGTGTCGCCATCGCATCAATCTTAGCTGCGAGAACTTCCAACGCGGATTGCGTTTCCTGCTGTTTTTGTTCCATCGAATCCAAACGGCGATCCATTCTTGCTCTCGTTTTAACCATTCAAGTTCGAACGGACAAAGTTTCTGAATCTTCTCACTTCGAAAATCTCCAGGAGCGTAATGCTCTGATACCAATGATAGATCATACACTATCAAGTACAGAATTGTTTCAAATCAACACACAGATCACACACTTTATTCACCAAATCAGATTATACAACTGAAGACAATTCGAGATGCCTAATCTCCCAGTCCTGTTCTAGCCAAGTCTAAAAACTACCTTCAGCTAGCAGAGCACTTCTATTTATAGTAATGTCCACGCAGGGACAATAACTAACTAACTAACCCGTTAGTTATTAGTTAATAGCAACATCCCTATTAACTCTTCTTTTATACACTTTATTATAGAATTCCACCGACTGCCTTGCTGCATGTCTAACAGTGTTGTCCAATTTTTTATTTGATCCGACCGGAAATACTATAGTTGGGTCTAGTGGCGGATCTTGCAATAATATGTGGGGTGTTCAAAATTATTTTAACATTAAAATGTTACTCAATAATATTATTTGACCCAACAGTTGAAGAAATGTAATTTTTTTGAACTATGAAAAACTAGCAAATAGGGTAACATTGGACTTGGGTCTGGTAGCATTGGGCCAAACGCAACCCAAAGTTTTAATAATTGCCAAACATGTTATACTTTAAAACTTTAAGTAATTATTTATATTTTTGATAGACATACAGCTCAGCAGCCCACTCAGTATTTTAATAAAGTGTATAAAAGGAGGAGCCGGAAGATAGTTAGTTAATTAGCTAAGTAACTATTAAATGTTACTTTATCCCTGCGTGGATAATTTTACTATAAATAGAATAATAGAAGCTATTGTCAGTAGGCTGTTATTTGGTTGTGAACTTGGCTTTTGGAGATTGGACATCTCGAATAGTCCCTGAACACTGTATCCCCGTGAACTGTTCAGTTGGAGAATAAATCTTTCGATCTGATCTTCTACTTTGTCATTGAATTCTTACTTTTCTGCTTGAAAGTATCTGTGATCTAACAATTTTTCAGTTCTACGATTTGTTTTTCAGTTATAAAATTATTTATGCACCTTGATGAACATATATTTATGTAAAACCATGATATGAGTACAAAAAGACTTGCAAAATGCCCATGTCAAGGTCCTATGTAACAACACCTTTTGATCAACGGTAATGTGATGATCACATGCATTCATGTATTAACAAGAGAAGTTTGACTATTTTATTGACATTTGATTTTAAAAAATAAGACATTCAAGACGGGAAATTCCAGTCATAACATTTTCCAATGAAACATGGTCCAATCCCGAAGTGCACCCAAAGTTTTTAGAATTTGGGAGAATTTGACTTTGCACCCCATGTTTTGAATGATATTTTAGTTTGCACCCTATTTTCAAAATCATTAATGTATGCACCCCAATTCACTATAAAATCATTTGACTTTGCACCATACATTAATGATTTTAAAAATGGGGTGCAAAGTCAAATATCACCCAAAACATGGGGTGCAAACTCAAATTCTCCCAATCTATTTTCAGGTCTTAAATATTTGTGCCTGGACTTTTTTCAGGTTTCAAATCAAGGCATGGGTCGAACCTGACCCATGCCCCCGCTAACAAGGGTTGATGCAATGGGAGGAGGAAGATGGCTCACATAAAAAGCATAATAAGGAGAACAATTGATCCTCCTTTTCCCATTAATGCAATAGCTGTAGCAGGTGGCACAAGGCCACGGCTTGCTTCGCTTTCTGTTATGGGGAGATCAAGGGCCAGTGCCCCTAAACCAAGTGATGTTGCTAAAGAGAAGGGTACTGCAAACCAGACTAATCCACCCAATAAGTAGCCCTTGTGAGTTGATGATGGTCTTGCTGCAATGGCACTTACCCAGTATCCCTATTAAACGAAAAAACTTGGTAAACAGCGAAATTGTTTGTTAAGACGAGGCTGAGTCTAGTTCATCTCACACTAGTAAAATATAAACTTATCGACTAATTTGGTCTGGTAAGCCTCAACAATGAAAACATGAGTTTTAAGATTGGTAACACAATGAGCCCCCATTTTGACAGGGATCTTAAGTCATTCCACATAGGTTATAAATACAAAAGTCACAAGCGCTCATATATTATCTAAGTCAACTCAGCTCGAACAGTATGAAAGTCTTAGTAGAACGAACTTACGTTGTCAACAAAAACTGTACCAAAATTGCCGACAATGTTGATAATGCCAAACACAATACCACTGGAGCTAAGCATGGTCACATATGAACCCTTGAAGTTCCCAAGAATAGGACCACAAGATTGACCAACATTAGAGAGTGGGTATTGGCAGCTTCTTGATTTGCTTGCAACCTCTAAGAGACGTTCATACACAAGGCTCGGACTACCAAGCTTGCTGCTTGCGACGTAGACGAGGTAAACAAAGATGACTAGAACTACATGAACTGAAAAGGGAAGGAAACACCCAATCTTTTGCCTCATATACAAGATTTAAGAGAAAGTTTCACTTTTGGTATCTTGTGTGATGACTCGGTCTTTCAGTTTCCTCATCACCATTTCATGTCCCATAGTTGCTACAATGCTGCAAGTTTAGTCCTGTCCACTAGATCATAGCATTCTGATATGACATATAGTCCCTCCTCCATGATTAATTATTATCTAAAACTAATTGTTATTTTAGGAATCCAATACATACTTTTTTATAATCTGCCAAATTCATCCATAATAACTCTTTTTACATTAAATGCATAAACAGCATGGGAAATACTGTAAGATAATGCATTTAATGTAGAGCTTAAATAAGGATAGAGCAGTCTATTTGTAAGTTTTTCAGTATGTAATTTTTTTCTGAAATGTCAATTATTATCTTGAGAAAGAGGGAGTTGTGATTGGGAAAATGCATCCTTAGGTACCACCTCTAAGATTTAACGGAAAATGAACATAACTAAACTCCCAACATCATCTAAGGACTGAGACATGAATTGATGACACTGAAAACTATGGAGCCAAGTCAACTATTTCAGCATAGTTGTTGTCAAAATGTGCAATCAGATTCACATAAGAGTAATGTATACTGAAACCGCAGATGGGTATCAACTATTGAGGAATGCAGACCTATGACAGAATGAATATAGCTGGCCAAGAAAGTAGCCTTCAGCCCTCCTGCTAAAGTATAGACAACAACGCCGAGAGGTATAAGAAAGCTTGCAGCATAAATGTTGACTCCAGTGAGTGCATTGACCACAGCAGAGCCACCAAGGAGAAGCATGGCAGTTACAATAATGTTTGTCAAGAAACAGAAGCATAGGAACACTATATGAGCAGCAGTTCCCCATCTGAAGGAAAATTAATTACTTTAGGATATGCATGGATCTGGGAAAATGCCAGGGAATGATAAAAAATGCAAGGGAAAGTTATTTTCCTATGTTTGGTTTTACCTCGGAAAATGAAAAAGAAAGTAAAATATGATTAATGCTTCATGTTTTTACATATATCTTTAGAATTCGTAGTATTTGTATAAAAGAAATAATTTTAAAAAAGAATTTGAACAAATAATACTACCTCCGTTCCATTAGAAGGTTCTCGTCCACTATTCACATGGTCAACTTAAATCATTTTTAATCTTTTACTTCATAAATCAAATTTTTATCAAATTTACATTTTTTTATCAGGCTTTGTAGCGGCTTTAATGTAGTTTCTGAATATGTAAATTTTATTTACTAAAAATAATCAGAGTGTGAACAGGGATTAAGTTGCTTTATCATCAGTCACGCATCGTAAACCGCCAACGGGAACCTTCTAGCGGGACGGAGGGAGTAAGCATTAGTTTATTGTGTATGGACCAATATTTATTTTCATAACATTTTATTTCGTTTAATTTTCTACATAAATTTCCTTATTTCTCCCTAAGATTTTCTGTGTTCTAACTTCTAAGCGGACCCTTATTACATATCTGAGGTTTTATATTAAGTCTTTAATAATGATCAGTGAAAAGCAAAACAGACCTTGCTTTCACAATTTCACATACTGTGTGGGCATTTGGAGCTTTCCTTTTTATCTCTATTGCCATTACACCAAACAGGAGTACCTGTTCATTAGCAATACCAACATTAATGTTGGTTTTCCAACTCTTGGACCACTGCCAGGTATATTTGTTAATTTCATTTCACAGTTCAAAGTGACTAGTTTAGTACACACTACACGTGGAGATAAATCTATAATCCAACGTAGGCTTAAACATGGTCCTAATTTTGGATTAGGATCAGATCGAGACAGTTCAGATTTCTTCCCTCATGCGAGTACATGACCAAGAAATGGGTAGACAACCGGTAACATGTCATATGGCGAAACCTCTGAGAGCCAGAACGTAGACAGACAGTATAACCAAACCAGTGACCCCCCCCCCCCCCCCCCCCCCCACTTTAGAATGTTGAAATGTTGAATGTAATGTAAATGTTTGCCTAACTCCTTTAATTCGTACGCAACCTTTACCTAGATGTCCAAAGCAAATCTGTGTGGCTTACCCAAATCGGACAATATCATACTAATATGGAATTAAGATCTCTTAACAGAACCGGTCAGTCCCAAACCAAAACTGTGTCCCACTTAATCCAACAACTGAAGTATCAGTACAGTTTTGAAATGATAATCTAATGTTGTGTGCTAGAGAAGGGAATATTAGCTAAACCTGGATGGTAGCACCACTTGCATACCAGAAAGGACCACTGATTCCATATTGCCACGCCACGTTCGAACTCTGTAAGATAGTTGCTGCCCATGTCCACTGCACAATGATATGGTTGAAGACTTTTAACTAGCTGCATTACCTTAATCAGATGTTCATTCAGACATAGAGGGTAAAGCATTGACAACCTGAGATACAATCACACTGGCAATAAGACCTGTTTTGACATTCCTTCCTGCAGTGTTGAACCATTCTGAAGTGTGACTTGCTCCCACATATCTCTTTTCCAGCCACACCTATTAGTTGGGCAGTTGGGCTTAAGTTTTGAACTCTTAAAATGTAAGAACATATCCAAAAACAAGATTTACCATATGACCTATACATGTCATTACAAAAGATAAATATAGCGGGAGGAAAAGCTCAATCTCTTACATATTAGCCCCTCTGTCCTAGTCCTTTTTCTTTTTCACCAGTCTCAATCTAAATTACTCTAACCTTTTCAGGAAATGAATAATTTTTTTATGGTTCATGGTTTTTGTTTCTCTTCTTGACAACTCTAAATGCACAATTTTTACTTTCTTAATCCACATAAAGTCAAAATAGAAGTTAATAGTTTGTTATTATATTTAAACGATGTGGATACTCACATGATTACCAAGAATTCATTCTTGAAGTTAGAGTCTGCACACACACACACAAACTTCCTCCATTCTTTATTAACCACACAAATTTGACTTTTGAACTACTCATATATCCTACTACTTAAACAAAATTTATGGACAAAAATATGACTGAAGTTTCTACAACTATATCATCAAAGTTACTAAAATGTAAATTTGAACATCATAATAATCACTACACTGAAGTATAAAAAGTCACACTTTTATCCATTGCCCTTATTTTAGTAGATATTTGGATGAATTCTTTTTTAAATTGGGTACATAAAGCGAATCATATAATATAAAATATTAATAAATTTATACTAATGTGTATATACTTCGTATTTTCTAAATATAAAACTTTTTATAATAATTACATTTACATAGTTCAATCATTAATGGTTAAAGTGGATTTAGACCAAGTCAACGTCAAATTCTTGTAAAACAAAAAACAGATTAGTAGATTACTACAAATGAGGCCTATTTCAATCTAAAAGGTGAGCAGCGCAGTAGCCGGTAATCTACAACGTTTTTTTCTAGTTCCCCCCCCCCCCCCCCCCCCCCCCCCCCCCCCCCTAATATTGAATTTCTGGCTTCTCCATTGGGCGCTCAAAAAAAGGTAACTTACTTAGAGAAAGAAGAGTGAAAATGAATAATACCAGAAACGAAGTAAAGACAGCAAAGAATGCTCCAAACCCAAGAATGACAGAGTAACCAACACTCTGATTGAGAACTGCTTTGCCTCCAAAGAAGCTGCTCTGCCTCACACAAGTGTTCCCAGAAAGATGGTAATACTCAGCTGAGAAGTCAAAAGGTGGGCACTTGAAAGCCATTGTTTATCTGTTTCTTCTTCACTTTCACAGTTTCTTCCAACTCTATATGTACAGAGCAACTTGTGAAAGCATTTTGACTCATTGTAGTCAATGTCCAAGATGGTGTGTCAAAGTCTTTGCAACTGTTCATTGGTGGTGGGAACTTTTATTTTTCATCAAATACTACCTATAATAGTACAATATTTTATTTAACATATCATTTCGAATTCACACCGCAACTGTTCGTTGCAAAAAACAATGTTTGTGTGAAAGTAGGTGAGTCTATTGGTGCGGGAGACACAAATATTCATGGACAAATTTTATTTAGAAACAAATACTCCCTATATTGAGAAAATCGACCAAAACTCAAGCTTTTTCTCAAAATAGGACAACATAATGTTTTTTGCCTTATAGGACTAACTTTACTTTTTTACCCTTAATTCTATTTAATTAATTAATTGATCTAAATAATTGCCCCCTAGTTTCCTTGCACAACCAAGGCAGTCCGTCGGTGGCGGGGCCGTCCGTGGTGGCGGCAGTACTGCGGCAGCGGTCGGCGGTGGATTCCGGCGGCGGTGGCAAACTCCGGCAAATAATTAACCCAATTAATTGCCGCCCCCCAGTTCTCTTGCACAACCAAGGCAGTCCGTTGGTAGCGGGGGCAGTCCGGTGGTGGCGGCAGCGGCAGATTCTGGTGGCACTGACGACCTCCGGCGGCATAAATCTGGCAGGCTGCAAGAAAAAAATTCTGAAATTTTCCGGCGGTGCTCCGGCGGTCTGGCGGGCCTGGGGCAGCAGTGGTAAAGGCTGTGAGGGGTATTTTGGTCCAATCACAAATAAAAACTCTTATTTAAGGATGTTTAAACTAGGTGCTCCTGTTTTGGGAAAAACCATGTTTTGCTCCTATTAAGGTAAATCTCCCAAATACAAGTAAAAGTATCAACGGTGATCTCTCTTCCTCCTTATAAGGTTTGATATATGGAGTAATGGAGTATTATTATTTACACCCTTACATTATTAATAATCTGTTATTTCTCCTATCTCAACGGTTTTTTCTATTGTCTTTGATCTTGTTCCAAGGGTTGAATTCTCAATTCCAAGGATTCTCACGCTCCGGCCCAACAGAGCATATAAGAGGTTATAAATCATTAATTGTTTTTATCTTAGAATGTGTATATATCTAAACTATTTGCAACTCTTATTTTCATGCATGCAAAAATTTAAGAAATAATGATTGGGATATTACCTCTAGAGTTCTAGTGGACAAGAATATGATCACGTTTAAAATAGGACAATAAACTTATCAATTGCTACGTAATAATTAATGTACAAGAATACACATTGATAGCCCAAACATATCCTCTGTATATGTATCCTCTATTCATGATGTGCGCTTCAACCGTTACAAGCATTTGGAGAACAAGGTCTACCGCCGCTAGAAACAAGTAGCCGCGCACAAGCCGCCATCACCACACACATGCCGCCCTCGCCGCCCTACTGCCACGCATCAACCATCGCCCTTTTGCCGCTCACCCTCTCCCATCACCACGAATCTTGCCCTTGCTTATCCTCTTCTCTTTCTATTGTGTGTATGAGACTAAGATTGGCATCATCGGCTATGAAAATGATGACAACAGCGAATGAGGGAGCGCAGACCGGTGGTTGATGATCCTATTTTCAGCAAGTGGGGTGGGTGATGGTTGTAGGGGTATGTGTGGGCTGTGGGGCCATGGATGGGGAGGGGGTGGAGAGGGGCCCGGGGAATGTGTTAGGGAATGAGGGAGGGGACTGAGGGTACGTTGGAGAAGTGGGGTTGGGGCTAGTGAGGCCTGGAGGGCGGTACTCACTGCATGAGCGGTGCTAGAGGCGTCAATCACTGGGGTGGCGAGTGGTCATTTGCGGTCACTAGACGGTCATTATATTATTAGGAGTTTTTGTATGACAGTCAGTATTACCGCCAACATAGTTAGTTACTAGGAGTTTTTGTAAGATAGACACTCCTACGACAAATCACTACAAACTGTGAGTAACAAAGTAAGTGTGCCACATATCGGTATAGTGACTATAATTCAAAAGAAACAATCTACAGTGACTACACTCCCTCTGTCATACGACGAAACTGAATTTTGGAACACCCCACAATCAGCCATGGCTAAAAATGAATATGTTTAATAACTAAAAATTCCATCACTTTTGCTTTCACTTACAATATTATATTGAAAATGCATTAGATGCCCCAATTTTGTAGCATGCAAACGGTTGTTAGACTCCATCCAGAAATGGTAGTTTCCATAATTCCAACTCACGTGTACATGCTAGTAGTCACATTATTGTAATTTCATTTTTAAAGTCACTTTTTTTATCTTTAGGCCTCTATATAGTACCTGAGTAATATTCATAATAAAAGGTCAACATTTAATAAAGGTTACAAAATACTCCATACTTTTTACTTCATAAATTATTTATTTCCACATGATCGAATGATTGTTTTAATGACTTATATGAAGGTATGCTCACATTTAGAGTCCGCTTGGTAACACTAAAATTGTTTGAATTGACTAATTCTGCTGAGATTTAAGTTCTAATTGAAGTGGCTGGATTGGCTGATTCTGATGATTTATGAAAAATTATATTTAAAATATTTTTTATTAATAAAATAAGGAAAATATTATATGAAAAATAGCTAAAATGATTCTCTATAGTAACTTCAGTCAATACAGCCATAAAAGTAACTTCAACCTTATTTTTTCTTATAATTACACAATTCAACGCGCGAAATAAAAAATTACTTCTTTGGTGGATAAGTTAGCTGATAAGTCTGATAAGCTGAAAAATAAGATCACCAAACGAGCTCTTAATCCACTATAGATTTAAAGGCCATCATTATTTGTACAATGATGGCATTTTAGTTTCAACTTTTAATTGGTTTAGCATGCTTCCGACGATTTTTATTACTTTTGTAGATTTTCAAATCCAAAGTCATAAACTATGAACTGCAATGTCTAGAGTAGGATGAATTTCGGGTTTATTCAATTTATTACTCGTAGTATTGATCGATTCTTTATTTTCAATTTTTCAAGTGAAATCCCATTCACCGACGGATGTTTTAGGATTGTAATTTGGTGATCTGGTCTAGTCTGTTTAAGTCTGTTCTACTCTGGTTTGTTTAAGTCTGGTCTGGTCTGAACTTGTCTGGTCTAATCTGGTAAACGTCTGGTCTCTGTGTATTTTATGACTACAGAAGTCAAGTTTGATCTGGTCTGGTCTGGTCTGCTTAAGTAAAAACATACTTAGTCAACTTAGATATCAGAATGACACTTGGTTAACCTTTTCAAATGCATGTTTTTATTGGGGGTAGCTCAATTGGTGGGCGTAGCTCAACCGGTAGATAGGGAATGTCACAACTCACAATGGGTAAGTCTCGGGTTCGAATTCCGTCAATTGCGATGAAAGGTTACTATGCTAAAATGCATAGCGCCTTTGCAAATAACAGGACCAGAGCCTCACTCTCTATATGTCAGCTTGTGATTAAAGTCCAATTTATATTCTTTCATCTAACTGTCCGGTCGGTGTTGGGGGCTCAGGGATGAGGTGTCATCCTTTTTTTCAAATGTTTTTGGAAGACTACTTAATAATAAACATGGTAGCTACTCCCTCCGTTTCACAATCTTTGACACACTTTCCCTTTTTGGCTGTTTCACAATCAATGACACACTTCCTTATTTCCTTATTTGGTAAACAAATCTTTACCAAAACAGTGTCAAAAAGTGCCAAACAGTGTTCAAACAGTACCAAACAGTGTTCAAACAGTGTCAAACGGTGTTCAAACAGTGTTCAAACAGTGCCAAACAGTGTACTCTACAGTAAAATTTACGTCTCAGTAACATTTTTTCTTTAATTTTTGACAAGTCAAACTGTGTCAAAGATTATGAAATGGATGGAGTATGTACTATTGACCAAGGAGAGTATACAATAATAAAAATACAAACAAGGTAATAAAAGCTCAAGGGAGTGACATGAGCTTGGATGTGATGGAGATAAAGGCTGAATAGGTAAGATTTAGTGAAGATATGACCAAGTTGATGATTTGATGGTAGCTACCTAATAATAAATGCCCAATTTATTCCCACTTACGCACACCTGGATGCCTTTGTTATGCCTCCACGGTGGCTCCGCCATCTAATACCGTCCCAATACATTTGACCCCCACACTATAACATCGTTATCCTCGTGGTCAACAGGACTACCCTATATAACATCGTTAATAATCAAGTTTTTGTTAGTCGTGACGTTGTTTTTCATGAAAACATTTTCCCCTTCTAAACAAAAGTGGTATCAAGTGACTATCCTCCATCTTGTGTACTTCCTTTGCCTCTACCGGATTTTGAGCAAGCTTCCCTTCTTAATTTCGCTCCATTACCACCTCTCAGCTTGATCCAATGAGCAAACCATCATTCTTAGGCAATCTTAGCCACCATCTCCTAATCTTTCTCCCAACAATCAACCTTCTGAGGATACTCCCACCCATGCTAGCTCGTTGCCTTCTAGCAACAACCCCACAACTATTTCTCACCCTACTCCTCGAGCATCCCATCCTAGACGGGCTACCAAATTAAACGCCATGCTTACCTTCACGACTATGTGTACTATAACACCGCCCCCAAATATATTTACTTCTATGTAAATCATGTATGAAATCTTATGAAATGGTTAATGAATTTAAAAGGTTGTAAATTTTTGTTACTAGTACGTGAATAGTGAATTGCACGTCGGACGGACGTCTCGTGCTGCCTCTGGGCCAAAGTAGCCAGCTGCCCTAGGGACGTACGTCCCTTGGGCCATGATGATGTGGGCTAGTCCTGTTGGAGACGTACGTCACCATAAAATATGATTGGGCCTTGGCGTCCTGTTGGGGACGTACGTCGCCACGACCCAGGGGGGAAGGTTTCCCAGTTGGCTTGGACTATGGGGACGTTCGTCCCATAAACAACGGGCATCCTCTGTCGCCTATCGTCCTCTAGGCCTTCGTATTGTTGGGGACGTACGTCGCCTTAACCCAGACGCCCTGGGTACGGCGTCCGTTGGCTTATGGACGTACGTCAACTTACGTTTTCAGGGACGTTCGTAGCATGGCCCTTGGGGCTTACGGACAAATCCTTGTTGGGCCCTTAACCCAACAGATATATTTTATTTGGTCCGATAAAATAAAATATAATTAAATCAGTCCGAGAAATAAAATTCGGGACTTATTGAGATGACCTCCCACATGGGTGGGGGCCATCCCACGTAAATATCTTGAGATAAGAGCAAGGAGGCGTATGATTTGCTAAGAGATGGGAGAGAAATGATTTGAGATGATAAGCATCTAAACAATACATGGGTGGGCCTCATTACCTCACTAATTGCCCAAATGAGACAAGAAGAGTACCTCTACCCATTCCCTACGCATTAACTCGACCAAGGACTTCCAAGAGAGAGAAAAGAAGCTCTAATTTCACCCTCCATTGCAGCAAAACGAGCTCAAGCAAGGTTGGTCCAAGGAAGAGGATTGAAGAAGGAAAAAGTTAGGAAAAGTGAGAAGGATTAAGGTAATAACCTTATAATAACTGTTCTCCTACTTTTTATCTATCATATGACATATATACCATATGGAGAAACCCTGAAATTGTTCTACATATTTAGAAGTGTAGAATGAGGGGTTAGAAGGTAGTTCTAAGTCCAAGGGCGGACTTAGAAGCCAAAGTGACTGGTTCGCCGGAAAATAACCTTTTGAGGTTATTTGTATTAATATGGGTTTTGTGATTATAAAACCTTGTTAGGAACTTGTCTAAGGTATTCCTAGATCTTTCATGGAGTTGAAAGCGTCGCCGGAATAATCACCGGAGCTAGACAAAGTTCGCCGGAGTTTCACCGGAGTTCAACCGGGAGGGTATAACTTCTTAAAGGCTTCACTAAGGTGAGAAGACGATTTTATGCTTTATAACTTTTGCGTGATGCACGATATTACCTAAAGTAATCAAGGATATGTTTTATGGAATGATTAAAGATAATCTAGTATTTGTTATGCCATGATTATATATAAAACATAGTTGAAAAGCATGTTATATATATTTGATGATTAAAAATGTGATAAATTATTATGTATGATGTTCCAAGGATCCAAAATGGTATTTTTGGATTAAGGGCGTCAAGAAATACATGTGTATAAAATTTCACGTTAATCGGACTTCGTTTGGGCGGTCAAACGGGTGTTGACCGCCAAGTCAAAGGCTATACCCGACCGGGTATGGGTACATACACGACCGGGTATTAGTTAAAAACAGCCCCATGGGCTACTGCCTCACCATACCCGACTGAGTATGGTTGGATACCCGACCGGGTATGGTTGGATACCCGACCGGGTATTGGGTAAAACACCCAATATGCAGTTTTTGAGTAAGTTTACGTGGGCCGTTCAGGTGGGACCCGTCCACGTTGGTTACTAAGGATTATTACATGACTATAGGGCTAGGCAGTGGCGGACCCAGAAACTCAGAATCACGGGGTCCCTATTGTAATGTAACTCTAATTAATAAAAAATTAATAAAAAGAAGAAGTAAAATTAAAAAATTAATAAAAAGAAGAAGTAAAATATTAAAATAGCGTAACGTTTCATAGTTAACGTATACAACAATTTTAAAGATATTCCAATATTTTAAAGAAATGTCCACTATCAACTAGGGCCCGTTTGGCTCAAGCAACTGAATCTGCTATATTAGGAAAGAATGATATTTAAATTATATGTTATAAGATATGAAAAAAGTCATATGAAAAAGTGGTTAAGATGATGTTCTACGGTAACTTCAATCATCTGGCCGAAAAAATGCTTTTAACTTGCTTATTTTAATTATTACAAATTCAGTGCGTGAATTCAAAAATTACGTGTTTCATAACGAAATTAGTTTATAAAACAGATAAGCTGAAATTTGGAGATACATACTGGCTTTACAGTAGTATTTCTTATGAAAAAATTGGGCATAGGTTGAGAAAATTAGATGCTTTGAAGTAATATTTCTTAGAAAAAAAAATGGGCATATGTTGAGAAAATTAGATTAAAAGTTGGACAAAAGTGCATGATAACAATAGGTGGTTGTTCCAAAATTTTATTTTCAAAAAAAGTAGACTACCCAGGGAGTCGATCCTCAAACCTCCGCAAGTGTAAACACTCAGGAGAAGGCCTCCAACCGCTGCTCTAACTCGGTATTTGTGTTCTAAACTAGTTTCAATTTTATAAATACAATGATTACTTAATTTTATATAAAATATATACAAATATATATAGGTATTTTTTTGGAGGTCCATGGGGTCCCGGGTCCCCGTGGGACCCTTAATGGGTCCGCCACTGGGTCTAGGTATTGTCCATAGTTGATGGAATAAAAGGTTAGCCATATCCATGTTAGGATTGGTAGAAATAAGGTTGGGGTTGAGTACCCTTGGACGGTAAATGATCCTAAATACTCCAGGTTGGGGTTGAGTACCCTTGGACGGTAAATGATCCAGAATACTCCAGGTTGGGGTTGAGTACTCTTGGGCGGTAAATTATCCAGAATACTCCAGGTTGGGGTTGAGTACCCTTGGGCTGTAAATGATCCATAATACTCCAGGTTGGGGGTTGAGTACCCTTGGACGATAAATGGTCCTAAATACTCCAAGTTGGGTTGAGTGCCTTGGACGGTAAATGATCCTAAAACACTCGGTAGTATAGTACAAATGTAGAATATAGCTAGTGAACTAGACATTCAGGCCAAGAACGAGAAATATTCGGGTAAGGACTTTATCTCTAAAATACTCTTTAAAGGTAAATGACCTATGGGTTAAGTATTTTACAAGTATATATACAGTATGTATCATCGGGTGGATGAGTTACAACTATATATATGTATCACCATATTTTTGGGTCTCGTGTCTGAAACATTAGTTATTCCTCATATAGCCTGCTTGTCACTAGTACTTCTTTCTGTGAAGTACTGACCCCTTTGGGGCCCTGACTATTTTTAGGTTAAGGCTAGAGTCCTACTACCTGCACCTTTGCCTAGGGTGATCATCAAATAAAAAAGACGTGGTTCGTGCTTCCCATTTCGATTTGAATTTATAATTATGCTCATGGATATTTTAAACAATGTTTTCTATTAAAACATTTGGGACCTGCGTGCCTGTGTTTGCCACTTCTGGCTAAGTATCAAACATACTATTTCCACATTCGTTTGATTAGATATTGATGTTAATTGTATGTGTTTACTAATCGGTTTGACAATAGAATCTATCGGATGCCTTGTATAATTTAATAGGGATGAACGATTGTTATCTTTATTGGATTGTACGGCGATTATCTATGTGGCACGGATGCGATCCGGGGCGTGACATTTACAATTTGACTACCGCCACCTCATTGTATCCGTTTTGTGACTCTCTCCACACCACCTCTTATTCCCCTACTCACCTTACCTATATCAATAACATCACTAAACTCAATGAAACCACGTCTTTCTTCAGTGCTAAACATGACCCATTATGGTGCCAAGCCATGGATGATGAAATCCGAGCCCTCGAAGACACAAAACTTGGGACTTGGTCCCACTTCCTTCACATAACAAAGCTATTGGTTGTCGTTGAGTTTATAATATTATATTAAATATAAACCCGGCCAACGACACGACGGAACATTACAAAGCCCATCTCGTTGCTAAGGGTTACTCCCAATTTTGAAGGTTACAACTATACTGAGGTTTTTGACCCTGTCACCAAACTCATCATTGTAAGGACAATTCTTGGACTCGCTGCTGCTAAGCATTGGTCCACTCGCCAATTTGATGTTCCAAATGCTTTCCTTCATGGCACCCTTCATGAGGTTGTGCACCTGCATCTGCCCCTCGGCTACAACTAGAAGGGGGAGACTCGTGTTCTTTTTCTAATGTTATTTGTCATACCGAGTTTTTGCAATCCAAAGTCGACTACTCTATGTTTACTTATAGTCGTGGTTCATATCTTACTGTTTTACTTGTGTATATTGATGATATTATTATTACGAGTGATGATCCTATATATAATTATTCCCTTAATCAAATGATATCTCTCTCAATGTTTTTAGTTGAAAGATTTGGGTTCTCTTAAATATTTTATGGGCATCGAAGTTGCTCGATCCAAAGCCGGCATTTTTTTCAATCAACGGAAATATGCTTTGGAAATTCTTAACAATATCGGACTCCTAACTTACAAGCCTGCTGCAACTCCTATTGATCCAGATGCCAATATCTTGCCTCAAGGAGGTGCTTCTCTTCCAGGTCCAACATCATATTGTCGCCTCGTGGACCGTCTTCTATACCTAGATGGACTATTATTATTGAGATAATCGTAATTTGGAAAACTAGACAACTATTATTGATACGGATGCAAGGGTATATGTAGGAGGATTTACAATGGTAATATTACCTCTCTTCTCTCGCCCACTATTCTCTGATCAATGTAAAAAATTTCTTAATATTTTACTTTATATATCCAACTTTTATCAAATTTGAGTTTTTCTTTTGCGACTTTATAAAAATTTTAATGCAATTTCTGAATATTTATATTTTATGTACTAAAAAAAATTTAATTACAGACAGAGATTAGTTAACTTTATGGTCAGTGAAACATCGCAAACCTCGTGAAAATCTTTCTACGGAACGAAGGAAGTATTAAACAGGGTAGCTACCTAATTATAATTAAAGTAATATTATCCAAGAAAGTTATACAATAATTATAATAATAATATAAACAAGCTAATTTAAGGTAATAGATCCAAGCTAATTTAAGCTAATTATTATTATTATAATAATTATAATAATAATATAAATCTTTTTATATGATTCTCTATTGTATGATTGATATGTATACCAATATTATATTACTCCCTTCGTCCCAAAATGAATTTCACAGTCATTATTCACGGTCAACTTAAATTACTATTAATCTTATGTTTTATATATCAAATTTTTATTGAATTTATATTTTTTTATCAGCCTTTGTAGCGGTTTTAATGTAATTTCTCAATATGTAAATTTTATTTACTAAAAGTAATCCGAGTATGAACACGGATCGAGTTGTTTTATCGTCGGTCAAGCATCGTAATCCGAAATGGGAAGTTAATTTTGAAACGGAGGTAGTATGTTCCATCCTATAGTTGATTTTTTTAGTGTAAATCATTCGTTGAACTAACAGTTTTTTTTTATAAGCAAGAACTCGAGAAACTTCTTCGAACATACATACATGACCTTAACTTACTTGGGTTCCACGGCGACGGCAGTTTTGACGTTTCATTATTCCCGCTCCCACATTTTATGAGCCGCACATTTGGTCCTTCACGATTAGACAATTGGACCAAACGACGTCATGGAATTGAATTTCTAACCGCCTCTCAAGTCTGAACCCGTATAAATTCGACTTCTTCTTTAAGCCCCCATTTCCATAAAAAATTTATTTTCTTGTTCCCCAAGCTAGCCTTTCCAAACTTTTAGCAAACCCAAGAAAAAACCCCTCCAATTCCTTTCATTCAGCATTCCTAATTTCTCTGCTCTGATCTTTTGGCAAAAGAAGATGATGATGAGCCAATGCGCGAAGAGGCTTGGCCGATCGGCCCCGCGCTATTTCTCCACGGCGATTTTCCGTCCGGCGACTACGGCCGCCAGGGGTGCCGGGGCCGGTGGCGCATTCTTCACTGGGAACCCGGGTGTGACTTCTGAGGAAGCGCTGGTGACGTGGATGAGGTTCCCTGCCATGGGATCCAGAAGGATGGGCACGGTGGCGCTTGGCGACAAGCAGCAAGGCGATAAGAAAAGCGAGCAGAGCACCGCCGCCGCCAGTACCAGCCCTAGTGGTGGGGAAATTGTTAGTTATTGGGGAGTTCCGCCGTCTAAAATTTCCAAAGAGGATGGCACAGAATGGAAGTGGAGCTGTTTCAGGGTAAGTCAAATGCGACCTCTGTTTTTAAGTTTTGCGATTCTGCCTTTGCTCTAGGTCTGATTTGATTATTGATGATTTCGGAATGAAGCCATGGGAGACATACAAGGCCGATTTGAACATAGATCTGAAGAAGCATCATGTCCCCATCACATTCTTAGACAAATTCGCATACTGGACAGTCAAGTCTCTCAGATTTCCCACCGATATCTTCTTCCAGGTCAGATCATAAGGAAAATTATCAATTGTAGTAACAATTACTCGTACTTATTTAGGAATTTAGGAATGAATTTACAAGCAGACGGTTGAAATTTTACAGAGGAGGTATGGATGTCGTGCAATGATGTTGGAGACGGTGGCTGCCGTGCCCGGCATGGTCGGAGGGCTTCTGCTTCACTGCAAGTCCCTCCGGCGATTCGAGCGCAGCGGGGGCTGGATCAAAGCACTGCTGGAAGAAGCGGAGAACGAGAGGATGCATCTGATGACATTCATGGAGGTTTCTCAGCCGCGGTGGTACGAGCGTGCTCTCGTGTTCGCCGTCCAGGGCGTCTTCTTCAACGTCTACTTCCTGACCTACGTCATGTCCCCCAAGCTGGCTCACCGCATCGTCGGGTACTTGGAGGAAGAGGCCATTCATTCATATACAGAGTTTCTCAAGGAGCTTGACAAGGGTAATATCGAGAACGTGCCTGCTCCGGCCATCGCCGTCGATTACTGGCGCCTCCCGCCGAATTCAACTCTCCGGGATGTTGTCATGGTTGTCCGGGCTGACGAGGCCCATCACCGCGATGTCAACCACTTTGCTTCTGTAAGTCTCCTTCTATTTTACCGTAGTAAAATTTATCCGGTCCCGGAAAATCCTTTCATGGTCAACATTGAAGAAGTCCACTATTTCTCCACATTATCATAAATCAGGCTTGAGCGATGTTTTTTGCCGTTTCTTATCACTACATGCTAAAAACTAGGAGGACACAAAATGAGCATTCATACTTGAAAACACAAGTACCTAGAACTACGTATATAAAGAAGAGGTAGATTCTACCGTAGCATACTTTTGTCCACATGGATTAATCAGTTGCAGTTGAATTATTTAAATTTAAATTAAAAATGATATAATGATTTGGACCAATCAAGTGAATGAGATGTACGGTACCTCAATATTTAGGTGGGTACAGGAGTTGTCACCTGTAAAAAAATGGAAGGAATATATATGACTCATTTGTTTTCTTTGTAATGAGTGTGATTCAAATGGCATGGAATTAATTGAATTTCCTTCTTTAACATTCATTTCAACACGGGGTTAATGGGTTATACTCTAGAACCCCAAATATAAACATGAGGGATGGTATGAAATAATGTAAAGATGACACATTTTAACCTTCTTTCTATCGAGATTCAGTTACAACATTCATCCTTTATAACATTCATCCTTTATGTTTATCACGGAGTATATATTAGCGTAAAATTATATATCTATAATGAGAGGTTATTCTATCCAAAGATAAGCATAAGCTGCATAATACCCCTATTTTTATGGAATCAACCAATCTAAATTCAATTGGCTACCAACAAGCAAATTTGAGGGTCATCTATTTCAATTAAATTAAGACTGATTTCATTTGAAGTGATTTCAATATCACATCAAACTTGATCGGATTTAATTAACATATATAAGACCAGATATGAATAGATAAATTTGAACGAAGTAGATGAGAGCATATTAGATTAGGAGTAGTAAGTTACACGGATCAGGTTTGACTTGACTTTTACAAATGAATCTATGCCACACACTAGATTCAAGTACACTAAATTATTTAAATCTCACTTACCATATTTACTAACCATATTTACTACACTGTATTTAGTTTAATTTTGGTGACTCTTCTTTTCAACCAGGTCTTTTAACTCTTAAGTAATTTACGTCGCATATGAATTATAATCGAAAGGAGTAAGAAACTTTATTTTTTGTGAATTTGCTTTAGTTTGTAATTTTAATTGTTTCATAAACTTTTTCCTTACTTTTAGTAATAACATACTCCGTACTTCGTATTTTGATTAAAGATATTTCTTTTGAGAGCAATTGCAATTTCAACTATGCATTTAGAATTTCCAACCAATCTTAGTTACTAAGGTCTAAGGATGTTATTACTTAGACCTTTTTCAATTTCAGGCCAGACCAGATTTAAACATTTAAATAGATCACACCAGATCAGATTTAAACAAACCAGGCCAACCAGATTAGACTTGGCTTTTGTATTATAAAATACACAGATACTAGATGTCTACCAGACCAGATCAAGTCAGACCAGAATAGACTTAAACAGATCAGACCAGATTTGAACAAACTTGATCAGATCAAATCACCAAATTACAGTCCAAAAAAAACATAGGCTCTCGGTGATTATTTCATTTTGTTGGTATTTAACTCGTAATAGAGTGACTCATGCTTATTTTGCTTCTCGGCTAGCCGTTGTACTATGTTAGCTTATGAGAAAAGGATAATGTTTAAAATATATGACCGAATTGGGGAAATGATTGCAGGATATTCATTACCAGGGACAACAACTTAAGGATTCTCCAGCTCCTCTTGGATACCATTAAAACGTAACTGAACTCATGTCTGGTCATCTATGGCACCACTAATTGAGGAATCAGAAACATTTTCCCTCAACTTTTTGCGTGGAATTTTTTGTTTGCTTTCGGGGTTACTTTATATGGATCATACACTTCGAAATGTATACAGTTAAGGCATGAATGCATGTGTTGTGACTGTGTGAGTGTTTATATGTTCTATCCAATAAATTGTTATCCAGTCTCTGTTTTAGTTAATGTCTGAAAAAAAACCGCACGGGTAACTCAGTTGGTCGAGTGGTGGGAAAATTGGACCAAGTGACCAAGTTCGAAACACGCAGCGGCCGTGTGGAGGTTACAGAACCTGAAATAAGGCTGAACCTGTGGTGCGCACGTGTATAAGGCATACCGCCGCTTTGCTAACTGAGTCACCGTGATTAACCTCTCCATCATCCTGTCAGGTCGGGGTGGGAGCTCCTGGGGTGGGAGATTCCAACTTTTAGACCAAGTTAATGTTTAAAAAAGTCATCTCATCCTCCAGGGTGATGTGGCGTTGAGAAGGCAATTCACACACAATAGCAGTCCATATCAATTGCCTATCTGGAAGGGGTCTATCTTTCTCTGTACACCCCTCTGCCTCAGGCCTAATTGTGAAGGGTCATTGGGATTCTTACTCGCCCCTTCCTCTCAAGTTTCACCTTGTACATCTAGGCTGAATCAGGATCCTGCGTCTCTGCCTCTTTGGTTCAAGGAGGGTGTTTAATCACACTTGCTTGGTTGTAGTGTTTTAAAGTTTTTAATTTATCGCTACAATCATGTCCTTCATAGAACGTGATTAATGTCGAAATTGTGATATGGACGCATTTATTTAAACGGTAAATGAATTGACAAAATACAAGACCATTCTCGTTCATTTTGTTCATGAATTCAGATCTTAATTTTTACTGCTACACTGTATTACTTCCGGCACATCTTGTCATGTAGTTTCATGTTTTTCTTTCTGATGTCTCGTACTCTCGTACAAATGTAAATTTGACCTGATGCAATTTGTCACGGTGCGTCAAAATAAATTCAATACTAACACTAATACGTAATATAGGTGAAGTAGAGTTCGTATCCGCAGGGAAATGAATACTTTTTTTATGAACTTAGTAAATAAAAGGGGGCTTTTGGTTTTGAATGATTTAATTTAATTAAAAACTAAGATGAACGACTTATATGAGATTTAATTCAAAGATAAAAATAATTCCTCTTAAGTTTATTAACCACAACCGTGCATTAATAAACCGAAGTTACTTATTTGTGAAACCATCAACGATTAACAAGCGTATTCGTCGATCGATTCTAGTAATAATTAATATATGAAACAAAACTAGTTGATCCTTTAAGTAATGTTCAAAATATTAATAAGAAATATGAATATGAATTAATTAATACTCAAGGAAGAATATTAAAGAAGAAGAATCCTACTATAGTTAATATCAAGATGTTAACTAATTGTCATCTTAGTAACACTCCCCAATATTAACATAGAGCAAGAAATAACTATTACTATAACTAATGTCAAGATGTTAACTAATTGTCATCTTAGTAACACTCCCCAACTTTGATATAGAAATACCCTCTCTGTCCCAAATTGAATTGCAAATTTTGATCGGCACACGGATTAAGAAATGACAATAAATGATACTTGCTCTTTACACTTTTTCACATCTTTCTAAAAGTTGATGTCTTTAAGTTAATGGGTAAAAAGTAAAAGTAAGGGTAAATTTGTCATTTTATTCTTATTTACATACCTAAAATAGAAAGTGGAAAATCATTTTGGGACAACCAAAAAAGGAAATTTTGCAAATCAAATTGGGACGTAGGGAGTAGTATTTAAATGAAAAATTAATATTCAAGGAAAGAAGTTAAGAAAATAACTCACAACTTTAATAATCAACAAGCTTCAAGAGCAACACCAAGAATGAAAGTTTAGCTCCTCATTTGGAGACTAAACATAGCTAGAAAAATATAAAGAAATGTTATTCTAAATTGAGCTTAAGAGTATGGAAGAAGGGATGATTCTTTGTGAAGGAAATTTGTACTATTTATATGTGTTTTTCAACACCTTTGGTCGGGTACCTGACCGGGTCAAGTGCTTACCCGACCGGATCCGGTCAAAATCAGATAATCTTCCACATTTTGGTGATCTTCGACACGTTCTGGTGTTTCGGGTCAAGTCTGACCCGGCCGGGTGGAATAGGGGACCCGACCGGGTCTGTGTAATTTCCAGCCACCTTCGTCTGTTAAATCTTACCCGATCGGGTCAAGTGTTATACCCGGTCGGGTTTCAGCTCCTGGACAGTCCAATCTCCTTTTTCTTCACTTCAAAGTCCTCAATTTCAACACCATAAATCATAACTCTACTTTACAACTTACAAATGAGAACTAAAATATAATACAAACCAAATAAAACAAATGTTTACAAACTAATAAAAATGGTAAACAATACATACAAATCAAACATAAAAATATACATTTATGCACTACTAATTAGTGCATATCAGACAATAGACAAGTTACTTTATCATGTCCTACTTCCTACTCTATACAAAAGGAAGTGGAACACCAAGTGATTTTCTCGTCCAAAAGAGTCACATCAATCATATGTACATTGAAGTGGATGAATACATATGAGAAAATGAAAGAGAATAGAGACACCAATTACTCATAGAAACCAGGGTATAGCAACCATAGCACCAACCACATAATAGCCGTAGTCTAATCTATCTATATATATACGGAGTATAAAAGCAAAATTTGAGCTACGGTACAAAGTACTCTTACCAAAGGACCTCCATGTTAAGACGAGTTGTCTATATACAGACAAACAATCCTATAAAAAATTAGAAAACACACCATACGCACTTTTTACATACTACTTGTCTGTACACGGACATTAGTGTACACAACACTTTTAAGTTATCTGTGTACACAACACTTTTAGGGGTAAATAGATAAACATTAGTTGTATAGGAACCTACCTCTAATGTCTGTGCACATACATATAATGTCTGTGCAGGGTGGACGAATGTCTGTGCACAGATAACTAACGTTGTGCAAATCTCAATCACACGGTTTTTACTTTTCATATTTTTTACTTAGTTTGCACTTGACAATGTCCCCTGGGACGCGGGTAATACCTATGTATTTTTCAAGGTCGGCCCATAAAAATTAGAAGCTCCTGTGTAACATGCGTTTCTTCTAGCTTGCTATTTGCGAAGGACTGAAGGAGACGAACGCAGCTTCTCTCACGCTCTGCTCAAAGGCCACAGCAGGTGTCACGCCCCGGGCCTAGCCGAACACGTCAACAACCCGCCGTACAGTACGAATAGTCATCCGCAGTCCGACTAATCCATATAATACAAGGCGTCATGAATATCATTCACACATAGTACATCCATAAACAAACATAATGTAAATCATTCATTTAAAACAGCGGAAGCATAAATACATTTGTTCAAGCACACTTGGCATAACTCGGCATACAAGCCCCCAAAGTAATTATTCAAAAATAATATCCATGAGCATTAACGTAATTGTTTTTAAAACAGAACGGAAGAAGCACGAACCACGTCTTCTCCCCTTGATCCTCCCGAAGGCACGGGCGATGGTAGCAACCTTCAAGTCCTACCTGAAACTGTGAGGTGGCCTCCCCCGTGAAAGGGAGGTCAGTACTTGGAAATATTTGACAAGTACAATAGCAACTATACTAAGTATAATCAACGTTTTAATTCCCAAGACCCTCAACCTAGGGTACTATTATATTATAGGCCATAACCCTCGGTTACCCCTTTTTCTTTTATCTGTACTTACTTTATATAAAGTCAAGTAGTCGGCCCGTAGGCCCATATTCATTTAGAATTCATCGTTTCCATTCCCCCGTGACCGCAAGTCACGATAACCCCGTGGGGTCCCATCGAGCCCCGATTGTATAGCATGGGCTCGGCCCAACTACATTTCTATACAATCCTCTAACTCAATATATCATATCAAAATTTGTATGGCAAGGGCTCGGCCCAACTACGTTTCCATACCAACCATAACTTCGTGGCAAGGGCTCGGCCCAACTACGTTTCCACGGAGGTCACATATACATGGCAAGGGCTCGGCCCAACTACGTTTCCATGCTAATCATATTACATGGAATGGGCTCGGCCCAACTACATTTCCATGTCATCCTAGAGTCCAACTCTAATTATTTTCATAATCACATTCTCAAGCAATTTCTATGCCTAGAATCAATTTCCGTAGGTAGCCTTTAGGCCTACCCCTATCACCTTAGTGTTCACACAATTCAACCTTAAAGTATCTCTTGAGACTACTTAAGGCATATCTATTCACAATCCTACCTCTTAGGATTTGTTTCATCATTTATTTATATTAATTCCCCGACTAGTATTTTGATACTAATTGGATAATCTTAGAACATGCCAAGTTCCTATTTTCCAATTGACTTTTCATTTCAATTGATTTCCCAACACAAGTATAGTTTGATCTCAATATCAAAAATATCACTTTACTCCGTTCATGAATTTCATACATGGGGTAAAGTATATTTTATCACAATGTCATCATAGTAATTCCATTAATATGCCGTTCTATTTATTTCACATAATCATACACAATTATTCTAAATTTGTATATCATGCTTCACTTACTCATATCAATATCATTTCCATTTAGGCATTATTAATCGTTAATAATCCATGAAAATCCCATCTAATTACTTTAGGCAATCTTATGAAATTAACTCACTAATTATAAGCAATATAGTTAGTCATCCTCACCTTATGAAGTGCTGAAATAGTTGCCTTTGCTAAGCTCCTCGATCAATCCCCGTTCTAGGCCGATTGAAAGTGGAAAACTGGATTTCTGGGCAAAAGCCGGGCGGCTTTCACGAAAGCCGGGCGGCTTTCGTGGTCTGCAACTACGACTAGCTCCCTTGAAGTGGCGGTTTCCGGTGATTTCGACTCCTATCGATTTGCCAACCCTTCTAAGTTAATTACCACCACTTTATATCAATATTCTACACTTTTAAACATGTAGAACTCGTGGTTTAATCCACCATATGATTTCTTAAAAATCATACAACATAAACTAGTTAAAAGAAATGCTCAATGAGTTCTTACCCAACTCCTAGCTCTCCCCTCTTGGATTCTCCTCCCTCCTTGCTTTCCTTGAGCTGGAGCTTTGTGGAGATCTTTCCCAGAGCTTATCTCTCTGTAGTTGAGTTGTGGGATGGTACAAGTGTGGTAGGGGATACTCCTCAATCAATCACAATATAATTGTGGAAGATATGACTTGGGGGTATGGGTTTTATCTCAATTGAGACTTCCCACCTAATATGCACGCCCCTAGCTGCTTCTTTGGTCCTTTGTAAAGCATAAAATCGTAGGGTGGCCCCCACTTATGTGGGAGGTCATCCCATTCTGCCCCGATGTGTATAATCGGCCCCGAAAGTTGTATTTTTCGGACTATTTTAGTCATATTTTATTTTATCGGACCAAATAAAATATATCACGCGTTCCCAATAATTATGGGCCTTTAGAATAGATGTACATTCCCCAACATTAATTTAGGAGTCTCCGAAACTCATTTCGGGCTGTTATCCGTTAAATTGCCAATACCGGTAATTGGGCCCCGTTTGACCAACCGGTCAACTCCATGCCTTTCTTATGGCCCAAATAAAATATCCACCACCATATAGATGTCATCTAGACCAAGATGAATATAATACGTGGTTCGGGAATTATCGGGCGGTCCCCGTTCCCACTGTGGGCCCCACATGCAATTTACTATTCACGTAAAAGAAATAATAAAATTTACAATTACGCAAATTCGTAAATCATCTTTCAAGGTTTATTACATAATTCACTAAAAGTAAATATGCCCGGGGTCGGTGTTACAGCAGGAGGACTGCAGGACGCAGCCGGCAGCCCGCAAACAACTAAGCAGTTTTTATTACGTAGTTTCCCTCCGTCCCGAAATAATTTTCCTGCTTTCCTTTTCGGTCCGTCCCGAAATAATTGTCTCTTTTCCTTATTTGGTAAACAAATCTATACAAAACAATGTTAAACAGTGTAAAACAGTGTCAAACAGTGTCGCTACAGTGCCAAGCAGTGTCGCTACAGTGCCAAACAGTGCCGCTATAGTGTGAAGTCAATTTTGTTTTCTTAATCTGTGTGAAGGTCAAAAGATGACGATTATTTCGAGACGGAGGGAGTATTATTTTATTTTGTATTCCTTTAGCACTTCAGCTTTATAACCTACGGAGTAATGGAATTTTTGATTTTGTATTTTTATTTTTAAAAACGTTGACCTCCAATTAGTGATAAACACACGATCTAAAGATATAAAGCGAATAGTGCGGCTCCAATCGGCCTTCTCTCTAGGGTTGCCGCAAGGTAACCGCTAGTCCTTCTCTCTAGGATTGCTGTAAGGTAACCGCTAGCTTGGATTCGTCCACTATCGGCCTTTGCTGAGGAGCGGGAGCGGGGTTTTCCAGCCAATTGTTAGAATTGGAGAGTCTTCTCTCTAGCTGTCATCTCCCTACGAGTTAGAGTTTTGTTTCTTCCACTTTTTTCATCGACGAAGAGCGGTTGATGATTGTTTTCGATCGTTCAAGCAGGCTCGGGACTAGGGATGCAGCGCTATGGTGGCCGGGCTCAACTTCTGCTGGCGTTTCTGGTCGAAGGTCGAGTGTTGACAAAGAAAAGGTGGATAAGTTGTTGCGGAGTATGGGTTCGATTCAACAGCAAGTGATGACAAAAGAGGATATCGTCATTCAATCCAAAAGCATGACTATAGAGGCGGATGAGCGGCGGGCGCGTTCCCCTCTTGAGTCGCCGCCATGGAGTGCAAGCAAGTTTAGCGTTTGGAAGAAGATGTGTGAACGCTGGTTTAATTTAGTTTTATTCTGTTCGTGTTTTTATTTAGAATTGCATGTTGTTTTGAACATTTTCTTATTTCCTAGCAGAGAGTTTCTAGATTTTAAGTCAGGTGATGAGAAATCTGTTTTGCTAGTCATTGGCTCAATTAAGCCCATTACAGGATCAACGAATATTATTGTTTCTACAGAGGTGATATATTCTAGGTCTGGTTCGAGGGCGGATCGCAGACATAAGCTTTTTATCGTTTTGTTTACTTCTTTTTCTTTGATTGTATTATCAGTCATGTGATGAACGTTATTTTGAGTTAATATATTAGTTGGATTTGATGATAAAAAAACCCGCGAAGTAATGGAGTATTAACCTTTATAACTTTATTTCATGGCTAAATGGCTTCCACTCCTTTAATTTAGCTTTCCTTACTCTTTTATTTTTAGTAATTTAGTTTAGTTATTTTTTTTTTGGATTTTCAGAATTTCCTAACTTTGTATAGACTTGCTAAATGTTAATGTGATGTATAATTGATTTGTCATGCCTAATGAGGTAATTTATGAATTTTTAAATGCTAGTTGATTTTTGTTTTTTATATTTAGGTTATCAATATTGAAATTATGGAATTCTCAATTCTCAATTAATCAAATTATATGCTTTGTGATTTGAAGAGAAAATTACTAGTATACATTTGTGAGAATTCTGCTAAATTATGTATGTATTTATTTTGTTAGCACTATACCTCCAAAAAAAACATGTCTCGATGTCAAAAGAGGAAAAGGAAATCACGTGTTGAATCATTAACTCAAAGTCAGGCCGGAAACATGAATAAGTATGTAGCACTATACCTCCAAAACATATGTCTGGATGTCAAAAGAGGAAAAGGAAATCACGTGTTGAATCATTAACTCAAAGTCAGGCCGGAAACATGAATAAGTATTTGATCTCAAATAAAAGAGCCAGTTCAAAGAGTACATCTTCACAAAATGTAATAGGTGAAAAGGATGTCGCTTCAAATGAGAATTATTTGAAAAGGATCGATGGATGTTTTCCTAATGCATACTTTGCTTATAAGATCTTGTTGACGATACATGTGACAGTAGCAAGTGCAGAAAGAAGTTTCTCAAAGCTGAAGCTCATAAAAACATTTTTACGGTCTACCATGTCTCAAGAAAGGTTAAATGAATTAGATATGTTATCAATTGAGAAGGAATTTATTGATGACATAGATTATGCGGATTTCATTAATACTTTTGCATCTAAAATTGTTCAACGAGTTTTACTAAATTAGTTTTTAATACATTCAATGTCTTTTTATTATTATGTAAGACCTTTACTTAAAGATTGTGTTTTTGTGATATGCAATCATTCAATTTTAGTGAATTTATATTATAGACAAAGACTATGTATGGACCCATTTTATGAAGCTCGACTCAGGCTTGAGTTTAGGTAGGACAGACACTGGAAATGTGTTATTGTTGAGAATATTTTAATGGTGTCCAATCTGGTTAAATATCTTTGTATTTGTGTAGTTATTAGTTAAACGTGTAGTATGGGCCACAAATGTGTATCAGCCCATTAGCTTCTTTGTAATCCATAAGTTAGCCAACTTCTTCTATAAAAGGAGGCTAACTTATGGAAACCCTAACGATTGAGGGCTTCGAGGCCATAGAGGCGAGATAGAGAGATTAGGTTTCCGCTGCTCTCTCTCTCTCGAGGGAGAGCAGCGGGGTTTTACACGGTATACCAGATTCGTTTTTCATCTCATATCTTTCTATCTGCTTCTTCTTCACTGCTTAGATGGTTTGATTGTTAAATATTGGGAATATCAATTGGTATCAGAGCTGAGGCGTGAAACATGTTGAATCTATCTGCGATTTTTTGGATCTAACGAAGAACTGCTCTGCTTATCTTCTCTTTTTCTTCAATATAGAGTTTTGCTCCTGTAATCTTGTTTGTGAACGAAAATTTGTAAAACTTATACTGTTGGAATCGCCTCTTCAAAACGATTCTACAGCATATCTTTGTTTTCGATTTCTGCAAATTTTCAATTTCAAAGAACTCTACATGAAATCTCGAGTTTATACTTTTACATGGCTGCAAAAATGATTTTGACTTGAAACAGATACAGGAGGAATCTCGACTTTCAGGGCTATTCAGAACAGTTTTCAGATTTTCAAAATTCGAAGTTTTAATTTTGCAGGAACTCGACATTTAGGGTCTCAAATTCCTAAACTCGACATTTTGAAATTTCGAGTTTTGAAATTTCGAGTTTTGAAATTTCGAGTTTTGAAATTTCAAGTTTTGAAACTTCGAGTTTTGAAACTTCGAGTTTTGAAATTTCGAGTTTTGGAATTTCGAGTTTTGGAATTTCGAGTTTTGGGAACTCGATGTTTAGGATTTCGACATTCTGAATGATTTCGAGATTTTTGGAATTTCTCGATGTTTTGAACATTTCAAAGTTTGCAGTTTCTTGAAACTCAAAATTGTTCGAAACTTGACATTCTTTGCAGTTAATCGAAGCTTTACATTATAGGATATCTGAATGAATCTCTGATTATCAAAGTTTTTAGAAGTTTTCGATGTTCTGACGTTTTTCAAACAACAAGTTTTCGATATTAAGAGGTTTTCGAAACTCCAAAGTTTTCGATGTTCCAAACAACTTGAAATTATGAAGATTTCGAAGTCTCGGGGTCTATTTTACAGGTGGATTTCGCCATTATTCTTCGAGGCAAACCCGAGATTACAATCTCGAGGTTTTAACTCGAGATTAGGATTTCGAGGTATTGCCTTAGCATTTTCCTTAATCCCACCTGTTCTCGATATTCAACATCGAGAACCTCAACTTCGAAAAAATTCCTCAAAAACTCATAATTTCGAGATTTTCTGCGACACCGCACTATTTTGGCCATATCTTTTGACTCGCTGATCCGATTTAAGCGAACTTTTTTTTTGTCGGAAAGCTAACGAAAATATCTACATGAATTCTAGGGCTTTACTCTAGAATCATTTTTCACGCGCCCTCACGCGCAGTCCTTGGGGGTCAAAACGTTTGTTTTCCTACAAACTTTGTAAATCACCGATGTCAAGGTCAAAACTCAGGCAAATCTGATCAAATTCTGTCAAAGTCAAGCCAAAGTCAAAGATTTTCTAAACTACACTGTAGAGGTCCGAAAATCGTAGATAATTCAATCAACCTCGCGTCAACGGTCATCTTACAACAATCAACAATCAACTACTAAAGCCTCCCCTAACTCAGGGGAACCGTCATGTGTGGTACCTGTTCAGATTGCTCCACACACATGGCGGGTATGACAAGCTGTGAGCAATCACACCTTGCACATTCTAAGGGGGAGTTTCAGTTTTCTCCTCCTGGCACCTTACACCGACAAAGGAAAAAATCTCTCAAAGGATGTAACATTTTTAGGGGGAGTGTTCAATGTTATCCTCCCTGGTGCCTAACAATGACAAAGCATACCGAGTGCTCCACTTGAGGGGGAGTACAGAGAGAAAATCAAGAAAGTGATGAGAGAACATGTCCCCATGGCTTAGTAAACCCAACTAAGCCTACCCAAGGGACAAAGCCGAGCGTAAGTGAGTGAGTGAGCGAGTGAGTGAGTGAACATTATGAGCATTAAGAAGCAGAAGGCTCAAGTGAGCAAGGAAACAATAATCAATGATAAGTCTGTTACCTGAACTTCCTGCTATCAATTGAACATTTACTTTTAGCCACTCAAATACTCTGGACAATCCCCATAGGTTCAGGACTGATTTAATCAGAACTCGGGTAGAAGTCACTGCATCTTGTCCAACAGTGCATGCTTAACCCTACCCAAGACCACTCACTTGTCTCCCAACAGACAGGTGTTTAATCATATTTCACGGGGAACCGCGTCTCTCATTACTGTCTCCTTCTGAGGCAAGTGATATTGACTACAGTGGCCTCAGCCCCATGCCACTGAACTTTCATTAATCACGTCGTGTCTAGTAACATCACTCCCAAATGTTTTGAAATTTCTAAGACACAAACGCGCTTTTAGAGTCAGTTGCAGGTCTTCATGACCCGTGAGAACTTCCATATGGCTCATCTATTACAGATGTAGACCAATGATTGGAAGGAAGTCCTGTTGTTGCAACATAAGAATCACCAATATTTTAAGACCATTGCTTTAGAGTTTATCTCTATAGTGATGATCGCGAGTGTCTACATGACCTCAGGGGGCTACAAGTTCTTAACGCTAATCTTTATGATTTTGCCATAACAACCAGAGTGACATCTATTTGGATGCTTCACAATGACTGGTTGGAAGTCCTGTTAAAGCTGTAATGCTTCTATCATTTTATACAGGCCACACATCAGTGTTTACATTGATGATTGTGATAACGGAACACCATGGTGTCTCCGGTGTTTACTTTTCTGTTTGTTTTTCTGTTTCTTTTCAGTTCGAACAAAAGAATAAAGACATGATGCCCCGATTCATCGGACCGTCATGAGGGGGAGTGTGTTCCACATGCTGTTTAACTCTCAAAAATCATTCGCGGACACTTCTCTCTTCCAACACTTTCTCTACTATCTCTATCAAAAGCTCCAAATGGTCAGCTACGCTCACAAGTCAACCATCATTTTCCGTTGTGCCACCGACAAGGTCTCCTCAAACGCATTCATTTCAAATAGTCAAAAAGACTACATTGTGGAGGAGACAAATCTCAGATACTCGCGTACTGAAGATGAATCTTGTGTGAGCCTGGAAATCATCAGAACTATCATTCTAGAGGCACCACTGGACTTCATTCAAGCTGATCAAGAGCAATTTCTTGAAGGCAAGGTTTACAAGCAAGCCAAAGGAAGACTCCTCAACCCCCAGCATCAAAGGTCAAATTGCCAAGAAGACGTCAAAGGGGAGATTGCAAGGATGTCTTCAGAAAGCCTTCTCAAGAAGTCAAGCTCAACGACAAAGGAAGCTGAGCTGCACTGAAAGACAAAGATATTCATGCTACAATGCTGATTCAACACAATTGAACACCAAGGGGGAGATTGTTGATAATATTTTAATGGTGTCCAATCTGGTTAAATATCTTTGTATTTGTATAGTTATTAGTTAAACGTGTAGTATGGGCCATAAATGTGTATCAACCCATTAGCTTCTTTGTAATCCATAAGTTAGCCAACTTCTCCTATAAAAGGAGGCTAACTTATGGAAACCCTAACGATTGAGGGCTTCGAGAGCATAAAGGCGAGATAGAGAGATTAGATTTTCGTTGCTCTCTCTCTCTCTCTCGAGGGAGAGCAGCGGGGTTTTACACGGTATACCAGATTCGTTGTTCATCTCATATCTTTCTATCTACTTCTTCACTACTTAGATTGTTTGATTGTTAAATATTGGGAATATCAGTTATGTACACATCTATGTACACGTTTGTTTACACGCCATATAACACTCCTTTACCCACCCCTTTATTTTCTTCCCACTCTTTTCTGAGTTTCTCACATTTTTCTATCTTCTCTCTCTTGACCACGCATTCGTAGTTCGTACCATCTCCGTTACCCCATCTTCTTCAATTTCAACCAATTCCTCCTCCCACTCTCATTCATTCTCCAAATCTTTCCTCTTGTCTGGTTTATTTTCTTCCCATTTTATACCAACTGCGAAGTAGACGAAAGGGATTTACACGGCGTGGTCGAGATTCCGGTGGCGACTGCCACGGCGGCATTCGTTGAAATCTGGTCAACGACATTGATAGAATCGAGGTTGGAAGGGGTGGATCTAAGGTTCCTCCATGGAATCACCAACGTCGACGCCCGTCAAACACTAGAACATCATTATTTACTAATTCAATTTGTTCTCCTGCATTCTATTTGTTTAATAAAATGTTGCAATGAAAGGTTTTGATCTCCATGAAGGTAAAATGTTTGGATATACTTATCAAAATCATTTTAACCTTTTTGACCTTTTTCAAAGTGGCAATTCTTGCTATATGGAGGACTTTAAAATTTGACAAATTTATTTGCATTGTAAAACTTATATTTCAAATCAAACACTTGATTATGTATCATTTTAAAACTTATATAGAAACTGTCTATACATAGACAAAACTTGTATAGAAATTGTCTGCACATAGACAAAACATATATAAAAATTATCTACCCACAGACAAAACTTATATACAAGCACTTGTTAAAATATTGTCCATGTATTCGATTATTTTGTCCATGCGTATAAAATAACTGTTTGTATGTCATTTATATTGTCTGTGCTTTGACAATAGTTGTTTGTAACAAAAAAAACTTATCTTTGCAAATACACTCAAAAACAAACTATTTTTGTTTGTGTTCAAACAAGAATTTTGTGTGCCCGAACATAAAAATGTCTAGACGAAAACAATATAACCTGCATATTATAAATCAAAATTCATAATCCTAATGAGAGAACATATCTTTTTAGACTGATTTACCACATTTTGTACACTTTCACAATTCCCATTCATTGAATGCTGAGAATGCACACGTTTCAAGTTCCCGCTTCATTATAGCCACTCTTTGATCAGAGGAGAAGAGGAGTGATGATGATTGAAAAGAAGTGTTGTTGCTAGTAGAAGTGCTATTGTTGTTGGTATCATCATCAAACAAGAGACTGAAGTAACACTTCTGCTAGTGAAGGTTTCACTGGTATGAGCACAAGTGTAGTTTTGTAAAGAAGTCCGACTTGTGGCAAATAAAGTCTAACTTGTTGCAAATAGAATTGTCATATTGTAAAAGTGTAGTATCTTGTCATTTATATAATTGAAAGATAAAATCATTTAAAATTGTGGAGTGAAGTTTCCTCATCCTTTTGTCCCATCTTATTTTACTTAGATTTAATTACATCTATGTTATTCAATTGTATCTGTAATATCGATTGAAAAAGTAATCGGTTAATCTTATACTCATTTTGGTGATTTGGTACAGGTAATTTACACAGAACCTATTATTAGATTTGGAGAAAATGGATGGGAATTATGAATGTGTAGAAAATGCTGTAAAACTGTTTGCAACGTTTGCTTCTCTTCTATGAAATTATGAAAACATAGACAATTTTGTTATGCACAAACAAAACAAATGAACACACAAATAACAATTATTGTTTATACACAGACAAAATAAATGAACAATGACGATGTTTTAATCATGCACAGACAATATAAACAAAGACAAACAATGACGATGTTTCGACTACACACAGACAAAATAAGCGAACGTACAGACAAAATAAATGAATACACAGATAGTATTTTAACCATGCACAGACAATATAAATGAAGACATAGACAATGCTTCGAATATGAGCATACAAAATAAACGAACACACAAACAATACACTAGTGGAAAATATGCTTTTAATATGACTTAAAATGAGCTTTGACTTGGTTGCAACACATATTAAAAGTGGGGCACTTTCAGTGTCGGTCAATGGAACCGTTATCATATGTTGTTTATTATTCTATTTCAGGTAATAATTAACCCATATCAAATATTTTTTTACAATCATCTCTATCATCACTATTTTAAAATATACTAGGCGTGAGTATAAACAAAAATAACAACATTATATTTAAGATCACATTAACCATATATTATTAAACATGCATTGCAAAATTACAAAGTTCCCATATAATACATTTTATTCCAGATTCTCAACAATATTATGTTTCATATGACTAGAATACTAATAACAATAACACTAATATTTAATAAAGTCAATATCTAAAGACTAAAAAAAGCAACCCATTTCAGGAGAAGTCCATGTCTTCTGGCTGAATTATCAATGGTGATTCTAGTTTTCTTCTTAATAGCTACCGAATGCCAAAACATATCTTCAAGATTGCAGCAGCCTTTTGGAAACGAGTTCAAGTCACTCAGGTACCTTGTATCCTAGTTGATCTACCTCCACGCATTGAAAGATTCATCACCTGAATTAGTATACACAAAAAAACAGATCAATTAATATTATTGTGTGATATTTATTATTATTATTATTATTATATTATTATTATTATTATTAGGTGAAAATAATTAAAATACCCCAAACTTTGAAGGGGTGTGAGATAAACATCCTGAACTTTCATATGTAATTTAAATACCCCAAACTTTATATAAAAAGTTATTTTAACACCATGGTTATGTGTAATTTCTTTCAAAAATGTAAATTTAGGGTGTTAAATGCATAATTTAAAATAGAAAATTGAAAACATTATAATTATATATAGTGGTGGGTAATACTATTTATTTTACAATGGAAGCTTAGAATGTTAATTGTATATTTATGAATGTTAAATTTATGAAACTTGAAAGAAATTATTCATGATCATGGTGCATGCTAGAATAACTTTTTATATAAAGTTTGGGGTATTTAAATTACATATGTAAGTTTGGGGTGTTTATCTCACACGCCTTCAAAGTTTGGGGTATTTTAATTATTTTCCCCTTATTATTATTATTATTATTATTATTATTATTATTATTATTATTATTATTATTATTATTATTATTATTATTACTATTATTATCATGATCAGTATCACAATACTATGATGACTATGCTTAACGTAACACCGTTTTACTTGAGGAAGAAATACCAACCCCCAATATAGCAGAATAGTCCTTTTCAGCTCAAACCAAGACTGATTTGACTTGAATTTAAATATACAGATATATGCAATCAAATGCGTAAATGAAGTAAGAAATAGCAAAGTTTAAAATCTGGACTACCGAATGTAATATCCCGATTACTTGTTTTGAAAATAAAATGGCGTATTAACTAGTTCAGGTTACTAAAGTAACTCCAGACTAACTAGTACTATCCTAAAACATACAGCCACAAATAAATGAGACTCTAAATATGTAATCTGCAGAAAAATCAGCTATACGGAAAAGCAATATATCAACAATGCAAAAACATTTTAATCAACAAAAAAGCATTCTCAAAAGCCATATACTTTACTAATAGTTTTCACCTACTATACTTACCAAGGCACACTGCAGGGCTAGCACAACCAGCAACATTTTTAGTGCTTTCAATGCCACAAGAAAATTCAAGAGAAAGTAAAATAAAATCAAGAGATTAGAACAAACATATTGAGAGGTTGTAAACTTCTTATAATTGGTGCATGCTTTAAAAAGGCACACATTAGGTGCAAAACCCTCTGTGGTCTTTTTTCCTTCGGTAGAGTAGCATGAGTTACAAAAAGAGCGGAACAGGAACAATGGAAATGCACAAAATAAAAAATAAAGCTATGCAATTTGCATACTTTAACTACCAGACCTGAGAATACACTGGATGGAAATTCAACAGGATTGTAAACCCAATTATATACTCTTCAAAATTGAATATTACAACTGTGGAGGTATTGGCCCCACGGGCCAAGGCAGCCCTCTCCTATCTTTGTTGGGCCTGTTTGCTTACCTCTTGCCCTGGCCCATGTTGTTCTGCCGCTAGCCCTTCTTCTGGAACCCTCCTTTAGGGCTTCCCCTATGCCCGGGTACTTAAGCTCCTCTACGCCTTTGGTTGACGTAGAGGTCTTCGGTTAGAGAGAGAGAGAGTGAGGTTAAGAGAGAGTGAGAGAGACTTCTGTCTCTACTCCATTCTGGTCCCTCTGTGGTACTCTCTCTGTGCTTCCCCTTTTCTGACCTTTGGCGTGCGTTGAGATGGTTGGGCTGGTCTGAGTGTTCTTGTCCCTTCCGGTGGTGCTTTGGTGTGTGTGCTGTATGAGCGTGGTCTGAGCTGGAGAGGTGAAAACCTGACAGTGGTATCAGAGCCGGAACTCCTGTCGTCCTCGCCTACAGCCCGGGAGCTCCTCCTCCGCCATCCGCCGCAGATCTCCGTCTCAGTGGTAAGTCGAGAAGCCCACCCTCGGGTTCTCGCTCAGGTAAATTGGCGATAAACACCCTAGGTAGCCGGGTGCCTCCGGTTTTATGTGATTCTTTGGTGTTTTACTTGATTCATCCTCTTTCCCCGCTTTGCTCTTGCTGCTGACCGTGTTGGTCTGGCTGTCAGTTGTAACTGACGTTCCCCAGGTGCGTTCTCTTTACCTTCGTGTGTGAAGTGGTCTGCATGAGTGTTTTGTGTTTGCGGGATTGAGTTGTTTGATCTGGTATTCCGTGTTTCTGTCTCCTTTACGTGTTTATCTCTACTTTACTGCTTTTTTGTGCTTACTTGGTATCCTTGTGAACTGGGTTTTTTGCCTCTGTGACTCGGCACCTGAGGTTAGGACTGACAGGTTCCCTGCCAGTCACTCTAGTGGCCTTCGGATCTGTGTGGCCTGTCAGCCCGCAGCCGGGTACACTGGTGAACCCTAGCTCCTTGGTTCTCTGTCTCTCTGTTTGCTATCTTTCATTTACCTTGTCTTCTGCCACTGATTCTTCAGTGTTATCCTTTTTGTATTCCTTATCATGTCTGCCAATATGTATGGTATGTTACCTTTTAATGGAAAAACTGATTTTGACATTTGGAAACAAAAGAGCAAATGTGTTTTAATCCAGCAAAAGGTTTTCAGAGCTGTAAGTGAACTTTATTTGGATTCTGATGATAGTGCTAAGAAAGCTGAAATGAATGAAACTGCCTGCTCTACTATATATCTTAACCTATCTGACTATGTGCTTAGAAAGGTTGGTATTTTAGATTCTGCTAAAAAGTGGGACAAGTTAGATGATCTTTATACTGATACTTCTCTGCCTGGTAAACTGTTTTTGCTTGAAAAATTCTTTCGGTTTAGGCTAGACCTAACCAAATACATTGATGAAAACTTGGATATTTTTAATAAGTTGATCTAGAACATTTTTTAATCTGGTGATAAACATATTGATGATTATACTGCTGTTGTGTTGCTTAATGTTATTCCTGATTCATATAATGATGTTAAATCTGCTATTAAATATGGTAGAGATGGTGTCACTCTTGATATTGTTGTGAATGGCCTTAAGAGTAAGGAGCTTGACCTTAAACATAATAGGAGTATCTCTAGTCAACCCAAGGATTCGGGTGAGGCTATGTTTGTGAGGGGTAGATCTAAGAGTAGGTCTAAGAATCAGAAACAGGATGCCCAAGCTAAAAATAGTAACCCAAATGGTAAGAAGAGGAATAAGTCTAGAAAGCGTGTGTGCTACAACTGTGGCAATTCTAGCCACTTTATAAAGGACCGTCCCCATCCTAAGAAACCTGAGCAGGCTAGTGTAGCTATAGAGAGAGATGACCTTGGTGAGGTTCTCATGGTGTGTGACCATGTTAATTCTGTTCGTAATACCTTGACTGAGCATGAATGGCTAATTGATTCTGGTTGTACCTATCATATGACTCTTTTTAGGGATTTGTTTTCTAAGTATGAGAATTGTGATATGGGTTATGTTTCCTTGGCTGATAATAAGAGATGCAATGTTTTGGGTGTTGGTGATATATGTCTCAAGTTTTCTTGTGGCTCTGTGTTTACTCTTAAGAATGTGAGGCATGTCCCTGATTTATGTCACAACTTGCTATCTGTTGCTGCTTTGGAGGGTAGTGGACTAGAGGGAAAGTGGGGGAATGGGAGTATGAAAATTTTGAAAAATTCTCTGGTTTTGTTTAAAGCTGAAAAGGTGAACAACCTTTATGTGTGTCATGCTAAACCTTATATTGACTCTGTGAATGCTGTGAATGTTGTGCATACTGATAAAACCTTGTTGTTGCATAATAGACTAGGGCATATGAGTAATAAAGGTTTAGGGATCATGCACAAATATGGTTACCTTGGTAAAGACTCTGTGAACTCTTTGACTTTCTGTGAATCATGTGTGCTTGGTAAACAACATAGAGTCCAGTTCCCTCTATCCTCTTACCCTAATATGACTAAGTGCTCCTCTGTGCTTGAATATGTGCATGCTGATGTTTGGGGTCCTGCCAGTGTTCCCACACATGGGGGGAAACGGTATTTCTTGTCCTTAATTGATGATTTCTCTAGGAAAGTGTGGGTTTATCTTCTAGAACATAAGTCTGATGTTTGTGAGAAGTTTAAAGCCTGGAAGTTACTTGTAGAAAATCACACTGGACAGAATGTTAAGACCCCTAGGACTGATAATGGCCTAGAGTTCTGTAACCAAGAGCTTGACCAACTGTGTGCCACTTCAGGCATTAGGAGACATAAGACTGTGCCCTACACCCCCCAACAGAATGGGGTGGCTGAAAGGATGAATAGAACCCTTCTTAACAAGGTTAGGAGTATGTTGTCTACCTCAGGTTTACCTAAGAAGTTTTGGGGTGAAGCAGTCACCACTGCCACCTATCTGATTAATAGATCTCCCTCTGTTCCCATAGGGGGTCAATGCCCTGAAGTTAAGTTTACTGGTGAGCCTCTTGACCTAACAAACCTTAAGGTCTTTGGGTGTGCTGCCTATGTTCATCAGAAAACTGATAAGTTAGATCCTAGATCCAAAAAGTGTGTGTTCTTGGGTTATCCTGATGGGGTAAAGGGATATAGGTTGTGGGATAGAAGTGTGTCTGGTTTTAAGGTGGTTATAAGTAGGGATGTAATTTTTAATGAATTTGATTTCCCTTGCTTGCTTAAACCTATTTCTGAGCATGAGCCTGAGAGGACACCTGTTGAGGTGGAGCCTCAGACTCCTTCTGTACCTATTATTCCTGTTGTTATGTATGACACTCCTCCTGTTGTTCCTGTCATCCCTTCTGATGTGCATGTTAATACTTCTTCTGATACTGCTACCTCCGGTGAGGTGGAGTTCAATACTCAAGATGACCATATGCAAAATGATTCTCTGTCTGGTGAAACCAATGTGTTTGATGATTCTGTTGAGGATGATAATGTTGATTTGCATGACTACCAACTTGTTAGGGATAGGGGTAGAAGAACCATTAAGAGAAAATCTGATACTTTGTCTGATTATGCTTTTACTGCGTGTGATATATCTGATTTTGCTTTTACTGTGTTTGAGGCCCTAGACCTAAATGAAGCTAAGACCTATAGTGAAGCTATAAGGTCCAGAGAGTCTCAGAGATGGCTTGAGGCCATGAAAAGTGAGATGGACTCTCTAAGAGTGAACCAGACTTGGACCCTTGTTCCTAGACCTAATGTCAGCTCAGTGGTTGAGTGCAAATGGCTGTTTAAGGTCAAGGAAGAATCGGGTAATAACATTAGGTATAAGGCCAGGTTAGTTGCCAAGGGGTTTACTCAAAAAGAGGGGGTAGATTATGCCGAAATCTTTGCTCCTGTAGTTAAGTTTACTACTGTTAGAATCATGTTAGCATTGGTTGCTCACCATGACTGGGAGATTAAACAAATGGATGTCACCACTGCATTTCTGCATGGTGAATTGGATAAGAAAATTTACATGACTCAACCTGAGGGCTTTGTGGATCCCAAGAGGAGTGACCACGTCTGTCTGCTTAGGAAGGCCTTGTATGGCCTGAAGCAATCCCCTAGGCAGTGGAATATTAGGTTTGACAAGTGTATGCAGTCTATGAAATTTGTGAAATCTGCCTGTGATCATTGTCTTTATTTCAAGAATACTAATTCTGTACATGTGTTCTTGTTAATCTATGTGGATGACATGTTGATTATTAACCCTTGTCTTAAATCTATTATGTCTGTTCAAAAATGTCTTTGTGAGAACTTTGCGATGAAATATCTTGGTGATGCCAAGAGGATACTTGGGATTAACATTATTAGGGACAGGAGCAAGCATTCTCTTGTTCTAAATCAGATTTCGTATGTTGAGAAGGTTTTGAGTAAGTTTAATATGTCTTCTGCTGCACCTGTGCATGTTCCTCTTGTCTCTCATTTTGTGCTAAGTAAGAATCAGTCTCCTAAGGCTGCTTCTGAAATTGAGCTTATGAAGTCTGTTCCTTACTCCAATGCTATAGGTTCTGTGATGTATCTGATGGTTAGTTTTAGACCTGATATTGCCTATGTTGTGAGTTGTTTGAGTAGGTTTATGTATAATCCTGGTATGCCCCATTGGAATGCTTTGAAATGGCTTTTGAGATACTTGAAATTTTCTGCTAATCATGGTTTGATTTTTACTAAGTGTACTGAAGGTGTGAAATTGAGTGGTGTTGACTCTAACTATGCTAATGATAAAGACAATAGGAAATCTACCACTTCCTATGTGTTCACTTTGTGTGGGTCGTGTATTAGTTGGAAATCTCAGTTACAACCAATTGTTGCCTTATCAACCACTGAAGCTGAGTATGTTGCAGCTACAGAAGCTTTCAAGGAAGCCATCTGGTTAAGTCGTCTTGTTGCTGAAATAGGTTTTCTTAAACAGGATGTTACTGTTTTTTCTGATAGCCAGTCTGCTATCCAGCTTTGCAAAAACCCTGTTTTTCATGACAGGACCAAACACATTGATGTGAGGTTCCATTTTATTCGTGATGTTTTAGATGCAGGTAAAGTGAAGCTGTGCAAGATACCCTCAGAGTTCAACCCTGCAGATATGGGGACGAAGTGTCTATCTGCTGAAAAACTTTTGTCTTGTAAACGAATTTTGAATTTGGACTGCGGTTAACTCTGTTTGCAGGTTTTGGGTATGTTGGAGGGTAGATTCTTGAAAGCGTAGTGCTTGAGAGAATCTACTCTCACGGTTAGGGAGAGTACTTTGGGTACTTCTCCAATTTCCTTTTGGGAGTATTTTGTGTATCTCCAATTTGTTTGCCAGTTATGTCTTTAGGATATCACTGGTGACCCAGCGATGATGAACCACGTGCTCATGTTACTTTGTGATACCATGCACCACCAATGATGGCCAATAAGGTGGAGAGTGTGGAGGTATTGGCCCCACGGGCCAAGGCAGCCCTCTCCTATCTTTGTTGGGCCTGTTTGCTTACCTCTTGCCCTGATCCATGTTGTTCTGCCGCTAACCCTTCTTCTGGAATCCTCCTTTAGGGCTTCCCCTATGCCCGGGTACTTAAGTTCCTCTACGCCTTTGGTTGACGTAGAGGTCTTCGGTTAGAGAGAGAGAGTGAGGTTAAGAGAGAGTGAGAGAGACTTCTGTCTCTACTCCATTCTGGTCCCTCTGTGGTACTCTCTCTGTGCTTCCCCTTTTCTGACCTTTGGCGTGTGTTGAGATGGCTGGGCTGGTCTGAGTGTTCTTGTCCCTTCCGATGGTGCTTTGGTGTGTGTGCTGTATGAGCATGGTCTGAGCTGGAGAGGTGAAAACCTGACAACAACCTCTCCTAAGATCCTTCCGTCAAAAATGAAAAAGTTGAATTAATTAATCATCACTTTAAAAATAGTAATAGACAAAACGAAAGTTACCAGATTGACAAGTGCCTTTTTAACTGAAGCAAACTTTGATAATAACATATTGATGACATCTAGAATTCATGGTCTAATGGATACGGGCTTTGAATCTTTTGATGTTTCACAAGCGTATAAATAGGCTGCTCAGATTACTGCAATAAATACAAGAATAAATATTCAATCAAGAAATCTTAATAGAAACATTTCCTTTTTCACAACCTTTAATTTCTCTCCACGTTTTCCCCAAAGAACATATTAAGTTCGTAGGTCATTTTTAATTTTAAACTTAAAAATACAAAACATGTATATATTCCAACATGCAAAGTTAACCCTCGAAATGAAACCACAAAATCATAATTATATATACACTACACTTGATCTACCTGAACAAAAATTCAATTTGACCTCTTTTGTCAGTTATATATATATATATATAGGGGACGGTTCTAGTGAGAATAATCTCTTAGGAGAGAAATGAGAATCAAATCTAACCTTTCAATAATTCAATCCAATGGCCTAGCATTTTTGAAGTAGTAGCTGATTTGCAAGATTCTAGGATCATTAAGATGTTAAAAAAGCTTACCGTCCAACTTAAAATAAATTTAGGGGCACCATGGTAAAATTCATCCAAGACTTGTCACGCATGGAGCATTTTAATAGAAAAACTTCCTAGGAATTAGGCCAATAATCAATAAGCATTAACTCCCTCTTCTAATACGGAGCACATGCTTTCTCTTATTTGATTTTCTTTCCAAATTTATTATTATCTCACACATATTTTAGATAATTAATTTTATTTAAAATATTATGCAACATCAATTCAATTAAATATTTATATATTTTAGAAATCTAAAGAGAAATTACATGATCGTGAGAGAAAAGAGAAATTACATGTTTACTATTTTATTTTGCACTGTTGTAAACTCAAATTTGATATATTTAGTTTGAACTTTCTAAAACATCAACTTACACTTTACAAATTTAGGTGTGCACATCCATATATGTATTAAATAAATATGAATATAACTATAGAAAAATGTAAACTACCAATTATAACGTGCATTTAAAATACATACAAAATGCATTATTATATCACATTTTCTAAAATTCTACGGTGACACTCCTTTACAAAAGAATTTCACTTTTATCGTGTGCATTTTAAATATTTAAAAGTGCGCCGTTATATCGAAATTTTCTAAAATTTACATTGACATTTTTTACAAAATGAAATTTATTTTTCTTCCAAAAGCATCACAATCTCCATTATGATAACGTATCTTGGTATTATTTGTATCTGCAAAAATCGTAGAACAAAAAATTAAAGAAAAATGCATGAATAAAATACATAAGTGCATTAAAAGTTTAATATAAAATCTAAAACAATTGTTTCACATTCCGCATTTAAAATTATATAGCTCGACTTTTAAGGTGCATCATGCACCTTGCCACCTTGTACATATCCATGCACTATTATGCACTTTTAATATCACGATAGTATTTAATGATGCATTGATGCTAATATAATTCTTGAAGTGAACTTGGAATTAGGAATTGTGCACATGTGACAACTCTGGTACCCATTTAAAAAATGGGGTACCGTACCTATCATTCACTTGATTTGTCCATGCCATTTTATCATTTTTAATTTAGATTTAAATAATTCAACTGCAATACTCTCATTGGTCCATGTGGACAAAGGTATGGTACCCTATGAGTACCATAGAATCTACCTTGTGCACAATGTGATTTTAATAGTGCACTAAATGTTATTGGTAAGAAGCCACGAAATTGAAAAATAAACTACAACTCAAAAAGAAAAACATGACAGTTGAGAAAAGAAAATAATAGGTAAAGGAATTTATTTTCATTGGCTAACAAAATGGGTGCTTCTACGGTGCACTCCTTAATTTGGTGTGTTTTGGTACACATCCTTTTTAACCACTCATCATCCTTTTTAATCACTCATCCCATTATATCTTAATCTTATGTCACCTAATATCCTCATTAACTAAACATAATAATTTGCCATTTTTGCATTTGGATCCTTCACCGGCTTAGAAAAAAAAAGGTTAAACTGAACAGAATCGTCAAAGG